>CM060354.1:61588659-62825434 GCA_030545235.1 Helianthus tuberosus | reverse complement strand
CGAACGGGTCAAATGGTGGGAATAACGCCATTTGTCAAAATCAACTAATGTGGTTGTCAAGTCATGTGTTTACAGGGGCGAATAGTAATTTTGGGTAATTGCGTCGCCATAAGAATATCGGTAATAAAAGCAAGGTGTCGAAACGGGTCATTAGGTTGACTCAAGCCAGGTACGTATAAATAAGATTGTAGTTAAACATACATTTTTGGGTCAAATAAGTAGCAAATGCCCTTCGTCGTAACTGAGGGGCTCAAGTTGACTAAAATGCCCTTGTTGGGTAAACCGGGCAAACGACCTTTAAAGGTTGTTGGAAATAAGTGTTTTAATAGATTAAATCCTTAAGATAAGTATAAAAGGGATGTTATGGGACCTTAGTGCATAAATACCCTTAACGGGTCAAAATAAGCATACAAACGAAAACGAGTTTAATTTGTGCAATAAACCGGTGATTATAATCTAATATGGTAGATAACATTGGTTTAAAGTAGTACATGTGACATAAGGGTCAAATAAACATGTTTGTTTAATAAAATTGCGAACGGGTCAAAATTTGGTAAAAGGGTAATAAGGCGAAGACTTAAAAGTCTTAAATTTTGTTAATCCGGATGTTGGATTTTAACTCCATGTGATGGAGGATTAAATTACAAATACGTAGGAAGAAACGGTAGGTCAAACGGACAAGCGGATTGAAAGATACGAAAGTTTTCGTGTCAAAAACGGCAAATTGGAAAGTTCTGATACAAGGACCACCGTAACTTACGGTGTCCACCGTAAGTTACGGTGGAGACTAAAGGCTTTACGGTAGTCACCTCCTGTTTTACGGTGGGGGTATAACATATCAGAGGCCACCGTAACTTACGGTGCCACCGTAAGTTACGGTGGAGGCCTGTTTCAAACCTTTGTTTTTGGGATCAAGATATTAAGGTTGGAATCTATTGATTTCCTTGTTTAAATTGATAATTCGCCCAATCTTCCTTAATGTACTAGTTATTTAATTATCAAAACTAACTTTTAAGTTGGTTTTGATCACAGGTGAAAGTCGAGAGTCCCGGATGAAGATCAAGCGATGAGTAAGAACCGAACACGCGTTAAATGAAGCTTCCGCAAGTTGTTTTGTCGTTATTCTAAACGGCGAATTAAATCACATTATGTATATCAATTAAATTGTAAAAGTTTTTATCAAACCCGTATTTCCAATGCATATGTAATCTTAATTACATGACTGTTTTTCGTTAATAATACGTTAAACCTTAATTTATAAGAACGGGTGTTACAAGTTTAAGGTACATATTTGGGCAAAAAGAATTAAACATGAGGCAAAGGAGATGGATGGAAATTCTAAGTGACTACGACTGTGATATTCAATACCACGAAGGAAAGGCAAATGTAGTAGCAGATGCCTTGAGTCGTAAGTATCATGAAAAACAAAGACGAATCTGTGCTCTTAGATTAAATCTCCAATTAGATTTAATGGAACAACTGAAGATTTTTCAAGAAACAGCGATCAAGGATGATGCTGAAGGAATGAAAGGAAGGATAAAGGAATTAGAGTAAGGTACTGATGGAATTTGGAGATTCCATAAGAAAAGGATTTGGGTACCTGAGCAAGGAAATTTAAGAAATAAAACTTTAGAGGAAGCCCATAAATCTAGATATACCATGCACCCTGGTAATAATAAGATGTACCAAGATTTAAGAAGTAACTTCTGGTGGATAGGAATGAAAAAGGACATAGCTAGGTATGTTTCCAAGTGCCTAACTTGTTCGCAAGTTAAGGCAGAACACCAGAAACCTTCAGGTTTACTTTAACAATTAGAAATGCCTGTATGGAAATGAGAACTAATAACAATGGACTTTGTTACTAAATTGCCCAAAACCAGGAAAGGTAACGATGCAATTTGGGTAATTGTAGACCGGTTAACCAAATCAGCTCATTTCTTACCGATGAAGGAAACCTTTAGCATGGAAAGATTGGCGAAGTTATACATAGATGAAGTAGTATCCTTACATGGAGTCCCACTCTCCATTGTGTCAGATAGAGATAGTCGCTTCACTTCGCATTTCTGGACAAGTTTCCAAGACACAATGGGAACACGACTGAATTTAAGTACTGCATACCATCCCCAAACCCTTGAAGATATGCTCAGGGCATGTGTAATCGACTTCGGTGGAAACTGGGACGATCACTTACCATTAATAGAATTCTCCTATAGCAATAGTTACCACACCAGTATCAATGCTGCCCTATTCGAAGCACTGTATGAATGAAAGTGTCGAACTCCCGTATGCTGGGAAGAAATAGGAGAAAACCAATTATCAGGTCCCGAGATTGTACAGGAAACCACCGACAAGATAACCCAAATAAAGGAAAGACTAAAAACGGCTAGAGATCGCCAGAAGAGCTATGCAGACAATCGACGCAAACCATTAGAATTCCAAGTGGGAGACAAGGTACTCTTGAAAGTTTCTCCTTGGAAAGGAGTAGTTCGGTTCGGTAAGAAGGGAAAGCTGAGTCCAAGGTACATAGGACCATTCCTAGTGATCTAGCGGATAGGACCAGTTGCCTATCGCTTACAACTACCAGAAGAGCTAGCTGGAGTACATGACGTGTTTCATGTATCTAATCTCAAGAAATGTTTATCTGACGAATCCCTGGTAGTACCTCTTCAAGACATTGAGGTAAATGAAAAGTTGAAATTTGTGGAAAAACCTCTTCAAATAGAAGACAGAAAGGTCAAATTCCTCAAGCACAAGAGACTAGTGCTAGTCAAAGTAAAGTGGGATTCAAAAAGAGGATCGGAGTACACATGGGAACTGGAATCAGAAATGAAGCGAAAATATCCTCACTTGTTCCCGTAAATCTCGAGGACGAGATTTTAAACAAGGTGGGGAGGGTGTAACAACCCTTGCCAAAATTATTATTCCTTATTTTAATAATGCACATTAGGAAACCCTAATTGAGACCCCCTAGTAGTATGGCACGACCCGTAAATTTTCAAAACAGTCAAAACTAGGATCAGGACCCCCTAAAACTCAAGGGGGGTATCCCCTCATCATAATTATCCGTCTAAAACGGCTTCAAAACACGTAGTTATCGAAACTGTTGACTCACTTTGGCTATACATGACACGAGGCTACCCTATCCTAAAAGGGTAGCCGTCGCGCCACGCGCAGAGACCAGGATGGCCTGGCGCGCCACGCGAGGGGGCCAAATTTCAGTATATAATGCAGGGGTTTGGCACTAGCATGTCTGTCTTGTTTCGACGTTAAAATTCATTATGTTCGTTGAGTTATACACTGTTTCGTTCAAACATAATCAAAGTCTCGACCATCTGCTACGACAACAGGGTAATAACTCGATCACTGCTACGATACAATGTCCGATCGATTGAAACCGATCCGATGGATGTTTAAGTGCTGCCCAAATTTGGGCTATACTTTGTCATTCGTCGTGAGGGTTTTGATTTCGTGAACTTATCGTAAATGTTGTATTAAGTTACTAACCTAGTTTCGTGTGCATTGTTATTTAACTAGGTTACGAGGTCAAATCAGTAGGCATAACTCTGTCCAGTTAAACTCGCAATGTGAGTCATTCTTTTTTTACCAAATTATTTGCAAAAACCCTAAATGTTTTTCGGTTATACGTTGCAGTGATTAAGTCTTTGCTAATCTTTAATTACTGGCAGTATGTGGGGGTTTTGTGCACATTACTACTAATAATTTATCACTTTAGGTGGGCAAGCCTAATTTAGTGATATGTCCATAGTCATAGATCCGGTCGAGTGACAACTGAACCAGCTAATTAATAGATAAGGGGCAAATGTGAAAACTCTTAATGCTGTAAATTATAACAATGTGTTGTTTTGTACAAATTGAATGACTCGTCAGTATTTCCCTGCTGATAAAATCTTTTTAAACATGTTTCAGGTGATTTACTGTGAACCAGGAAAAGTGCCGCGTAGCACTACAACTTGAAGGAAGTGGCTCAGTAAATAAATAAACACGTTTTTGTAAACCGGGGATTTCCCAGTGAAATTCCTTTATTGTAAACTACAGGGTTTATCCTGAAACTTGAAATAAAATAATCGGGTGTTTTTAGTTTTAAAAGATCCTGTTAAAATTTCCGCTGCCACATTAAATACTAATACCACGGGTTTTCTGTCCTGCGGCATCTGAACCGGGAAACTGGGTCGGGGGTCGTGACACCATCACCGCGCACGATCAAAAAAATGCAAAGATTGGCCGGTCGCCTAGCCGCGCTTAATCGTTTTTTATCAAACCACGCTGCAAAGTCTTACCCTTTCATCAGTACCTTGCGCAACTGCGTGAAAAAGCAAGAGTTCAAATGGACGCCAGAGGCAGAAATAGCCTTCCAACCGATGAAAGAATGCTTGATCAAGCTCCCTACTTTAACCGCACCATTTGAGGAAGAACCGCTTATTCTGTACTTGTCTTCTTCAGACAAGACAGTCGGGTCAGTATTGTTGGTAGAAAGAGACGGAGTTCAAACCCCAATCTATTATGTTAGTAGGGTGCTCACAGATCCAGAGACACGGTATTCAACCATGGAAAAGTTAGTGCTCGCACTGCTACACGCCTCGAGGAGGCTGCGCAGGTATTTCACCGGGCATGTAATCACTGTACTCACTAACTTCCATATTGGAACAATCTTGCAAAAACCAGAGACATTAGGCCGTTTGGCAAAGTGGGAAATTGAACTGGGGGGCCACAACATCCTTTACAGGTCGCGCCCAGCCATCAAAGGCCAAGTATTGGCAGACTTCATCACTGAAGTCCCTGAAGACAAGATCAAAGAATGAGAAGTAGTAGAAACTCCCATCAAGGATACGTCAAATGAATTATGGCTGCTATACACTGATGGAGCTTCGAATGAAGACGGCACAGGAGCTGGTTTGCGCCTTGTCAGCCCAGAGAAGCATGGGTTCACATACACCATCAAGTTGGATTTCAAAAATACCAACAATGAGGCGGAATATGAAGCGTTTTTAGCAGGCTTGTGCCTAGCCATTAAGATGGGAGCACAAAATTTACAAGCACATGTTGACTCCCTCCTGATCGCAAGTCAAATCAATGGGTTGTATGATGCAAAGGGCGAAGTCATGGCCTTGTACTTAGAGCAAGCAAAAGAGTTGCTCCAACAGTTCAAATCATACAAGGTTGTTCATATCAATCGATCAGAGAACAAGCCAGCTGACGCGCTAAGCAAGCTCGCTTCAACAGCATTCCAACATCTCGCCAAAGATGTCAGAATTTAAGTCTTGAAAAACCCATCGGTACTATTGCGTCAAGTCAATGTGATTAAAGTAGGACCACCTTCATGGATGAACCCTATCATTCAGTATCTTCAAGAGGGAATCCTCCTAGAGAACAAGGCGGAAGCCAGAAAGATACAAAACAAAGCGCTCTTCTACGAGATGAATGGGGGCATCCTTTACAGAAGATCCTTCTTAGGGCCACTACTACGATGCGTGGACCCTCAAGATGCAAGTTATCTGATCAGGGAGATACATGAAGGCATCTGCGACATTCATGCGGGCCCGCGCATGGTCGTAGCAAAGATAATGAACGCAGGATATTATTGGCCGGGGATGCACGTCGACGCTTTGAAAGAATTGCACAAATGTGACTCCTGCCAGAGGCACGCTCCAAAAACCCTGCGCCCAAAGAATGATCTAATCCCTGCGTCTACAGCCTGGCCTTTCCAGCAGTGGGGAATTGATATGGTGGGACCTTTCCCTGATGCTCCCGGAGCAGTGAAGTTTATAATCGTCGCTATTGACTACTTCACTAAGTGGGTCGAGGCAAAAGCCCTCGCTTCAACTTCTGCAATGATGGTGCGCAAATTCATATGGGAACACATCATTTGTAGGTTTGGTCTCCCACTCAAGATCGTGACTGATAATGGCACCAACTTTGCTTCCGAAGACCTTCAGGAGTGGATGAAAGAGCTAAACATTGAGCACACTTTCTCTTCCGTTGCGCATCCTCAAGGCAACAGCCAAGTTGTAAGTGTCAACAAAAGCATTGTCGAAGGGATAAAAGTCCGCCTGGGCACCAAGAGAAGAGGCTGGGTAGATGAGCTCCCTAGCATTTTGTGGGCTCATCGAACCATGCCAAAAACAAGCACTGGCGAAACCCCTTTTAGCCTTGTCTATGGCTCAGAAGCGGTTATCCCAGCAGAGATAGGCCTCTCCTCGCCGTGATTATCAGCAGTCAACAAGATTGATAACGAGGCGGAGCGCCGTTTAGACTTGGACCTGCTCGAAGAAAGGCGTGAAATCCCGCGAATCAAAGAGGCCAAGTACAAAACACAGCTGGAGCGGTGCTACAATGCCAGAGTGCGTATCTGTACGTATACCCCAGGTGAATACGTGTTCAGAGACAACGAAGCGTCCAATGCTAAACCCCCCGGGAAAGTAGCACCAAAATGGGAAGGCCCATACTTAATACATGAGGTGCTAGGAAAAGGGGCTTACAAGCTGCGCACCCTGGATGGACACATCATCCCGCGCACGTGGAATGCGCAACAACTGCGCAAGTGTTACATGTGATTACCCATGGCCATGTGCCTTTTCACTTAGCTATGTTAGCCATGCGCCTTTTATCTATTTATGTTGGCCACGCGCCTTTTAATTACCTATGTTGGCTATACACCATTTTTCCTTCTATTTCGATTATGTATGTTGGCCCCGTGCCTATTTCTAAACTACTTAATGCAAGCATTGGCTATGCCTTATGATTTATCATCATGCTTTCTACGTTACAAATGCATGTTAAACTTTTGATTAGCACGTAAACACTTCAGTAAATTACGAGCTCTTGAGTTATGCCTCCAAGGTCCTCCGCGAACACAGCGCGAGAGCGGGCAATAATGTGACAACTGTCAAAAATCCAGGTATCCGTATAATTAATTAACCATAATTAGTGCTTAATGACTGTGCTGAATTGCAATTAATTGCTTTCTGATTATTGCCTTATACATTCATGTGCATCATACATTGTTTAATGTCATACCAATATTGCATGAAAGCTGTAATGCCTTAAATGATGCATTAAGTACAGTTAGCATAGTTATATGATATGACAGGAAAATGCTGACAGAACTCGACACATAGACAGACAGTGCGTTTAGACACAAAATGAGCCAGAAACTAAGTACTACACTAGTATAGTCTGTAGGAAAGTAAGGATCATAAAACTGCCTGGATAGTGATATTTTAAGTGCCGGAAATTGCCTAAAATTCACCCAAAGTGCTGAATTCAGCAAAATTCAGCATAAATCAACATTTTAACACACTAATATTATGCAGAAAAATGGTAAAATGGTCCTGAATGCTTTCCTAAGTGCCGGGAATCAAAAGTGTCACAAAAAGATACATAAAGCACACTAAACTGCAAAGTTTAGCACCTTAACGAACCAGTAACCAACCGAACAACCAGATACTACCCGAAACATCAAATTTACACTAGAAGCACTGTTTTAACATTACCAAGCTAGTTATGGTCCCCGAACATCATAACACCTCCTAAAAATATCTACTAACTAGAAAACCTAACTAATACTTGGATTTCAACTTATAACTAATCTAGTTAAACCTATGCTAGACTCCCCCCCCCACACCTATAATCGGCAAACACCAAGGGCCCACATTAGATTTTATTACAATTTAATAATAGATCATGTTTCTCCATAAAGAGCATAAGAACCAAGGGTTAAAGTGTTAAATTGGTTTATAAATAAGACTTGAAGACCATAACTTTCATTTTATCTTTCTTCACTCCAACACCACTCTTCCTCTTCTCTTCTCCCTTGGCTTCGGCCGTGAGCAACCACGACAACAACACTATCATCCAACCTTCTTCCACTCATTCTATTACTACTCAAAGGTGCTAGAAGACGTATGATGAAGCTAGGAGCTTTCGGAAGTTGAAGAACCTTCACCGTTTGCTTTTATCCACTTCATTTATCCTCTTGATCATCCCTAGCCTTGTGCTAGTGGTAAGAGTCTTGATCTTGCTGGTTTACTTCTATTTTAAGTGGTTAAAGAAGAATCATAATAAAAAACTTGAAGAACACTAAAGAACACAAGAAGTAAACTTGAACATAAGCATGTTTAATGAAGAAATCTTGATGAATATGAGTTGTTATGCTTGTTGATCATTGATTGTTTGTAGAAATGATGTTGATCATCATAAGATCTTGCTAGATCATGATTAAAAACATAATCTAGCAAGATAAGAAAGTAGAAATGTTGTAGGGTGATAGATCATCCACACATGATTCATGAACTTGAAAGAATACTTTGATTTCTTGAAAAATAATGATTAAAGTAAGTTGTTAATCATATAGATCTAAAGATTTATGAATGGTTTTTCAAAGAAACCAAGTTAAAAATATAAGTTTTTCTAAATCTTGGTTCTTAAACAAATAAACCTTATTTTTGGTGGATAAACAAGTGTAGAAACACTTGTGTAACAAGAAGATTTCATAAAGAAACATTTTTAGAAAATATAAATACAAGTTGTAAAGATCAATCTTCTTTAAAAATGAAGTTTTTAAAGAACTAATCACACTTTAAAGGATAACTAGGCTTACTAATAACACTAGTAAGTTACTACAAATTTTTACAAATATTCAAGTTCATAAAGTGGTAGATTATTACTTGTTTTTGGCAAATTGGTAAGTAAAGATTGTTTGTTGATGATTGTGAATTGATTGTGATGATTTTTACAAAAGAAAATGATATGCTTGAAAGCATGGAAACCTCCATTTTTAGGGGAAACTATGGCAAAATTTTCTAAAAATCCAAACACTTAGAAAAATATTTATTAACCTACACTCACAAGTGTATTTTCAACAATAAATCGTTACATAAACTTTGCCATAATTTTTTGTTACAAAAATATAATTATGGGAGGTTGATTTTCATAAATAAAAGTGACTAAATATGTATTTAGGAAATATATATTTAGAAGACACCATGTGTGTGATTATTTGTATACTTTGTGTATTAGTTATATTATTTTAGGACATGAAATAATATAACTCATTAAAATACCAAGAATCACAATTCAAAATAATACCAAAATTCCAAAGAATAAATATACACATTTACACAAAAATATTGGAGAACCAAACTATGGAATAAGACTTACAAAAATATTCCGGAATTTATTCACAAAGTATATTTTGGGTAAATAATATTTTAGACACCAAGGAAACAAAAATATGATTTATATAATTACTACAAGAATATATCATATTTTTGACAAGGAAAAACATATTATTTTGACAAGTATGAAATATATATTTATCTTGAAATTTTTAGAAGATATATTATTTTTAAGAAATATATGTCTTCTTACACAAACATGAAATATAATATTTTTGGGTGAAATATATATTCCTCAAATAAATATGAAGTATATCATTTTTGAAGAAAAATGAGTTTATATATATATATACTTTCTATGTTAGACATGAAAATATATTATTTTTGAAACTTAAGGAGGAAACACAAATATTTGCTAAGAGAAAATTATAAATAATTTTTCTAAATAATACTTATTATAATATATATATTTTGGAAATATATATATATATATTGATGGCCTTTTATTAAAGATGATATACCAGGAAAAATTAATACGAAATTGAGTATAAGGATACTTAATGAATACAATAAAAGTACGTATTCTCGTACGTATAAATTCACACCGGAATACGACCCTAATACATGGCAAAATGTACAAGTATAAGATACCCCATCCTTGGGAAGGAAATACAAACATAAATACTTGGGAAGTATTAAGTTAATACATATTGTTTCAACAATTATTCCAAAATTTAATAAATATAATTGTAACTTGGAATGATATCGAAGACACAAAAGAAACGTAACTCAAAGACAATAATACTAAGTCAAGGCATGACCCTTTCGTCTAATAGATTAGTACGTTGTAGGTAGTCGTGTTCGCCGAAGGAGCTTGAGTTACGATTGTTGAAGACGCAAGACTGTGAGTTCATGTCCCCCTTTTCTTTAAACTGTTTTTGTTTTATAAATTCGGGGGTGAAGTACATGTTACTAAAGGCTTACTAACGATTACAAATGGTATGGTTAGCTAAGGAAAATACTGCTAGATCATGTGATTTGGTAGGTGCACTCTTAGCGCCATTAATCCTCGTGTTAGGACCAAGGGACATGAGTGATAGATCTATTTGGGTGTAGCGAGCCCACACCCATGTGGACCAGCGTGGCCCATGAGGTGACTATGTCTTACAGCCGGAGGCCCGGTGCAAAATTTGCTAGGTTTGAGTCTTCCTACGCCATTTCACGTATGTTAATGTATTAGCTACACATTAATTGATCTATTCCTTGTTGCTTCATACCAGTTTTCATATACTCACATATATACTTACAAATGTTTTCAAGGATGATTCGTGCACACACAACTCACATGAACTCGCTCAACTTTTGTTGATGTTTTCAAACTACATGTATTTCAGGAAATTAAGTATGGATCTGGCGGGCGTTTGGATGTTTCAAGTAAAGTTGAGAATAAAAGGTGTCATCCTATGTCTGAGGATTTGGATTGTGCGTCTTATTCTAGATAAGACACCACTTTCAAAGCCTAGTTTAAATTAATGTCTTTTGTCGAGTCTTTGTGAACTCTAAAACAAGTTGCATGGTTTGTACTCGAATTTGATGTCTGTGTTTTAAACAATGTTGTCTTGTTCTAAACTAAGTTAATGGATGATCACCTTCGGTTTTATCATATAGCTGTGTTATGATTGAATGTAATGATATTAAGCAAGTCACACCATAATCACGCTTTCGCAAAGAGTCAGGGTGTGACAAATAACACTTATACACGAGCCACACTTACATTTATTCACGCTAACTTAAACAAAGTTTCTAACAACAGTGCAATAATTGTAACTTGACAAAATAAGTAGCAAACATCAGGTATTCCATTCAAAAAGCGCGACCGCGCAAATAATTACATCTAAACTGAAAACAAGAAAATTAGAAGGCACCCGCCTGCAAACACTACATATTCATAACCATCACCATCATTATCGCCATCGCCATCTCCGCTGGCTGCCTCCTCTTCATCCGTTAACTCCATAGTCTCTGGAGGATCGATGATAGACTTCAGCCGCGCACACCAGTCGTCATGCTTCAATGCTTCAGTGACCAACTCCATAACAAGCAAGGAAAGACGGTCATAAACCTCTTCAGCTTGAGAAAGCATAGAATCAGCCTGGTCGGTCACTGAACAGCGATGAGTATCAAACTGTTGGCCAAACGCTTCTTCTACATGATGAGCGCACTCCAAGTAGCCACCACTGTAACAACCCACACGTTCGTGCGTTGTTACTACTCGTAAGACTCGTTATGCCTAGTACCAGAGATTCGGATCATAATGTACCTATATCGCATATATCGCTATATTGCAGTATTTTCGCATAAATTCGCGTACTTTATCACTATCACATCACATTGTACTTGCTGACAACCACGAAGATGTCGAGTGAGGACCAATTCTACCCTCCTTGATAACCGTGATGTGTCGCAATGCAACTCATTACTCAAAATGCACATCGCATCATACACATTAACGTTCACGATGACGTTGAGTGAGGACCTATTCTACCCTCCTCGATGACCGTGAAGCGTCGCCAAGTAACGCATATTCGAAACGAAACCCGGTTATTGTATCGCAACTTTGAAATATGGATATGTATATACGACCCAACGTGGCTAATTATAATAAATATACGAAAATGTGGATGATAATGTGTAACCAAACTATCGCAACGCTTAACAATCGAAACGAAACGCCAAAACTCAGCTCACCGGAGGCGTTTGATCGAATGACACTTCGATCGAACAGCCATCCGATCGGATATCCATCCGATCGGACAGCCAACCGATCGGACAGCCATCCAATCTGATGCACTGCACCGCCTTTCTCCTCCTTTGCCTATAAATACCCCACTTGTCACGTCAACAACAGTTGAAGTGACTGCTCACTCTCGACCAGACGCCTTCTCGCCATTTTCTCTCGATTTCTCACAATTCTTGTAAGTTTCTATCTCAAACCTTGTACTTCTATGATCTACACGCACTCCTTCATCTTTCTCACTCTCAAATCTCACTTCTTCACCGTTAAATCTTTGGATTGGAGCCGTTCTAAGGTAATGTCATCATGAAGTTCTTAGGAACAATGAAGTGTGACCTCATCTCATCAAGAACCATCCGATCGGCTGACTTTTGGATCCTCAACACTTAAACATTTTACAAATCCTCATCACACATCAGTTCCAACGGATTGTCACCCGATCGGATTCCCACCCGATCGAGCGACCAGTCTGCTATGAACTTGTCAGCCACCAAAGTGTATTGCCAATCGGATCATCGTCCGATCGAACAACCACCCGATCGGGTTGCCACCCGATCGACCGTCCGTTTGATCGACCGACCTGAAAGGTAGAGATACTTCCCTGTTTTCAAAATGCTACAACGAAAACTTCAAAAGTCAAACCATCATACACAAACACATCTTTCCCAATGAGGTAGCAATCCAATTGAATGGTCACCCAATCGAATGACCATCCAAACGGATTGTCACCGATCGACCGGCCACCCTATCGGATTGCCATCCGATCGGATTACCGTCCGATCCTTGACACTTTGCACCAATTCACGCGCCGATCATCGGTTACGCTATCAATCTGTAATCAGGCTATTCTCAGACGCGCTCCCTTCAATCTAACCAAGTTGTGTTTGCTTGCTGAGCACTGACTATGAGTATACTTGAACCCTTTTTGCTTTTGCACTTTTGGGTGTAACATACGTTGCTATCAAATCGAATTACATCAAATGCTTAAACTATTTATCACTTGCGAATGACTTACGTGCATAGTTATACGTGATGCTAGTTACATATGTGCTAGGACTTATACTCGCGACGTCCCACCATGACTAGTATAGTACTATTGCGCCCGATGGGGCCTAGTTTAGCAATCGCAATCGTAGCTCGAGGACTTAGCTGGTAGTATCAGTTTTGTGAGTATATATGTCGTGTATTACGTTTATGTATGTGGAAATTCGCAGCTTTTATCTATTACACTATTACATATCAAACCTGTATGTTCGCCAATACTTTTGTATTGACATTATTTTAACGTATGTTGCAGGTTTAGTCGCAGTCTACATCAAATCAAGCTAGGAAGTCTAGAAACTCACCTAAAATCTATGTTGATGGATTTGTATTGTTCGAGAAGACAAGAAATCTGTGATAACTTGTGTGATTGTATTATTTGTTAGTATGGGATAACAAGTGTAATAAATACTGTCGTAATTTAGCTGTTATGGATTCTCTTGAGCAATCTGATTCGCATAATGCCGTGCCCCGATGATTCCGCCATCGGTTGGGGTGTGACATATTGGTATCAAAGCCATAACTATAGGGAATTAGGAAAGACACGACCTAGTCTAGGTTTGTTGTCTTAGAAACAACCTAGTCTATAGTCTAAGTACTAACAGGCTGACTCGTACAAACCCAGTAGGATTTGTACGGGCCTACTTGATACTCTCGCTTGAATCCGCTAAAAAAACAACAACTTCGCGTGAACACAGCATACTACAATTTCACGCGAAGAGCCTTTCCTAAGGCTGGAATATTACTTAGCCTTTCCTAAGGCTAACACAGTAAACACGTTTTTAAAAATGCTCGCGTAGCACAACCGAGTGGTCCAGTCGAGATCAGGTGTGAAAACCAAGAACTCTCGATAAGATTGCTCATCCAGCGCATTTTTCTAGCACGAGAACTTTCCGTTGAGCTAGGAGTGACATCCATAACTCAAAGAAAGTCTCCATTTCAAAATCCAGTGGAACTCCCGAATTTATTCGAAGCACACAACCACAGTTAGGAGCGAAGTTATTAAGTCAGGGGTGAAACCCGTACTTTAATAAACCGTTCCGCTCTCTATAAAATGGTTTTCAAAAGCTCTCACCAAGGACTCGGCTATAACAATATCTCGAGCCACGTGATGACCAGGAAGATGAATACCACGAGTTGCATCCCAGTGGAAGCATAAGTCTTCTAGGGCAACGCGCGTGCACGAACTTGTTGGGTATCGTCGGGTTACCTTGGGTAGTCAACGCCTAAACACCCGAGGCACTCTATCTACTTTTCTAGCTTACGACTCAACGATTATACGCTTATCAGAATCTATTTACACTTATGTGTTTACACTTTTAAACTTTACGCTTTATCGATTTCTCGATTTATCAATTTTCGCTCCCTAATTTCGCAACCGCACAACTCGCACAGCCATCGCAATCTAAAACAAAAACCGAATGTTCGCAACAAAACTAATGTCAAATTGCTTGTTTTCGCTCTCGCTCTCTCCCTCTTCATCGCGTCCTCGCGCATACTACCTCGGCATGTGTGTGTGTAAGTACAAACTACAACTAATTATATATATACAAGAAAATCAATGGTGTGAGAACTTAGGAATCTCGTGTCTCCTATGTGGCTCCTATGTGAAGTCTATTTATATTACTCGCAACAAGTTTTGATCGCGCTCAATCGCATCGCAAACTCAAAATCATTATGATCGAATCTCACTCCAAATCTCTCTCTCTGTCTAGATGCCTTACAACGACTCTACCTCGAGACGAACAGCCAGGAGAAGAGCCAAACGAAGCGCCGAAAAGAGGATTGCCATGCTTGTGGTCAGGGAAGTGGCCAAGGTCATTCCTCAAATTGTCGCTCAAGTGCACTCTCTCAGCAACCCTCGAGCCTCGGAAGACTTTAAGATGGAAGCGCCGCAATCTGCTTTCCTCTACAAACACTTCAAAGCCTGTGACCCGATGGAGTTCACGGGTGAAGGAGGTGTGTCCCAACTAATCCAATGGTTCGATTCTATCGAAGTTACCCTTCGTCAGAGTGGGTGCCCGATGGTTTTCATACTACTTGCGCTACCGGAATATTTCAATCGCGAGCACTCGACTGGTGGACCGCCGAACGAAACAAACGTGGGATCTCCACAGCTTACGCTCTCTCTTGGGATGAGCTAAAAGAGCTCATGAAGAAAGAGTACTGCCCTCCACACGAAGTCCAGAAACTAGAAGACGAATTTTGGAAAATCATGCAAGTCGAAGGTGACAATAATGGCTACACCGCAAGGTTCAACCAGCTTAGCCTAATCTGCCCAAGTCAAGTCAACACATCAGAAAGAGCCATCACGAAGTATATTCGCGGCTTGCCTGAGTGTGTGGGCGATTTTGTTGAAGCTGCATGACCTGCTACCATCGAAGAAACCTACCGCTTGGCCGCAGAAATCAACAGCAAAAGAGCCTTAGACGGATTTTTCTCCAAGAATCCTGTCAAACAAGCTCATCAAGCAATCATCATCAATTCTTCTGACGATTCTTCCAACGAATCTACCAACGATTCTTCTGAAGATTCCTCCGACGATATCTCCAGCGAATCATCAGACGAATCCGCCGACGACACTGCATCATCTCAGGAAGCTCAGCCCAGCCATAAACGAAAGACCATGAGCCCAGACTCTTCAACAACTGGACTGTCGCAACCAGAACCTCTCCGAGCAGCTCCAGTTCACTTGAAACGTGCCTACAACGGAACTCATCTCCTGTGTTACACGTGTACGTATCATCACCCACCAGAAGCTAACTGTCGCTATTGCACGAATTGCAACTGGTATGGTCATCTTACGCAGCACTGTCGCACAGGACCGCAGCCTTGAGGATTTTCAGCAACAACCAAAGTCTCCGCAGAAGTACTCCACAGCAATGTTATTTTGCTTCTAATATTGTTGTAATAATACGACTTATCGCCGTCAATCTCTTTTATGTGTGGAAGCTTATTCTATCTCTCGACGCATGTGGATTCTATTATACTCGCGCACAATCTATATGCTAGCACTATGTACTATATAATGTATTTTACCCATACTATGCGTCCTTGAGATAAGGTACGATAAACGTGCAAGAATCAAATTAATCACGGGTGCACACGGGATTATTTTGGTTAGTGCACGGAGATTGTAGTAAGTTTCAATGATGCCTTAACGTTCAGGGCATGGTTGAGCGTGGTGGATACGCCGCTGGTACTTCCTATATATAAGCGTCTTGACCATGTCTGACAAAATGTGACACCTAATCATGGAACGAAAGCGTATGGATTGAAACACGACGGTGTTTCGCCATGCTAACTGAAGTTTTGTGAAGAAAGTGCCATGTGGAGTTGGAACGTAGACCTATTATACTATTGTGGTTATTTTCGACACAGTACACTACATCGCAAGGCGTAACAATCTCAATCGCAACTCAAGCGTGTGATCACAAGACTTTTCGTAAGTCAACACGCTCGAAATCGCATTATCGCTAGAATCTATCTCGCAAATCGCAATCGTTTATTAAGTGTCTCGCGCTATCGCTTATTATGTGTTCGCAATCTCAATCACTTATTATATGAATCGCTATAGCTTATGGTGTCTCCGCCTAATCGCATATTTTGTGTGTATCACTCTATCGCTTACCGCTTACCGTGTATCGCTTGTTGTAAATCGCGTATCGTGGATCGCTTGACGAGTACCGCTCATCGCTCGTCGCTCTTCGCCTTAACGCTCCTCGCACCTATCTAATCGCTTCGATACTCTTATCATCATCGCTATCGCTTACCGTTATCTATGTTATATTAGCACACATGACCTCGCTTCACAGGACAAAACTCATATGGTTAAAGCATGGTGGATACGCCGCTGGTACTTCCTATATATAAGTGCTTTAGCCATATCAGCAGACTTTTGTGGAAAAGGGCCATGTGGGGTCTAATATTAGTTACAATTTGTGGTGTTGTTTAATCTAATCAAATCAAATCGCATGACTTGCAACACATCGACTGTCGCGTATCGCTCGACGGTTGTCGCTGTCGCTTGTCACTATCGCTCATCGCTTTTCGCTTGTCGCTTATCGCTTTTCGCTTATTGCCGCCGTCTTCACTTACTATGCTTGGTGTAGGTGTGGTGTTATCAAATTCTAGCGTACACTTATCGCTTATTGCACTCGCTCGTGTCATTAAACAGAGTTCGAAAACGACCTCATCACTCAGTTCGCCTTTCAATACTTGATCCAACCCTTCTCGTTTGGGTCGAGTCATCGCAAATCTGTCTGTACCATGTCGACACGTATGACACTGCCTCACGAGACGGAAGCCATCTGGTTAAAACATGGTGGATACGCCGCTGGTACTTCCTATATATAAGTGTTTTAACCATATTGTCGAACTTTCGTGGAAAGGTGCCATGCGGGGCCGACCTTAATTTAAATTTTGGCTTTACTTACACAAATTTTAAACTGATCTTTTCTTACAAACTTTTTTCTAAAATTTGATCAAAACCTTGTGCAAAACGAGATTATCTTGTAACGACGACGTAACAATCGACTCAAGTTACTGCCGCGTGATGAGAAGATTTCGTAAAACGAGTTTTAAACACCCTAAAATTCTTTTAGTAACCTAATAAAACCCCACTCATAGCGCTGGGTGAACATCGAAACAGTTTAACGCCGCGCTGTGGGAAGATTTTGCATAAACAAGTTTCTTCAAACCTTTTCGAATTAATCATATTCTCGAGAGTTCAAACACTTTTGATCGCTTTTGTGTGTTGCATCTTTTGTATACGAATCGCCTTGCTCGCTGCCATTGCCAGTCATCGTAACACTCCCGCTCGTCGAATTTCACTTGATCGCTCGTTTATTTAGACACTTTTAATCGATACTCTCACTCGCATCAACTCTCGTGACCCTTCTTGTGGGTTAATTTCGGGATGAAATTTCCTAAAGCAGGGGAGACTGTAACAACCCGCACGTTCGTGCGTTGTTACTACTCGTAAGACTCGTTACGCCTAGCACCAGAGATTCGGATCATAATGTACCTATATCGCATATATCGCTATATTGCAGTATTTTCGCATAAATTCGAGTACTTTATCACTATCACATCACATTGTACTTGCTGACAGCCACGAAGATGTCGAGTGAGGACCAATTCTACCCTCCTTGATAGCCATGATGTGTCGCAGTGCAACTCATTACTCAAAATGCATATCGCATCACACACATTAACATTCACGATGACGTTGAGTGAGGACCTATTCTACCCTCCTCGATGACCGTGAAGCGTCGCAAAGTAACGCATATGCGAAACGAAACCCGGTTATTGTATCGCAACTTTGAAATATGGATATGTATATACGACCCAACGTGGCTAATTATAACAAATATATGAAAATGTGGATGAGAATTTGTTACCAAGCTATCGCAATGCTTAACAATCGAAACGGAATGCCAAAACTCAGCTCGCCGGTGGCGTTTGATCGAATGGCACTTCGATCGAACAGCCATCCGATCCGGTGCACTGCACCGCCTTTCTCCTCCTTTGCCTATAAATACCCCACTTGTCACATCAACAACAGTTGATGTGACTGCTCTCTCTCGACCAGACGCCTTCTCGCCATTTTCCCTCGATTTCTCGCAATTCTTGTAAGTTTCTACCTCAAACCTTGTACTTCTATTATCTACATGCACTCCTTCATCTTTCTCACTATCAAATCTCACTTCTTCACCGTTAAATCTTTGGATTTGAGCCGTTCTAAGGTGATGTCATCATGAAGTTCTTAGGAACAACGAAGTGTGACCTCATCTCATCAAGAACAGTCCAGATCTGATGGATTCCACAGAGAATAA
This sequence comes from Helianthus tuberosus, assembly GCA_030545235.1. Lineage (NCBI taxonomy): Eukaryota > Viridiplantae > Streptophyta > Magnoliopsida > Asterales > Asteraceae > Helianthus > Helianthus tuberosus. The sequence goes on along the minus strand of CM060354.1, from coordinate 62,806,628 downwards.
ACATTAAACTCGCACAAATCTAAGCCGAATCAAAATTTTCTAAGTTTTTCTTCAAACTTTCCTAACTTATTGATGTGCACAAAATGCAACATGTAAATTACATCAATTGTGGCATAAAACTAACCCCTTTTTAGTACTAATATTGGAAAAAGTGTGCTTTTGTCTTCCTTTTGTATTTTCAGGATTAAATGAGCTCAAATAAACAAAAGAAGCAAAAAGGCAGTTAAATCTAACATAAATACAAGAAAAGGAACAAACGTGGCATGCCCGACCTCCCCAACGGCATCTTCCCAAGCAAAATAAGAAAACAGAAGGCTGAACACGCCCCGTGCTCAGTGAACACGGGGGCGTGCCCAAGTGCCAGCATAAAAGACAAAGCTATAGAAGCTTCTATCGCCCACCACGGGGCCGTGCTCTGCGGACACGGGGCCGTGGTCAACTATAAGATTCACAGAATCCAGGCAAATCTTGATAGTACAGATATGCTTCTGCACACGAGGGCGTGCCCAGCGGACATGGGGGCGTGGTCAACTAATGCAGACAAACTGCAATTAATGAAGACAAAGAAGAGGATGGACACGGGGCTGTGCCCAATGGACACGGGGCCGTGCCCGAGCCGCTGTTCAGGCTATAAATAGGGGTGCTTGGCTCATTTGCAAACCATCCCTTGGCACACCACCTCTCTCACACTTCACCCACCACCCACCACCATCACAACACCATCATCCACCACCATCATCCATTGTCCATCATAGAGTGTGTGAGTCGTCTCGGGATCCAAGATTGATCGTAAGAGTTCTTGACAATCAAAGGCCATGTTTGCCTAAGTCTCTTACATCACTTGGTGAAGACAATTGTCTAGTGTAATACTTTTTATTTTTAATCTTTTCGCACTTTTTACTTGGTTATGTATTAATGACTTTAATAACTAGTTGTTGGTGCATGTTTGTGACAACAGCTTAGATTTGGTCTTTGGATATCTTGTAATTAGTTAAACGATAAACAGTTAGCGGGTTTAGCTTTGTAATAGTTAGTTGTAATGGTTGGGCTAACTAAACCCAATGAATTGGGTGTATGGGGGCGAATTGGGCCTGTCCAATTCGAAGTCCATATTGGAAGCCTTGGCCCAAGTAGTAACCTTGTGTTATATAAACAAGGTTAGACTTTAGGGTTAAGGTTAATCAGTGAATCAGCCAGAACATTGTTTGAGAGTATTTTCGTGAGAGACAAAGGTCTTGGACGAATTTGAGTGTGGTTAGGGTTTAGATTGATTGTAATACGTTTGTTTGATAATCAATAGTAAACCCGGTTTGAAAGTGTCTTGCTGTTCCTGTTTTCTACTTGTTTCTGTGATATTCTGATCAAGAGGATTCCGCACTCTTGATTAGAAAGACAATTCTGTGAAAGATCCATACGAATAGGGGACCTACAATTGGTATCAGAGCATTAGGCTCTTGAAGGCTCGGTTCAGAATTGTTCTTGGCAGAAACAGGGAGTTTTCGAAATTTTTGAAAAATTAGGGTTTTTAAAATTTTCGAATTTTTCTGTTGGTTAGATAAAATTTTCGAATTTTGTTGGCTGTTTTGATCTTCTGCATTGTTTGATTGCTGGTTTGCAGGTTTTAGGGTTTTCAGGAAAGTGTTTGGTTGATTGTTTGGAAGAATTTTGGCTGACAGATTTGAAGATTCGAAGATTGTTCTTCGTGTTCTTCATAATTTTCGAAAAAAATTGTGCTGATTTGCTGTTTTGATTTTGCAGATTGTGTTGGAAAATCTTCAGAATTTCGAACAGATTGACTTTCCAAAGTTACTGGGCGATTTTAACATTTTCGCAGACTGATCAGCGAATTCGTGTCTAAATTACTCGGTGAACGGCGAAGTTAAATCCAAAGGCGACTTTGGTAACCGGATAACTTTCCACAGCGAAGTTATTACGGTTTTCGGCGAATTTACTGGCCGTCGTAATCGCGAAATAAACCAGCGAATTTGACTAGCAAACTTTGATCAGCGAAATTGAACAAGTGACCAGCGAATTTAAGTGATTACCCAGCGATTTTAACAGCATATTTAAGGGGTGGAATTTCAGTTGGCAAGCGTCGATAAAATTTCACAGTTTTGCAAATAGAAATTGATCCGTAGCACGTTAGACAGAACCGTTTGGACCGTTGAATTCCTTGGATTTTTAGGGTAAAAAAAAAAAAAAAAAATTAGAAAATCAAAAATGAGTTCACTGTGTGCAAAAGAAGAAATGATAGTACATCGGCAAGTTAGACTGTCACACTGAAACTGAAATTAAATTGCTTAAGTGTGATAGCAGCTTCATCATATGATGTACCAGTAGGCAAAAAGCATGAACTAATCAACTTACCAATGTGATATAAACCTAAATGAACTGAATATGAGTGGGGAACACATCAGTGGTGTATGGTTTAATGACCTTAAATCTTGCGTTGATAGATTGCCAAAATCTGAAGTTTTGGGTCTTTATACTGATATTTCATCTAGGGATATCTTGCCTGTTTTTCTGTTCAGAACAAAAATTGTACATGACCCCAGGAAAGAAAGTCACTTGGAATTAGCACATTTCTATTTGAATGTCTGTATGTTGTCCCGATACACACAATTTTGATCTGATTCTGAAATCTTCTCTGAAAAAAGTCGTGTACCTCCTCTGCTGCATCCAGATATATGCTGACCTGGAGGTGCTAGGCAACGACAGCTTCTGCTGCATCCAGATACATGCTGACCTAGCTGTACGTTGTCGCGCTGTAGATCTAATACACCCGAAAGAGGCCCTCTAGTGCCCAAATGAAACCCAATAAACCTATATCAAACTGAGAAAAACTCATTTGATCTGTATATTATACCATCTCTCCTAAAGATCTATTCTGTTCTCTTCTCAACCTATTCCCAGTTAAGATTTCAGAAATCTGGATTGGACTTGTGAAATATGTGGTAGGGAAGATACTTGCATGATAGAGTGTGTTGTTTATATTTCCAGGATTTGATTAGTATTTATGTGGGTGTTCATTGTTAAGCAATCAAAACATGATAAAACAGATTATATGCAGACCAAGACATTGTCCGGATATCTTAAAGGATGAGATCGGTATACTCACCTACTACGATGAATCTTTGTGCATACTTTGATCGTGGGGTATATCCTGAAGTGGGACACACTAGTATCTCAGTAATTAAAATTACCTTAATGTATCATATGGTAATGGTACTTGAAATGTTCATGCATTTTGTTTAAGAGGACAAACATACTGGTAATCGTCTTGAACTGCTTTTCATGACAAATTAAATAAAGAATTATCTAATAGTGTGAAACAGTTTGATTGTGCTGATATGATCTTCTTACCAGTGATTCTCACAAAAATAGAGTGTTTATTGTTTTTGTTATTTACTTGCTTTCAGAAAATACAAAAATCCAAAAATAGTGTTTTTTTTTCTGTTTAAAATTCTTAACGTACGAAAAACTGTTATTCTTGGAGGAATTGTTACTGATAGGGGGAGACAGTGTTAGAAAGTGAGTTCAAAATTTTAAATCATGCGGGTTATAGGGTGTGTGATTAAAAGTTTTGCGTGTTGTTGATAAATTGGATATGCTTAATCTGTGATACAGTTTAACTATCTCTTGAATAATAATAATTTATTTAACTTATGTTGAAAAATTCTTATGGTTTCTCGAGATGTTTGTTTTATAGTAAACAGATTGAAGCAGTGTGTTGCTGAGAAGTTGCTGTGTTACTGAGAAGTTAAAGTTGCTGTGTTACTGAGAAGTTAAAGTTGCTGAGTTGCTGTGAAGATGAGAGTTTGATTGGATGCATGGTAGAACCTCCTTTCTATATTGCAGACAAGGTTGAAGAGTTTGAAGATTGCTATACACATGCTGAACTGGAGTTTACTCAAACGCTAAAGTTTTGAAGATTTGGTGATTGGATGCATCAGCTTAGGGGGAGTCTGTTGCTGACAGAAGCTATTGAAGCTGAAGCTATCCAAAGACCAAAGACAGTGCAAGAATACGTGAAGATTGCAAGATGACTGAAGACAAAATTTATGAAGCTATTGTCAAGGGGGAGTTTGTTGGTGCATGTTTGTGACAACAGCTTAGATTTGGTCTTTGGATATCTTGTAATTAGTTAAACGATAAACAGTTAGCGGGTTTAGCTTTGTAATAGTTAGTTGTAATGGTTGGGCTAACTAAACCCAATGAATTGGGTGTATGGGGGCGAATTGGGCCTGTCCAATTCGAAGTCCATATTGGAAGCCTTGGCCCAAGTAGTAACCTTGTGTTATATAAACAAGGTTAGACTTTAGGGTTAAGGTTAATCAGTGAATCAGCCAGAACATTGTTTGAGAGTATTTTCGTGAGAGACAAAGGTCTTGGACGAATTTGAGTGTGGTTAGGGTTTAGATTGATTGTAATACGTTTGTTTGATAATCAATAGTAAACCCGGTTTGAAAGTGTCTTGCTGTTCCTGTTTTCTACTTGTTTCTGTGATATTCTGATCAAGAGGATTCCGCACTCTTGATTAGAAAGACAATTCTGTGAAGATCCATACGAATAGGGGACCTACACTAGTTTCTTATGTTGAAGGTGTTTCTTCCCTATCGTTTGTCCGTGGTGTCTTGGCATTATTTTACTTTCTATATAAAATAAAAGATTTTCACCATTCATATCTCCACGGTCTATATGGAGGTATGTTGGCTACCTGGTCGGGGGTTAAGGGAATAGTTTGGTAAGAGTCTTGCCTTGTTCAGTGTTTAGATCCAGCAAGGACCTAGGTCAAATTTAGTAGGACCTCCTTCAATACCCACCGGTATTGGATGGCGGGGGGTCCAAACTCTTTGATCTCCTCATATGTAAGCTACTATTAATACTTTAATCCGGCTACTTAGGACTGTATCCCTGCTGACTCAGACTACTTAGCCGAGGGTAACGTCACCTTCAAAAGAGGGGCCTACTACAATAACTAAGATAATCTCTTAAAAAGTGCAAAAGTGCGGAAATAATCAAAGGTTACACTAAACACGAGTCAGAGCTAAGTGATTCATCTTGTCTATCAAAAGAGGGGCCTACTACAATAACTAAGATAATCTCTTAAAAAGTTACTTTTATTTTATTTTTCAGCATTTTAGTTAGATTTTATTTTTCTAGTTTAAAACCTTTTTCTAATTTTTGATTTGATTATACGTTGAGGGTAAACCAGTACTAAAAGCTCTTGTGTCCTTGGACGACCTCGGTATCTTGCCAACACTATACTACGCTCACGATGGGTGCACTTGCCCATATGTGTGTTTGGTTTTAGTAATATATCGTGTTTTATAAATTTAAAACTTGACTAACGTGTAAAAAGGGCTTAAAATATACTTAAATATATATACACACTCGCACACATCAAGTTTTTTTGGCGCCGTTGCCGGGGACACAAGGATTTTAAGAAAGCTTAAAATCGACGGCCTAATCAGTTTTTCAAAACCTTTTCAAAACGCGCGCACATTTTTCTGTATTTTAGTTTAGTTTTGCATTTACAGTAGGTTGAACACGGTCCATGCTCACTGAACACGGGCCGTGCTGCATATTTTTCATAAAAACACCCAGTAACAGAAACTGAACACGGGGCCGTGCTTACCGAACACGCCCCGTGCTCAACGAAATCAGTAACTTTAATTAAAACGCCCAGATACAGAATCTGAACACGGGGCCTTGTCCATTGAACACGGGGCCGTGTCCAGCCTCTGTTTCCGTTTTTATTTTTGTTTTCTGATCTCGAGACTTTGTTGTGGTCTGCTGAGTGATTCTTATGGATCAATACTCAGGAGGTTACAACTACACCTATGAGGAGGATGATTATAGGAATAATTATTGCACTAATTGTGGTGACCCGCACTCGGTTCAATATTGTAACTTATATCAACCATCCACTTCATACACCTACTATGAGGAGCCCAGGTATGAGCCATCAACTTCATGCACATCCTATGAAGACCAAAGGTATGAACCTTCTCCCTCATACTCATATTTTGATGAACCAAGGTATGAGCCTTCCTACTCATACTTTGAGGAACCAAGATATGAGCCACCACCTTCGTATACTTATTATGAGGAACCATGGCATGAATAACCCACCTCATATGAGTATTATGAAGAACAAAATTACGACCCTTATCCATTATATACTTACAATGAAGGACAATGGTGTGAACCATCTACTTCCTATGAGTATTATGAGGAACAAAGGATCGAACAACCGGGTTCAAGCTTTGAAAATCCCGATCCTTACTCTCTCACCGAAGTGACCGATAGGATATTAGAACACCTTAAAACTATTGAGCGCTACATAAAAGAATCTCGCGCAAGGGAAGAGGAGTCCCGCGTAAGAGAAGAATTAAATAAAGAAGAGATAGTTGAAAGTGTAAAAATGGAAGAACAAATAAGTGAAAAACCGACACATGAGTTAAACAACGAAAAAGGTGAGTCCGACAACGTTAAAATTCAAGAAGAGTCTAATTTTGAAGAAATTAATCTCTTGTCACCTTCTTTTGAAAATCATTGTTTAGTTCCAACTCATGCTAAGTTTTTAAAAGAGTTAAACACTAACACTAAAATTGACGAAAGGGTAAGCGTTAAGTTAACTAATGATCAAACCTCGCTAATAAAAGAAGACCCATTTGAAATCAACAATACACCGGTTCCATGTTTTTTTTCAAAATTCGTTTATTAGTAACGTCACAATTGATAAAGATCTTTGTGTTAACATAATGCCCAACTACATTTTCAAAAAATTAAGTATTAGTGATTTTTCTCCACTTCAAATACCCATTTTTCTATCTAATCAGAAAATAATAAAATCAATCGGTGTAGTTGAGGATGTCTTGGTTCAAACAAATCAAATGGTAATCCCAACCGACTTTGTCATCCTCGATGACGCTCCTCTAGTGTTGGGACGACCCTTTGTAAAAACTCACGAAGCTTTGAAAAACTGGAAGTACAACAATCTACCTATTCAGTTAGGGGCATTTAAAAAAAAGTGTCGATCTTGAGCGGTCAATGAAATATCCATTCGGCAATAATGACCCCCTAATTGAAGATGAAGATGAACCACCCGATACAAGTGAAAAATTTGACCACTTTGTTGAAGAAGAGGTTGCCATAGAACAAACTTTTAAAGTTCTTGATCAAAATGAGCAACCCAATAAGGAGTCTCTTACAGACCCACCTCTTGAGCTCAAAGAACTTCTAAAAGGTTTGGAATATGCTTTTCTAGACAAAGATGGTAAATCACCTGTAATTATTTCGTCTAAATTATGTAGTTTAGAAAAAGAAAAATTAATTAAACTTTTGAAAAAACATAAAAATGCTATTGCTTGGAAGCTTGTAGACATTAAAGGAATAAGTCCTTCCATGTGCACACACAAAATTTTAATGAATGATGACTACAAATCGGTAATACAACCACAACGTCGAGTAAATCCAAATGTTCAAGAAGTGGTTAAAAACGAAGTCATCAAATTACTTGACGCCGAACTTATTTATCCTATCTCCGATAGTCCTTGGGTAAGTCCCGTCCAAGTAGTTCCAAAGAAAGGAGGTATTGTTTTGGTCAAAAATTACCGAAGCAATTAAGTGATCAAATTAGTTAAGTGAGGTAGTGTGCTAAAAAGTGTGTTGGAAATATGCTGGTTAAGTAAAGAGAATGACACGAGATGTACGAGGAAAGCCCTTGATCAATCTAGATCGCCGGCATAAAACCTCAGGAGCTGACAATCGCAGCTGCCTAGTTCTTCTTATTGCCCTTTAAACGTCAGGATACAGTGCAGGATATTGATCAGATCACTAAGTGTTACAATGCTTTCTGTGAAAGTGAAAGTTGCGAGAGAACAAGTGTGAGTGAGTAGTGAGTGTCGTTGTGATGTCCTATTGATCTGATTTATCCATCTATTTATAGTTACGAAATACAAACTAAAATTCCTATAAATGTGGGATGCTCCCGAATATTCCATTATTAACGTTGTAGACCGGGTATATCGGCTTCAACGTCTTCATGTGAACGACTTGGACCGAGTCTTGCGGAGAAGAGGTCTTCGTGAACGTTGGGAGCTTGGACTCGTACTCCTGCACACAATCCATTAGTAATCCTCAAGATACCATCCAGGATGTTACCAATATCCTGAATTAGCATCCCGGGTATAAACATATATCAGATAAGCAAGATATAAAGTAAGATATCGTCCAGGATATGAGCTCAGAATTTCACCCATAAAATTGTCCCCAAAAAATGTTACCGTTTAGTATCCTGGCACTAACGGTTATATTTTTTACGAAGAACGAGGCAATTAAGAGATTAGACCCATGATGTGACCGTTTGTAACCGTGCAGCCTATATTTACTCATCACCTCCCTATAACTTCTCATCCTCATCCTTTTTTAACCATAAGTGATAAAGAAAAAGGTAAATACTTTCTCTCTGATCTTCATCTTTATCCCTCATTCTGTTCAGCATTCCGGCGAGAATATGACAAGGCAAACACGATCAAGCTCCGGCGACTCCGCCCCTTCATTCATCCAACAGATTCTTCTCCAAGAACCGGAGAAGGAAATATGTACCTTTGATAGTGCCCACTTGTCAGCTCTCAAATCCTCCGGTATCTTCCCGGAAGGGACAGTATTCAGGCCGTTTGACCGGGAAATCCGGTCGGACATGGTTTCTGACGAGTGGTTGTGTTTTAGTGCTTTTCCCTTTACCTTAGGACTACAGTTCCCCTTTCCAGACTTTATCACTGAGTTTTTCAATATTACAAAAATCTCTTTAAGCCAATCAATGCCGATGCTTTGGCGAGTCTTGTCCGTTCTTAACCAGATCAAGAAGAATCACATTCCCGATCTTTCCGTTCATGACCTCCCTTTAGCATATCGGCTTAGATGCCACGGATCCTATAGATTTAGGGTTCAAGGATGATCCTGCCTCTTATCCTGCTTCATATCCTGTGTTGATTAACTTTTTTATTGTTTTGTATACAGCTGATTTTAGGAAGCTTGCACCACCCCTTGCTGATTCACAGAAGAGGATCGACGCTATCAGACTCCTTCCAGAGGCTGAAAGAAGTTTTAATCCGTCTCCACCATCTCCAAGCCCTCTTTCCAGTGCAAACATATCTGGTAAGGATCCTGCACAATATCCTGCATACATGTTTCTATTTGAAGTATTTGAGAAAAAATTTTACTCCCTGTACGCAGATTCCAGCAAAGTTCCAATCCTCCTTGATCTTGACAAGCTTGACAGTTACCCTACTCCCGTCATGGTCAAGAAAGAGACCCCTACTGCCACCAGTTCCAAGCCGCTCCCGGCTCCTAAGGGCAACCCGAGGACTCGTGCTTCCACCATAAAAAAGAGGAAGAACTCCGAGGTTAGTGCTCCAGGCTCCGAAGGGTTCTCTTATGATGAGCTCAGCTTCACTGATTCCTTGGAACCGATGACATCCTTCCTTAACAAGGTAATATCCCGACCCTATATCCTGCACATATATCCTGATAGAATATCCCGACAGGATATCCAGGTTAGTGAATATTGACTTATTCCTGAATTTTGACTTACAGGGCCTCCAGCATCTGCTCCACCTTTACAGCGATGCCTGTGGTACCGCTGTACTCCCTGAAGCCAGGATTAAACAGCTTGAAACTACTGTTGCCGACCAAGGTGCCATTGCTGAAGCGAAGACTCGGCACTATGAGGACAAACTGAGGAAAGTAACCCAGGATGCTGAGATCAAGCTGGCCACCGTCCAAATGGAACATGAACAGGCCATGGTTTCTTTCCGGGATGGAATCAAGGCTTCTGCCATCGTCTCTCTGCTACAAGCTCATATTAATATGGCTTATGAGGCCAAAGAGACAGACCTTGAGTGCCCATCCTGGCCGGTCGAATCCTGGGTGGCAAAGCTGAAGGAGCTTGGAGGCAAGGCTGTGCCCCTTCCTGCTGAAGCTGGTGAGTTTTCTAAGTCAGCAGAGGTGGCAGACAAGGCTGGAGAGAAGAAGGATGCTGGCGAGGATGCTGCTCAGGATGCTGGAACCGATGCTGATACCGAGAAGGTGGAGAAGGCTGGTGAAGATGCTGCTGTGTGAGAGGATACAAGTGGGCGATGATGGATGTATGTGCCAAGGCCGGAGCCCACTTTTTTAAATTTGATCGTTGGCTTGTAATCCCAAAACAATTTACTTTTCCTGCATTTTATTTTTCTGCACCTGAACAATATGATGACCAAAGGTGGAGGGATCCTGAGTTTCAGGATGAAGCCCTTGGTCATCACCGTTAGTATGTTTTTTCTTTTGAACAATATAACAGTTGGAGGTGGATGGGTCTCGGTTTGAGACAAAGCCTTCAATTGTTAAATATGGTAAGGAACTATTAGTGCTCTTAGTGGATGGACCTTGGTTTGAGGTGAAACTAAGAGCACATATTTTGGTATGTTAATAATATAACTTCCTTTTGCCTTTATTTCTGTTGTTACGACCCTAGTGTTTAAATTTTACTTATGAAAATAGTTAAATTTGGACAATCTTGGAAATATATTGCAAGAATATCCTGAGAGATATCCTACTCAGGATACTGCCTCGCAACTTATACAACTTAAGTTATTAAAAGGAGAGATCATACCGAATACTCCCTGTTATGGGTCATTTTCTGAGCGTACATATCCTGACTAATATCCTGCTTTTGGTTTTTTGCTTGTGATCAGGATATTGGATTAGGATATTGCTAACATCCTGGGCAATATCCTGGGGTTAACTAAATTAACCACGTGCAGGTTAGATGCTGTGGGTTACTAACGGTCAGATGGACTTCTTCTTCTCAAGACTCGGGCGTATCTGTTATGTGAGAGACGTTGAACCCGAAAGACCAGGTCTACAACGTTCGAGTGGGGAATATTCACCGGATCCCGGTTATTTAGGATAGTTTATTGCATTTCTTTTACTATAAATAGATGGGGGCGGATCAGATTAAGGCACGCAACTTTCACACACACTTTCGAACACTTTTGCTCTCTAGTTCACTGCAAACACTCTACACAAACACTTGTATTCAAATTACATTGTAACACCTAGTTGATCCGCACCACATCCTGCATTGTATCCTGATATTTGAAGCAATAGAAGAACAAGGCAGCTGCGATTGTCAGCTCCCGAGGTTTTGTGCCGGCGATCTAGATTGATCAAGGGCTTTCCTCGTACATCACGTGTCAACCTTTACTTTTTTGCTCATCGTTTGATCACAGATACAGCTCTATATCCTGAGCCGTATCCTGAAACTGTTTTTACAATTAACTTGGAAAATATATTTTTGACATTCATTTCTAGCACACTACCTCACTTAACTAATTTGATCACTTAATTACTTCGGTAATTTTTGACCAAAACACTCCCAGAGAGTCAGTTCCATCCTTCAATCACAGGAATGTCCCAAGTGCACTAATTTGATCACTTAATTACTTCAGTAATTTTTTGACCAAAACAATTTGGCGCCCACCGTGGTGCAAGTGGTGCTATTTTTGCTAAAAATTTTAGTAAAATCATTACTCGGTTTTCTATTGTCAAAACTTTTTTCTAAATTGTTTTCAATGGCCTCGAGATCAAACATGAACTCTTCCACCATGTCTGCTACAACCTCTGCAACAATTGGTTCGGTGCTTCCACCTCCTCCTCCAAGAATGCAAGCTTCTTCACACGAAACTGAAAGTCATATGGCTCGGGATGTTATCCCCGTTCCCAGTACCCAGGGATCCGGTCCTGTTTTGGCATCTAATGATGAAATTCTGAATTTGTTTGGTAGTGTACAGGAACAGATGAGGCAGCAGCAGGAAACTAATCGGATGCTGATGAGAGAAATACAACTCTTGAAATCCGGCCCAAGTAGACCTGCTGAAGAAACTGTCACTCCTATACAACCTAGGGCTTTGAACTTCAGTTCTGCAGTTTACACTGAAGATAACCGGGGGAGTATCATGCCAAGTCATTCTCAGAATCATATTCCTGAGATACCCTCCTCGGTCAGGATGTCAACTGTGAGGAGCTCAGGATATGCTTCAGGATATGGCCAGAATCCTCAGACCGGTAACATGTCAAATAATAATACTCTTGCTACTAACAATAATGGGTCTTTGCAGGATGCAGGTATGACGTCAACATTTACTAGGGAGCTTCAGAAATTGAAGGACATGATATCCAGTGTGCCTGGAGTGGTCCAGCCAATTCCGGAAGTATCCCAAGACAGCCACAGGATATCCCGCTTTGCATATCCTATCTGTGATGCTGAAATCCCAAAAAGATTTCAGACCCCCAACATGAAACTGTATGATGGGACTACAGATCCTGAAGAGCATATTGCCCAGTATAGAGAAAGAATGGAGATTAACCCTATCCCTCTGGAGCTCAAGGAAGCATGCTTGTGCAAGGGTTTCGGTTCTACCTTGACAGGATCAGCCTTAAAATGGCTGTTAAATGTTCCTCCTCACTCAATTACTTCGTTTGCTCATTTGGTTAATTTATTTAATAGTCAGTTTTCTTGCAGTCGGAGTTTTGAGAAACTAACCAGTGATCTTTACAGGATAACTCAAGGACCTCAGGAATCCTTGAGGGATTATGTGAACAAGTTTAGTCGGGAATCCTTGGATATCCCACATCTTGATGTTGCAACAGCTGTGCAGGATTTTAAGATGGGGTTACAAAAGGATTCTCAGTTTTATCAGGATCTTGTAATGAATCCCTGCAGGAATCTCGACGAAGCTCGTAACAGGGCTTTGAGATATATCTGCTTGGAAGATGACAAAAAGATGCAAGAGAGGATGAATTCTACCTCAACCTACGAATCGACCAACAGGAAATCAGAATCCTCGTATAAACCATATCGCTCCAAGCCATATGGCAGAAATGACAACAAGAAAGTGAATGCTGTTGAAGACGAGGATCCTGAAGAATATCCTGAATTATCTGAATACTGCTTTTCTGTTAATATACCTAAGTTAATGTATGCTATGCAGGGTTTAGGAGACAAAGCTAGGTGGCCTCGAAAGAATCAACAGAAAGCTGATTGGAAGGATAAATCCAAATGGTGTGCCTTCCATGAAGATTTCAGACATGTGACCGAGGATTGCATTGCTCTAAGGAAAGAAATAAGTTACCTGTTAAGCAAGGGGTATCTGAAGGATTTGCTGGGAAGAAAGAAGAATAAAGGGCAGGATCCTGAGAAGGATCCTGAACGAGCAGCATCACCCCCAGCAGATGCCAAAATAATTAACTTTATTTCAGGAGGATCCGACATTTGTGGGACTTCGTATTCTGCGGCCAAGAGACATGCAAAGGAAGCTAAGACTGAAAGGGGGGACAAACCAGCTAGGATGACTACCCTTACAACCGATAAAGTGATCACTTTTGATAGTGATGACAGGGATACTGTCCAGGATCCTCACCACGACGCTCTCGTAATAACATTATATGTTGCTAACCATTTTGTATGCAGGATATTGGTGGGCAATGGTAGCTCCGTCAACATAATTCAGCTGGAAACATTGAAGAGGATAAATGTATCTCCGATGGATATTACTTCAAAGTCCACTGTGCTCGTTGGTTTCAGTGGAGAAGCTTGGAATACCGTAGGAGAGATAAAGTTACCAGTATATGTTGAAGGGGTCAACTCGATACAACGCTTCTGTGTGATGGACTACCTATCCTGCTATAACATCAGACTAGGCAGGCCATGGATCCATGACATGAAGGCTGTGCCATCGACTTATCACCAGTGTATCAAGATCCCTACCCCTTGGGGGGTCGTCAAAGTTGATAGTGATCAGCAGGAGGCGAAGGAATGCTATTCATCCTCAATGAAATCCTCAACCAAGCCTAATCCAGCATAGCAATTAAAGATGCGGGCCCAGGATATCGTGGAGGCTTCGGAGCAGGATATGAAGAAAGTTATCCTGGATCAGGATAATCCTGATATCTCAGTGCTCGTAGGAACCAATATCCCTCAGGATATTGAAGAACAATTAACTAACTTTTTGAAGGGCAGAATGTCAACATTTGCATGGAAGCATGAGGATATGACAGGTATATCCAAAGACATTATCACTCACAAGCTTGGAATTGACAGGTCGTTCAAGCCTGTTCAGCAAAAAAGAAGGAAGTTTGCTCCTAAGCGAAATACAAAAATACAAGAGGAAGTTGAAAGGTTGTTGAAGTCCAAAATGATCAGAGAAGTCAAATTCCCAAGATGGCTGGCAAATGTAGTTGTGGTACAAAAGAAAAATGGGAAATGGAGAGTCTGTGTAGACTACACAGACTTGAATAAGGCTTGTCCTAAAGACCCATTTCCTCTTTCTCATATTGATGCAATGGTGGATGCTACTGCCGGGCATGAGATGTTAACATTCATGGACGCATCCTCAGGATTTCAGCAGATTCAAATGGAGCCTTCGGACCAGGAGGATACTGCCTTCATGACACCAACAAGTATTTATTGCTATACTGCTATGCCTTTCGGTTTGAAAAATGCAGGTGCAACATACCAGAGATTGGTGAACATGATGTTCAAAGATAAGCTGGGGGACACAATGGAGGTATACATCGATGATATGGTGGTGAAATCTAAAAAGGCTGAGGATCACCTCCAGGATATTAAGGGAGCATTTGATATCCTGGATCAGTATAACATGAAGCTGAATCCTGCTAAGTGCCATTTCGGAGTGGGGGCAGGAAAGTTTCTAGGATATATGGTGACCAAAAGAGGAATAGAGGCAAGCCCGGAGCAGATCAAAGCCATCTTGGATATCAAATCACCTTCAAATATGAAGGATGTTCAACGGTTGACAGGTCGAGTAGCAGCATTGAACAGATTTATTTCAAGATCCTCGGAAAAATGCAAGGAATTTTATGATATCCTCAAGAAGAATAAGAAGTTCGAATGGGGAGCAAAGCATGAAGCAGCCTTGCAGGATTTGAAGAGATATCTCTCAACTGCACCTCTATTGATGAAGCCTGAAAATGGTGAACCACTATCCCTATACCTCGCTGTATCAGGGAATGCTGTAAGTGCCGTTCTTATAAAAGGACCATAAAGGTCAGCAATATCCTGTCTATTATGTTAGTAAAAGTTTACTAGATGCTGAAACTAGATATTCTCATTTAGAAAAGTTTATATTAGCATTAGTTATGGCATCAACAAAACTTAGACATTATTTTGAGACACATAGGATTCGTGTTAGAACAAATTATCCTGTTAAAAACGTGCTTAGAAAACCTGAGATGTCGGGTAGGATGGCTAAGTGGTCAGTAAAACTGAGTGCTTATGACTTAGTATATGAACCTAGAAATGCCATAAAGTCTCAGGCTTTAGCTGACTTTGTGGCTGATTTCAGTAGTGACATTCAAAATGAAGTAGATTTAGAAGTACAACAGCTAGGAGAAAACTTAGAAGGCTGGACATTGTATACTGATGGTGCATCTAACGTAAGAGGTGTAGGTTTAGGTATACTACTAAAATCGTCACAGGGGGACATATTACCCCAGGCTATTAGGTGTGAATTTCCTGCTACTAATAATGAGGCAGAATATGAGGCTTTAATTGCAAGATTAGAACTGGCTAAAAATATGAATATCAAGAATTTGCAAGTATATGTTGACTCCTTGTTACTCACTAATCACTTTAATGGAACCTATGCAGTTAAGGGAGAGAAGTTAATCGAGTATCTTGAAATTCTCAAAAAATTATCAGGATATTTCGATATTTTTACACTTGAACAGGTACCAAGAGAGGATAATGCTGATGCTGATGCCTTGGCAAATCTGGGATCATCGGTCAGGATACCGGAAGGAACCCAAATACCAATATTACATATCCTACATCCTGCGACTAATCCTCAGGATAAGGAAGTAATAAGTGTTTTGGTCAAAAATTACCGAAGCAATTTAGTGATCAAATTAGTAATGTGAGGTAGTGTGCTAGAAAGTGTATAGAGAATATGCTTGTTGAGTTATTTAGAAAATTAATATTCAGGATACGGCTCAGGATATCGAGCTGTATCAATGATCAAACAATGAGCAAACAATGAATAAAAAGTAAAGTAAATGACACGAGATGTACGAGGAAAGCCCTTGATCAATCTAGATCGCCGGCATAAAACCTCGGGAGCTGACAATCGCAGCTGCCTTGTTCTTCTTATTGCTTTAAACTTCAGGATACAGTGCAGGATATCAACCAGATCGCTAAGTGTTACAATGAATTCGTGCGAGAGTACAAATTGCGAGAGAACAAGTGTTAGAGTGTAGTGAGTGTGATTGCAGTGAGGTTGTTGTGTCCTATTTGATCTGGTGTTCCTCCTATTTATAGTAACGAAATACAAACAAATATTCCTATAAATATGGGATACTCCGAATATTCCACCACGAACGTTGTAGACCGAGTAATAAGGTTTCAACGTCTTTCTTTGAACGACTTGGACCGAGTCTTCCGCGGAATAAGTCTTGTGAACGTTGTTAGCTTCTATCCCACGTACCTGCACGTAATCCATTAGTAATCTCGAGGATACCATTCAGGATGTTACCAATATCCTGAACCAGCATCCCGGATGTAAACAGATACTACATAAACAAGATATAGATCAAGATATTTTCCAGGATATGGGCTCAGAATTTCACCCATAACAATTGTCCCCAAAAATGTTACCGTTTGATATCCTAACGGTTACATTTTTTCACGGTGGCCAAGGCAATTAAGAGATAAGACTATTGATGTGACAGCTTTCAACCACCCGGCCTATATTTACTCATCATACCCTATATCTTCTCATCCTCATCTCCTTTTTACCCACAATCGACAAGAAAAAGGTAATATACTCTCTCCCATCTTCATAATCATCTTTTATTTTTCTCCGGCAAGAATTCAGGCGACCAAATGCCTAGGCAAACAAGGTCCAGTTCAGGCGACTCGGCTCCCACATTCATCCAACAGAATCTTCTCCAAGAACCGGAGAATGAAACATGCACCTTTGATAGTGCTCATCTGTCGGCTTTGAAATCCTCCGGTATCTTTCCAGATGGAACCATATTCCGACCCTTTGATAGAGAAATCCGGTCAGATATGGTTTCCACCGAGTGGATTTGTTTCAATGCTTTCCCCTTTACCTTAGGGCTACGATTCCCCTTTCCGGACTTCATTACCGAGTTCTTTAATATCACTAACATTTCTTTCAGTCAAACCATGCCAATGCTTTGGCGTGTTTTGTCTGTTCTTGACCAAATCAAGAGAAACCACATACCTGACCTTTCCGTCCATGACCTCCCTTTAGCCTACAAGCTTAGATGCCATGGCTCATCTAGATTCCTATTTTATTCTACTTCCGGTGATCCATTGATACTTCGTGCCACCAAAAATGAGGATGGTTGGCAATCCAAGTTTTTCTTCGTAAAAAGGGATTCAATCCCCGGTGGAACGGATTATCCGATGAGATGGTTAAGAAAGGGTAGGAATTAGGGTTTAAGAATGATCCTGTCTCTTATCCTGTCTCATATTCTGAACTAATAAATTTTCATTTTTGTGCAGCTGATTTTAGGAAGATTGCACCTCCTCTTGCTAATTCTCAAGAAAGAATAGACGCCATTAGACTTCTCCCAGAGGAAGAAAGAAGTTTCAATCCTTCTCCACCAACTCCAAGCCCGCTTTCAAGTGCCAACATGTCTTGTAAGGATCCTGCAAGATATCCTGCACACATATGTTTTTCATCTGTTATTCATAGGAGGGATTTAGAATTTACTCCCTGTGTGCAGATTCCAGCAAAGTCCCAGTCTATCTAGACCTGGATGAACTTGACAGCTATCCAACTCCAGCCATAGTCAAGAAGGAGACTCCTGCTACTACCAGCTCCAAGCCACTCCCGGCTCCCAAGGCCAATCCAAGAACCCGTGCTTCCGCAGCGAAAAAGAGAAAGGGTCTTGAGATCAGTGCTCCAGGCTCAGAAGGGTTTTCCTATGACGAACTCAGCTTCTCCGACTCCTTAGAGCCAATGACATCCTTCCTCAACAAGGTAATATCCTGACGCATATCCTTCATGTATATCCTGCACATATATCCTGCACGTATATCCTAACAGGGTATCCTGGTAGGATGTTTTAGTCAGCATATATTCTAACTCCATACCTTTAATTAATGTGCAGGGCCTCCAGCATTTACTCCACTTGTATAATGATGCTTGTGGTACTGTGGCACTTCATGAAGCCACGATCAAGCAGCTCGAGAGCACCGTTGCTGACCAAGGTGCTATTGCTGAAGCGAAGAGCCGGCACTATGAAAGCTTGCTAAAGAAGGTCACCCAAGACGCTGAGGTCTAACTTGCCAGCGTTCAAATGGATCATGATCAGGCCTTGATCAACTTTCGAGAGGGAATCAAGGCCTCTGCTATCGTCTCCCTGCTACAAGCACGCATCAAGATGGCCTACGAGGCCAAGGAGACGGGCCTTGTTTGTCCATCTTGGCCAGTTGAATCCTGGGTGGCTAAGCTAAAGGAGCTCGGAAGCAAGGCTGTGCCACTTCCTGCTGAAGCCGGTGAGTCTTCTAAGTCAGCAGATGTGGTGGTCCAAGCTGGAGAGAAGAAGGATGCTGGAGCTGATACTGGGATGGACATTGGTCAGGATGCTGCGCAAGATGCTGGTCAGGATGCTGGAGTGGAGAAGTCTGATAAAGTTGGAGGAGATGCCGCTGTGTGAGGGCATTTAGGTGGGCGATGACGGATATACGTGCCAAAGCCAGAGCCCACCTTTTTGAATTTGAATGTTGGTTTGTAGTTCCACAAACAATTTACTTTTCCGCCTTTTACTTTCCCGTACCTGAACAATTTATATTTCCTGCATGCTTTTTGGACAATACAACAGTTGAAGGTGGATGGGTCTCGGTTTGAGATGAAGCCTTCAACTGTTGGGTAAATATGGTTATGAACTATTAGTGCTCTTAGTGGATGGGCCTTGTTTTGAGGTGAAACTAAGAGCACATCTTTTGGTATGTTAATAATATAACTACTCTTTTGACTTTATTATTATTGTCATACAAATTTTACTTGTGAAAATTGTTTGGTTTGAACATTCTTAGGAACACATATCATAGATGTATCCTGGGAGATATCCTGAAAGATATCTTGAAAAGGATATTGAAATATAACCCCTAAATTGTCCAAACAAAAAGGAGAGATCATACCAGAGATTCTTAGAGAGTCAATTCCAATCCTTTATCATAAGTTTGTCCCCAGTGCATACTTATAAACTTGGATCCATAACGTATGTCCCCTGTGTTTGCCAAAAACACCAATGTATTTATATTTTGATTTAAATGAATACCAAATACCTCAGGGCAAAACCCATGATATCCTGAAATGAATCCTTAGCATATTTGGGATAAACCCTGATATCTGGGGATAAACCCTAAATTTAATGCGCTACAGGCGAGAGTGTATAAACTCCAATTCTTAGAAAGGTGAAAACCTTTAAACCTTTGAGAGTATGAAAATACTCTTTCGTGAGAGAGGGTGATCAATCCTCATATACCTTTAGGATCCAGAATATAGCCAACAGTAACGAAATTGTCAGCCACTTTTACATGAACTGGTCCCGCTACCTTGAACTACCCCTGGATAACTTGCGCTCCAGGCGGGGGGTTTAAACCCAATTCGTGAGAAAGGTGAATACCTTTAAACCTGTGAAGGGATCAGGATCCCTTAAACGTGAGAGAGGGGGCCAATCCTCTAATCTTTCGACTTATCCTGAGTATATATCCTGGAGCTATATCCTGAAAGATATTCTGCAAAACAATTGTAAACTAAGGTGGGTGTTAGCTTGGCTAACACCCCTCCGATGCTTAAGTTAGTAGTGGGTTCAAGATAATAAACAAAAATATATTTAAAAATAGAATACATACCATTCCGGGATAGAAAATAAATTCTACTCTTACTTGAAATAAAGCTTCAAATGTATTGCATTCCAGGATCTTGGTAGCATATCCCCTTCCATATTCCTGAGTCGATATGCTCCTTTCCCTGCTTCAGACTCGACTTCATAAGGTCCTTCCCATTTCGGAGCTAGCTTGCCATCGGCAGGATTAGTGGTATTTTGAAAAGCCTTTCTTAGCACCCAATCACCAACTCGAAATCTTCTAGTCCTTATGTTTTTATTATATGCTCTGGATATTCTTTGTTGATATGCTGCTATCCTTAGCCTTGCTGCATCTCTTTTTTCGTCTATAGTATCCAAATCCTGACATAAGACTTCAGGATTCTGTTCAGGATTCTGCAGCATAGATCTTGCAGTAGGTATCGTCATTTCTGTTGGAATCATCGCCTCCGCTCCAAATACCAAGGAAAACGGGGTTTGGCCGGTTGCATTCTTTACCGTTGT
The DNA here is from genome assembly GCA_030545235.1 of Helianthus tuberosus. Classification (NCBI taxonomy): domain Eukaryota; kingdom Viridiplantae; phylum Streptophyta; class Magnoliopsida; order Asterales; family Asteraceae; genus Helianthus; species Helianthus tuberosus. The sequence goes on along the minus strand of CM060354.1, from coordinate 62,786,195 downwards.
CCTATCAGCCCACAAAACAAAGGGTAATTCATCTGCCCATCTTCCTTTTTTGGCCCCAAGTCTCTTCTTTAAGTTATTGACTATTATCTTGTTTGAAGATTCAACTTGTCCATTCGCTTGAGGATGTACCGGAGTAGATGTGACCATTTTGATTCCCCAACTCTTGCAAAAGTCGGTAGTCCTTTTGCTTATAAACTGGGACCCATTATCACAAATGATCTCTGCTGGCACTCCAAACCTAGTCAGGATATTCCTCTTTATGAAGGATACTACTTCTTGGTCTCTAACTTGGACAAATGCTTCAGCCTCAACCCACTTGGAGAAATAATCTGTCATAGCCAACATAAAAACTTTTCCTCCCGGAGCTTTTGGTAACTTCCCTACTATATCCATCCCCCATTTCATGAATGGCCAAGGGGAAACTACAGGATATAGTGGTTCAGCTGGTTGATGTAGTATGTTACTATGCCTTTGACATGCATCACATCTTCGAGCATATTCTGCAGCATCTTTCCTCATCGTTGGCCAAAAATATCCTGTCCTTAATATTTTCGAGAACAATGATCTGCCCCCAGTGTGATTACCACAATCCCCTTCATGTATATCCTGAAGTACTTCTTGGGCTTCAGGATCCTCCAAGCACCTCAAATACGGTCCTGCAAGAGATTTCTTGTATAAAACATTATTTATAATAGTGAATCGTGATACCTTCATCCTAAATGCCTTAGGATTTTCATTTCCGGGGATGTGTCCTTCTTTGAGATATCTCACAATTGGAGCCGTCCAAGATTTAGGATCCTGTTCAGGATATCCCACCTCAGGATCCTGAATACCCGCTACTGCTTTATCCTGAGGATTCGTTGCAGGATATAAGACATGTAATATTGGTATTTGGGTCCCTTCAGGTATCCTGATTGATGATCCCAAATTTGCTAAGGCATCTGCTTCAGCATTATCCTCCCTTGGTACCTGTTCAAGTGTAAAAACATCGAAATATCCTGCTAATTTTTTGAGAATATCAAGATATTCTATTAACTTCTCACCCTTAACTGCATAGGATCCATTAAAATGGTTAGTAATTAACAAAGAATCAACATATACTTGTAAGTTTTTTATATTCATGCTCTTAGCCAATTCTAATCCTGCAATTAAAGCCTCATATTCTGCTTCATTATTGGTAGCAGGAAATTCACACCTAATAGCCTGGGGTAATATGTCCCCCTGTGGCGATTTTAGTAGTATTCCTAATCCTACTCCTCTTATATTAGATGCACCATCAGTATATAATGTCCAGGATCCTGAGGATTCTCCTAACTGTTGAACTTCTAGGTCTACCTCATCCTGAATGTCACTACTAAAATCAGCCACAAAGTCAGCTAAAGCCTGAGACTTTATGGCATTTCTAGGTTCATATCATAAGCAGTCAACTTTACTGACCACTTAGCCATTCTACCCGACATTTCTGGTTTCCTAAGTACACTTTTGACAGGATAATTTGTTTTAACGTGTATCCTATGTGTCTCAAAGTAGTGTCTAAGTTTGGTTGACGCCATAACTAATGCTAGTATCAATTTTTCTAAATGAGAATACCTAGTTTCAGCATCTAACAAACTCTTACTAACATAATAAACAGGATATTGCTGACCTTCATGGTCTTTTATAAGAACGGCACTTACAGCATTCCCTGATACAGCAAGGTACAGGGATAGTGGTTCACCATTTTCAGGTTTCATCAGTAGAGGTGCGGTTGAGAGATATCGTTTCAAATCCTGTAGGGCTGCTTCATGCTTCTCACCCCACTCGAATTTTTTTTTCTTCTTCAGGATATCATAAAAATCCTTGCATTTTTCTGAAGATCTTGAGATAAATCTATTCAATGCTGCCACTCGCCCTATTAGTCGTTGAACATCCTTCATATTTGAGGGTGATTTAATATCCAAGATGGCTTTAATCTGCTCCGGGCTTGCTTCTATTCCTCTTTTGGTCACCATATATCCTAGGAATTTTCCTGCTCCTACTCCAAAATGGCACTTAGCAGGATTCAGCTTCATATTATACTGATCCAGGATATCAAATGCTCCTTTAATATCCTGGAGGTGATCCTGAGCTTTCTTTAACTTTACCACCATATCGTCAATGTACACCTCTATGGTGTCCCCCAGTTTGTCTTTGAACATCATGTTTACCAATCTTTGGTATGTTGCACCTGCATTTTTCAAACCAAAAGGCATAGCTGTATAACAATAAATACCTGTTGGTGTCATGAAGGTAGTATCCTCCTGGTCAGAAGGCTCCATTTGGATCTGTTGAAATCCTGAGGATGCATCCATGAAAGTCAGCATTTCATGCCCAGCAGTGGCATCTACCATTGCATCAATGTGGGGGAGAGGAAATGGGTCTTTAGGACAAGCTTTGTTCAAGTCTGTGTAATCTACACAGACTCTCCATTTCCCGTTTTTCTTCTGTACCACAACCACGTTTGCTAGCCACCTTGGGAACTTGACTTCTCTAATCATTTTGGACTTCAACAATCTTTCAACTTCCTCTTGAATAATTGTATTTCGTTCAGGAGCAAACTTCCTTCTTTTTTGTTGCACGGGCTTGAATGATTTATCGATTCCAAGCTTGTGAGTGATAATATCTTTGGATATGCCTGTCATATCCTCATGCTTCCATGCAAACGTCGACATCCTGCATTTTAAAAAGTTAATTAATTGCTCTTCAATATCCTGAGGGATATTGGTTCCCACGAGCACCGAAATATCGGGATCATCCTGGTCTAGGATAATTTTCTTCACATCCTGCTCCGGATCCTCCACGATATCCTGGGCCCGCGTCTTTAATTGCTATGCTGCACTAGGTTTGGTTGAGGATTTCATCGAGGATGAGTAGCATTCTTTCGCCTCCTGCTAATCGCTATCAACTTTAACAACTCCCCAAGGGGTAGGTATCTTGATGCATTGGTGATATGTTGATGGCACAGCCTTCATATCGTGAATCCACGGTCTTCCCAGTATAATGTTATAGCAGGATAGAGAGTCCATCACACAGAATCGTTGTATAGAGTTGACTCCTTCAACGTACACCGGTAACTTTATCTCTCCCACTGTGTTTCTGGCCTCTCCACTGAACCCAACGAGCACGGTAGACTTTGAAGTGATATCCATCGGAGATACATTCATTCTTTTAAGTGTTTCTAGTTGGATTATGTTGACGGAGCTGCCATTATCAACCAATATCCTGCGTACAAAATGGTTAGCCACATATAACGTTATTACCAGAGCATCATGGTGAGGATCCTGGACAGTATCCCTCTCATCAGCATCAAATGTGATCACTTTGTCGGTTGTGAGTGTAGTCATCCTGACAGGTTTGTCTCCCCTTTCGGCCTTAGCTTCTTTTGCATGTCTTTTTGCTGCCGAATACGAAGTCCCACAAATGTCGGATCCTCCCGAAATGAAGTTGATTATCTTAGCATCCGCGGGAGGTGATGCTGCTCGCTCAGGATCCTTCTCAGTATCCTGACCCTTATTCTTCTTTCTTCCTAAGAGATCTTTCAAATATCCCTTGCTTAGAAGATAGCTTATTTCTTTCCTCAAAGTGATACAATCCTCAGTCATATGCCCGAAATCTTCATGGAAAGCACACCATTTTGATTTGTCTTTCCAATCCGATTTTTGTTGATTCTTTCGAGGCCATCTTGCCTTGTCCCCTAGACCCTGCATGGCATACATCAATTCAGGAATGTTAACAGAAAAGCAATATTCAGATAATTCAGGATACTCTTCAGGATCCTCATCTTCGACAGCATTCACTCTCTTGTTCTCATTTATGCCATATGGCTTAGGCCGATACGACTTGAATGAGGATTCCGACTTCCTGTTAGTTGACTCATAAGTGTTGGATGAGTTCATCCTTTCTTGCATCTTTCTGTCATCTTCCAACCGAATGTATCTTAGGGCCCTGTTCCGAGCTTCATCCAGGTTCCTGCATGGGTTCATTACAAGGTCTTGATAAAATTGAGAATCCTTTTGCAACCCCATCTTGAAAGCTTGCACAGCTGTTGCAACATCAAGATGAGGAATGTCTAGTGATTCCCGGCTGAACTTGTTCACATAATCCCTAAGGGATTCCTGAGGCCCTTGTGTTATCCTGTAGAGATCACTTGTTAATTTTTCGAAGCTTCTACTACAAGAAAACTGACTATTAAATAAATTTACTAAATGAGCAAAAGATGTAATTGAATGTGGAGGAACATTCAAGAGCCATTTCAAAGCTGATCCTGTCAAGGTTGAACCAAAACCCTTGCACAAGCACGCTTCCTTGAGATCCGGAGGGATAGGGTTGATCTCCATCCTTTCCCTATACTGAGCAATATGCTCTTCAGGATCCGTTGTTCCGTCGTAAAGCTTCATGTTGGGGGTTTGGAACCTCTTTGGGATCTCAGCATCACAGATAGGATATGCAAAACGAGATATCTTGTGGCTGTCTTGAGACACTTCCGGGATTGGCTGGACCACCCCGGGTACACTTGATATCATGTCCTTCAACTTCTGAAGTTCCCTAGTAAGTGCCGATGTCACACCTGTATCCTGCATAGATCCACTATTGTTAGTAGCATGAGTATTATTATTATTTGACACGTTACCCGTTGGAGGATTTTGCCCATATCCTGAAGCATATCCTGAGCTCCTTATGGTCGACATCCTGACCGAGGAGGGTATTTCAGGAGTATGATTTTGAGGAAGCCTGGGCACAATATTCCCCCTGTTATCCTCAGTATACACAGCAGAACTGAAGTTCAAAGTTCTGGGTTGCAATGGAGTGACAATATCCTCAGTAGATCTGCTCGAGCCAGACTTCAGGAGTTGTATTTCCCTTAAAAGTATTTGGTTTGTCTCTTGCTGCTGCCTCATTTGTTCCTGCACACTTCCAAATAAGGTTAAAATTTCGTCGTTAGAAGCTAAAACAGGGGCAGATTCCTGAACACTGCGGGTAGGGATAATATCCTGAGGTCGTGTAGAGGCTGGCATTCTTGGAGGAGGTGGTGGAAGCACCGAACCTGTAGTAGCAGAAGTCGTAGCAGACACAGTAGAGGAACTCATGTTTGATCTTGAGGCCATTATGGACAATGTGGCAAAAAGTTTTGAAAATAGATAACCGATTAGCGATTTACCAAAAAATTTTAGTAAAGAGAGCACCACTTGCCCCACGGTGGGCGCCAAATTGTTTTGGTCAAAAATTTCCGAAGCAATTTAGTGATCAAATTAGTAATGTGAGGTAGTGTGCTAGAAAGTGTATAGAGAATATGCTTGTTGAGTTATTTAGAAAATTAATATTCAGGATATGGCTCAGGATATCGAGCTGTATCAATGATCAAACAATGAGCAAACAATGAATAAAAAGTAAAGTAAATGACACGAGATGTACGAGGAAAGCCCTTGATCAATCTAGATCGCCGGCATAAAACCTCGGGAGCTGACAATCGCAGCTGCCTTGTTCTTCTTATTGCTTTAAACTTCAGGATACAGTGCAGGATATCAACCAGATCGCTAAGTGTTACAATGAATTCGTGCGAGAGTACAAATTGCGAGAGAACAAGTGTTAGAGTGTAGTGAGTGTGATTGCAGTGAGGTTGTTGTGTCCTATTTGATCTGGTGTTCCTCCTATTTATAGTAACGAAATACAAACAAATATTCCTATAAATATGGGATACTCCGAATATTCCACCACGAACGTTGTAGACCGAGTAATAAGGTTTCAACGTCTTTCTTTGAACGACTTGGACCGAGTCTTCCGCGGAATAAGTCTTGTGAACGTTGTTAGCTTCTATCCCACGTACCTGCACGTAATCCATTAGTAATCTCGAGGATACCATTCAGGATGTTACCAATATCCTGAACCAGCATCCCGGATGTAAACAGATACTACATAAACAAGATATAGATCAAGATATTTTCTAGGATATGGGCTCAGAATTTCACCCATAACAATAAGTATTCAGGATCCTGATGATGAGTATCCTGAGGAGGATCCTAAATCCTGGACGGCCCCAATCGTGAGATATCTCAAGGAAGGACACATCCCAAAGAATGAGAATCCTAAAGCCTTTAGAATGAAGGTATCACGATTCACTATTATAAATGATGTTTTGTATAAGAAATCTCTTGCAGGACCATATCTGAGGTGCTTGGAGGATCCCGAAACCAAAGAAGTACTTCAGGATATACATGAAGGGGATTGTGGTAACCATACTGGGGGCAGGTACTTATTCTAAAAAATATTAAGGATAGGATACTATTGGCCAACGATGAAGAAAGATGCCACGGAATATGCTCGAAGATGTGACGCATGTCAAAGACATAGTAACATATTACACCAGCCTGCTGAACCGCTGTATCCTATCGTTTTCCCTTGGCCGTTCATGAAATGGGGTATGGATATAGTGGGAAAGCTTCCAAAGGCTCCAGGAGGAAAGGTTTTCATGTTGGCAATGACGGATTACTTCTCCAAGTGGGTTGAAGTAGAAGCATTTGTTCAAGTTAGAGATCAAGAAGTGGTATCCTTCATAAAGAGGAATATCCTGACCAGGTTTGGAGTACCAGCTGAAATCATTTATGACAATGGATCCCAGTTTATAAGCAAGAGGACTACAGACTTTTGCAAGAGCTGGGGAATTAAAATGATCAAGTCTACTCTGGTATATCCTCAAGCAAATGGACAAGCAGAATCATCGAACAAGATAATTGTCAATAACTTGAAAAAGAGACTAGGGGCTAAGAAAGGAAGATGGGCAGAAGAATTACCCTTTGTTCTGTGGGCTGATAGGACAACGGTGAAGAATGCAACTGGCCAAACCCCGTTTTCCTTGGTGTTCGGAGCAGAAGCGGTGATCCCGACAGAAATGGTGATACCTACAGCGAAATCCAACCTACGGGATCCTGAGCAGAATCCTGAAGTCCTATGCCAGGAACTGGATACTGTTGATGAGACAAGAGATGCAGCAAGGCTAAGGATGGCAGCATATCAACAAAGGATATCCAGAGCATACAACAAGAATATAAGGACTAGAAGATTCAAAGTTGGAGATTGGGTGTTAAGAAAAGCTTTTCAGAATACTACTAATCCCGCTGATGGGAAGTTGGCTCCGAAATGGGAAGGACCCTAAGAGGTTGAGTCAGAATCAGGAAAAGGAGCATACCGACTCAAGAATATAGAGGGGGATATGCTACCGAGATCTTGGAATGCTATACATCCAAAACTCTATTTCAAGTGAGTATGGAATTTAAATTCCAACTCAGGGTGGTATGAATTCTGTCTCTCTTATTAAATTTTTATATTATTTACTATTTTGAACCTATTACTGACTTAAGCATCGGAGGGGTGTTAGCCAGCCTAACACCCATCTTAGCTTTTAATGGTTTTGCAGAATATACTTCGGATATAGCACCAGGATACACACTCAGGATACTTCGGAAGATTAGAGGATTGGCCCCCTCTCTCACGTATAAGGGATCCTGATCCCTTCACAGGTTTAAAGGTATTCACCTTTCTTTCGAATTGGGTTTAAACACCCCGCCTGGAGCGCAAGTTATTCGGGAATAGTTCAAGGTGGCGGGACCAGTCCATGTAAAAGTGGCTGACAATTTCGTTACTATTGGCTATATCCTGAATCCTAAAGGTATATGAGGATTGATCACCCTCTCTCACGAAAGGGTATTTTCATACTCTCTAAGGTTTAAAGGTTTTCACCTTTCTAAGTCTTGGAGTTTATACACTCCCGCCTGTAGCGCACGAAAATTTGGGATTTCCCCCGGGATACGAAGGATTTATCTCCAGTATATTTTGGGTTTTACCCCTGTAACACAAAAATTTGTCTATACAATTGGAACTGATTTCCAGGAAATTTCCAAGTATTCGAGGACATTATGCACAAGGGACATTCCTACTGAGGCAATTGTGTAAAGCTCAAAGGATAAAGCTTGGACCTAGTACACTAAGTGTCTCAGACAGGGGACATCTTCGTTGGAAAAGTTGCAAAAGGATTGAAGTTTGAGAATAGGGTTACACTCTATTCCTGGTATGATCTTTTCTTTATAGACGTTATTTAAATCATTTGAGTTTTTGAAACTATGTTTGACAAAAGCTTAAGCATCCTGATTAGGATAAATTCTCAGGATATATTCTCAAAATGTATTTTTAAAATATGTTTCAGGATATTTGTTTAAAATATTTGGAAGTAATACTAGTTTGAAATTAAAACCTTGATCAAACAAGTATTGTCAAAACAGGTTTTAGAAAGTGGACTATCTTTTATTCTTTAAAAGTTTTCTCTAAAGTTGATTGAATAAAAGTTTTCATAATATATCACTGAGTATATTGATCAGGATATTTTCAAAAGGTAGTTGTACAAAAAATTGCAAAGCTAAAATCTATACTGAGAAATACAGAAAACAATAACAAGTCAATTGAAAGACGAATTTATTTGAGATAAGCAATACCAGTTGATAACCGAAGGTTTCATCCTAAAACCTAGGACCCATCCACCTCCGGCTATCAAATTGTCTTAATACCGAAATAGAAACTGTTCATAAGATAAGAAATAAAATTGTTCAAACGAAGGCATAATTCTCAAATTTAAAGAAAATAAGTTTTAGAGGGCAGCGCCTTCTTCATTCATGGTCATTTCAGCAGCATCCATCTCGAGATCCGCCTCAGCATCCCTCTCAGCACCGGTTGGTTTTTCAACTGCTTTTGAAGATCCTTCAGCAGCAGGTTTGGCAGAAGCGCCGCCAAGGCTCTTTAGCTTTGTTTCCCAGGCACTGACGTCCCAAGAAGGGCATTCGAAGCCCAGTGCTTTGGCTTCATGGGCCATCTTTAGTCTGGCCTGGAGAAGGGAAATAATGACAGAACTTTTAAGACTTTCCCGATAGCTGATCATATCTTGTTCATGTTGAGCATGGGCAGCATCAAGATCGCTCTGAGCTTGAAGAGCAGCTTTGTTAAGAGTGGTCTGGTGTTCTTGGGTCATAGCCTTGTACTTCTCCTCGTAGTGCCGAGATTTGGCGGCTGCAATCATGCCCTGATCAGAGATGGTGACTTCAGCTTTCTTCAACTTGGATTCAAGCGTCTTGTTGAGCCCACAGGATTCCTGATATAAGTAAACCAGACGTTCGAGACCCTGCAAATTAAGAGGACAGGTATTGATTTTAGTAAAGACTTATAAGAAGTATAAGTTGCAGGATATTGTTCAAGGATACTGACCTGGTTGAGAAAAGAAGTCATAAACCCACTTGCTTCGACGAACCTGTAGTTCTCATAGGGGAATGTATCAGAGATGACGGGGGAATCGGGCTCTTTCCTTTTCCGGGAGCTTGAACTCCGGGGCCTAGTAGCCGGCGAAGGTTTGGGAATGACGATGGCCTTGGAACTGTTGGGTTTGGATGAGGCCGTGGCCTTGGGACTAGGTTCCTTCTTGATTTGAACCTGATTAGAATAACTGTCCAGCTCGTCGAGGTCAAAGACTTCAGGGATCTTGGCTGGTGCTGCGTAAAGGGAAAAGTTTGACATCTTTGTTACCCTTCATTATATTATATTGTGCTAATTAATTTAAAGTAATCCTTACCAGAGATTTCAGGTGATGAGTATTGTCTGGAACTCGGGATATGTGTGGTAAAACTCATGTCACTTGCAGGTAATTGGTAAACAGTTTTGATTCTTTTCTCTGATTCCGCAGTAGGGGGAGCTACTTCTTTGAAATTTACTGCAAAGGGATCAAAAAGGAGGATATTAGCAAAAGATAAAGGTCTAAAGTTAAATGGGAACATTAATGATCCTACCGGTGGTTAACCACTCCACCGGAAGGCTAGCACCCTCATCAATGGAGTCTCGTTTGACGAAGAAGAACTTGCGTTGCCATCCGTGTTCGTTTTTGGTGGCTAGAAGAATAAGGGGTTTGTTGGAAGTCGAAAAAAGCAAAAACCGGCTAGAACCATAAGATCGAAGGCGGTAAGCGATTGGCAGATCTTCGATACAAAGGTCGGGACAGTGAAGATTTTTAATTTGGTTGAGTACGATTAATACCCTCCAGACCATGGGCATGGTCTGAGCAAAGGAGATACCGGTGGTCCGGAAGAATTGCATCATAAATTCGGGAAAAGGGTATCGAAGACCTAGCGAGAAAGGGTATGCTGGGAAGCAGACCCAATCAGTAGAAGAAACATCCGATCGAATGGTCTAAAGACCGTGTTGTCGGGGAAGGCACCGTAAGCTCTCAAAGCCGCAATGTCTGCGTTATCAAAGGCACAGACTTCCTTCTCGGGATTTTTTAGAAGATTCTGCTGAATGAAGGTCTCGGATGATTCACCGGTTTGGGAATAATTTCTGGCAGCCATTGCAGATAAAGAAAGAAAGATTGATAAAAGATGAATGAGAAGTAGGGAATTACCTGGAGACTCCGTTGGAGATATCTGCTTTTCAAACAAGAAGAGAGAAGATATAGGAGCATTGTAGATCTCCATCGAGTTAAAAGCACGTTGGAAGTTATGATGTGATCTTGACCGTCGTCTCGATTTAATTGCCTTGATTTATGAGATAGAATTTTTAAAATATATCCATTGGATTGGTATACCAACAGATATATTTGGGGACAATTGTTATGGGTCATTTTCTGAGCGTACATATCCTGACTAATATCCTACTTTTGGTTTTTTGCTTGTGATCAGGATATTGGATTAGGATATTGCTAACATCCTGGGCGATATCCTGGGGTTAACTAAATTAACCACGTGCAGGTTAGATGCTGTGGGTTACTAACGGTCAGATGGACTTCTTATCCTCAAGACTCGGGCGTATCTGTTATGTGAGAGACGTTGAACCCGAAAGACCAGGTCTACAACGTTCGAGTGGGGAATATTCACCGGATCCCGGTTATTTAGGATAGTTTGTTGCATTTCTTTTACTATAAATAGATGGGGGCGGATCAGATTAAGGCACGCAACTTTCACACACACTTTCGAACACTTTTGCTCTCTAGTTCACTGCAAACACTCTACACAAACACTTGTATTCAAATTACATTGTAACACCTAGTTGATCCGCACCACATCCTGCATTGTATCCTGATATTTGAAGCAATAGAAGAACAAGGCAGCTGCGATTGTCAGCTCCCGAGGTTTTGTGCCGGCGATCTAGATTGATCAAGGGCTTTCCTCGTATATCACGTGTCAACCTTTACTTTTTTGCTCATTGTTTGATCACAGATACAGCTCTATATCCTGAGTCATATCCTGAAACTGTTTTTACAATTAACTTGGAAAATATATTTTTGACATTCATTTCTAGCACACTACCTCACTTAACTAATTTGATCACTTAATTACTTCGGTAATTTTTGACCAAAACACTCCCAGAGAGTCAATTCCATCCTTCAATCACAGGAATGTCCCAAGTGCATAAATTTAAATTCATCTTTCAAATTGTATGATGGATGTCCCCTGTGTTTAACATGGTCATACTTTAGTTTGACTGCGTAAACCTCGAATATCCTGGGGTAAACCCTTAATATCCTGGGATGAACCTTGATATCCTGGGAATAAACCCTGATATCCGGGGGATAAACCCTAATATCCTGGGGATAAACCCTAATATCCTGGGGATAAACCCTGATATCCATGCGCTACAGGCGAGAGTGTATAAACTCTAAAACTTAGAAAGGTGAAAACCTTTAAACCTTAGAGGGTATGAAAATACCCTTTCGCGAGAGAGGGTGATCAATCCTCATATACCTTTAGGATCCAGGATATAGCCAATAATAACGAAATTGTCAGCCACTTTTACATGAACTGGTCCCGTTATTTTGAACTATCCCCAGATGACTTGCGCTCCAGGCGGGGTGTTTAAACCCAATCTGAGAGAAAGGTGAATACCTTTAAACCTTTGAAGGGATCAGGATCCCTTATTCGTGAGAGAGGGGGCCAATCCTCTAATCCTTTGAAATATCCTGAGCATGTATCCTGGAGCTATATCCTGAGACATATTCTGCAAAACAACCTTAAACTAAGGTGGGTGTTAGCTTGGCTAACACCCCTCCGATGCCTAAGTCAGTAATGGGTTCAAGATAATAAACGAATTCAAACATATTTAAGAGAGATAGAATACATACCACTCTGAGATAGAAATTAAATTTCATTCTTACTTGAAATATAGCTTTAAATTTATAGCGTTCCAGGATCTTGGTAGCATATCCCCCTCCATACTCTTGAGCTGATATGCTCCTTTTCCTGATTCTGATTCAACCTCATATGGTCCTTCCCATTTCGGAGCCAGCTTTCCATCGGCAGGATTAGTGGTATTTTGAAAAGCCTTTCTTAACACCCAATCTCCAACTTTGAACCTTCTAGTCCTTATATTCTTGTCGTATGCTCTGGATATCCTTTGTTGATATGCTGTCATCCTTAGCCTTGCTGCATCTCTCGTTTCGTCTACGGTGTCCAAATCTTGGCACAAAGTTTCAGGATTCTGCTCAGGATCCCGGAGGATAGATCTTGCAGTAGGTATCACCATCTCTGTTGGGATCACTGCTTCTGCTCCAAATACTAAGGAAAACAGAGTCTGGCCAGTTGCATTCTTTACCGTTGTTCTATCAGCCCACAAAACAAAGGGTAGTTCTTCTGCCCATCTTCCTTTCTTGGCACCTAGTCTCTTCTTTAAGTTGTTGACAATTATCTTGTTCGAGGATTCAGCTTGTCCATTTGCTTGAGGATGTACTGGAGTGGATGTGATCATTTTGATTCCCCAACTCTTGCAAAAGTCAGTAGTCCTCTTGCTTATAAACTGGGATCCATTGTCACAAATGATTTCAGCTGGTACTCCAAACCTGGTCAGGATATTCCTCTTTATAAAGGATACTACTTCTTGGTCTCTGACTTGAACAAATGCTTCAGCCTCCACCCATTTAGAGAAATAATCAGTCATTGCCAGCATAAAGACTTTTCCTCCTGGAGCTTTTGGCAATTTCCCTACTATGTCCGTCCCCCATTTCATGAATGGCCAAGGGGAAGCTATAGGATATAGTGGTTCAGCTGGTTGATGTAGTATGTTACTACGCCTTTGACATGCATCACACCTTCGAGCATACTCTGTAGCATCTTTCCTCATTGTAGGCCAAAAATATCCTGTTCTCAATATTTTTGAGAATAATGACCTGCCCCCAGTATGATTACCACAATCCCCTTCATGTATATCCTGAAGCACTTCTTTAGCTTCGGAATCCTCCAAGCATCTTATATATGGTCCTGCAAGAGATTTCTTATACAAAATATTATTTATAATGGTGAATCGTGATACCTTCATCCTGAATGCCTTAGGATTTTCGTCTCTAGGGATGTGTCCTTCCTTGAGATATCTTATGATTAGAGCCATCCAGGATTTAGAATCCTCCTCAGGATATTCAGCAACAGGATCCTGGATACTTACTACTTCTTTATCCTGAGGATTCGCTGCAGGATACAAGATATGTAGTATTGGTATTTGGGTTCCTTCTGGTATCCTGACCGATGATCCCAAATTTGCTAAGGCATCTGCTTTAGCATTATCTTCCCTTGGTACCTGTTCAAGTGTAAAAACATCGAAATATCCTGCTAATTTTTTGAGAATATCGAGATACTCGATTAATTTCTCACCCTTAACTGCATAGGATCCATTAAAATGATTAGTGATTAACAAGGAGTCAACATATACTTGCAAATTCTTGATATTCATATTTTTAGCTAGTTCTAATCCTGCAATTAAAGCCTCATATTCTGCTTCATTATTAGTGGCAGGAAATTCACATCTAATAGCCTGGGGTATTATGTCCCCCTGTGGCGATTTTAGTAGTATACCCAATCCTACTCCTCTAACATTAGAGGCACCATCAGTGTATAATGTCCAGGATCCTAAGGATTCTCCTAATTGTTGAACTTCTAGGTCTGCTTCATCCTGAATATCACTACTGAAATCAGCCACAAAGTCGGCTAAAGCCTGAGATTTAATGGCATTTCTAGGTTCGTACACTAAGTCATAAGCACTCAACTTCACTGACCACTTGGCCATCCTACCTGACATCTCTGGTTTCCTAAGCACACTTTTAACAGGATAATTAGTTTTAACATGAATCCTATGTGTTTCAAAGTAATGTCTAAGCTTCGTTGATGCCATAACTAATGCTAGTATCAACTTTTCTAAATGAGAATATCTAGTTTCAGCATCTAATAAACTTTTACTAACATAATAGACAGGATATTGCTGACCTTCATGATCCTTTATAAGGACGGCACTTACAGCATTCCCCGATACTGCGAGGTATAGGACAGTGGTTCACCATTCTCAGGCTTCATCAATAGAGGTGCCGTTGAAAGGTATTGCTTTAAATCCTGCAAGGCTGCTTCATGCTTCTCTCCCCATTCGAACTTCTTGTTTTTCTTCAGGATATCATAAAATTCCTTGCATTTCTTGGAGGATCTTGATATAAATCTGTTCAGTGCTGCAACTCGCCCTGTTAACCGTTGAACATCCTTCATATTTGAAGGTGATTTGATATCCAAGATGGCTTTGATCTGCTCCGGGCTTGCCTCTATTCCTCTTTTGGTCACCATATATCCTAGAAACTTTCCTGCCCCCACTCCGAAATGGCACTTAGCAGGATTCAGCTTCATGTTATCAGTTGTGAGGGTAGTCATCCTGGTCGGTTTGTCTCCCCTTTCGGTCTTGGCCTCTTTTGTATGCCTCTTGGCCGCAGAATACGAAGTCCCACAAATGTCAGATCCTCCCGAAATAAAGTTGATTATCTTGGCATCCGCAGGAGGTGATGCTGCTCGTTCAGGATCCTTCTCAGTATCCTGACCCTTGTTCTTCTTTCTTCCTAAGAGATCTTTCAGATACCCCTTGCTAAGAAGATAACTTATTTCTTTTCTTAGAGCAATGCAATCCTCAGTTACATGTCCAAAATCTTCGTGGAAGGCACACCATTTCGATTTATCCTTCCAATCAGCTTTTTGTTGATTTTTCCGAGGCCACCTAGCTTTATCTCCCAAACCCCTCATAGCATACATTAATTCAGGAATGTTAACAGAAAAGCAATACTCGGATAATTCAGGATATTCTTCAGGATCCTCGTCTTCAACAGCATTCACTTTCTTATTTTCATTTCTACCATACGGCTTAGAGCGATACGGTTTAAATGAGGATTCTGACTTCCTATTAGTTGACTCATAGGTGGTGGATGAGTTCATCCTCTCTTGCATTTTCTTATCATCTTCTAGCCTGATATATCTCAAGGCCCCGTTTCGAGCTTCGTCCAAGTTCCTGCAAGGATTCATCACAAGATCTTGATAAAACTGGGAATCCTTTTGTAGTCCCATCTTGAATGCCTGGACCGCTGTAGCAACATCAAGGTGTGGGATATCCAAGGATTCCCTGCTGAATTTGTTCACATAATCCCTTAGGGATTCCTGAGGTCCTTGAGTTATCCTGTAAAGATCACTTTTTAAATTTTCAAAACTCCGACTACAAGAAAATTAACTATTAAATAAATTCACTAAGTGAGCAAATGATGTAATCGAATGCGGGGGAACATTTAAGAGCCATTTCATGGCCGATCCTGTTAAGGTAGAACCAAAGCCCTTGCATAGGCGTGCTTCCTTGAGCTCCGGAGGGATAGGATTAATCTCCATTCTTTCCCTATAATGGGCAATATGCTCTTCAGGATCCGTAGTTCCATCATACAGTTTCATGTTGGGGGTTTGAAATCTCTTCGGGATCTTAGCATCACAGATAGGATATGCGAAACCAGATATCCTGTGACTGTCTTGGGACACTTCCGGAATTGGCTGGACCACTCCAGGTACACTGGATATCATGTCCTTCAATTTCTGAAGCTCCCTAGTAAATGTTGACGTCATACCTGCATCCTACAAAGACCCACCATTGTTAGTAGCATGACTATTATTATTTGACACGTTACTAGCCTGAGGATTCTGGCCATATCCTGAAGCATATCCTGAGCTCCTCACAGTTGACATCCTGATCGAGGAGGGTATTTCAGGAGTATGATTCTGGGAATGGCTAGGCACAATATTTCCCCTATTATCCTCAGTATACACAGCCGAACTGAAGTTCAAAGTTCTGGGTTGTAAAGGAGTGACAATGTCCTCAGCAGATCTGCTCGAGCTAGCTTTTAAGAGTTATATTTCCCTTAACAGGGTTTGGTTTGTTTCCTGTTGCTGCCTCATTTGTTCCTGCACACTTCCAAATAAGGTTAGAATTTCATCATTAGAGGCTAAAACGGGAGCGGATCCCTGAACACTCCGAGTAGGGATAATATCCTGAGGTTGTGAAGAAGCTGGCATCCTTGGAGGAGGTGGTGGAAGCACCGAACCAGTAGTAGCAGAAGTTGTAGCAGACACAGTGGAGGAGCTCATGTTTGACCTTGAGGCCATTGTAAACAATGTGGCAAAAAGTTTTGAAAACAGAAAACCAATTAACGATTTCACAAAGATTTTTAGTAAAGATAGCACCACTTGCCCCACGGTGGGCGCCAAATTGTTTTGGTCAAAAATTACCGAAGCAATTAAGTGATCAAATTAGTTAAGTGAGGTAGTGTGCTAAAAAGTGTGTTGGAAATATGCTGGTTAAGTTGTTTAGAAAAACAGTTTTCAGGATACGGCTCAGGATATTGAGCTGTATCTACGATCAAAATATGAGCAAAAAGTAAAGAGAATGACACGAGATGTACGAGGAAAGCCCTTGATCAATCTAGATCGCCGGCATAAAACCTCTGGAGCTGACAATCGCAACTGCCTAGTTCTTCTTATTGCTTTAAACGTCAGGATACAGTGCAGGATATTGATCAGATCGCTAAGTGTTACAATGCTTTCTGTGAAAGTGAAAGTTGCGAGAGAACAAGTGTGAGTGAGTAGTGAGTGTCGTTGTGATGTCCTATTGATCTGATTTATCCATCTATTTATAGTTACGAAATACAAACTAAAATTCCTATAAATGTGGGATGCTCCCGAATATTCCATTATTAACGTTGTAGACCGGGTATATCGGCTTCAACGTCTTCATCTGAACGACTTGGACCGAGTCTTGCGGAGAAGAGGTCTTCGTGAACGTTGGGAGCTTGGACTCGTACTCCTGCACACAATCCATTAGTAATCCTAAAGATACCATCCAGGATGTTACCAATATCCTGAATCAGCATCCCGGGTATAAACATATATCAGATAAGCAAGATATAAAGTAAGATATCGTCCAGGATATGAGCTCAGAATTTCACCCATAACAGGTATGACGGTAATAACTAATGAAAAGAATGAATTAATACCAACGAGAACCGTCACATGATGGAGAGTATGTATAGATTATAGACGATTAAATGAAGCAATAAGGAAGGATCACTTTCCTTTGCCCTTCATTGATCAAATGTTATAAAGATTATCCGGTCATAAATTTTAATGTTTCTTGGATGGTTTTTCAGGTTACTTTTAAATCCCGATAGCACCCGAAGACCAAGAAAAGACAACTTTCACATGTCCCTATGGAACTTTTGCTTATCGACGCATGCCATTTGGTCTATGTAATGCCCCCGCATCATTCCAACGTTGCATGGTAGCCATCTAACATGACATGATAGAAAAGACAATGGAAGTCTTCATGGACGACTTTTCTATCTTTGGGGATTCATACGACCAATGCCTCGATAACCTTGAACGAATGCTATCCCGATGTGAGGAAACTAACCTCGCCCTTAATTGGGAAAAAATGCCATTTCATGGTAACGGAGGGAATAGTACTCGGTCACAAGATCTCAAGCGAAGGAATGGAGGTTGATCGAGCCAAAATAGACACTATTTCTCGATTACCACCCCCATCCTCCATTAGAGCTATCAGAAGTTTCATAGGGCATGCCGGATTTTATAGGCGGTTTATCAAAGACTTTTCTAAAATTTCAAGGCCTCTAACAAAATTACTTGAAAAAGATGCCCCTTTCATCTTCGACAAGGATTGCAATCAAGCATTTCTAACCCTAAAGGAAATGCTAGTCAATGCACCTATCATGATAGCGCCTGATTGGAAATTTCCTTTCGAAATCATGTGTGATGCAAGTGACTTTGCGGTTGGAGCTGTCTTGGGACAAAGAAAAGAAAAGCATTTTCACCCAATTTATTATGCTAGTAAAACACTTAACGATGCATAAGAGAATTACACAACAACTGAAAAAGAATTACTAGCTGTGGTATTTGCTTTTGATAAATTTCGTTCTTATCTTGTTCTTTTTAAAACTATAGTCTATACAGATCATGCAGCCATTCGATATCTCTTCAAAAACCAGGACGCAAAACCACGTTTGATTCGATGGATTTTACTCCTCCAAGAATTTGATATTGGAATCAAAGACAAAAGAGGAGCTGAAAACACCGCAGCAGATCATCTTTCACGCTTAGAAGACCCAGCTTTGGAGGCAACCAGGGACGAGCAAATCACCGAAAAATTTCCAACAGAGTCCCTAGAAATGGTGGAGTACAAAGAAGAACCATGGTACGCCGACTATGCTAACTACCTAGCTAGCGGTATAGTCGCAAAAGGTTGGCCACATCATCAAAGAAAAAAATTATTTGCTAATGTTAAGCATTATTTTTTGGAAGACCCTTATCTTTTCAAAATGTGTGCCGACCAACTCATCCGACGATGCGTACAGGGTAGCGAAGCACGAAGAATTCTCCGCCATTGTCATGAAGGTCCATACGGAGGACATCATGGTGCCGCTAGTACCGCATGAAAGTTATTTGATTAAGGGTTTTATTGGCCACCCATTTACAAAGACGCCCAAAGTCTTGTAAAGACATGGGATGATTGCCAAAGAACAGGTAATATTTCTTCCAAAAACGAAATGCCCCAAAATGGCATTCTTGTTTGTGAAACTTTTGATATGTGGGGACTCGACTTTATGGGACCTTTCCCACCGTCAAAAGGAAACAAATATATACTTGTGGCGGTAGACTACTTGTCTAAATGGGCTGAGGCCGAGGCATTTCCAACAAATGATGGAAGAGTCATGGTAAGATTTCTGAAAAAAATTATTCTCTCGTTTTGGAACACCTAAAGCCTTAATAAGTGATAGAGTTACCCATTTTTGCAATCATCAACTTGAAAAAATTTTAACAAGATATGGGGTCTATCACAGGGTCTCAACAGCATATCACCCTCAAACAAACGGACAAGCCGAAGTGACTAATAGAGGTTTAAAACGAATACTTGAAAAAACCGTAGGGTTAAATAAAAAGGAATGGGCAGATAAATTAGATGATGCTTTATGGGCTTTTCGAACTGCTTATAAAACAACAATAAGTACAACCCCATATAAGCTAGTCTATGGAAAAAGCTGTCATTTGCCAGTAGAAATTGCACATAAAACCTACTCGGCAATTAAAAATGTAAACTTAGATTTAGAATTTGCCGGTAGAAATCGATTTTGTCAGTTAAATGAATTAGACGAACTTAGGAATTATGCATACTCAAACTCTGAAATTTATAAGGAAAGAATGAAAAACTTGCATGACAAACATATTAAACCTAATGAATTTCGAGTAGGAGACCAAGTTCTTTTGTTTAATTCACGACTTCGTCTATTTCCTGGTAAATTAAAGTCTAGGTGGTTAGGACCTTTTTCCATCACCCATATTTTCCCACACGGTGCTTTAGAAATTAAATCTCAGAATGGAATTCCATTCAAAGTCAATGGCCAATGGCTGAAACTCTATCAAGGATTTATTGAGGATGAAGAGGAAGAAATCTCGCTTCAAACGGTCGAAGAATCAAAGCATCAACACCATACCTGGTAAGTTACGAACAAACGGGTTGACATCTAAATCGGTAAGTATTCTGGCCAAGTCTTTGGGAAATGAGGGCACTCACACGAGCACTTAAAAAAAATTATTGCTCGGCACGAGGCCGTGTCCGCTGGACACGGGGCCGTGTCCGCGCGACTGTCGGGATAAAACCCCTTTTCTAAACAGTTTCTTCATTTCCACACGCCCCGTTTCCCCAAAAACTCTCTCGGTCAGGCGATTTTCCGCAGATTTTCGATGTCTCCTGTACTCCTAACAACATCAAGGTATGGTTCTATCATCATTAGTAGTTAGATTAAGCATTTGCATGTAGTTAAAACATCAAAAATTTGGGGAAAATCTAGGGTTCTTGAACTTCATCCGGATTGAACCTCAAATTTTTGCTTAAATCTGTTAGAATTAGTTTAGATTAATGTTATAGGAAGTAAATCCACTTATATTGTTCAAAGATTCGCCCGATTTCTCACAAAAACCCCAAACCCTTGTTTTTGAACCGAAAAAGATAAAATCGAAGGGGTAAACGGTTTGTTTTGGGAAAAACGGCACTTGGGGTTTCATTTTCGGTGGAAACCGCACCTATTGGACCAAAAATTTTCAGGTTTTTGAAACCAGGTCAAAAAATGAAGTTTTTGAGTAACAGACGCCTGGACACGGGGTCGTGTCCACTGAACACGGGGCCGTGTCCAGCTCGCTGTTTTCAGTTTTCTCCGAAAATTCCATTGTTTCGTTCTAACTTTTGGTGTATTCTTTCAGATGTCGAAGAAATTCACGAGGTTCAACGCAAATGAGCTCGATGCTAGGGCAAGATACGAAGTACTTCAAACCAGACCGGAAGAATACCCAAGACAAGCGTGCATGGATCTGTTAGCAATGGTGAACCAACTTGACCGGTTTAACAACCTCGTTATCGGCCCACTAAGAGTCGCCCTAACCACTCGACTTCGCTCAGTCCACGAGTACAATCTGGAATTCTATAGCACATTCACGTTCAATTCAAGGTGCGACCCTTTCGACAATGATGGGGTGGGATTCTGATGTGGTGGAACTAGGTACTCGATTTCGATGGCACAATTTGGGTCGATAGTTGGGTTGTATGCAGAGGAAGATGCGGGTAATGAAGAGAACATCGGAGGGGTGCAAGAGTTGGATGAGAACGAACGCCAAGCCGCGTGGGCTCAGATTGGTGAAAGGCACTACAACCCGAGCAGCACTAAGAGCACTAAGCTGAGGGACCCGCTTTACCGTTACATTCATAGGGTCCTCACTTAATCTCTTAGCCAAAGGCATGACAGCAGTGGCGTTGTAGGGTTGAGAGACCTGATAGTCCTTCATTGCATTCATAACCGCAGACACCTCGATGTTCCGTACCTCCTGCTCCGAAACATGCATTTGAACCGGCTTGCTACTACACCAACCCCTATCTTCTTCGGGGGGTGGATATACCGTCTCTTCAAGCATTTCGTGAACATGCCTAGGTCCTTCGATAGGAGCCCATGGTCGGGAAGAGTGGATGTACACATCTGCCGCTCCATGAACTAAATTTATGAGGCTGAAGACGGGACAGTTAGCTTCCAAAGGATGCAAGGGCATGCATGGAACCCGCAAGAGGCACTCGTCCTTCATGCTCCACAGCATCATCAGTACCAGTACCAGCCCCACGGTGATCCGGGCCAATCCTCCTCACAAGGAGGCGGTTTTCCTAACTTCCAAAGTTTACATGATTTATTGCAGGAAAACCTCATGTGCACCAGGAACACCTATAACATGGCAAGCAACACGTATGCTCGGGTTGGAGCAATCGAGAGAAACATATCCGATATCCAAGATGATATTGGGAATATCCGGGAGTACATAGCGGGGCATGGTGGAGGAGGAGATGATGATGAGGACGACGACATGGACTAGGCGGGAGAAGTAGAGGCAGGAGCAGGTGGTTGGTGATCCCACAGGTTAACCCCCCTTTTATCTTGGATAATTTCTGGCCTGCGTGCCGTGTGTTGAACAATTTACTTTCCTTTAACTCTTTTTATTTTCTGCATTTGTTTTTCTTTTTAACTTTGGGATGTGGATGATGAACTTGGTAATTTAGGATGTTTGCTATGGTTTGGTGTAGTGTTTATTGATAAAACAGGTACATACGAGGCTTAGAGTGCTAAATATCAGTACTACTAAAGCCGGAGCAGGAAAACCGGAGCCAGAAACCTGTTTTTCAACTTTGCAGATTGTCTACACGGGGTCGTGTCCAGCCGACACACCCCCGTGCCCACTTCCCCAGACCTGCTGTTTGTTTAATTCTGCAGACTTTTTTGCCAGACACGGGGTCGTGCCCAGTGGACATGCCCCCGTGTCCACCTTCTGTAAGTTTTCATTACTGGCACCTGAACACGGGGTCGTGTCCATCGGACACGGGGCCGTGTCTAGACGCCCAATACCATAACTTTTGCTTTTTCACACCTTTTTACACATTCAATCAACCTAAAAACTTATTTTTGGGACACATTGAGGACAATGTGTAATTTAAGTGGGGGGGGGGGGGATGCTAAAACTTTGAATCTTGCAAGTCCTAATCACAAGCCTTACACAAAACTCTATTGGAACTGCTAATCACCCCAAAAAAAAATTTTCAAAAATTTTTCATTTTTTTTTACTTGTCTAGGTTTAACTTGGGAAGTTCAAGTTCTAAAAAGGTTATATTTTTACAAATTTACAACCGATAGCGTCGTGATAAAAAGAACCAACATAAGAAAATTATGAAACGGCATGACAAGCTTAGTTAAAATTTGATTATATATACTTGATCACATAAAAACCCATTCCCACAAAAAGTAAGTTTTGAGCCTTTATTGAGCATACAAATACATATCTTTAAACTAAATGCTCATTTTTCGTTTCTTGTGTGAATAGCCGCTTGGTTCTTACGACTCTAGAACTTGCCACGACGATACATTCCCGGTCCTTACCAACTTAAACCCGAGTAGGTAAATGATGGAGGCATTAGGACTAACCCTTTTTTATTTCTACACCTTTATTTTTCTTTTTTTTTTACCACCTACCCAAAATCCCCCCAGTTAACCCCTTTGAGCCTAAACCTTTTTATTTCTTAACCCAAAAACAAACACCATTTTTACCCACTAAAACCCTTTTTATTTTAAACCCTTTGTCTTAGTAACAAGCTCGGTTTTTCGTATGAATTTTCAAAAAAAAAATGTTAATGATGAAGCAAAAGAGAAATAAACAAACAAGTTCATCCAAAATAACTTTGTTTGAATAATGGCTTCATCAAAATAAAAATTACAAAAATAAAAAGTCTTACGAAAACCGACGCTTTTTACGCCTTTCGCCCTTTTACTAACCACTAACCCAACCACCTACCTTTAACCCAAGCCTAACCCTTCACCCAAAAGTCCTCTTGATATTTACAAAGGTATATAGTTAAAAAGGAGGAGGATTGATTGCTTGGCAAGCCTATGGTAGGAGTAGGTTCCATGCCGCTCTCGAGTGATTCACTAAAATACATATTCGGCCGAGTGTTGAGTGATCCACCGTGAGGTATGTGAAATTGTATATAAATGGAATTTTAAAAAGGCATGTTATGCCCTAATAAGTAATTTATCTTATGTAATGTTTTAAATAAATCATGATGAATAGGATTGTAAATAAATAAATAAAACTTAATAAAGAATCTTGGAAATCCCGACACTCTATGACAAGCCCAAAAATCTTCTATTCTACCCATTCCATTTGGGAGTGTAAAGCCACATTATAAAGAGTTTTGCTTGAGGACAAGCAAAGATTTAAGTGTGGGGGTATTTGATGTGCACAAAATGCAACATATAAATTACATCAATTGTGGCATAAAACAAACCCTTTTTTAGTACTAATGTTGGAAAAAGTGTGCTTTTGTCTTCCTTTTGTATTTTCAGGATTAAATGAGCTCAAATGAACAAAAGAAGCAAAAAGGCAGCTAAATCTAACATACATACAAGAAAAGGAACAAACGTGGCATGCCCGACCTCCCCAACAGCATCTTCCCAAGCAAAACAAGAAAACAGAAGGCTGAACACGCCCCATGCTCAGTGAACACGGGGGCGTGCCCAAGTGCCAGCATAAAAGACAAAGCTATAGAAGCTTTTATCGCCCACCACGGGGCC
The DNA here is from genome assembly GCA_030545235.1 of Helianthus tuberosus. NCBI lineage: Eukaryota > Viridiplantae > Streptophyta > Magnoliopsida > Asterales > Asteraceae > Helianthus > Helianthus tuberosus. The sequence goes on along the minus strand of CM060354.1, from coordinate 62,762,155 downwards.
GTGCTCAACGGACACGGGGCCGTGGTCAACTACAAGATTCGCAGAATCCAGGAAAATCTTGAAAGTACAGATATGCTTCTGCACACGGGGGCGTGCCCAGCGGACACGGGGGCGTGGTCAACAAATGCAGACAAACTGCAATTAATGAAGACAGAGAAGAGGATGGACACGGGGCCGTGCCCGAGCCGTTGTTCAGGCTATAAATAGGGGTGCTTGGCTCATTTGCAAACCATCCCTTGGCACACCACCTCTCTCACACTTCACCCACCACCCACCACCATCACAACACCATCATCCACTACCATCATCCATTGTCCATCATAGAGTGTGTGAGTCGTCTCGGGATCCAAGAATGATCGTAAGAGTTCTTGACAATCAAAGGCCATGTTTGCCTAAGTCTCTTACATCACTTGGTGAAGACAAGTGTCTAGTGTAATACTTTTTATTTTTAATCTTTTCGCACTTTTTACTTGGTTATGTATTAATGACTTTAATAACTAGTTTCTTATGTTGAAGGTGATTCTTCCTTATCGTTTATCTGTGGTGTCTTGGCATTATTTTACTGTCTATATAAAATAAAAGATTTTCACCATTCATATCTCCACGGTCTATATGGAGGTATGTTGGCTACCTGGTCGGGGGTTAAGGGAACGGTTTGGTAAGAGTCTTGCCTTGTTCAGTGTATAGATCCTGCAAGGACCTGGGTCAAATTTAGCAGGACCTCCTTCAATACCCACCGGTATTGGATGGCGGGGGTCCAAACTCTTTGATCTCCTCATATGTAAGCTACTATTAATACTTTAATCCGGCTACTTAGGACTGTATCCCTGCTGACTCAGACTACTTAGCCGAGGGTAACGTTACCTTCAAAAGAGGGGCCTACCATAATATGCATTAATAACTTAATTAATTATCTTTCAATAATCCGACCCTTTAGGATTGTATCCTTGCTGACTCAAACTACTGGGTTGAGGGTAACGTCACCTTCAAAAGAGGGGCCTACTACAATAACTAAGATAATCTCTTAAAAAGTGCAAAAGTGCGGAAATAATCAAAGGTTACACTAAACACGAGTCGGAGCCAAGTGATTCATCTTGTCTATCTGTTTTTACTTTTATTTTATTTTTCAGCATTTTAGTTAGATTTTATTTTTCTAGTTTAAAACCTTTTTCTAATTTTTTATTTGATTAGACGTTGAGGATAAACCGGTACTAAAAGCTCTTGTGTCCTTGGACGACCTCGGTATCTTGCCAACACTATACTATGCTCACGATGGGTGCACTTGCCCACATGTGTGTTTGGTGTTACTAACATATCGTGTTTTATAAATTTAAAACTTGACTAACGTGTAAAAAGGGCTTAAAATATACTTAAATATATATATACACACTAGCACACATCACTTATCACTCGAAACCGGTAGCATCAGAGCTCGTACAGACCTTCTACTTTTCCTATAGTGAAGTGTCGGTTTGAGAACTGGTTCCTATCGACGAGATGACCGGCTTGTCGTGTTAAACACGAATAACCATCGAGAACGGTTAACTGATCGGACGGGGTGATTCCCATCTGATCCGGTGACTCAGACCTGGTGGAGTTCCATTGTTTAGCTCGTAGTCGAAACGTCTTGATCAAATCGCAAAAACTTAACGAAATAGCCAAGATGTAAAACGATAAGATTGCGGGACGGGTTACCGTCCGATCGGATTGCCGTACGATCGGACTGCCACCTGATCGACCTGCAATCCGGTCGGGTTGCACTTGGGGTCAAGACTTAAACAAATTTTCAAACATTCAAGGATCTAAACAACGAATGGATTGCCGTCCGACCGAACGACCATCCGATCGGCTGACTTTTGGATCCTCAACACTTAAACGTTTTACAAATCCTCATCACACATCAGTTCCAACGGATTGTCACCCAATCGGATTCCCACCTGATCGAGCGACCAGTCTGCTGTGAACTTGTCAGCCACCAAAGTGTCTTGCCAATCGGATCACCGTCCGATCGAACAGCCACCCGATCGAGTTGCCACCTGATTGACATGCCGTTCGATCGACCGACCTGAAAGGTAGAGATACTTCCCTGTTTTCAAAATGCTACAACGAAAAATTCAAAAGGCAAACCATCATACACAAACACATCTTTCCCAATGAAGTAGCAATCAAATCGAATGGTCACCCGATCGGATGACCATCCGAACGGATTGTCACCCGATCAACCGGCCACCCGATCGGATTGCCATCCGATCGGATTACCATCCGATCCTTGACACTTTGCACCGATTCACGTGCCGATCATCGCTTACGTTATCAATATGTAATCAGGCTATTCTCAGACGCGCTCCCTTCAATCCAACCAAGTTGTGTTTGCTTGCTGAGCACCGACTGTGAGTATACTTGAACCCTTTTTGCTTTTGCACTTTTTGGTGTAACATACGTTGCTATCAAATCGAATTACATCAAATGCTTAAACTATTTATCACTTGCGAATGACTTACGTGCATAGTTATACGTGATGCTAGTTACATATGTGCTAGGACTTATACCCGCGACGTCCCACCATGACTAGTATCATACTATTGCGCCCGACGGGGCCTAGTTTAGCAATCGCAATCGCAGCTCGAGGACTTAGCTGGTAGTATCAGTTTTGTGAGTATATATGTCGTGTATTACATTTATGTATGTGGAAATTCGCAGCTTTTATCTATTACACTATTACATATCAAACCTGTATGCTCGCCAATACTTTTGTATTGACATTATTTTAACGTATGTTGCAGGTTTAGTCGTAGTCTACATCAAATCAAGCTAGGGAGTCTAGAAACTCACCTAAAATCTATGTTGATGGATTTGTATTGTTCGAGAAGACAAGAAATCTGTGATAACTTATGTGATTGTATTATTTGTTAGTATGGGATAACAAGTGTAATAAATACTATCGCAATTTAGCTGTTATGGATTCTCTTGAGCAATCTGATTCGCCTAGTGCCGCGCCCCGATGATTCCGCCATCGGTTGGGGTGTGACAGATTGGTATCAGAGCCATAACTATAGGGAATTAGGAAAGACACGACCTAGTCCGGGTTTGTTGTCATAGAAACGACCTAGTCTATAGTCTAAGTACCAACAGGCCGACTCGTACAAACCCAGTAGGATTTATACGGGCCTACTTGATACTCTCTCTTGAATCCGCTAAAAAAACAACAACTTCGCGTGAACACCGCATACTACAATTTCACGCGAAGAGCCTTTCCTAAGGCTGGAATATTACTTAGCCTTTCCTAAGGCCAACACAGTACACACGTTTTCAAAAATGCTCACATAGCACAACCGAGTGGTCCAGTCGAGATCAGGTGTGAAAACCAAGAACTCTCGATAAGATCGCTCATCCAGCGCATTTTTCTAGCACGAGAACTTTCCGTTGAGCTAGGAGTGACATCTATAACTCAACGAAAGTCTCAATTTCAAAATCCAGTGGAACTCCCGAATTTATTCGAAGAGCACAACCACAGTTAGGAGCGAAGTTATTAAGTCAGGGGTGAAACCCGTACCTTAATAAACCGTTCCGCTCTCTATAAAATGGTTTTCAAAAGCTCTCACCAAGGACTCGGCTATAACAATAACTCGAGCCACGTGATGACCAGGAAGATGAATACCATGAGCTGCATCCCAGTGGAAGCATAAGTCTTCTAGGGCAACGTGCGTGCACGAACTTGTTGGGTATCGTCGGGTTACCTTGGGTAGTCGACGCCTAAACACCCGAGGCACTCTATCTACTTTTCTAGCTTACGACTCACCGATTATACGCTTATCAGAATCTATTTACGCTTATGTGTTTACACTTTTAAACTTTACGCTTTATCGATTTCTCGATTTATCAATTTTCGCTCCCTACTTTTGCAACCGCACAACTCGCACAGCCATCGCAATCTAAAATGAAAACCGAATGTTCGCAACAAAACTAATGTCTAATTGCTCGTTTTCGCTCTCGCTCTCTCCCTCTTCATCGCGTCCTCGCGTATACTACCCCGGCATGTGTGTGTGTAAGTACAAACTACAACTAATTATATATATACAAGCAAATCAATGGTGTGAGAACTAAGGAATCTCGTGTCTCCTATGTGGCTCCTATGTGAAGTCTATTTATATTACTCGCAACAAGTTTTGATCACGCTCAATCGCATCGCAAACTCAATATCATTATGATCGAATCTCACTCCAAATCTCTCTCTCTGTCTAGATGCCTTCCAACGACTCTACCTCGAGACGAACAGCCAGGAGAAGAGCCAAACGAAGCGCTGAAAAGAGGATTGCCACGCTTGTGGTCAGGGAAGTGGCTAAGGTCATTCCTCAAATTGTCGCTCAAGTGCACTCTCTCAGCAACCCTCGAGCCTCGGAAGACTTTAAGACGGAAGCGCCGTAATCTGCTTTCCTCTACAAACACTTCAAAGCCTGTGACCCGATGGAGTTCACGGGTGAAGAAGGTGTGTCCCAACTACTCCAGTTGTTCGATCTATCGAAGTTACCCTTCGTCAGAGTGGGTGCCCCGATGGTTTTCGTACTACTTGCGCTACCGGAATATTTCAATCACGAGCACTCGACTGGTGGACCGCCGAACGAAACAAACGTGGGATCTCCGCAGCTTACGCTCTCTCTTGGGATGAGCTGAAAGAGCTCATGAAGAAAGAGTACTGCCCTCCCCACGAAGTCCAGAAACTAGAAGACGAATTTTGGAAAATCAAGCAAGTCGAAGGTGACAATAATGGCTACACCGCAAGGTTCAAACAGCTTAGCCTAATCTGCCCAAGTCAAGTCAACACATCAAAAAGAGCCATCACGAAGTATATTCGCGGCTTGCCTGAGTGTGTGGCCGATTTTGTTGAAGCTGCAAGACCTGCTACCATCGAAGAAACCTACCGCTTGGCCGCAGAAATCAACAACAAACGAGCCTTAGACGGATTTTTCTCCAAGAATCCTGTCAAACAAGCTCATCAAGCAATCATCATCAATTCTTCTGACGATTCTTCCAACGAATCTACCAACGATTCTTCTGAAGATTCCTCCGACGATATCTCCAGCGAATCATCAGACGAATCCGCCGACGACACTGCATCATCTTAGGAAGCTCAGCCCAGCCGTAAACGAAAGACCATGAGCCCAGACTCTTCAACAACTGGACTGTCGCAACCAGAACCTCTCCGAGCAGCTCCAGTTCACTTGAAACGTGCCTACAACGGAACTCATCCCCTGTGTTACACGTGTACGTATCATCACCCGCCAGAAGCTAACTGTCGCTATTGCACAAATTGCAACTGGTATGGTCATCTTACGCAGCACTGTCGCACAGGACCGCAGCCTTGAGGATTTTCAGCAACAACCACAGTCTCCGCAGAAGTACTACACAGCAACGTTATTTTGCTTCTAATATTGTTGTAATAATACGACTTATCACCGTCAATCTCTTTTATGTGTGGAAGCTTATTCTATCTCTCGACGCATGTGGATTCTATTATAATCGCGCACAATCTATATGCTAGCACTATGTACTATATAATGTATTTTACCCATACTATGCGTCCTTGAGATAAGGTACGATAAACGTGTAAGAATCAAATTAATCACGGGTGCACACGGGATTATTTTGGTTAGTGCATGGAGACAAGCGTGTCCACGATTTTTTGAGCCTTAGCATAATTATTCTTGGCAACATTGAGGGCAGAGGTATTGATGTCACGCGCCTCCTCGGCTTTCTTTTTCGCCTCCTCGGCGGTATCAGCCTTTACCTTCTCAGCCTCCAGGTCTATCTCTAAGGATTCATTCTTATCAATGGCCTCATACAATCGGCGCTTAAGAACCGCTATCTCCACATCCTTCACAGCCAAGTCTTTGTCCTTGCTTGCAACCCGCGCGTTCAACTCAGCCTGCAAGGGTTGAAATAACACATTAGCAAGATTTTGACAAATGAAAAACAACTTAAAAGGGAAAAAGGGTTAGGTATGTTGGAGCTCAACACGCCCTCTCTCTACTTCAACTTCCTCAACCTTCCCTTTCAAAGTGGAAATTTGGGCCTCAAGGTCGGTAATCTTGGAGCGTACAGCGAACATGCGCTAATTATCATTCTCGCATGCTTTCTTCCATTCTGCGCGCTCCTTAGATAACCACTCCTTAGCAGCTTGGAGTTTGCTTTTCAGGCCTTCGCGGCCCCATTCTTCAGACTTTTTCTCCGCTTCAAAAGCGGCCTTGTCCTCAGCAAAAGCACTCTTTACCTTCTCGAAGTCTTGGACTTGTTTCAGCAAACGCTCTCAGTACTTCTCCCAGTCAGCTCTCTCTAACCATTGTGCACCACTCACGCACAATCTAGTGGTTAGCAGCGCGAGTGTTGGCCTCCCCAACTATGTAAGCGCAATACAACCCCTCATGGGTACGCGCCCTTTGTCTGTTAACTTCTCCGGGAGGGAAGGAGCCCAAGTACCAATCCTGACAGGCCCCAAACTCCATAAAGGTGTCCTTCTACTTTAAACCCCAAACAGGTTGATGGGGAGCGTTATCGCGCGCCTCTTCAGTATATGTCTTGTAGTAGATATCTCTCAAAGTATCCTTAGAACCAATGGGAGCTTGTGGCATTGACCCTCCAGCACCACCAACCGCGGCTACACTTCCATCACCACCAGAACCCCCAACACCTGCACCACCCACAGCAGTTGTAGTATCTTTATGCGCTGTTTGCTCGGGTACAGTAGCAGCTGACCCCTCAGCAGCAGTTGTCACTTGCATAGTTTGGGTGGGGGCATCTGACTGCGCAGGCTCAGTCGGCTTAACAACCTCAGGCTCTCTCTGCCTAATAGTTTCAATTTCTTTTCTCTTCAAGGGTTGGTCAAGCCCCGTAATACGTACGACCTCCGGACCCTGCATTTTATCCTGCTCGGTAGTAGCAACGGTCTCGGTCTCTTTTGATTTGTGACCCGCAGGCTTCTCAACCACCTTTTCAACCACCTTCTCAATCCCTTTCTCAACAGTCTTAGGAGCCTTAATGATGAACTTTGTCTTCTTCGGCGCCGGCTCCTTCAGGTCTTTCAGCTCAACACCCTTTACCTTCTGGGCCTCTGTAGCAATTAAGTGTTAAGAAATTTTACTAAGGAAAACACAAGTATTAAGATCCTCCACTAACCTGGGGAGAACTTGTAAAGGGAGCGCAACCTACTCTACTTCCCTATCACTGGGGTTTCCCCAGCCTTCTGAGCTGCTTTGGCCCCAGCAGCAACCTCTTCTCTTGACCTCTTCCTGCTCACTAACTTAGCAGCAGCTTCCTCTTCCTGCTCTTCTTCTTCTTCTTCATCTAGGGCGATCGAAGAAGTGGTAGTAGCAGCTTCAGGGATCCTTGATCCCGCGCTTCCAGAACTTTTTGAACCAGCGGCGCTGGTCTTCTTCGCACCTATACGGGACAAACCCTCCAGTGAGTCACTTGCAACAACATAATCCTCCAGGTTACTCTGCCGAAATCGAAGAGTACCTTTATCTTGCGAAGTCGTAGTCGCGTGGCTTGATCCACCCCTCTTACTGGTCGCGCCAGTGTCTACGGTTACCTTCTTGATTTTCTTCTTGGCAGCCTTCTTTGGCCTATCCTCTGGGTCTATCCCCAAATCACACAAGACACCTGCAAATACGTTAGACCATGAGCTCAACTCTTCTTGAGACGAGCCTACGGACTCCTCGCTGGAAAGAAACAAGATTTCCTTTCCAGCAGAAGTTACGCCGCGCAAGGGCCTCGGTTTCGGAAGTTGCGCACCTTCAGTGGCAGAAGGAGGATTGGCAAATACTCCAGCAGGGGGATTGAAGAAATTGCCCTTGATTTGCTCATACCAGTAAGGCTCGCCCGACCAAAGAGGGCGCATGCCGATAGACCCACCAAACGTGGGAAAAGCAGCTTGATAAAGATGCGCATCTATCACCAAATTCAACAGTTAAGCACAGATAAATTACAAGGGAAGATAAAAAAAAAGAAAAAACATACCTCTATCTTCAAACTTCAGAACTGGCACGTCGTTGCTAGTCTCCGACCATTTGTCGCTCATCTGGGCCGCTACCAACACATTTTCACCAAAAATACGATTAGGCGTCGCAGTAAGCTTCAGATACCAATAAGCTCCTTTAGGGATAGGAAGCTCCTCCTTCTCAACCGTATCCGACTCTCGGAAGATCATCGCGATCGGTATAACCTCTTCCCTGATAAAGAAGAATTTCATCTTCCAGTCATGAAAACTTTTCGGAGGATTTAGCAGAATCTTCTTAGCAGAACCTCGGTTGCCGAAGGAATAAAACCCGATATTCCTGATCAACTGGTAAAACGCCCGGAACTTCTCGACTGAGGATTCTATCCCATGAGATCGGCATAAGAACTCGAAGTGTCTCACCCTTACCATGCCGGCCGGACTCATCTGAGATATGTGAAAGCCATAGAAATGGAGTAAGGAGGCCATAAACTCCGTTGCCGGAAGTCGAAAATTCCCTTGCAAGAAAAAGTCTTCAAAAAGAGTTATGTAACCCGATGGTGCGTCGGCGGCGGTCTGACCCTGCCGGGGATATTGTGCATCCCATTCCGGTGGGAACCGAAATCCTCGAGTGATCTGCTCGAATAAGCCTTGATCCCATTTAAGGACAGGGACCGGACCTTCTTCAACTTGTACTTCTTCTTCAACCATGTATGAAAAAGTAATAAAGTCGGATGAAGATCTTCAAACTTCTGGAAAAAACTTGAAGATCTACTGTAAAATCTCTGAAGATTTGAATTTTGAATATTCGAGAGAGAAAAGAGAGAGCAGATAAAGGATTTTGCAAATCCTCTCTCCTATCAACGGATATATATACCCATCGCATTTAATGCGATGGGTAAACGTGCCGAGATCACCGCGCGCGTAACCAATCAGCAGCCGCCACATAAGGAGGGATTCTCGGAGTGACAGTTACCACGCGCGCGTGGGCCTCACTCGCCTGACAAAGAGCCGAACCGTCAGTGACAGCATGATGATCGCCATGTCAGCAGTCAACTCAACCGTCGCCATCAACGACATTTGCACCAACCTGTCAGAATTCAAATTTTGAGATTTCTCCCGCTCAAAATTACTACGAAACTTCATGCAGAAGTTAGCAAAGGCCGCGCCGCATTCATCATTATCCATAAGGTTGCGCGCCGACACTGAAAAGTAAAAACAAGCAACAAGCAATTCTGGTAGCCGCGCCGTAGTAACTGACAACCACTTACACGTGCGTCGTCTACCAAGAGTTAGCAAGTACTTTTACGAGCTAACACACTTTATTTTTTCTAAGTCCAGAGCTCCAAACATTTACTTCGCGCATGGAGCAGCACTGGACTGGGGGGACTTGAATGAGTATGGTCCCAAAAAGCCGCGCAGACCAATCAGGTCACGCGCTGGACCATACTCCTTATTCAATAAACTGATTAATCTATGCACCTCGCGTGGGCTTCTTAGTAAAGCCTGGACCTCGCGTGAGGCCCAGACAAAGGATAACATCAGTTTCACACTTAGTATTCTGAATAAGAGCCTTCAACTCCTACGACCCTGCGCGGGCTAGTCACATGCACAACAAGGGTCGCGCAGGAGTTACGGCGCAAGGCAACTTCAGAAAGTACCAAAGGTACAAGTGGCAGAAGAGCGAGCCAATCAGCGTCCACCAGGCTGTGCTCCACCGTGCTCCACGATCGACTGATGTGCAGGAGACAGAGAGTACACAAGGATGCCTACGTGGCACCAATCAGGGGGCGACAACAACTGCCCCATGATCTCCACTCACCTGCTGATGGCAGAAGGACTACAAGGCCGAAAACTTGGACACGTGGCTCCAATCAAGGTGCGCCAGCACCGGAGAACTTCTAGAAACCACTAACGGTCGATACCGGTGAGACAAGGAGGATATTCCAGGTTGTCGCCTTTCGGCCCAAGGCCCATCAGCCCATCTCTTCTTACACCTCTCCGACTATAAATAGAGACCTCCAGGCACAGGTTAAACATTCCATTCTCTCTACTCTCACTCTTAACTCACACTTATTTCCTTGAAACAGTTACGTATTCTCACGCTGGAGTCTGGTTAAGAGGGAAACCCCCATATTCCCCTCTTAACGAGCTAACGGTGTTCCTGTTTTGCAGGAAGAACGGGTCATATCGGAGCTCAGAAAAGATTAAGAAGATTAACCCTCATGTTTGAAACATAAACCAAACTAATTAACCTTAAAATTAGTTACGTGTTTCTTCAACAGGATTTGACAGGTTCTTTATTTTGGGTTACAGACCTGACCTGTAAGGAGATACAGGATTTCACCGTCTAGGAATATGGTTTGTGATTGCCACTAGGGGTGTTTACGGTCCGGTTTTGACAGTTTTTAGGTCAAACCGTGAGCCAACCTTTAGCGACGGTTTTTAATTATAAAAAAACCGAAACCAAACTGTTGAAGTTTTAAACCGAACTAAACCGCTAATAACGGTTTGGTCTCTATTGAACTCTTATATATAATGCATGAATTATATAAAAAGAAAGTACACCATTAAATAAAATGAAGCTATTCAAAATATGTGTAATAACCTTATCATAGATACACCTACAGATTTTTAGCTATGTAATAATCAAATAATGATAAAATTAAATGCGAATATCATACACAAATTTAAACAAATGAACATAACGTATCTATTTTTGAATTATAAATAGATTTAAACAAATGAACATAACGTATCTATTTTTGAATTAAATGTCATAGAATATTAATCAAGTTTTAAAATTGTTCCAATTAGATCACTCGTATCATTTTTGCCTCAATTAGATAACTTAACATTCAAATCGAGCCATGTCCTTTTTTCCATGTGTCAAGAAAAAAATGGAGCATAAGATACTATTGTCGGATTATTTTAATATATGAAATTAAATTTATTAAAAATAAAAACACTTTAATTACATTAAAAATTAAAAAAAAAAAACAAGCTACAATCCACATCGTCACTCGACGTTAGCATCAAATAAAAGAGGAAAAAGAAAAAAAATCCACATCACCACGGTTACCTATAAAATGGATGAAAAACCCTTAATTTTAATGAAAAATGAATATTGAGTGACCTGATTGGAACACATTTGAAACTTGAGTGACCTAATCGGAACACTTTAAAAACTTGGTTACTATTCTACAAAGTTACCCCTTGTAAGCTATACTTGCGAATAAACTAACATAGGCTGCTTTTATAAACAAGTGATATAAAATATTTCAAAAATAAAAGAAACTTAAATTTAATGGCAAAAGAGTAAAATGCACGGATACTCCCTGTGGTTTTACAAAATAACACCTATAGTCCCCAACTTTTGGAAATTACACCGGTGCTCCCTGTGGTTTGACAGTTTGTTACTCGGATAGTCCATGGAGTGGATGTCGTTAGTTTTCTCCGTTAAGTGGATGTTAAATGACAAAATTGCCCCTCATCTTCTCCACTCTGTAAAAACAAAACAACCCTAACCCAACCCAACCCCACCCACCCCCCACCGTTCTCTCTGTTTCCCCCCCCCCCCCCCCCCCATAATACTTTTCTGGGTCTGTGGTTTTGATCTGCAAAAAATGGGAAGCAAGCGGTTGGAGTTGACATCGAGATGAAAAATATAAGATGGAAATCTTCATCACTTTGAAAGCGACATGGTGATTGGTCTTATTGATCATTTGAACAGAACAAGAGCTTTGTTTCTTCAATTCAACTGGTGTGAAACAAAAAAGCAGGTTAGCAGATATATCAAAATGATCAGTTCTTGTAAATAAACTTTTACTAAAGCATAACTGATCATTAATCTTCTGTTCAGGTATATAATAATGTTATTTTTTGTATCCATCCCTAATCTCAGGCCTCAGAATGGTTCATCTATATAAAAGCAGTGTTTGTTTTCTCAATTTCATTGGAACCACCATGTATAGTAAATAAAACAATCTAATCAGAGATAGATGATACAAACAAACAAACAAACAAAGAGCAGCTTAGCTTACATGTGGGAGGTGGTGGTGGTTGGTGGTTAATGGTGGGTGGAAACAGAGAGAGGGGGGTTTGTTTTGTTTTTATAGAATGGAGAAAATGAAGGGTAATTTTGTCATTTCACGTCCACTTAACGGAGAAAACTAACGGACATCCACTCCGGGGACTGTCCGAGTAACAAACTGTCAAACTACAGGGAGCACCGGTGTAATTTCTAAAAGTTGGGGACTATAGGTGTTATTTTACAAAATCACAGGGACTATGCGTGCATTTTACTCAATCATGGCAAAAATAAAAGAAACTTAAATTTAATGGCACGGTCTGGTTTTACATGGTCGGTTTTGAGTATAAACCGTAAACCAAACTGTTCACTACGATTTGAAATTTTTGAAACTGACCAACCGAAAGTTATATAGAAAAACCGACAACGAAACCAAACAGATATCCGGGTTGACCGCGTTCACGGTTTTAAACCGAATCGTGAACACCTCTAATTGCATGTTTAACTATAAATCGCATTTTCGATTCGTTTAGCTATCAATCTAGTAAAAGATGACCTAAAGCCGTCAAATAATGAGTGGTTTAGGACTTAACACCTACATATTATATATGTTATAGGTGTAGCTTATTGACCATGTTGACTTGAGACCCAAAACGCGAAGAAAAGAAATTGGAAACGACCAAGACGAGAAAGGAAATGTGAGTTTAGTTAAGATTTCTAAATGGGATATCTACGAAACCAAAATGACAACAATGATATCTTAATTCTTGTATTTGCATGTAGCATAAAAAAGGTAATAAACATATTCACGGACATGTATAGATGTAAACGGTACCGATTATGTTTGTAAAAGCATGCTAAAGAGTAGGGGATACACTAAATTTTGTGGAGGCAAATAGAATATATTACTTAGCTCAGATCTTGATAATTGTTTCAAAATGTTCAAAAGTGTTTTCATATGGTTTTATAATATGTTTGTTGCTTCACTAGTGAAAACTGACGTATGTCTTTTTAAGCTTGAGCAAAGATACTCAATTGGGCTTTGATAAGAGCAAGGTTATTTGTTTTATTGTGGTGAGCAAAGATACTCAAGCGTGAATGTAGAAAACCTAAACAAGAGGGAAATCAGAAATATTATAACAAAAGATCTAACTTTCAACAACAAAGTTTCCAGTATAGACTAGAACCACATAACAAAGATATCAACCACATCGGAACCAACAACCAAGAACTCAACAAACACCAGCTCAAGCTGTTACTCAAAACAACCAAAGAGCAATTGTTCCTACTACTCCATCTTCTTCAACCACTAATCACAACGTTTCAAACTCAAAGCTGTTGGTAGAACAACATTATGAAGGATTTGATTGGTCAAGTCTTTTTTTTAATCATAATGCTTTAACAAGTGGATCTACACGCTTTGCTGAAATCAAAGAGCCAAATATATTTTTGTTCTAAAAGTTGAAAACTTTTCACAATTGTTTTGGTCAAAAATCACACAAGGATAATGCAACCAAATCTGATTTTGTGAGGTGTGATGCTTAGTTAAATGATCAAATATATGAACAATGAATGAATGAAATGAGTGATGGACACAAGGATTTATACGAGGAAAAAGCCCTTAATCAATGAATGATCTCCGGCACAAAAAACCTCGGGTGATGAAAACTACCGATCACCAATTGTATTGCAAAAACAATAATGATCCTTGTACAACTTCGGAAGAAAACAAGCTCAATACAATGGTTTGCTAGTGTGAGTGTGTGTATTTCGCCAATAACTTACAGAGAGTTCGAGTGTTGTGTGTTTTTTCTGTGTTGTATTCGACTTATGCCTAAAAATGAGCTGTTTTCCCCTTTAAAAATAGAAAAATATCAAGTAACAAACTTTCCGAAAAAGGTGGAAGTCACCCATGTTCTCCAAAACGGTTATTTTTCATCAAGCACGTGCCTATATGAAGTATATTCTGCGAGATTCCAGCAAAGACTAAGTCCATGTCGTCCATTACCTGTGTATAAGCATTAAAAATGTGACAATTGTTAAAAACAAAAACAATAGTAAGGATCCTGGATCCTCAGACTCCCTGCATCATCCATTAAGGATCCGTGATCCATGCCCAGTCTCAAGATAGATGATCCTTAGCATAAAATTCATGCCCTAACAATTGCGCCCAATATGGCAGTTGTGATAAGGATTCACAGCTGTCATATTTCCGTTAGAAGCGGACTAGTCGTTGCTGCTGGTAACTAGTTGTTACACTGCTTGTCGTCACTGATAAGACCTGCTATAATCATCATTGCAAAATATAGAGTTAGAGATAACTCCTCAAGTGCCTTTACAGATCATAAGATCCTTTTTTTTTAGGAGAATGAATCCTTCTACACCGTTCGCTATTAACCTTCCTGCATTTTAATTTCTGCATAGACACTTTAACTGTTAGATAGCCCTATCCGGCCTGGGTGGATGGCCCACTGTTTTGCTGGTGAAATCCAGGCCAGATGATTTTGATACATAATGAATAGGTACATGTTTTGGTCAAAAAATCAGACGAGGATAATGCAACCAAACTCTCTGTTACGGGGTATGATGCTTGAATTGGTAAACGACAATGAGGATCACTCAGAAATGAATTGCTCAAGAGACACAAAGATTTATACGAGGAAAAAGCCCTTGATCAATGTATGATCTCCGGCATAAAAAACCTCGGGTGATGGAAACTACCGATCACCAACTCAAATTAAACAATAATTCTTTTACAACTTCGGATGATAGCGAGCTAAGTACAAGGATCACTATAGTGTATCGTGTAGAAATGTATGAAAAAATGCTAAGTGTTTTGCCGAGAGCTGGTGAGTGCAGTTGTACGAGTGTGTGTAGCCAAAAAATAGCCAAGTGTTGTCTAATTAGCTCGCTACCCCTTTTAAATTTAGTAAAATATCTAAATAACTAACTATCCGCAATTCATGCCTTCTCCCCACGATCTCCATAACGTTCACCATGGTCAAGCACGTGCGGAATAAGCATGGAATATTCTCCAGGAATGTTACCAAGACTAAGTCCAAGCTGGTATTCCTGCAAAACAATATCGAATTCAAAACAGACAATCATTAGTATAAGGATCCTTAGGATGATCCATGATCCTGATCCTGAAGCACTTCTGAGGATCACTAACTGACACAGAAGTAAGGATCACCAAACAGGATAACAATTGAGGATCACGAGTCATTAAGAAATCCTCCCCTAACAATTGCCCCCAAAATATAAGGAGTAATATTGTAAATAAACGAGTTGTATTTTGTTGATCTTATCCGTAACAGACTAACGGATAACTAGCCGTTGAAGACGGACTAGCCGTTGCAAACCTGACGTCACTGAAGTGACAATCCTGCAAATCATCATTATAAATAGGAGTTAGAGATAGGATCAATTTGCATTTAAATCCAAGAGAAACTCCCTTTAAATTCTCAGCCGAAGATCAATCAGGTATCTCTTCTCTTATTTCTCCTTCTCTTACTCTGTTTTTCTTTCTTTACCAACATCACGTTAAGAATGATGCTCCGGTCCTCCCCCGCCAAGGATCACCAGAAGGATAGCCCCTTGAAGAGTCAAGGGATCATCAAAGATTCAGCAAATGAGAGGTGTTGTTTTACTGATCCACAAGTAGATAAGATTCGGTACTGCTTTCCGGCGAACACCTTTTTCAAACCCTTCGATCCCACTGTTCTGAGCGACTATATTTCTAAGACATGGTAGCTTTTCCTGTTACCCCATTCACCACAGGATACAGCTATCCTTTTCCAGCCTTTACCCAATCCTTTTTCTCCCTTACCGACATCTCCTACATCCAAGCTATGCCGATGATCTGGAGGGTCTTATATACCCTCGAAAGGATCATAGAGCAGGAAGGGATTGATTTAGGAATGTCGGAACTGGCAGAGATGTATGATCTCACGACGTTTGGATCCCACCGATATCTGTTTAAGCGAAAACCCGGTGAAGAACACCCCATTTTTAAAGCCACCAAGAACGATACAAACTGGAAAGGACGTTTTTTCTTTGTCAGAAGAGACACTATCCCAAACGGAAACGATCTACCAAGGAAGTGGTCCACTCATGGTAGGACAGAGGATCCTAAGAAGGATCACCAGGTAATCTTGCTCTTGTGATAGGATCACTAACCCCCTTTTGTTTTATGTTATGCAGCTATCACTGTTTCACACCTCATACCGTCTCCTGATACTAAGGAAAGGCTTGCTGTTTTTAGAAGACTCGGTCCTGAAACAAGATCATTCAAGACAAACACCCAGGATTCTCAAGAGGTATCCTCAGGCTCAGTCACCATGTCAAGTAAGTATCCTGCTTTTTATATAGTTAAAGATTTAAATAAATAGTTAAATAGAAATAGGATATGGATACTTATCTTGCTTTGAATGTGTAGGTGCCGGAAAAGCTTCCAAGCCTGCCTCCCAGTTCAACATTGCCGATCTTGACACTGTTCGATCCAGAAAGAAGAAGACCACTGCCAGCCCTAGTGTCTCCATCCCCAAGGAACCCACTAAAGGAAGGGGTGGCAAGAAGAGGAAAAACTCTGAGACAGGGGACCTACAAGGCCTGCCACTGATCCGCCACCAGTTCCTTGAATACTTCAATGACGTGAGGATCACCAATTCTGCCTAGGTATCCTACTTATTTGAGGATCACCTGATCTTGAACTGCTTTGTCTCTTTTGCAGAAATTTGTTGAGATTGAAGACTACGTGGGGAGCATTGAGGAGCTGGATAAGAAGATTGCTGACCTCCAACAAGTTGCAGTGCTCAAGGATCTTAAGATTGCTGATCTCGAAAAAGCCCTTCAAGACGCCAAGTCTAAGACAGCTAAGATCTTGATCGACATTGACTACGAGAAGCATGATCTCATAGAAGGTGCAAAGGTCTCCGCTGCCATCACAATGTACAAGACAAAACTGAAGATGGCCCAGGAAGCTCAAGATCCTGACTTCGACAGAAGCAGCTGGGATGTTGAGGGTTGGAAGGTGAGGTTAGCTGATCTGGAAGATGATGAGGAGGCTGAGGAGGTTTTGGCGATAGAGGCTGGAAGAAGTGGAAAGGATCAGGTGAAGGATACCGAAGCTGGAGGGGATGAAGATGCAGCGAAGGTGTAGGCTGCATGATTGGGCGATGATGGACATTTCTAGACGTAGCTGGAGCCCAATTTTTTAAATTCGGTAGTAGTTTGTTTTGTGGTTGTGTTGTTTTAAAACAATGATGGTCTGTATTTGAACAATAGTTTTAGGATTAAGGATCTAGGATCCTTTGGACAATAGGTAGGATTACAAATGGTGGAGGGATCCTCTGTTTGGGGGATGAATCCATTGTGATCCTGCCGCCTTTTGATTTCCTGCACTTGCTATAACCGCTTAAACAATGGACACCCGTTGCCAACCCATGTGGACGGGCCACGTTTTGCTGGTAGAAACGTGGGTTGGCAATTTTGACAACCTTCGACAGTTAAACCTTTGTTAATAAAATAACTTTAATCTTTTTTGGCTTATCTTATGTTGTTATCTTTGTTTGTCCTTTTAATTTTCAATGGTTTTGATGTACACTTGTTTGAGTAAGAAAAGTTGAATAAATTAGATAAAAAAAAAATTAGTATATGATCCAGGATCAAATATCCTATAGTTGAAAAATTCCAAAAAGTGGTATATTTTAAGGATCATGAGTTCAGTTGTCAAAGTGTAAGGGTTATTCAAATAAACAATGAATAAAATCAAAATAGTTAAGGATCATACCTGGGGATCCAAGTTAGGATCCTAACCCTTAATACTATAACCAGGATAACCATAGGACAAACCTTAGTAAGAAGTAAGGATCAAGGATCCTTGGTTGTTTAACTTTGAAGACCTGAAATAGAACACAACTTGGGACTAAGCCATTAAAAGATAAAAGTTAGCAACTGGGGACAAGCCCAAAGGATAACTGGGGACAAGCCCAAGGATAACTGGGGACAAGCCCAAGGATCGTGTGTGAACTGGAGTAAGGCCCTAACTGGCGACTATCCAAACTTAGTGGCATGAAAATGCCAAAACCTTAGCTAACGTGAAAACGTTAGAAACCTTAAGAACGGATGTATGGTACGTCTACCATTATACGTAGGATCCTAGGTATAGCAAGTACAATGGAATTATCAGCCCCTAAAACGAGTACTGGTCCCACTGCCATGAACTATACTAGGATCATCGTGCGCTACTGGCGGAACTGGGGTCAAGCCCAAATAACTGGGGTCAAACTCAAGTAACTGGTTGCTTTTGTGGATAATCATCCTTTTGCTAAGAGTACCTGAACCTTCAAAACTCAAAATCACGTGAAAGGGGAATAAAGGATGCAGGATCCTTATCCTTATGTGAGAAAGTAAGGAAATGAAATAGTTTAAGAGTAGAATGTTACCAAAATGAGGATCATCTGTGCTTTAAGGATCCTTTAAGGATATTTATCATGTGAGGATCATGGATCCTTATCACATGAAGTATTTCTTCAAATGGACAGCATTCCAGGCTCTAGGTAGCAAATCACCCTCCATTGTTAGCAATCGATATGCCCCCTTTCCTGCCTCAGCTTCAATCAAGTAAGGTCCTTCCCATTTTGGTGCCAACTTTCCATCAGCAGGATTGGTGGTATTCTGAAATGCTTTCCTTAGTACCATATCACCAACTTGGAATTTCCTGATCCTGACATTTTTGTTGTAGGCTCCAGCCATTCTTTGCTGATAACTGGCCATCCTTATCCTTGCCAAATCTCTGATTTCTTCTATAGTATCCAGGTCTTGAACCAAGTTCTCATCATTTTCCTCAGGATCACGAATACTTGTTCTAGCAGTTGGAACCACCATTTCTGTAGGGATCACTAATTTTGCCCCAAATACCAAAGAGAATGGAGTTTGGCCTGTAGCATTCTTAGGAGTTGTCCTATCAGCCCAAAGCACATAAGGTAGTTCTTCTGCCCATTTCCCTTTCTTGGATCCAAGCTTCTTCTTCAAATTGTTGATGATGATCTTATTGGAGGATTCTGCCTGACCATTAGCTTGTGGGTGGACTGGTGTTGATGTTATCATCTTAATCCCCCAGCTGTCACAAAAGTTAGTAGTTCTGCCCCCAATAAATTGGGAACCATTATCACATATAATTTCAGAGGGAATACCAAATCTAGTTATAATATTTCTTTTAATGAAGGATATAACTTCCTTTTCTCTGACTTGGGCAAAAGCTTCAGCCTCTATCCAGTTGGAGAAGTAATCAGTCATAGCGAGCATGAACACTTTTCCACCAGGTGCCTTAGGGAGCTTACCAACTATATCCATACCCCATCTCATAAATGGCCAAGAGGAAGATATAGGATGCAAAAATTCAGCTGGTTGATGAAGGATATTGCTGTGTCTCTGACAAGGATCACATTTCTTAGCATACTCCACAGCATCTCTCTTCATGGTTGGCCAATAGTATCCTGTCCTCAGGATCCTTGAGAATAATGCCCTGCCCCCAGTGTAGTTTCCACAATCTCCTTCATGGAAGTCTTTTAAAACTTCTTGGATTTCAGGATCCTCAATGCATCTTAAGTATGGTCCTGCAAGAGATCGTTTATACAACATATTATTTAGAATTGTGAATTGAGATACCTTAATTTTGAAAGCCCTAGGGTTTTCTCCTGTAGGAATCTCTCCATGTTGTATGTATCTCATGATTGGAAGGATCCATGATCCTGAATGAGATTGATTATCATCACTAGGGATGATTGCAGAATCCTCTCCTATCTCCATAGCCACATGATCCTCGATAGCCGGGGTCAGGATATGGATAATAGGGATCTTGATATCCTCCGGGATCTTCAAGGATGATCCTAAATTGGCTAATGCATCTGCCTCTGCATTCTCTTCCCTTGGTACCTGTGTCAAACTAAAGGAAACAAAAGAGAGTGCCAATTCTTTGACTATCTCCAAATATTTGGTTAGCTTTTCACCTTTAACAGCATAGGATCCATTGAAGTGATTAGTGATTAACAAAGAATCTACATGTACCTCAAGATACCTGATCCTCATATGTTTAGCAATTTGCAAACCAGCTATCAAGGCTTCATATTCAGCCTCATTGTTAGTAGTTTGGAACTCACAAGCTATAGAGTGGGGTATTATGTCCCCATGTGGCGATTTCAGTAGTATTCCAAGCCCTGTTCCTTTGACATTTGAGGATCCATCAGTGTAGAGTATCCAAGGATCCTTGGTCTCTTCTAGCTGCTGGACTTCTAATTCAGCTTCCTTTTGCAAATCACTACTGAAATCTGCCACAAAGTCAGCTAATGCTTGGGATTTAATGGCTGTCCTGGGCTCATATCTTATATCATATGCACTAAGCTTCACTGCCCACTTAGCCATCCTTCCTGACATTTCAGGTTTCCTGAGGACATTCTTAATTGGAAAATTAGTTTTGACAATAATAGCATGAGTTTCAAAATAATGTCTTAATTTAGTAGATGCCATAATTAATGCAAGGATAAGTTTTTCTAAGTGTGAATACCTGGATTCAGCATCAAGTAAACTCTTACTTACATAATAGACAGGATGTTGTGTACCTTCGTTATCCTTAACAAGGACGGCACTTACTGCTTTTGAGGATACCGCAAGATATAAGGATAACACATCTCCTCTTTCTGGTTTCATCAAGGCCGGGGCCGAGGATAGGTAATCCTTAAGAGCTCTTAGGGCACTTTCATGCTTCTCAGTCCATTCGAATTTCTTGTTCTTCCTTAGGATATCATAGAATTCCTTGCACTTTTCTGAGGATTTGGATATGAATCTGTTTAAAGCTGCAATCCTGCCTGTTAACCTCTGAACATCCTTAGCATTGGCAGGGGACTTGATGTTCACTATAGCTTTGATTTGTTCTGGACTGGCTTCAATACCTCTCTTTGTCACCATATATCCTAAGAATTTACCTGCTTTAACACCAAAGTGACATTTTGAAGGATTAAGTTTCATGTTATATTTGTCAAGGATATTGAATGCTTCCTCCAAGTCCCTTAGGTGATCCTCAGCCTTTTTGGATTTTACCACCATATCGTCTATGTAGACTTCCATAGTCTGTCCAATCTAATCCTTGAACATCATATTCACTAGCCTTTGATAAGTTGCACCTGCATTTCTTAGTCCAAATGGCATAGCAATATAACAGTATATACCAGTTGGAGTCATAAAGGCTGTATCCTCTTGATCGGATGGTTCCATTTGAATTTGTTGAAATCCAGATGAAGCATCTATAAAAGTTAACAGTTCATGACCCGCAGTTGCATCCACCATGGAGTCAATGTGGGGTAATGGGAAAGGATCCTTGGGACATGCCTTATTTAAATCGGTGAAATCGACACATACCCTCCACTTTCCATTTTTCTTTTGAACAACAACCACATTGGCCAACCATCTTGGATACTTGACCTCCCTAATCATACCTGCTCGGAGTAATTTCTCTACCTCCTCCTGGATAATGGCATTTCTTTCCGGTGCAAATTTCCTCCTTTTTTGATGGATTGGTTTGAAGGACCTATCAATGCCAAGTTTGTGAGTGATTATATCTTTAGATATACCTGTCATGTCTTCGTGTTTCCATGCAAAGGTAGTCTTTCTCCTTTTGAGGAAGGATACGAGGTCTTCCTTTATTTCGCCAAGGATCCCTGATCCTATATAAACTTTAGATTCAGGATCATCAGGATCCATAAGGATTTCTGTCACACCCCGACCACGTATAACATACAAGACGTGGCGGAAAACGTCGGGGAGTGTTGAAACAGAATTAATTGTCTCATAACCATGGCATTCAAATTTGTATTTTATTTATTAACATAAGAGTTTCATTGTCTTAAACAGAAATCAAAGAGTTTAGAACATAATTAAACATAGTCTAGCTTCATTTTAAGTCTCTAAGGCACAGGTCCGCCCTAGTGTCATGATCGTCATCCTACGGAAAAGCACTTGAAAACACATGTGAAAGTAGGTACGTCAGCATAAAAATGCCTGTGAGATACATAGGTTTTGTGAAAATAGGATTCATGACTTAAGTTTAAGAAAATGTTTAGTCATGAACCTTGTAATTTGATTTGTTTTGTAAATCGCTTGAAAAACAATAAGTCCAGATGATATGTATAAATAAGTGAATAATGTATGGTTAAATGAATAACCATGTAAAATGAGTTGTATAACATAAACTGTATTGTAAACCAAAGTCTTGTAAAAACATGTCACTTGTGTAAAATGTATAAGTCCAAAATGCATGATTTAAATAACGCTATGATATGTAATATAATACAAACACTTATGTATAGGAAGTACCAGCGGCGTATCCACCATGATTGCATCATATTACTCACATCTCGTTACTTAAGTCACTTAAACCAACCAACAAAGTATAATGTCTATGTTTAAACCAATAGTCAAAAGTCCTTGTATAAACCATGTCAAATGTTGATAGTCCAAAAGTAGTCAAGTAATGTGTAACAAATGTTATGTACATAGTCCAAATGTAGTAATGAACAAAACAAAGTATTTTGAATATATCAAAAAGTTATGTTTTGCAAAGTGATGCATGATACATTGATACAAACATTTATGTGGTAAGTTAACGCATACATTCAAGCCTTGAGACAGTCGGATAACCCTTTCAGTCAAGGTTATCAAAAAGAAATGTTTTCGGATTCAGTCATTCCTTACATCCAAACAAACCCGGGATGTCAGGAATGGGATTTGTCAAGTCCTATGGTACCACTACTTACTACCGAGCGGCGTAGCTAATGTTAATGAACGTAATAAAGACCCGTTTGTGCAAACCAAATGTCATAGCAGTTGTATACATGTCATATGAAAACAATGTACTAAGTATGCTAAGTTAACATACAAAGCAGAAAAGTCTTGTAAATCAATGTGCTAGCATGCTATCAGTCAACATACATAGCAGAAATGTAATGTAAAACAATGTACTAAGTATGCACACAATGGACATACATAGCATGAAATGTAATGAAATCATGTACTATAATGTACTAACAAACATAGTCGGTATATGATGTGAAAACTGGAAAGCATGAAAGTAACAAGTAGGCACATGTGTTTCACCCCAAAACAGTTTGGAAAACAGTAAAAGAGGGGTCTATGTACTCACATAAACACCTTGAAAACATTTAAAAGAGGGGGTTCTATGTACTCACTTGAGATTGCTCAGAAGTCCTAAGATAACCACCAAGCAAATGCTAGAGATCACGGAATATCAAACAGCACCTAATATAGGTAACTACATTAATAAACCGGACCTAAATCGGAAGATCGGATAGAATGAGGGCTCGTAAACCAAATGAGTATGGGAACTCATGTAGTATGGTTTAACAAAGCCTACATACTAAATGAAACCTAACCTAAGTGCTTGTGACCCATTACGACCCGTTTAGGTAGCTTATGCTACTTTAACACGTCGTTCACGTGAAACGCGTTCGGACCGCCTAACTAGTCCTATGACAAGTAATATATGCCTTAACATGTCTAATATGGTTGTCAAATCAGTTTAGATGTCAAAAGTTATGTTACTTATGATTAAAACGAATTTCGGCATCAAAGGGGGTATTTTGGTAATTTACCTAAGGCATATAAACTACCTATCATACAACTATTTAAACGAAGCGACCATAAGGTATAACCTCGGAAGGTTATTCCCTATACACTATGGTCACCTAATGTGCTTGATCGGATCCTAATGATCGACCAAACGGGTCGGGTTCGAAAGTATAAGCGATTGATTAGATCGCTTACCTTACGACCCTATATAAGCACTAAACTAAAAGTGACGAGCTAAGCATGCTAAAACATGCTTAACTAAGTTTAGAAAACAGGTTTGGTATCAAAACAAACGGTTTTGATACCCATAAGTAGTTTGGTTACAAAATACGCAAGAATACGTATTCTGCCCGAAACTACGACTCGTCACTGAGCCTAGATAACGTGGTAATCAGTAGGTATAGTCACTAAGGACTATAACCATCGTGATTACGCTCACGTTATGAAGTTCAAACGAACTTCGCATCGAACATAAACTGGTCAATGCAGAAAGTCAAACAAAGTTTGACTTTCAGACTCGAAAAGCAATAAAAGAACGAAGGAACACTTACGAAGGGTCCCCAAATGCTAATCTAGATCAAAATAGCTCAGGTACGAAACAAAGGTTTCAACTTAGAGCACAATTGATCAGATTCTAGTGAGAAAAGAAGTGAAATGGGTTGGGTATTTATAGTTTTCGGTCCACCGTTAGGATCGTTTCTTGGAAAAGAGGGAATGATCTAGCCCGTACACTTGTTGCAATGTTGTGGTGACTGATTTTTGGCCACCATAAGAGCTTAACAAGTGGCACTTGACCTTTGGGAGGGGTTAAAGGCTGTTAACTGCTGTTTAAAAACGTTTTGCTGCATCTGGCCCAGGCTAGCGCACCGTTACATTAAAAGTGTAGAGGTGCGCTAGGCCTTAGTTTGGCAGATTTACAGTTTTGGTCCCTGTCATGCATTCAGCCCATTTTCGACACGTTTAAGGCCCGTTAACCCCATTTCAAAGCTCTAAAATGAAGTTAAAGTATTGGTAACTTAAAACATGCTCAAAAATATCTCGGATGTCGGTTCGTTTAGCCGTACGGTTGCGTTGTTCGGTTAATTACGACGGAATGCGCATAAGCGCGAAAAACGATCCAAATGACGCAACGAATGGATTTTTCTCATGCCAAAAACTAAAATAAAATATTGTAGTGCTTACATAATTTTTTGGATGTCCGGATGTATTCAGAACGTAAGTTATGCGCGAAAGTGCAAACTTGTGCACTTTTTGACACTTTTAGTCCCCGAATGTCCCAAAAGTTTATTTTAGCACACCGAACACCTCAAAGCCTATTTCTAAGCTATGTAGAGGATATTTATGGTATGTTTAACTTATGGTAATGTTCCGGAATGTTTGTTACTGTTCAAATTGGCATACTTTCGCAGTTTGTCAAGTTTAGTCCCTGTAAGCGAATTAACTTGTTTTTGCCATACCAAAGCCTTCAAAACTTATTTCTAAGTTATGTAAAGGTATTTTAAGGTATGTTAAGGATATGTTGATGTTCCGGAGTATTTTTTGCGTTAAACTGAGTACGTTTATGCATCAGTTTGCGTATAACTCTCCAGAAAGCGATATAGAGTTTGAAATTACATAAAAGTCAAAACATGAAAAATGTAAAACACAACCAAACAAACATTGGGATCAAATAACATTGTTTTATTGATATCTGAACTGTTCACAATGATTACAAGCACAGTTGTTACAATTTCTACTACATCCTGCTCTCTTGCCTCCAAGACATCCCTTGGAGGATGCTTTAATTGCTATTGCTCCCTTGACTTTGAGGCTGGTTTCATTGATGAGGTGTAACAGTTCTTAGCTTCTTGCTGATCACTATCAATCTTCACTATTCCCCACGGACTAGGAAGCTTCACACATTGATGATAAGTGGATGGGACTGCCTTCATGTCATGTATCCAAGGCCTGCCAAGGATAACATTGCAACAAGATAAACAGTCAATAACACAAAATTTTTGGTAAGAATGTAGGCCTTCGATATAGATTGGGAGTTTAATGTCCCCCAGAGTATTCTTAGTCTCGCCACTGAATCCCACGAGCACAGAGGATCTTGGTATGATATCGGATTCAGGTATATTTATCTTCTTGAGGACATCAAGCTGGATAATGTTCACAGAGCTTCTTCCGTCTATAAGGATCCTGCGAACAAAATGGTTAGAAATAAAAAGAGTGATAACCAAACCATCATGATGAGGATCCTGAATGTCAACACGATCATCCTCATCAAAAGTTATAACTTTTCCTTCAGAGACACTGGATGTTCGAATGGGTCTATCTCCATTATCCATCTTGGTTTCCTTTGCATGTCTTTTAGCTGCAGAGAAGGATGTTCCACAAATGTCCGATCCTCCAGAAATAAAGTTTATAACTTGTGCATCTGCTGGAGGGGCTGGAGCTTTCTCTGGGATCCTTTCAGGATCCTGAGTCCTTGACTTCTTTCTCCCCAATAATTCTTTCAAGTGCCCCTTGCTCAACAAGTATCCAATTTCTTTTCTCAGTGCGATGCATTCTTCTGTGAGATGCCCAAAATCTTCATGATATGCACACCACTTTGACTTGTCTTTAGTTGCAGCTGGTCTGTCATTTTTCCTGGGCCATCTAGCTTTATCACCTAAATTCTGCATCGCAAGGATTAGTTCATTGTTATCAACGGAAAAGCAATATTCAGAAATTGGAGGATAATCCTCATCATCCTCTTCTTGTTCAACAGCATGCACATTCTGGTTATCAGATTTGTTATAGGATCTGAACTTGTTGTTCTTGAATGAGGATCCTTGCTTCTCTTGATTTGAGGATCCTGCTAACCTCTCCTGGATCCTTTTGTCATCCTCTAGCCGAATGAACCTAAGGGCCCGGGTTCTTACCTCATCTAGATTCCTGCATGGTGTCATAACAAGATCATCATAGAATAATGAATCCCTAAGCAATCCCATTTTAAAGGCTTCAACAGCCGTAGCTATATCCAGGTTAGGGATATCTAAGGATTCTTTACTAAATTTAGTGATATAATCCCTTAATGATTCATTTTGACCTTGGGTTATCCTATACAGATCACTAGTTAAACGCTCAAATTTTCTACTACAAGAAAACTGGTTATTAAATAGGTTAACTAGATTAGCAAACGAGGTAATAGAGTAAGGGGGAAGACTTAGCAGCCATTTAAGAGCCGATCCAGTAAGAGTGGATCCAAATCCCTTGCACAGACATGCTTCCTTTAACCTTTCTGGGATGGGATTGATCTCCATCCTTTCCCTGTATTGTGCTGTGTGTTCTTCAGGATCTGTTGAACCGTCATACAACTTCATAGTAGGCACATGGAACCTCTTGGGTATCTCAGCATCACAGATTGGTGGTGCAAAACGAGATATCTTGTGGCTCCCATCTGCAATCTCCGGGATAGGCTTGACCACTCCTGGGACACTTGATATCATATCCTTTAACTTTTGCAATTCTCTGGCCATGGCATGATTGACACCTGTATCCTGCATAAGGCCATGGTTAGTGGTATAAGAATTATTAAAAGTGTTACCTCCCATTGGATTCAAATTAGGAAGAGCGGATGTGAATCCATATTGTTGAGGCTCTGGAATGACCGATGGACCAGTAGAAGCAATGGTCTGTATTGGAATGAAATCTCCTTGATGGATGTCGGAACTCCCTGATTGTAAACTCCTTAAGGATCCCGGAATCTGGAAGGATCCCTGAAACTGAGAGGATCCTTGGACCTGGGAGGATCCTGGGACGTAGGAAGATCCTTGAACCAGGGAGGATCCTTGAAACTGAGAGGATCCTTGAACCTGGGAGGATCCTGGAACATAGGAGGATCCTTGAACCTGGGAGGATCCTTGAAACGGCCAGAATCCTTGAATCTGCCGCGCTCCTGAATATCCTCCTGAGCTTACGAAGGATCCTATATGCTGAGGATGGGATCCTGCTGGTTGGAAGTATGACCCTGAAGCCTGAGTCATTGCTGATGATCCGTAATGCACTCCTTTTGGCCCTCCCACATATTGAACGTCTGGAACCGCTGAAGGTTGAGAAGTTATAACCGGAGTATCGAAATTCAAAGATCTGGGCATCAGTGGGGAATGATCCTCTGCCGATCTCTTCTATTTCTTGATGTCTCCAATTTCTCTAAGAATCCTTTCATTGGTCTTATCCTACTGCTGTATATGCTCCTTCATCTGCAAAATCAGAGTAAACAAGTCACTAGTAGTAGGAGTATAAGAAGCAGAAGAAGTTGGAGGTTTTGAGAAAATGGGAGTTGGTTTCTTCTCGGCATTTTTCTGAGGTCCAGAAGGTGGTGGAGGCAAAGGTGGAATGCCCTGGGATGAATTGACTGCAGACATCGCACTGGAGGTGTTCTTTGATGATGAAGCCATCTGCTTGGATGTAACGAACCGAATTGATCACAAGAATGAGAATTTCTTAGGAATGAAGCACCAATTGCCCCACGGTGGGCGCCAAACTGTTTTGGTCAAAAAATCAGACGAGGATAATGCAACCAAACTCTCTGTTATGGGGTATGATGCTTGAATTGGTAAACGACAATGAGGATCACTCAGAAATGAATTGCTCAAGAGACACAAAGATTTATACGAGGAAAAAGCCCTTGATCAATGTATTATCTCCGGCATAAAAAAACCTCGGGTGATGGAAACTACCGATCACCAACTCAAATTAAACAATAATTCTTTTACAACTTCGGATGATAGCGAGCTAAGTACAAGGATCACTATAGTGTATCGTGTAGAAATGTATGAAAAAATGCTAAGTGTTTTGCCGAGAGCTGGTGAGTGCAGTTGTACGAGTGTGTGTAGCCAAAAAATAGCCAAGTGTTGTCTAATTAGCTCGCTACCCCTTTTAAATTTAGTAAAATATCTAAATAACTAGCTATCCGCAATTCATGCCTTCTCCCCACGATCTCCATAACGTTCACCATGGTCAAGCACGTGCGGAATAAGCGTGGAATATTCTCCAGGAACGTTACCAAGACTAAGTCCAAGCTGGTATTCCTGCAAAACAATATCGAATTCAAAACAGACAATCATTAGTATAAGGATCCTTAGGATGATCCATGATCCTGATCCTGAAGCACTTCTGAGGATCACTAACTGACACAGAAGTAAGGATCACCAAACAGGATAACAATTGAGGATCACGGGTCATTAAGAAATCCTCCCCTAACACTACATTTGTTGTTGTTTCTTCCCTCTTTATTTTTCATGTATGCTTTCTATTTTCAAAGATATCATCGCCAAACAACTGGAAAGTTATTGGAAATCTAATGATAATGTTAAACTTTTTACAGAAAACTTGAAGTGTTTGGACAAATGTGGATCAATGATCCTTAACCAAAAAGGATAAGAGACAACTTGCAGCTTAGAAAAAGTTAGAATATAACATACCAGAGAATCCAAGTTAGGATTCTATATCCTTGTAAATTATTACTGAATAAACAAACTATGAAAAGTATAGTTTCAAGGATCCAGGATCCTTATTGTCCGAACTTGTATAACTTTAGAGCTCCAAGATCCTGTAAGAAAAAACAAACTTGGGACCAAGCCAAATATTTGGGAATGAACCCATAATAACTGGGGACAAGCCCAAATAAACTGGGGACAAGCCCAACAAACTGGGGGCAAGCCCAATAAACTGGAGACAAGCCCAAATAACTGGGGATAAGCCCAAATAACTGGGGACAAGCCCAAATAACTGGGGTCAAGCCCAAATAAACTTGTGTAGACTGGAGTATGGCCCAAACTGGCGACTGTCCAAACATGAGCGACATGAAAATGCCGAAACCTTAGCTAACGTGAAAACATTAGAAACCTTAGGAACGGATGTATGGTATGTCTACCATTATACTTAGGATCCTAAATACAGCCAGTACAATGAAATTGTCAGCCCCTAAAGCGGGTACTGGTCCCATTGCCTTTAACTGCACTAGGATAATCGTGCGCAACTGGCGAAGGTGTAAGAACCAGATTCGTAGAAGGTAATAGATACCTTAAACTGGGGACAAGCCCAAAAACTGGGGATAAACCCAAAAAACTTGGGACAAGCCTAAAAACTTTGGAGAGTTGGCCAACCACTTTGATCTTCTGTAAAATGATACCAACTCTGCAAAAGCTTAAACTTTATGAAAATAGATGTTAAATGTTTAACATCTTTGACTTATGATAAGTAATAAGTATAAAATGAATGAAAATGAAAGTAATGTGTTACCAAAGACAGAATCATATATCCTTTGAGGATCCCGGATCCTTTAATCAGAATACTGACATCGCTGAGGATCCCTGATCCTTCTTACATAAAGTACTTCTTTAGATGAACAACATTCCAAGCTCTTGGTAAGAGGTCACCATCCATTGTTAACAAACGATATGCCCCATTTCCTGCTTCAGCTTCAATTAGATAGGGGCCTTCCCATTTTGGTGCTAGCTTGCCATCAGCAGGATTTGTGGTATTTTGGAATGCTTTCCTTAATACCATGTTACCAACTTGAAACTTTCTGGCCCTGACATTCTTGTTGTAAGCTCCAGCTACTCTTTGTTGATAACTGGCCATCTGTCACAAAAGTTAGTAGTTCTACTCCCAATAAATTGGGATCCATTATCACAAATAATTTCAGAAGGTATTCCAAATCTAGTAATATTGTTTTGCTTATTGAAGGATATAACTTCCTTTTCTCTGACTTGAGCAAAAGCTTCTACTTCTATCCATTTAGAGAAGTAGTTTGTCATGGCTAGCATAAACATTTTCCCTCCTGGTGCCTTTGGAAGTTTGATTACTATATCCATTCCCCATCTCATGAATGGCCAAGAAGAGGACACAGGATGCAAAGGTTATGCTGGTTGGTGTAGGATATTACTGTGTCTTTGACAAGCATCACATTTCTTTGTGTATTCCACAGCATACTTCTTCATTGTGGGAATTTCCTTGAAAATAGTGCTCTGCCCCCAGTATGATTTCCACAGTCTCCTTCGTGAAAATCCTTTAAGACTTCTAGAATTTCTGGATCCACAATGCACCGCAAATAGGGACCTGCAAGAGATATCTTATATAACATGTCATTTAGTATTGTGAATTAAGATACCTTAATCTTGAAGGTTCTGGGATTTTCCCCTGTGGGAATTTCCCCACTCTGGATATAGTTCAGAATTGGAAGGATCCAGGATCCTGAATTTGACTGCACATCGTCACTAGGTACAATTGCAGCGTCCTCCACTATCTCCATTTTTTCAGTTTCCTCAATTGCAGGAGATAAAACATGGATGATAGGTATCTTCACATCCTCTGGCATCTTTAGGGATGATCCAAGGTTAGTTAAAGCGTCTGCTTCTGCATTATCTTCTCTAGGTATCTGTGTTAAACTGAAAAAAGCAAAGGAATCTGGCAGTTTCCTGACTACCTCTAGGTATTTGATTAGTTTTTCACCTTTAACAGATTATAATGATTAGTAATTAATAGGGAATCTATGAATACTTGAAGATACCTGATCCTCATATTCTTAGCTAATTGCAAACATGCTATCAAGGCCATATACTCTGCCTCATTATTAGTGGTTTGGAATTCACATGCAATGGATTGGGGTATAATGTCCCCTTGTGGCGATTTTAGTAGTATGCTTTGTCCAGTTCCTTTAAAATTTTGAAGCTCCATCCGTGAAGAGTGTCCAAGGATCCTTGGTCTTCTCAAGTTTTTGAACTTCTAATTCAGCTTCCCTTTGTAGATCACTACTGAAATCAGCCACTAAGTCAGCTAAAGCTTGGGACTTGATGGCAGTCCTGGGTTCATACTTAATGTCATATGCAATAAGCTTGATTGCCCACTTTGCCATTCTACCTGACATTCGAAATTTCCTGAGAACATTCTTGATAGGAAGGTTAGTTTTCACAATAATGGTGTGAGTTTTGAAATAATGTCTATGTTTAGAGGAAGCCATAATTAAATCAAGAATTAATTTTTCTAAATGATAATACCTGGCCTCAACATCAAGTAGAATTTTACTTACATAATATACCGGATGTTGAGAGCCTTCATGATCCTTAACTAGGATCGCACTTACTTCTTTAGCCGAAATAGCTAAGTATAAGGATAATGATTCTCCATTTTCTGGTTTCATCAGGGCTGGTGCTGAGGATAGATAACCCTTAAGAACCTTGAGTGCAGCTTCATGTTTATCAGTCCACTCAAACTTCTTATTCTTCCTCAGTATGTCTTACCTGCCTAGAGCAATTTGTCTACCTCTTCTTGGATAATGGCATTTCTTTCGGGTGCAAATGTCCTCCTTTTTTGATGTATTGGCTTGAAAGACCTGTCAATACCAAATTTGTGAGTAATAACATCCTTAGATATACCTGTCATGTCTTCATGTTTCCAAGAAAAGGTAGACTTTCTTCTTTTCAAGAAGGATATTAAATCCTGCCCAATACTGTCTAGGATCCCGGATCCTATAAAAATTTTTGGATTCAGGATCCTCTGGGTTCAACAGAATATCCTTGACGTCTTGCTCTCTTGCCTCCATGACGTATTGCTCCTTGGAGGCTGGTTTCATTGAAGAAGTGTAACAGTTCTTTGCCTCCTGCTGATCATCTCTATCTTCACCACACCCCATAGAGTTGGGAGCTTGACACATTGATGATATGTTGAGGGGACTGCCTTCATATCGTGTATCCATGGCCTGCCAAGGATAACATTACAGCAAGATAAGCAATCAATAACATAGAATTTTTTAACAGAATTCACTCCCTCTATATAAATAGGAAGTTTGATGTCCCCCAATGTAATCTTTGTCTCTCCACTGAATCCACAAGGACAGATGATCTTAGGACAATATCGGATTCAGGAATGTTCATTCTTTTGAGGACATCCAACTGGATTATGTTCACTGAGCTTTCCCCATCAATGAGAATCCTGCGAACAAAATGGTTAGATATAAATAATGTAATAACTAAACCGTCATGATGAGGATCCTGAATGTCCACACGGTCATCCTCATCAAAGGATATCACTTTCTACTGGGTAAGGATGGAGGTCCGAATAGGTCTGTCCCCATTCTCCATCTTTTTTTCCTTTGCATGTCTCTTAGCTGTTGAGAATGAAGTCCCAAAGATATCAGAACCTCCGGAGATGAAATGGATAATTTGAGCATTAGGTGGTAGAGGAGCTTTTTCAGGAACTTTGTCAGAATCCTGGATCCTTGACTTTTTCCTTCCAAGCAATTCCTTCAAGTATCCTTTGCTCAAAAGATAACCTATCTCCTTCCTCAATGCTATGCACTCATCTGTGAGATGACCAAAATCCTCATGGTAAGCACACCATTTCGATTTGTCTTTGGTAGCAGGCGGTTTGTCATTCTTCCTTGGCCACCTAGCCTTGTCACCTAAATTTTGCATAGCAAGGATTAGTTCATTATTATCCGCAGAAAAACAATATTCAGAAATAGGAGGATAATCCTCATCATCTTCCTCTTGTTCCACAACATGCACATTCTGGTTGTCATGCTTGGAGTATTGCTTGGATCAGTTATTCTTGAAATGGGATCCTTGTTTGTCTTGTTTTGAGGATCCTGACAACCTCTCCTGGATCCTTTTGTCATCCTCTAAACGGATGAATCTAAGGGACCTCTTCCTTACCTCATCTAGGTTCCTGCAAGGTGTCATAACAAGATCATCATAGAACTGAGAATCCTTAAGTAAACCCATTTTAAAAGCTTCAACAGCAGTAGAAATATCTAAGTTAGGGATTTCTAAGGATTCTCTACTGCATTTAGTTATGTAATCCCTTAGTGATTCATAATGACCTTGGGTGATCCTATATAAGTCACTAGTCAACCTTTCAAATGTTCTACTACATGAAAAGTGATTATTGAACAAGTTAACTAGATTAGAAAATGAAGTAATAGAGTAAGGGGGAAGACTTAGCAGCCATTTAAGAGTTGATCCTGTCAGTGTGGATCCAAAACCCTTGCAAAGACATGCTCCTTTTAACCTTTCAGGAATGGGGTTAATCTCCATTCTTTCCCTGTATTGTGCCACATGCTCTTCTCGATCAGTGGTACCGTCATATAACTTCATGTTGGGGGTCTGAAAACGCTTTGGTATCTGAGCATTGCATATGGGAGGTGCAAAGTGAGACACTTTATGACTTCCATCTGGAATCTCAGGAATGGGTTTGATCACTCCCGGGACGTTGGATATCATATCCTTGAGTTTTTACAACTCCCTAGCCATGGCCTGGTTGATCCCTGGTTCCTGCACAAGACCATGGTTAGTATTGTAAGTTGTATTGAAAGTGTTACCTCCTGACTGATTTGAGATTGGAATTCCATATGAATATCCGAAATGAGGCAATTCTGGTGCAACGGTGGGACCATATGAAGCGATAGTCTGCATGGGAATGAAGTCCCCCACATGAACATCAGAACTTCTGGGTTGTTGACTCCCCGAGGATCCTTGATCCTGAAAGATGTTGGATCCAGGATACTTTGGAGCTGAAGGTCTTGGAGGATATTCCATGGATCCTTGAACCTGCAATGAGGATCCTTGATGCTGAGGGTAGGATCCTTGAACCGTTAGCATCCCCATGTATCCTCCCAAACTAAATAAGGATCCTTGATGCTGAGATGAGCATCCTTGAGGCTGAAAAGAACATCCTTGAGGCTGGAAGTAGGATCCTTGAGGCTGCCCTGACTCCAGTGATCCTTGCCGAAGGATAGAGGACCCTTGAATCTGGACACTGGATCCTTTGGAAAACTGGATTGTTGATGATGGAGTAGTAAAATCCAACAACCTAGGCATCAATGGGGAGTGATCCTCTACTGATTTTTGAATTTCTTGTCTTCATCAATTTCGCGAAGGATCCAGCTATTAGTTTCGTCCTGCTGTTGCATGTATACTCTCATCTGCAAAATCAAAGTATAAAGATCACTGTTAGTAGGTGTAGAGGAAGAAACAACAGTTGGTTTTGTGAAAACGGGGGTGGTCTTCTTTGGAGCATTCTCAGCATTCTTCTGGAATGCAGGGGGAAGATGATGCAACGGTGGAATGCCCTGTAATGAGGTAACCGCCGACATGGAACTTGAAGTAGTTTCTCCCTGAGAAGCCATGTGGTTGAAGGTAATGAACAGAAATGAATGAAATGGACAAGATTTTTCAAGAATGAAGCACCGATTGCCCCATGGTGGGCGCCAAACTGTTTTGGTCAAAAATCACACAAGGATAATGCAACCAAATCTGATTTTGTGAGGTGTGATGCTTAGTTAAATGATTAAATATATGAACAATGAATGAATGAAATGAGTGATGGACACAAAGATTTATACGAGGAAAAAGCCCTTGATCAATAAATTATCTCCGGCACAAAAAAACTCGGGTGATGGAAACTACCGATCACCAAATGTATTGCAAAAACAATAATGATCCTTGTACAACTTCGGAAGAAAACAAGCTCAATACAATGGTTTGCTAGTGTGAGTGTGTGTATTTCACCAATAACTTGCAGAGAGTTCGAGTGTTGTGTGTTTTTTCTGTGTTGTATTCGACTTATGCCTAAAAATGAGCTGTTTTCCCCTTTAAAAATAGAAAAATATCAAGTAACAAACTTTTCGAAAAAGGTGGAAGTCACCCATGTTCTCCAAAACAGTTATTTTTCATCAAGCACGTGCCTATATGAAGCATATTCTGTGAGATTCCAGCAAAGACTAAGTCCATGTCGTCCATTACCTGTGTATAAGCATTAAAAACGTGACAATTGTTAAAAAGATAAACAATAGTAAGGATCCTGGATCCTCAGACTCCTTGCATCATCCGTTAAGGATCCGTGATCCATGCCCAGTCTTAGGATAGATGATCCTTAGCATAAAATTCATGCCCTAACAACAATATTTTTAAGCCAGAATCTCCATTATGTGACTCAACAAGGATTTTTTTTAATGTTCTGGAGATTTCTCATTGTTCCAACACATCATGCATTTATGGCCAAGTTTTCTGAGTTACATTTTAAATATCCTGTTAAGCCAAAGTTTGAAAAATGCATTGAGTCTGAAGGTAAAACTCAAAGAGCGTAATCAGAATTTAGCAGGCGATCTCAATAATCTTTAGGACCCTTTCAGAGTTCTCAAATAAAATGAAAAGGATTTTAAAAACATAATCAAGGCTTTAACAAAAGATGCATCAGATTTGAAAATAACTGTTATAAACAAGAGGCAACAAATACTTATCTCAGTTGATACACTAAACAAAGAACTTGTACATACCAAATGTGAACATGAAAATTTAAACATAAAGTTTGAAAGTTAATCCTACTCATCATATGTGCTTAATCACATAATTCCTAACAAATTACGAGGTAATAAAGAGGTCGGTGTAGGATATAACAAATGTCCTCACCTAGTTAACAACAATTTTGCAAAAATGCCTAAAGAAGATGAGATTACTGATATTGTTGTTACTACGCATGTAGTTGTTGATCCATGTGATGGTTTACCTGATGATTTTTATGTTACTTATTAGAAATTTATTTGTGATGAAGTTAAAGTAGAGGAAGTTGATATTTCTGAAAAGTTGAAAGTTAAAACAAACGATAACATTCCATAAAAACCCATATTATATGTGAGCCTCATAATATAGTGATTATGTATCAACTGAAGCGTCAAACTTTATTCAGATAATGAATTCCCAATTGAAAATGTGAATCCTAATATGATAGTTAAGAAATTTCATGTAGTTGAAGAATTAGACACAAACCAGGTTGAAGAAAAGCTTAGTCAACAGAATTCTAGAAAACATGTTGTTTAGAATTTCAGAATACAAACAATCAGCCTAGAAACAGTCAGTCTAGAAACACATGAAATCCTAAACAGAACAATTTGAAAAGGATAGAGTTTGTGAAAGGACTGAATAGTGTCAATGAGGTGAAAAGTTTTAAAAACAATCCTAACAAACAATTTGTTGAACAAATGAAGTTGCTCTAAAGAAACTAACAACATCAAGTAGCTGAGATTTCTAGTTCACATGCTTCATCATCTTACACTATAGTGCTAAACATGCATATCATAATGTTGTTGATAGGAGAATGTGTTATAATTGTGGTGAAGTAGGTCATGTTTCTTATAATGGTCCTTATTTGTACAAGTTGAAGAACGAGGTAAATGATGAACCTCGTGGATCTCCACTAAATAGAAAACTTCCTATTTTTGAAAGAGAAACTTAAAAGCAAGTAAAGAAGGAAAAGAAATATGTGGAGGAAATTTGCAACCTGTGAAAACTATTGAACTAAAACCGCATGGTGTACCTAGTCCAAGTGTTTCAAAATCTGTATATCAAAAGAAAACATTTTCAAAACAACAGATACGGAAACCACATGGTGTTCCTAGTCCAACTAATGAGGTTTTCGGAGGTGCATCATATGTTCCAACATGTGCACAGATAGATTTTTCAATAATTGATGAATTTGGACGACCCAAGACCATGGCTTGGGTCCCCCTGTTAAACTAATCTATTTGCATTTAAGTGCAGGAACCTCCATATAGATCTGTTTTAACAAGTGGATTATGGATAATGGAACATCACAACACATGATAGGTGTAGTAGCTTTCCTTTATGATGTCAAACCATTCAATGGAGGCTATATCGCCTTTGTAGGAGATGAAATAGATCAAATTACTGGACACGGAATATTGTCGAATGCTTGTTTGAGTTTTGATAAGGTCAACTATGTTGCAGAGCTTGAAAACAATTTGCTCAGCATCTCTCAGACTTGTGACAAAAAGTGTACCACTCATTTCAATAAGAAAGAATGTTTGATTCTAAAATAAAGATTTGTTATTCCTAAAACACTAACAAGGTAAAGAACGCCATGTATTTTAAAACGCAGTGTATCCTAAAACGCCAAAGGTAAAAAAAGCATAACAACCTTCAGAGAAAGTTTATGCATCACATGCCACATGCATAACCGATGCCTCGTGTCAACAAATACAACAGAAATAACCTTATTCATCGCTGGATCTTGGTCAGTGACAACAACTTTTGGATGAGAACCAACAGCGTTTAGAAAAACTCTTAACAACCAAATATACATATCAGCAGTTTCCGACGCCAATAAAGCTGCACCAAATGTAACATTGCAGTGATGATTGTCTATACCAGTGAACGGTACAAACACCATAGAGTATCTGCATATGAAAACGCCATGAGAACTGAAACAATAATAAAACGCCATTGAATGTAAACTGATAAAACGCCATTGCATGTAAACTAATAAAACGCCATTGCATGTAAAATAATAAAACGCCATTGCATGTAAATTAATAAAACGCCAAAAACAGAAGAAGTTGAATTATAAAATATTACTTGTTGGAACGAAATGTGGCGTCAAACGAAACGAAATCACATCACCAAACACGTGGTAATTACGTTTGCCTTGATCGTCACATCAAAAAAGACCCTTCAAATGATTCTCTTCGTCTGTGATGTAATCATACGAGAAATTAGGCTGGGAATGTTTTTGTTCATTCAAATGTCTCACAACCATATCGGCGTCATATTCCCCTATAAACAAGTTAATTTGCCTCTTATAGTTCTTAAATTCAACTTTACTTGCACCCACGTCTTCAAAACCGCCAAAACAAGTCTTCATAACATTAAACGCCTTGACGGGACCCAAATTCAGCTTAGACATGCTGTGTATAACATGCTT
The DNA here is from genome assembly GCA_030545235.1 of Helianthus tuberosus. Lineage (NCBI taxonomy): Eukaryota > Viridiplantae > Streptophyta > Magnoliopsida > Asterales > Asteraceae > Helianthus > Helianthus tuberosus. The sequence continues at coordinate 62,723,747 of CM060354.1, read as the reverse complement.
CTGGAGCTGAGTGAGGTGTCGTTCAGTTGGAAGAAAATGCTTATCGGGACGTTCAACAAGTTCATGATTGTGCTCCTCGACAAACTTATACACCTTCCATGATCCAGCCTCAAAAAGTACACATGACAGTGCACCACAATCAGTCCTCTTTGAAAAGTTGGATCGCACTACTCGCTCCTTTTGATTGGGGTCCAACGTATCAACCTTCTTGTCCTTGTATAACCCAGATCTCGTACACAAGTAATATTTAATATGTAAGACACCTTTAGAGTTTGTCTTTGTAGTCCCTTTCCTAACTGAAAACCCACACTCCTTGGCATACTTAACATACATTGAATAACAATCATCAAGGCTTGAGAATACCATGTCCTTTGTGGGCATTAATTCTTCACTGACGTCAGGAATAATAAATGGTAATCAAGTTTTGGGGAAAAGCCTTTGACTCGAGGAAGAGACATCATCTGAGAAAACACAGTGAGGAACAGAAAAATCAGAAAAACACAGTGATGTCTCGTAATAACATTATACATTAAAACGTCATTAGTTGAATAATAAACAAGACACAATAAACACATAATTTAAAAACGACATGATAAAAAAGCCATGAGATGAATAATTAAAAACACTTAACAACATAGATAATTAATAAAATATAACATCATAATAAAAACGCCATAATTAACAAAACTAATGTTTAAACAAATTAACAAAATAGTAATAAATGATGTTCACAAATACTACTAAATAAAATTCAAAACTAATCAAATAGATGAAAAACGCCAATGATCGTAAAAACATAAGAAATACACTAGAACGTAAACGACAACTAAAATTAATATTGAAAACTCAAATTGCAGTTCTTAATAATTGTTTAAATATCAATTAGAACGCGATTAAATTGCATAATTGAAATAACGCTATTAAAAATCATACAACACATTATAAAAATAACAATACAAAAAAACGCCATAGAACAATAATAAAAGAACAAAACGCCATATCTGTTGCATGATTTGCTAGAACGAAAATAGAAAACGCCAACGAATTTTACTTTGTCGAACAGAATCCACTTTAGACGTCATAGATCTGAGAAAGCTTGCAAAGGAGGTAACAACTAACAATAAATCTTTGGAGTTTTAATTTGAAAGAGATTTGTCACACGAATAAGGAGGGAACGTATAAAAGGACAATCGTACCCCCGCATAACAATTAGGGCTCCCTGCCACGTGTTGGGCCAGGATCCGTTCTCACATTTTCACCGTTCTCTCCTGAACCCGTTTTTATATCTAACTTATAATAAAAGACTCCAAATAATGCCACATGTCATTCTCTCCTTCAACCTCATAAATTTTATTTATATTTGTTTAATAAATTTCTTTTAATATTAATATTAATTAATAACCAATATATAGATATCACTTATTTTTATCCTTATCTTTATTTAAAATTAATAAATAACTTCAATTTTGCAATTTAGACCCTTTGTTTTTTTACTTTTAACTCAAAGTTTTTCATCTTTTGTAATTTAATCCCAACTCTTTTTTATTTTCAATTTTGGTCCACCATACTTTTTATCTTTCCCAAGTTTTTCATTTCGTTCTAAATTTTGTGAGTTAATGCACCGAAACGTGTGTGTGAGTTTCAACATTTTTTCGTATATTTTTTTCCCGTTTGACTGTCTCGTCGCGTCACATCTATTTTTCTGCGTATGACAAGTTCGTCCAACACGCGGGTCCTGGATGTACTTAGTTATTTTTCTCAATGTTTTACATTTCGGTTTAATTCTCAGCAACGAGCGTGCGCGATTCAAAGATTTTACGTCTGTTTTTCGCTCGGTGTTATTTTTTCCCGTTTTTATTTATTTTGTTTTTACGAGCTTTTCTGGTATTGGTGATCGCTGACAATGGTATAATATTGCTACTACTTAACACAGTTTTATAACAACCGCTGCAAACGCAGGGGGCTTAATACTAGTATATATTATTGAAATGAATATGCGATATCAAATATAAGTTTTATAGCCATTAGATATAACGACAAAGGTAAGGTAGAACAAGAAATGCATGTGTATTACCAATAACACGTAATGTACACTTACATGAACCCCCATTTGATATGTTTGAGCTTCTTGTTTGGTGACACCTAACGTGTCTAGATTAGTAGCCTGCAATTAATGAAGGTGGTTACAACCCTAGCTAGTCTAGTTGTTTATTATGAAAACGACTCGGGAGTCTTGTTAAAGCAACCATTTTAATGATCCATGTTGAGATCACACGTAAACAACTTGTAACTTTTGAAGGTACGGTTGTTAAACCTTTTCACGTGCTAAAAGATGGGGCAAAGGTTTCTTGGAGTTCTAATTTATTGGCTTTAAAGTTTTATAAAAGAGATACAAGTTTGTTCTTTTAGTTGTAGTGAATCCAGAAGAGAGCTTTTAATAATTCTAACCAATAAATTTTTGTTTCGGATCTTTTGGATTATACTTTTTTTATTGTTTAGTCACTTTACTGTTAATTTGTTTAAGGTTCCTGTTAATCAAATGTGACATACCTTTCAAAGAAAACCTAAACCTTCCCTTTGTTTTCCAAATTCATCAAATTTGATTTAAACTATCTTTTTCTCCCAATGTTAGGATTAAATACAAAGCCTCCTAAAAATAAGATGTTGTGAGAATGGTAAGAAACGAACTCCGGTTGACATCATTTAAGCGGCATTGGAACCGTCTCATCGAACTCTACGATATGAGATTTTAGATTTTCACTTTTAGATTTATAGCTTGTAGATTTTAGAATTTTTGTTTATATCATTGTGTCTTTTGTTTTAGCATTGTGTTTTTACTATATTTGTGTCATTATGTCTTTTTGCAAATCCTTGTTTTTTTTCTTCGCCATTCTGTTATATTTTACGGTATTGTGTTATAGTTTGCTTGACATTATGTTATATTTTGTGATCCATTATGTTTTTATAAATTTCTTACATTTAGAAGACTTTGTAGGATAACTTTACCCATAAGAATCATATAAAGTTGTTTGCATACTAAGGAAATAGCTAAAGGTTAATAAAATCTAGAGACAACAAAAAACAGATTAAGGCAACAATATATATGTATTGGAAATAGTATCTTTGATTCATGGGAATGAAAGAAGTCTAACATTAAGGGCAGGCGGGGTGGGAATGGCTTTCCCTGTGATAGAATATTATCACTCGTTATAATATCCAAAACACCACCGCCACCCCCAAATGATCACTCGTTAACTTCACCACGCGTGGTATTTTTCACGCGTTAAGGTATTGTGAGTGATGGTATTGTTGGGTGTTGTTGAGTGTTGTGAGTGATGGGTATTGTATTATTGTTGGATGTTGTGAGTGATGACCATTTCCACTAAAAAAGGTTGTGAGTGATGGAATAATGGTTGATGACATGACGAAACTTGATTGGATGTTGTGAGTGATGAGTTATCACCACCCCACCCCTAAGCAAGACGAATAATAAAATATAGAGCAACCGATAATACACAATGTTATTATGCTGTTTTCTTTTGTTGAAAGTTGTCTATGGGCTTAAATCTTGCCTCGTCACAAAGGGTTGACTAGGTGATTAAACTTCAACATAAGAATAAGTGTGTGTGTGTATGCGCTTAAGGTACATATACAATAACACATTATGAATATGTACCTAAGGTTTGATTAGGAATACTTATAGGCTAGAGATTAGACAATCATGTGTATCGTAAATTAGAATGCGCGCATGAACAGTGGCGCGGGTTAGAAGGGCGTCAGCGCCCGACCCCCCGAACTTTACGCTCAGTAATGTTATATATATAGCTTCCGTATAGAAATTTTTTGGTATATACGTTTTCGACCCCCCGGTTCTATAGAAAATTTCGGATATATACGTTTTCGACCCCCCGCCCCCTCCCCCTCGGTTGGAAATCTCCAGCTTCGCCACTGCGCATGAAGAACCTTCTATTGATGAGTTTGTACTTTCAAATGCTTGGTTAAAGTGCTTAGGTGACTCTAGAAGAGTCATTAGGTAATGTTGTGTGTTAGGGGCATGAATATAAGAGTTACGTGAGGTCCGGACTTGTTAACATCTCCATATAGCGAAGGATGCGACAATGCGAGAATGCTTAATACATGAAGAGATGTGCCATCAGTAATATAAAAATGGTTCTTACATTTAAACTAAATCACCTCTTTTAAGAAAATGACAAAGTTTAAGGTCACATTAATATAAGTAGAGCTCTCTTTGAAACTCTTCCTTTAAGCAACTTCTATCAACTTGTAAAGTGCTAATATAATTGGAAAGTTAGAAACAAAATTCAAAATTTTAATAAATCATAACAACCATTCGTGTACTTTACTTTTTATTTTATGAATTTTGTTTAGATTATCTCACTATCCTTTTAAAAAGGTAACTTTTTAGTAATATATATTTTTTATCATTTAGTTTGATATTTATTTAACAAATTATGTTCATTTAACTTTAAAAAATATATCTATATCGTTACATTTATATATGTTTTTGTCAACATTTCGTATTTTTTTATATTGAAAACGAAATTATATTCATAATAAAGTTTTTTTTTTCTTTTTTTATCTAAAACAATGAAGAGTATATATATATACATTTTTTGTGCTTTATGTTTATATTTATTTGCACGTGCTTGTATCGATAACTTTGCCGGAATATAATTACATATTTCAACTACCCAATGTCGATGAATAATAGATATTTATTTTCTTTTTATTTTACATTTATGTTTTGTGTAAAAAAAGTATTATTGTGGTATATCGTAAACGACTTTCGCACGCACTTAGATAAGTAATCACGTCGGAATATATTTATACACCTCGATTACCTGAAGAAGATGAAAAATAGATATTTAATTTTTTTTTATCTACGTTTATGCTAAATGTAGTATTTAATTTTTTTCATTTATATATGTTCACGTGTAAGTATGCAAGGTAATATACAGCTTTTCCGATGTATCACGTGAGAAAAAACTCACTGTTTTAAATTTAATACGTTGGATTGCAAAAATACATATACAAAATCTGTGTCACGTCATGCAGGTTAATCGCAGTTTAAAACTTTAGTTTAACATGGGTGAATACAACAGTGAGGGAATAATGGAATCTCACACCCCTCATCTCCATCTCTATATATATATACATAGATATATAGAGAGAGGTAGAGTAAAAAGAGTGTAGGAATAAGATTTTAGAGGTGTGAGAATAATTATAAGGGTGTTAATATTCTCACATATCTCCTCTTTATCTCTCTCCATATATATACATAGATATAGAGAGAGACAAAGTGAAAAGGGTATAAAAATAAAATTTTAGGGGTGTGATAATGTTAAAATCCTAATGAAATTAAGTATCATATATAATTTTCACTTTTTTAAGTAAACAAAATGTGAAATACGATCATATAATTATATTTGAGGCAGAAGACAGGAGTAGGAGTAGGTGGAGGGTGATGGGTTCTAGAAGAGGAATCTACTTAAAAAAGAAAGGTGGTCATGTTTCTTGAATTTTATATTGTTTACCACTACTTTCATTTTCAATTTTAACTTTTAAAATTTAGATTGTGTTTTATAAAATGCAAATAATATAAGGTTGACTATTGTCATAGAAAACCTTTTGTTACAAGAAATAAGATAATATCTGAAATATTAATATAACAATCTTAATTTTTAGTTTACAAGCATAAATTAAAGGAGATACTCTTATGCTATCGGGTCTACTTTAACATTTGGAGTGTTAATGGTGACATGACATGTTAACTGACATTGCATACTACTCTCTTCTTGTGTGAAGGGCCGTTAAAGGGGTTACATGTTAACATGTTAACCGGATGTTAAGAGATTGAATTATTATTTTTTTCTTTTTAGAATGAGTAAACTGTCATTTTGGTCCCTGAGGTTTGGTCACTTTTGCCTTTTTAATCCAAAACTCAAACCTTTTAAATTTGGGTCCCTGTGGTTTCACTTTTATTGCCATTTTGGTCCAAAAATCAAATCACCTGTTATTTGGGTATTAAAATCTGGTTGTTTGTCTTTTTCTTCAGGGGCAAAATAGTCCATCTGATTTTAATATAACATATTATTAATTAAATTCATTATATTAACTATAGAATCTGCCCAGATCAAGAACTCATAAGAAAAACCCTAATCGAAGTGTTAATCATAACAATCAGCCTGATTAAACAAATTCAGAACACAAGGAATCAAGAGGAGGCAATCCAACAACAAAACCAAATAAATCAATCCGTAAAGAGACCAAGAGTGTCAATAAATTCCGACTATCGCTAAATCCCTTATTCTCAAACAACAATTGACCATCAACACCTGCAACTATGACGAATCAACAAAGCTAATTCTGAAACAAACTTCGATTTAAACTATCAATTTTCTTTCTATTCTTCTTTTCTAATTCAGATCTCAAACAAACTCATATCTTATTATTCTTTCTTCTTCGTTTGAAATCTCATAAAAATAGTTTTTTCGTTACAGCCACTCACAATTAACCACCAACCGTAACACTGCAAATCGCTGCAAATGCAAACCTGTTATCTTCTTCGGTTTCTCTTAACAACAACAGTCGAGATCCGTTTATCAATCTTTTTGTCTTCTATCTCTAATTCGATGAATGACCACAACAACACAGTACAATCAATTAAATCAGATCCGTTTATCAAGATGTCTTACAACAACACAGAACACTCAATCCGACCGTCAGAAAATTTCAACTCCGACCAGCTTCTCAATCCAGCCTTACCCGGAGCAGCATCACGTAATCCGAAGCAAGTCCGAGAAGACAACGGTTAAGAAGAAGAAGTTATCTGGGAAGATGAAGAAGTCACGCAGCGAGATGAGAATGGTGGCCAACGACGATGAAGAAGACGGTGAGGATGTTGACTTGCAGCGGCCGGCGATTTGGTGTGGGGCAATTTTGGGGAAAGATAACTTGGGGAAGATGAAGTTATGGGGGAAGTCTGCTGACCATTTATTAAGGCTCCCTGTGTTCCCACACCCCCTATATCTTATTTTCACATCCCTAGTGTATACGGCCCGTATACAAAATATACGGCCCGTATAGAATGTTTTTTAATAGGAAAATACACAGAGAATGTTTTTTTGATTTTACTATATACGGCCCGTATATAGTTATACGAGACGTATACATGTTTATACGATTTGTAAAACGTATACGGCTCAATGGAATTATTTTGGTAGGTTTTTGATGTTACCAAATGTATACGGGTCGTATAACTGTATACGGCCCGTATATAAGGATGTTTTTTCAAGTGTCACGTTTTTTCCAGTAAAAACACCATCATTCTAGGGTTTCTAAATTCTTCAACATCTTTAACAACATTGATCAGAAAACGCCGCTTAAATTTATTCAGATCGGAACATTGATCGGAACATGCGGTTGGAAGGATTGTAGTAGTAGGACATTGGCACCACTGTGAAAATAATGAACGTAGTATTGGCCATTATTCGACCGAGTAATCAGTTGTATCTTTTTTTTAGTTGCTTCTCTTGTTAAGTTTCTGAACCAACCGAAATCCACAAATTCCAACAGTTTCTTCGTAGATTCCGTCGGGTTTTCAAAGCCGGTTGATGAAACCGAAGCTGTATTTTTGTTGTTCAGTACTTCCGAGATCTGAACCAACCAAAATCCACAAATTCCAACAAATTGCATCAGGAAGCTCAACTTGAATGGACGATATGTATCTTCTATCATGCAAGTTAACCAATTACCCATAACTGAAACAGTCTGATACAAACACTACTAAAGATGAGTTGATATTGAACCAACATTTCCTTCAAACATTCTAAACCCTACTTGGAAACCGGTGTATGTGCTTGTGCTGTAGAAACCGGTGGTGAATTTGCGTACACAACTGAAGGTTTAGTGCACGACACAAACAAGTTCTCCACAGTTTGTTATTCAGATCTCTATTCGGTCATCTTTCCAAACTACAACATACGATAACTTTAAACTTTATATTGTGTGATTTGACCAGGAAATGATTGGAGGTGATTGCTACTTTTAATAAACTGTCATAGTTGTCAAATTCGATTTCAACAAATCTTTTCCTTTTCCTTCAATTTCTAGAACATTCTCCGTAACATGAAGTCGTGTCGGGTTCTTCTACTAGTGGTATTTTAACGAAGTATTAAAGATTGAATGTGCAAACCGCAACCGTTTTTTACTACGGAAACGGTGGCTATGCGAAATACAAACCATCAACCGTTTTTTACTATGGAAACGGTGGCTATGCGAAATACAAACCGCAATCTTTTATGACTATGGGAAACACAAGTTTTCTTTTTGAGCTTGATGGATGTCCGTTATCTCAGTTGAGCTTGATGGTTTTTCGTTGAGGAAACCAAACGTAGACGGAGATGATAGGCCTGGTAACCGGAAGAGAAAAAACCCCAGCGACGACGTCGACGTAAAAGAGCCTGTATTAGAATGCAGCAGTAGGATCCGTACTTAAAGGTCTCTCTAATAGTCAATCTTCATTGCTTCATTAAAATTACAACACACGAGAAGTTTACTTCTTGTTCCAAATGCAGCAGTAGGATCCGTACTTAAAGGTCTCTCTAAAATGCTTGGTAAATTGCATCAACTCTCCTATGAATGACAACTTGAGGGGTCTAGTTAACTTTTAGTTGAGTCTCTTGTTAAGTGAGACATTTCATAGAGAACAAGTTCACAGCAGAATGAAATATTCTAACCCCTACCTGGAAACCGGTGTATGTGCTGTAGTTAAACAGACTCTTTCACTCAAAGTTAAGGAATGCATACACAAATAGTTCTAGTGGACGAAGCAAAGAGACCGTTGTGTATCTAAATCAGGTTATTCGAATGTAAGTGGATCGAGTGATACGCTTATCTATTCTGGTCAAGGTGGGCATGGTTTGTTCGGGGAGTAAATCACCACCCAAAGATCAACAACTTGTGAGTGGTAATATGGCTATGAAGACTAGTATGGATAAGAAATCATCCACTGGTCAAATCACACACTATAAAGTGTAAACTTATTGTGTGTTGTACTTTGGAAAGATGACCGAACGAGGGTTTATTCTTTTAATCTATTAGAGCGATCCTTGTTTTGAGAAGCTGATTCTGATTTAAACAATGCACGACATGTCTGTTAGTGGTTTCTGTAACCAACTGACGTCTGATGTCCAAGTTTGATCACATTTTGACTTTATTCTTCGTTTTTTGGATCGTTCTAATAGATTAAAGAGAATAAACCATTTTTTACCCTTAGAATACGGGTCGTATACTATTATATGGCCCGTATACACCATGTGAAAAAAAATTACCAGTTCATTTTTTACCATGTTAATACGGGCTGTATACTATTATACGGCCGTATACAGCAGGTGAAAAAATTTAACCGATCGTATACAATGTATACGATAGCTTGTATACGGGCCGTGTATAATCTTTACGGCCCGCATACTATGGTTAAAAATTGGTAAAAAAATGGTTTATTCTCATTAATCTATTAGAACGATCCGTATATACGATCCGTATAAAAGTATGGACCAGACACATGTCACATAGTTTGTCAGTGAACAAAAGATATAGATGTAGGAATATAACTACATATAGATCTCTGAACCAACCGAAATCCACAATTCTTGCAAGTTAAATCCACAATCAATGTATACAGGTGCAAGAGAACGGCGAGTTATTTCAGTTATTTATGTTGATCCACAAATTCCATCAAATTGTGTCTAATGCAAGGATCTTTGTGTAATAGAACCGACCGAAGAGGCAGCAAGGACAAGCCTTTGGTTTACTTTGTGTAATAGAACTTCCGAGCTAACATCTGACGTAGCAAGTACAAGGAAAAACACGAGCTCACCCTTGTTATGGATGATTACTGGGAAGATTACAATTGTTTTGAGTTTTGTCAGATAATACTTCATTTGTCGAGAAACCATACTGTCAAGAAACTAACATCTTTTTAGACTTCATTTGTAACCGTAAGGATGATGCAAATTTATACGTAAAGATCTCTACACAAACTCTTCTACATCTTTTAACCAATTGCCCATCACTTAAGACCTTGAAAGATTTGTTGAAATCGAAGATTTGTGTATCTGAATCAGGTTCTCTGCCTTAGATCGGTCATTCCTTGTGATACATGAACGTTGTATTCTTGTCTTTTGTCGCAACCCCCGATCCCTGATTCCCGGGAACGAGCGGACGCGATCTCAGAGTTTTGGTGGTATCAGGTAATTTAATCTTGCAGCGGAATTTACATCATGACCGTAGTTAGGAAATGTTTATCAGAGTAAAACCACCATACTTGATATTAATAAATACATGGGCAAAACCCAAGTTTCTTATTACAATACATTTATAGGGACAAAACCTATTTTATTGAATTTAAAACATCGTTTATTAGGTAACTTTTATAGCCACATTTTTTTCCAAGCCTTCAGTGCTCTCTAGCTGGCTTTCATTAATTGGTTGTTCACATTGTGTTACCTGTAACGCGTTTTAAAAACATTTGTCAGTCGGAAATACTGGTGAGTGAATCCCAGTTTAATAAAGAAACAATTTATCAATTAAAACAGTATTGAGAGCGATCACATTGTTTATTTCTACACAATTACTCATTCAGTATTTGCCACTCGACCGGATCTATGGCTATGGTCAAATTACCCATTGGCAAACTCGCTGTCCAACGGTAATGTACTGTCATTCCTGACTTACTACTCGCAAGTAGTAATAAATTTTGTATACAAAACCCCATAATACCGGTAGTAATTGAAGAACTACAAAGACTCAATCACCGCTTAATCACATTGTAAATAATTAAGGTTTTGTAAAACATTTCAAAAAGGTTAACAAAAAGAGGATAAACTCACATTGCTGTCTTAGGCTTTTCGTAAGGGTTTCCTGAATATAATCTATAATTTATACAAATGTACATTGGTTAGTACCATAACCCTTTGAAAATATTAATGATACCCTCCCCGAGACGGCATTCCAACAACTACGTCGGGCATAACCACGACAGTTGTTACGGAACCCTAAATCAATCGGGCAGCGTAACTGTTACGAAACTAGGGTTATAATACTTACAACGGAGCAGAACCTCGCTAATTAGGGGTATAATACCCGAGTATTATAACTTTCCTACAGAAATTGTGATTCGAGATTGAAATGTGAGCGACGGAAAATGAAAACTGATGCGTTCTATTTATAGTGCTGGATTCTGACTTTCAAGCGGCCCGCGTAAGGTAAGGCTAAGCCTTACGCGGCCCGCGTCAACACATGGTCACCTATAGCTCATCCGAATCACCACTAGACTTGACACGATGTCGACACGTGTCAGCTCAGGATGCATCCGCGTTTGATGATCTCTAACGGCCCGCGTAAGTGTAAGCTTAAGCTTACGCGGGCCGTATCAACTTAAGAAGTGAACGAAGTCCAGTCTACACCCTTATACCGCCCGCTTGAATTGTTGGGGTGGGTCTACACGGCCTGCCTCAACTTAACATTTTCAGATTTTTATTTATTTTAAATGTTATAACATATATCGGGCTCGATTTTCACATACGGGATGTATTATAAGACATAAGGGAATATTTTAAGATATACTGGGGTGTCAGAAGTATTATGAGGGTGTTGGTTTTACCGAGGGTTGTTACATTCTCCCCACCTTGTTTTAGAGCTCATCCTCGAGATCTACTGGAATAAATACGGATATTTCTTTTTCATTTCTGATTCAAGTTCCCATGTGTACCCAGGTCCTCTTTTGGAGTCCCACTTCACTTTGACTAGAACTAGTCTCTTATGTTTGAGATTCTTGACTTTCCTGTCTTCAATCTGTAGATGCCTTTCTACAAACTTGAGTTGTTCATTTACCTCTATATCCTTAAGAGGTACTATCAATGATTCATCAGCTAAACACTTTTTAAGATTAGATACACGAAACACATCATGTATTCCGGCCATTTCCTCTGGCAGTTGTAGCTGATAAGCTACAGGTCCTATTCTTCTAATAATTTTAAAAGGTCCAACATACCTGGGACTTAGCTTTCCCCGTTTGATGAATCTTACCACTCCTTTCCAAGGAGAGACTTTCAATAATACTTTATCTCCTACTTGAAATTCCAACGGTTTGCGTCGGTTATTAGCATAACTCTTCTGTCGATCACGTGCTGCTTTCAGTCGTTCCTTGACTTGAATAATCTTGTCAGTTGTTTCTTGTACTATCTCAGGTCCAGATAGTTGCTTTTCCCCAATTTCTGCCCAACAGACTGGGGTTCGGCACTTTCGTCCATAAAGTGCTTCGAATGGTGCAGCATTGATACTTGTGTGATAACTATTATTATATGAAAATTCTATTAAAGGTAAGTGATCATCCCAATTACCTCCAAAATCAATTACACAAGCTCTAAGCATGTCTTCTATTGTCTGAATTGTCCTTTCGCTTTGTCCATCCGTTTGTGGATGATAAGCCGTACTTAGTTTTAACTTGGTTCCCATTGCCTTTTGGAAACTTGACCAAAAATGAGATGTAAAACGGCTATCCCTATCAGAAACAATTGATAAAGGAATGCCATGTAAAGAAACAATTTCATTTACATATAGTTTGGATAATTGTTCCATACTAATTGTTTCCTTCATTGGTAAGAAATGAGCTGACTTGGTTAGCCTATCTACAATCACCCAGATTGTATCATTTCCTTTCTTTGTTTTGGGTAATTTAGTAACAAAATCCATTGTTATAAATTCCTATTTCCAAACTGGCATTTCTAATTGCTGTAACAAACCTGAGGGTTTCTAGTGTTCAGCTTTGACTTGTGAACAAGTTAAGCATTTAGAAACATAGGTTGCTATGTCCTTTTTCATTCCTATCCACCAGAAATTTTTCCTTAAATCCTGATACATTTTATCACTTCCTGGATGCATTGTATACTTAGACTTATGGGCCTCTTCTAGTATACGATGACGTAGGTTTCCTAATTTAGGTATCCACATTCTCTTTTCATGGAATCTCCAAATTCCATCTGTTCCTTGTTCCAATTCTTTTAGCATACCTTTTAATTTTTCAGAATCCTCCTTGATTACTGATTCTTGTGCTTCTCTTATCTGATCCTTTAAATCTACTTGCAGATTTAATTTAAGAGAACGTACTCTTATTGGCTTTTCATGATACTTTCGGCTTAAAGCATCTGCCACTATATTTGCTTTTCCTTCATGATACTGGATATGACAATCATAGTCACTAAGAAATTCCATCCAACGCCTTTGTCTAATATTCAACTCTTTCTGCCCAAAAACTTACCTTAAACTTTTGTGATCAGTAAATATGGTAAACCTACTACCATAAAGGTAATGTCTCCAAATCTTAAGAGCAAAAATTATAGCTCCTAATTCAAAATCATGAGTTGAATAATTCTCTTCGTGATTCTTAAGTTGTCTAGATGCGTAAGCTATAACTTTTTGGCGTTGCATCAACACACATCCATAACCTAATTTAGAAGCATCACAATAGACTACAAAGTCTTTAGTTCCTTCTGGTAACGCTAGTATGGGTGTATGGGTTAATCTTCGTTTAAGAATTCTAAAGGCTTCTTCTTGTTTTAATCCCCATTCAAACTTAACAGATTTATAGGTAAGCTTAGTTAAGGGAATGGCTATTCTAGAGAAATCCTTAATAAATCTTCTATAATAACCGGCCAATCCTAAGAAACTTCTAAGCTCGGTTGGTGACTCAGGGGTTTTCCATTTAGTAATCGCCTCGATCTTTGTTGGATCTACATGAATTCCTTCATGATTAACTAAATGTCCAAGGAATTGTACCTGTTCTAACCAAAATTCGCACTTAGAGAATTTAGCATAAAGCTTTTCCTTTCTTAACAAACTTAAAAGTGCGTGCAAATGCTTTGCATGATCTTCTTTATTCTTAGAATAAATTAGAATATCATCTATGAAAACAATTATGAATTTATCCAAATATGGCTTACATATTCGGTTCATCATGTCCATAAATGCAGCTGGGGCATTGGTTAAACCAAATGGCATGACAGTAAATTCATAATGGCCATACCTCGTTCTAAATGCGGTCTTAGGAATGTCCTCTTCCTGTACCTTTAATTGATGATATCCTGACCTTAAATCGATTTTAGAGAAAAATCGAGCTCCTTGCAGTTGATCAAACAAATCATCGATTCTCGGTAATGGGTACCGATTCTTAATCGTGACTTTGTTCAGCTCGCGGTAGTCAATGCATATACGCATTGATCCGTCCTTCTTTTTAACAAACAGTATCGGCGCTCCCCATGGCGACGAACTTGGTTGTATGAATCCTTTCTCTAACAATTCATCTAATTGTTTCTTCAATTCTTGCATTTCTGCAGGTGCCAACCGATAAGGTGCTTTGGCAATCGGTGATGTTCCTAGTATTAAATGGATCCTGAATTCAACTTCTCTATCCGGAGGTAGTCCTGGTAATTCTTCTGGAAATACATCTGAAAACTGCGATACTACTGGTATATCTTTTAAATCCTTTCCTTTAGTGTTAGTGATTATAGAAATCAAATACACTATAGAACATTTTCTCATACAACTTGCAGTTTTCATCACAGAAATAAACTTAGTGGACCTAGAGATTTTATCTCCTTTAATTGTGATCATTTTACCTTTTGGTGAATTTACTTGAATTGACTTTTGATCACATAAAATACTAGCTTTATTGGCTATTAACCAATCCATTCCTAAAACAACATCGAATCCTGCCAGATTCATGGGATAAAGATTTGCAATAAACTTTTGATTTAAAATTTCTATGCTTGCTCCCTGCAAGATTTCAGAAATTCTAACGGTTTCTCCATTGGCTGTCTCTACTAAGCATTCTAGTGGTAGTTTAGGTAATGACTGATTTAAAATTTTGCAAAATGATGTATTAATAAAACTTTGGTTTGCACCAGAGTCAAATAATACTTTAGCAAAAACATCATTAACTAAAAACGTACCAGCTATGACATCTGGAATCATCTTGGCTTCTTCTGCAGTCAGAACAAATGCTCTAGCATTTTTAATATTCTTGTTGTCTGGAGATGGAGCTAATTTTGGACAATTTAGCTTGAAATGACCTTGTTCTCCGCAATTGTAACATACCTTGCTGTTAGCTTTCTTCCTGCAGTTTTCTTCCTTGTGTCCCGATATTTTGCAAAAGTTACAATATATGGAGCATCTTCCGGAATGCTTTCTTTTGCAATACCTACAGTAGGGTGCAGAGGTAGAACCTATATTTTTCCCACGGTTAGAATTTCCAGAACGAAATTCTTGGGTCAACTTCTGGGTTAAGTTCCTCTTTTGATCCTCTTCTCGGGTACGGACTAACTCATCAGTCAAGGTATTGGCTAGTTCTACAGCTTCTTCTATTGTTTGAGGTCTAGCTGCCTTGACTACGTGTCTTATCTCCCCAATTAATCCCCAAATATAACGAGAGATTAATACTGGTTCTGGTGAAGCAAGATTTGGCACTATCCTAGCATATTCGAAGAATAACTTAGTGTACCCCTTGCTATCCACACCAGTCATCCTAAGGTTTAGGAATTTGTTTGCTATCTGTTCTTTTTCATTAGGTGGACAGAATTTCATTTCTACCTTGTTCTTAAATTCTTCCCATTCCATATTGTAGGTTCTATCACTTCCTCTTGATTGAAGGATAGTGTTCCACCATTCTAGTGCTGCATTCTTAAACAGATTAGAAGCAAACAATATTTTGTCTTCTTCAGCACACTTACTTATCCTTAAGACTGCCTCAGTCTTTTCTATCCAGCGTAGGGTTGCAATGGCCCCTTCGTTGCCCGAGAATTCCATTGGTTTACATGACCAGAATTCCTTATAAGAACAACCATAAGGCATGGTTCTTCTTCTTTTGGGAATGGGCATTTGAAGTACAGGTCCATTGTTCACACTGTTTTCTGGTTCGCTTGGTCGCTTACTGCTATGCTTACTTTTATTATCAGCATCCTTAACAGTTTGAAGAATAAATGGCATTGCATCTATAATTCCCTGTGCTACTATGTGTTGGATAGCACTATTGTCCACTTGATTGTTATTGTTATTGTTATTGTTATTGTTATTGATGCTTGGATTCTCATTAACCACGTTAATGTTACTCTGGTTATCATTATTCAGATTTCCTTGATTTCCTTCGTCGGCCATCTGAATTTTAAACATTTATCCCATATTAATATCACAAATAATAGGTAATATAGTTAATCACATGACACGTAATTTAACCAAAACCGTCGATCATTGCGACTTGTACTCTATTTTCATATACTATGCGTCTATTACACACTAGTATAGAAATAAAGATTACAATACTAACAGAAAGAAAATTACACTAATAGTAATATGCATCCGTACACACATATTTTATTTTAAATTTTTTATTATATTATATTATTATTATAATATTATTACTACCATCGTTTCACCATCTCATTCACGGATATGGATTTATCCAAAAATCCATATTGCGCTCATCGTATTTCCATATGAGACGCTCTCCCACCTGACGCATTCTCTCATTGCTTTCTAAAATTTCCTCCCCGAAGGTCCTAAGTTCTTGAACGTTTTCTGCACTCATTGGGGGTGCAGGTTCTCGGACTGGGTTTGGAATCTGGGGTGCGGGTTCCTGATATGGGGGTGACAGTTCCTGAAATCGGTAAGGATCCTCTAAAATTTCCCTAATATATTCATCTTGATAATAGGGATCTAAAGGGTCCATACCTGGGTAGGCTTCTATGTTCTGTATGGGTGGGTATTCCTGGATAGGGTAACGTTGCACAAAGTCCCTATTGTCGTCCCACCATGGGTCATAATTTGGATCTAGGGGTTTGGTGCGGGTACCCTAGGAATTTCTTCTGGGTTAAAGTCATGCATCTCCACTTGATTTTCCTGATTTTCTATTTCCATGGGTTGATCTGGGTTTTGTGGTTGTGGGGCTACTAGTTGTTCCAGACTCGGGTCAGCAGCAGTTGTAGCTAGGATATGAAAATTAGCTAGGCTTCTATTAAGCATATCCTGTGTATGGGCATCTGTTCTACGTTTAGCAGCTGCTAGAACTCTTTTTTGTTGCAACTTTCGCATTCTCTTCCTACGAGCAAAAGCTTCCTTACTGAACCATCCTCGTTTCTTATTAGGGAATGGCTCTTCTGACTGAGCTCTAAAAGCAAACACTCCTTCTTCCTGATCAGCAGAATACCCAGAAAGGGCAGGCTGTGATGAGGTACCTTCACTCTTAGGTGATTCAGACAACAGACGATTCATGTCTGAGGGTCCTTGATCACTCATACTGTAAACTAACAAATAGTCAAATAACACATAACAAATAAATACAGTTATGCACGTATAATTTATTTCCTAACACAAAATTTATAATTTAAGTGTCAGCAGAACACTTCTTTGTCTCAGACCAGTGGCTAGGCTCTGATACCACCTTCTATCGCAACCCCGATCCCTGATTCCCGGGAACGGGTGGACGCGATCTCAGAGTTTTGGTGGTATCAGGTAATTTAATCTTGCAGTGGAATTTACATCCGGACCGTAGTTAGGAAATGTTTATCAGAGTAAAACCACCATACTTGATATTAATAAATACATGGGCAAAACCCAAGTTTCTTATTACAATACATTTATAGGGACAAACCCTATTTTATTGAATTTAAAACATCGTTTATTAGGTAACTTTTATAGCCACATTTTTTTCCAAGCCTTCAGTGCTCTCCAGCTGGCTTTCATTAATTGGCTGTTCACATTGTGTTACCTGTAACGCGTTTTAAAAACATTTGTCAGTCGGAAATACTGGTGAGTGAATCCTAGTTTAATCAAGAAACAATTTATCAATTAAAACAGTATTGAGAGCGATCACATTGTTTATTTCTACACAATTACTCATTCAGTATTTGCCACTCGACCGGATCTATGGCTATGGTCAAATTACCCATTGGCTAACTCGTTGTTCAATGGTAATGTACTGTCATTCCTGACTTACTACTCGCAAGTAGTAATAAATTTTGTATACAAAACCCCATAATACCGGCAGTAATTGAAGAACTACAAAGACTCAATCACCGCTTAATCACATTGTAAATAATTAAGGTTTTGTAAAACATTTCAAAAAGGTTAACAAAAAGAGGATAAACTCACATTGCTGTCTTAGGCTTTTCGTAAGGGTTTCCTGGATATAATCTATAATTTATACAAATGTACATTGGTTAGTACCATAACCCTTTGAAAATATTAATGATACCCTCCCCGAGACGGCATTCCAACAACTACGTCGGGCATAACCACGACAGTTGTTACGGAACCCTAAATCAATCGGGCAGCGTAACTGTTACGAAACTAGGGTTATAATACTTACAACGGAGCAGAACCTCGCTAATTAGGGGTATAATACCCGAGTATTATAACTTTCCTACAGAAATTGTGATTCGAGATTGAAATGTGAGCGACGGAAAACGAAAACTGATGCGTTCTATTTATAGTGCTGGATTCTGACTTTCAGGCGGCCCGCGTAAGGTAAGGCTAAGCCTTACGCGGCCCGCGTCAACACATGGTCAACCTATAGCTCATCCGGATCACCACTAGACTTGACACGATGTCGACACGTGTCAGCTCAGGATGCATCCGCGTTTGATGATCTCTAGCGGCCCGCGTAAGTGTAAGCTTAAGCTTACGCGGCCCGTATCAACTTAAGAAGTCAACGAAGTCCAGTCTACACCCTTATACCGCCCGCGTGAATTGTTGGGGTGGGTCTACGCGGCCCGCCTCAACTTAACATTTTCAGATTTTTATTTATTTTAAATGTTATAACATATCTCGGGCTCGATTTTCACATACGGGATGTATTATAAGACATAAGGGAATATTTTAAGATATACTGGGGTGTCGGAAGTATTATGAGGGTGTTGGTTTTACCGAGGGTTGTTACATTCTCCCCACCTTGTTTTAGAGCTCGTCCTCGAGATCTACTGGAATAAATACGTATACTTCTTTTTCATTTCTGATTCAAGTTCCCATGTGTACCCAGGTCCTCTTTTGGAGTCCCACTTCACTTTGACTAGAACTAGTCTCTTATGTTTGAGATTCTTGACTTTCCTGTCTTCAATCTGTAGAGGCTTTTCTACAAACTTGAGTTGTTCATTTACCTCTATATCCTTAAGAGGTACTATCAAAGATTCATCAGCTAAACACTTTTTAAGATTAGATACATGAAACACATCATGTATTCCTGCCATTTCCTCTGGCAGTTGTAGCTGATAAGCTACAGGTCCTATTCTTCTAATAATCTTAAAAGGTCCAACATACCTGGGACTTAGCTTTCCCCGTTTGATGAATCTTACCACTCCTTTCCAAGGAGAGACTTTCAATAATACTTTATCTCCTACTTGAAATTCCAACGGTTTGCGTCGGTTATTAGCATAGCTCTTCTGTCGATCACGTGCTGCTTTCAGTCGTTCCTTGACTTGAATAATCTTGTCAGTTGTTTCTTGTACTATCTCAGGTCCAGATAGTTGCTTTTCCCCAATTTCTGCCCAACAGACTGGGGTTCGGCACTTTCGTCCATAAAGTGCTTTGAATGGTGCTGCATTGATACTTGTGTGATAACTATTATTATATGAAAATTCTATTAAAGGTAAGTGATCATCCCAATTACCTCCAAAATCAATTACACAAGCTCTAAGCATGTCTTCCATTGTCTGAATTGTCCTTTCTCTTTGTCCATCCGTTTGTGGATGATAAGCCGTACTTAGTTTTAACTTGGTTCCCATTGCCTTTTGGAAACTTGACCAAAAATGAGATGTAAAGCGGCTATCCCTATCAGAAACAATTGATAAAGGAATGCCATGTAAAGAAACAATTTCATTTACATATAGTTTAGATAATTGTTCCATACTAATTGTTTCCTTCATTGGTAAGAAATGAGCTGACTTGGTTAGCCTATCTACAATCACCCAGATTGTATCATTTCCTTTCTTTGTTTTGGGTAATTTAGTAACAAAATCCATTGTTATAAATTCCCATTTCCAAACTGGCATTTCTAATTGCTGTAACAAACCTGAGGTTTTCTGGTGTTCAGCTTTGACTTGTGAACAAGTTAAACATTTAGAAACATAGGTTGCTATGTCCTTTTTCATTCCTATCCACCATAAATTTTTCCTTAAATCCTGGTACATTTTATCACTTCCTGGATGCATTATATACTTAGACTTATGGGCCTCTTCTAGTATACGATGACGTAGATTTCCTAATTTAGGTATCCACATTCTCTTTTCATGGAATCTCCAAATTCCATATGTTCCTTGTTCCAATTCTTTTAGCATCCCTTTTAATTTTTCAGAATCCTCCTTGATTACTGATTCTTGTGCTTCTCTTATCTGATCATTTAAATCTACTTGCAGATTTAATTTAAGAGAACGTACTCTTTTTGGCTTTTCATGATACTTTCGGCTTAAAGCATCTGCCACTATATTTGCTTTTCCTTCATGATACTAGATATCACAATCATAGTCACTAAGAAATTCCATCCAACGCCTTTGTCTCATATTCAACTCTTTCTGCCCAAAAACTTACCTTAAACTTTTGTGATCAGTAAATATGGTAAACTTACTACCATAAAGGTAATGTCTCCAAATCTTAAGAGTAAAAATTATAGCTCCTAATTCTAAATCATGAGTTGAATAATTCTCTTCATGATTCTTAAGTTGTCTAGATGCGTAAGCTATAACTTTTTGGCGTTGCATCAACACACATCCATAACCTAATTTAGAAGCATCACAATAGACTACAAAGTCTTTAGTTCCTTCTGGTAACGCTAGTATGGGTGCATGGGTTAATCTTCGTTTAAGAATTCTAAAGGCTTCTTCTTGTTTTAATCCCCATTCAAACTTAACAGATTTACAGGTTAGCTTAGTTAAGGGAATGGCTATTCTAGAGAAATCCTTAATAAATCTTCTATAATAACCGGCCAATCCTAAGAAACTTCTAACCTCGGTTGGTGACTCAGGGGTTTTCCATTTAGTAATCGTCTCGATCTTTGTTGGATCTACATGAATTCCTTCATGATTAACTAAATGTCCAAGGAATTGTACCTGTTCTAACCAAAATTCGCACTTAGATAATTTAGCATAAAGCTTTTTCTTTCTTAACAAACTTAAAAGTGCGTGCAAATGCTTTGCATGATCTTCTTTATTCTTAGAATAAATTAGAATATCATCTATGAAAACAATTATGAATTTATCCAAATATGGCTTACATATTCGGTTCATCATGTCCATAAATGCAGCTGGGGCATTGGTTAAACCAAATGGCATGACAGTAAATTCATAATGGCCATACCTCGTTCTAAATGCGGTCTTAGGAATGTCATCTTCCTGTACCTTTAATTGATGATATCCTGACCTTAAATCGATTTTAGAGAAAAATCGAGCTCCTTGCAGTTGATCAAACAAATCATCGATTCTCGGTAATGGGTACCGATTCTTAATCGTGACTTTGTTCAGCTCACGGTAGTCAATGCACATACGCATTGATCCGTCCTTCTTTTTAACAAACAGTATCGGCGCTCCCCATGGCGACGAACTTGGTTGTATGAATCCTTTCTCTAACAATTCATCTAATTGTTTCTTCAATTCTTGCATTTCTGCAGGTGCCAACCGATAAGGTGCTTTGGCAATCGGTGATGTTCCTGGTATTAAATGGATCCTGAATTCAACTTCTCTATCCGGAGGTAGTCCTGGTAATTCTTCTGGAAATACATCTGAAAACTGCGATACTACTGGTATATCTTTTAAATCCTTTCCTTTAGTGTTAGTGATTATAGAAATCAAATACACTATAGAACCTTTTCTCATACAACTTGCAGTTTTCATCACAGAAATAAACTTAGTGGACCTAGAGATTTTATCTCCTTTAATTGTGATCATTTTACCTTTTGGTGAATTTACTTGAATTGACTTTTGATCACATAAAATACTAGCTTTATTGGCTATTAACCAATCCATTCCTAAAACAACATCGAATCCTGCCAGATTCATGGGATAAAGATTTGCAATAAACTTTTGATTTAAAATTTCTATGCTTGCTCCCTGCAAGATTTCAGAAATTCTAACGGTTTCTCCATTGGCTGTCTCTACTAAGCATTCTAGTGGTAGTTTAGTTAATGACTGATTTAAAATTTTGCAAAACGATGTATTAATAAAACTTTGGTTTGCACCAGAGTCAAATAATACTTTAGCAAAAACATCATTAACTAAAAACGTACCAGCCATGACATCTGGAATCATCTTGGCTTCTTCTGCAGTCAGAACAAATGCTCTAGCATTTTTAATATTCTTGTTGTCTGGAGATGGAGCTAATTTTGGACAATTTAGCTTGAAATGACCTTGTTCTCCGCAATTGTAACATACCTTGCTGTTAGCTTTCTTCCTGCAGTTTTCTTCCTTGTGTCCCGATATTTTGCAAAAGTTACAATATATGGAGCATCTTCCGGAATGCTTTCTTTTGCAATACCTACAGTAGGGTGCAGAGGTAGAACCTATATTTTTCCCACGGTTAGAATTTCCAGAACGAAATTCTTGGGTCAACTTCTGGGTTAGGTTCCTTACGAAATGTACGTGACAAAACAAGTATGTTGGGAATTAAGCGCATGTACGTGACAAAACAAGGATCGTTCTAATAGATTAAAGATAATAAACCAAGTATAAATCATCTGCTTTCTGAATCTGAATCTGAATGTTAACTTTGACTCATAAACCCTTAAATCCCAACGCTTCTCTAAAAAAATTTGTTCATTTCCTTTTCATGAGGTAAAACCGGTTTCAACATCAAGGGTTGTTTTTCACCCTGTGTGAGCATTGGAAGCCCGACAAACAGTCTTGCAATTACGTCTTCAATCAAGACCGCATTGTTAATTTTAATGATGATTCGAAACATTCCGAATAGCTACCAGAATAACCCGACACGTCTTCTATGATGATTCGAAACATTCACGAACCACAATGGACTCAAACTCACACTACGCACCCTCCCCTGAGGAAAGGTTTCCCGACGACTCAAGATAAAGCAGTTGGTTTGTGTTCATATCAGCGTTGTTGATCACCCTGTGTGAGCATTGTAAGCCCGACCACTAGCAGAAGAACCCGACACGTCTTCTATGATGATTCGAAACATTCACGAACAACAATGGACTCACACTCGTTGTTGCGAATTTGGTTTCTTCGGTACAGGCTGATGAAACCGAAGATTCAGACTCCTTACAACTCTCATCAAATGCCTCACCCTTCCTTTTATTCTACAAATATTAAATAAAGAATAACACCATGCCCGTAATCCCGCGTTGATAGCTTCCGTTTTATTACAGTCATACGACACGTTTTCTTGTTCTTCAATCTTTGTTACTTGTTAATGTTTTATTTTTTTCTACTTTTAGAAAGGTTTGAGCACCTCACGACTGTAAAATATCTAGTTTGATTTACACCTTAAATCACTTAAATACTTTGAGAAAAATCAAATTTTCGTTCCATACGGGCCGTATAAAAGTATACGGCCCGTATACACGTTCGTATACATTGTATACGACCAGGCAAACTAATTTACACATTGTGTATACGGGCCGGGCTGTATACTCTTATACGGCCCGTATGGAATAAAAAAAACTAACAAAGTCTGCTGGCACAGATTTTGTTGTTTTTTTTATTCTATATGGGCCGTATAACAGTATACGGCCCGTATACACCATGTGTAAATAAGTTTTTTCCATGTGTTAATATTACGACCCTTTATTAATTAGGGTAAATGAATTTAATATAATGAATTTAATTAATAATATGTTATATTAAAATCAGATGGACCATTTTTTCCCTGAAGAAAAAGACAAAACAACCAGATTTTAATGCCCAAATAACAGGTGATTTGATTTTTGGACCAAAATGGCAATAAAAGTGAAACCACAGGGATCCAGATTTAAAATGTTTGAGTTTTGGACTAAAATGACAAAAGTTACCAAACCTCATGGACCAAAATGGCAGTTTACTCTTTTAGAATAAAAACAACTAAAAGTTAGGGTTAAATGAAGTTAATGAAATTAAACTATTTCATTAGAGTAAGGCAAAGTAAAATAGGAAAAAAAAAGGGTAATGTATCAATTAGGTGGAGTTAAAACATACCCCAAGACCTTACTAAACAACAATATTTTAAAGGGTGTGACTAAATGCACCTCCATTTTTACTGTTTATACCCCCCTTTCAAAAAATATAATTTTTATAATTTTTAAATTCCACCCTTTACCTTTAATATATTATTGTTTTGTTCAATTGTTTAAGGTTTCTTTCTTTTTTTTTTTTGGTTCATTCCCTGTTTGTTTTTTTTATCAATTCTTGATTGTTTTGTTTAAGTTTCTTTTTCTTTTCACCCGGATGATTTTGTTTTGTATTATTTGTTGATTGTTTTGTTTAAGTTTTTTTTTCACATGATTTTAATAACAATTTGATTTGACATGGAAGATTTTTTTTATATTACATGTTGCTGTATATTATTTATATAAAAATAGGATGTGCTTACACTTTTGATGAATTTGCTAGAGGAATTTTGCAGATGAGAGACATTTTTCAAATCAAAAGAATATATTTTGATCTTTTAGTTAGAATACATACCAAGAACACTCAACCAATTAGAATTATGACGAAAATCAAAGTTGAAAAAAAATGTTTCTTCAAGCTCTCTCTTAATCTCCTACTTTCAATCAGTGCAGGGTTTTTTCTTCAATAGAATCGTTATGTATTCACAAGTATATCCAAATATTCAAATTATGACAAGTAAATAAACCCCAAGAAAAACTAGTGATATTTCCTAATACAAATTTTCAAAAAATAGAAAATACAAGGGTTGATTGTATTTACTTACAAACTTCAAGGGGAAGTGCAACCAGTAAAATTAAAAAAAAAAATGGAGCGCATTTAGCAATATCTTACTTTAAATTCTTTTAAAACTATATTAAAAATACTTTATTTCCTAGTGAAAGATAACCTTAATTACAAAAAAGTTGCAAGGAAAACTAAAAGAAAGAAAAACAAGGATCCAAATTTGTGAATTAATGAGTGTACATTTTACCTACTTTCTAAGACTATTCATAATGGTTAATGTCTGTTAAGGGATATTTTTTGTTACGTCAGCATCATAACGTTCAATGTAATGGTTAAGGCTTCTTAATGCTAGGAATGGCAATGGGTCGGGTTCGGACCGGGTATTGGTAATCCCAAGCCCGTACCCGCCACCCGGTTGTAATTCTTTGTCCCATACCCAGCCTGTTACCCGTTGGGTAATTACCCGTCAGGTATTTGTGGGGTAATTACCCATCGGGTATACCCGTTAATTTGTTAAAAATACCATTGAGACTCCTATGTGCATTTTTCTCTCTAATGTTTATATAATTTTACTATTTTTAATAACTACAAGAAAGGAAAATATGATCAATAATATACATACATATCATATTCATATACATATTTGAAACATATGTATCTTGTATAATTAACTAATTAAGATACTACTACGTTGGAACAATTAGTATATGAATAATGAATAAATGTATGTACTAAAGTTTATATAAATGGAAAATTAAATTTAAATTAATATACTTTTCGGGTATTATTCGGGTAAACGGGCCAGGTATCGGGCGGGTATCACTAATGTAAAGCTCCGCATTTTATGTACTTTCCCTATTTAGAAAATTTTATTCGCATTTCTAAATTTAGAAACTTGTATTCTTATTTCATTTCAATCCTTGTAATCTCGAGACTTTGATCATAATATAAAAAGTATTTTTATATCAACCTTGTTTAATCATACATGCATAATACATAATCAATCGCGAAATACATATTTTAATTTAATACCGAGACATACATTGTGATTAGATTTTCTCGGAATCAAATTCATATGTATTTCATACTTATAACATGCTTGCATACAACTTTATAGCATAAATAACCAACAATACAAGTGCAAGGACTAAAAAATGAAAATCCACCTTCATTAACTCCCAACCACCTTCATTAACTCCCAAACTTAATCCCCACTTATAAATACAAGCCTTCACCACTTCCTAAACATTTTTCACACACCAAATCTTCTCTCAAACTCTCAAATTCTCTCAAGTCTTCCAAGCAAGGAAGAAAACTCTAAGTGTTCTAAGTGTGTTTTCACTCACTTTTCTCCATCTTTCTTCTTCATTTCTTCTTTCAAACTACTTGGACAACCTCTAGGAAGGTTTCCATAAGTTTGCCATGGTAAACTAAGGTGGAACCTCACCATATTTGAGGTCCAAAGTAGTATAAAATTCTGCTTTAATGTATCTTTTTATTTCATGTATATTTTACTTGAAACTTAGTGGAATCTTGTACCCACCATGCTCTCAACTAAGCTCATAGTTGTGGATTTATGTAGTGGTTGATTTCCACAAGAACAAGGCTCAAAACCTTTATAAAATTCAGCCCTAAAAAGTCCCAAGTGACTTCAAAGTGTTGGAACCATCCAAGCTTTCAACCTTCAAAGTTGAACGACTTGTGTTTTGGTGAAGGTGTGAACAATGGAAGCCTTGGCTTTCAAACCATTATTCCACCTATCTCACGTGTTTTAGTGGCGAGAATACCTAAGTAGCTTCCAAGAATCAAAGTAAGATAACCCCGCCTCGCCTCCAACATTTGCCATGTTGGGTATGACACGCCCAGGTTGTTCTTATTTGGCTACTTAGTATGTTAATAGATTAGTTTATGTTCTTATCATTCATGGCCAACCGGGTTTACCAACTGTGTATTGGTGAATCATACAATGAGGTATTTCATACCTCCATGCTTGACTTACATGAATTCTATGATATTATATGATGGACTATTACTATATGATATAAAATATATATCTAGCCGAATTCGTGATACTAACCGATTTATAGTTAAGTGTTATAAATTAGGCTATTCTATCTTCGTTCTAAATTCCTCGTTTATGATTCTAATGGGCAAGTTAGGACCCATGAAATCACATAAAAATTAGTGTCAAAATGAGTGTTTAAGACAATATATTTTTTTTTTGCATATATATACATTATTATACGTAAATCCCGAATCCGAATCCTTTGCCAAATCCAACTACTCACACACCTCCTTTTTCCCCTTATTGGGTAACTTTGGTGTTCCCATCTCAATAACTCATCAACTCTCGGTTTAATCGGAAGCTTTGCAAAACCGTGAGTGTACATGACCCTTTTTATTTTAACACTTTTGGGTGCAATACGTATACATTATCAAACTCACACAATCACATATTTTATGCTTAAAACACAAACAAACAATGCAATATACATGCTTAATACATTATGCTTGAATTCGTATATGCTAGACTATTCTTATGCTTTATACTTGTCATTAACTTCGTACAAGCCTCCCTTAACATGTATAGCAATATAGGAGTAATGCACCGCCCGTATTCTTGAGGTCATGTTAAGTTAAACAAAACGGTCTTATCATTGCTACGATAAGATTACACTAGCGGAAATCTTTGGGTTGACATTTCTAGTTGCATGCTAGTATCGTACGTTAGTTCTAGATAACCATTATGCCATGTGGATTCGTTTAAACTTTTATACATATGCTAGTACTCAAACTTGTATGCTCGCCAATACTTTATGTGTTGACATGTACTTTAATACGTATTGCAGGAAATTGATGATGATGATGATGACGAAGGGAACTTAGCAGGATGAACTAGAAACTCATCTAAATTTTTGTACTTGTTGTTGTATTTGTCCTTTTGATTAAATTGTTTTATTTTGCTTCGAAACATTGTACTTGATTTTAGTAATGAAATGAAATTTTGATTATTAATACTTGTCGCAAACTAGCGTTATGAAGTCTCGAGCAAACTATTTCGTCCCGCCCTGATGTTTCCGCCATCGGTTGGGGTGTGACAACTAAATCTCATACCCGTACCCGAATTTTTTTATATTGTTAATCCCATACCTGTAACACCTCGTAAATTCGTGTCCAGTAATGTACTGGCACGTGTCCCTATTCCTATTCGTGCCAAATGTTGGCCGGGAGGGACTAATTTTGCCAATTTTGAAAAGTATAAATGTGGATGGACTAAAGGTGTCAACATGCTGAAACTATGCCTCTGAGTGACCCTTTACGGTGTTCGTACTCTCAAATGAGCCACTTGTTGGACGAGAGGGACCATTTGTGAAATTATATGAAAGTTTGATATTGGAAGGACTAAATGCGTCAACATGTTAATTTATACCTCTGAGTGACCCTTTAACGAACCGGGAGCTTGATGATATATGGTCATACTCTTGAGTGTGCCAAACATTGGCTAAAAGGGGCTATTTATGCTTAATTATAAAGTATGGAAGTTGAGGGACCTAAAGTGCAAATTGTAAAATTTTATTTTGGGTCGAGACCCTTTATGGACCGCAAAGGCAGACCTCTACGGTCCGTAAAAACCTGCCAACGACAAAAAAATACTTGCAGCCCGCACAAAGCTACCAAAACCATGTTTTTCGAAACCATGAGCCTTCTAAACTGTTGTGCCACGTCCAAGGACACTTGTCCTCACTTCCTAACTCCCCTTAACATCTATGATCACCTCCTCAACCCTCCAACACTATAAATAGGTGTCATATTCCTTCACAAAAACTTGCACCTTCTCAAAACACTTCTCTCTTCACTTCTGGAGGTTCCTGATCCTTAGGAGCTTCCATTTCAAGTTCATTTGCATCAGAAGATCACTCGTAAGTGCTCATTTCATTTACATTTTCGTTTATTAGGCTTTTAAAGCCAAAAGTCAAGCAATTTCGATAATTGCTTTGACTTTCGGTTTAGACCTTTATGGTCCAGCCATTGTTCGAGTCGAACATAGCTACGTGATCGTAATTAGGTAGGTATTAATCCCTCAAAAGGGCACCTCCTGAAAATCACGTTTACTAGGTCAATTAACGGGTCAAAGTTTTAATGTTTAAAAAGTCAAACGGGTCAGTTTTCAAAAATATTATAAACTGATTATACAAATGTTCTAAAATATGTTTTGACACTTAAACAAGTTAGTAATAATTATTAGAACATGTAGGAACATGTTCGGCTCGTCAATTCCAGTTTTAAGGTCGGTTCGCAACCGAAAGTCAAGAAGTTTGACTTCTGCTTTGACTTTCGATTCTGACCCGATTTAGATTAGTTTGCTACTCATTTATGGTTGCATTATGATCGTAAATTAATGTAGCATAACCCTCTGAGGTTATATTACATGATCATGATCATATTCTGAGGTTTTGTACAAGTTTCGATATTATGCCATACTTTGACCGAAATGCCCTTTTTGCAAATTATAAGGTTTTAATCAACAACGAACTTGCAATTGACTTACCTACTGATATGTTAATGTAATTAACATATTTTGATGTTATTAAACTGATCATAAACTAAGTTTTCATACGAGATCGTAAATTATGTTTTAAATTGACCAAAGTGCCCTTTCGGCACATAATATGGTTTTAAACATAATTTATCATATCAAACTTATTATCTACTGATATAATATCAAAATTAAATTATTTTGGGATATCAAATCAGTTCATAACCTGAGTTTATGTACAAGTCCTTATATTATGTCATAATATGACGAAAATGCCTTTTTGGCACACAATATGATTTTAAATCATAAATTTGATACAAAACTAATTATCTACTGTTATGTTATTATAAATAACATATTTTGACACTATGAATCTGTTCACAACTCCAATTTTGATATAAGATCTCAAATTATAAGGACCAAAACGCCCTTTTGGCGCATAGTATGGTTTTAAACCATAACTATCAATCAAAAATTGATACCTACTGATATTATAACTTATTTAAAATG
Organism: Helianthus tuberosus; assembly: GCA_030545235.1. Classification (NCBI taxonomy): domain Eukaryota; kingdom Viridiplantae; phylum Streptophyta; class Magnoliopsida; order Asterales; family Asteraceae; genus Helianthus; species Helianthus tuberosus. Next base: position 62,693,756 of record CM060354.1, on the reverse strand, counting down.
TTTTCATAGTAGGTACATGATTCCAACTCAGATTTTCAAATAAGTTCTCAAACTATGTGTGAAATGACCAAAATGCCCCTACGGTGCATAGTTTGGTCTTAAATCATAAAACTCACATATGTTTGATTACTTACTGATATTATATCAAAAATAAAGTATTTTTACAGAATGATCATGCCCATAACATCAATTTATACGCAAGTTCCTTTAAAACTTCGCTTAATGACTAAAACGCCCTTATGAGGCATATTTTGATTTTAAAACCTTAACGGGCATATAAGTTGATATCCTACGGATATTACAACTTATTTAAAGTATATTGGTATATAGAACTTGTTCATGACTCATCCGGTTACCCAATATCGCTTATATGCGTACGGTTGAGCTTATGTAACTAGTTTACGTAAGTTTACCAAAATGGGTCAAACCTTAACATTTTCACTTCAAATTCTAGAATGTTATTTGTTTACCCATATTATACAAGTCTTAATACTTGTTGGGTTTAAACTACATTCTATTCCGGTCATCACTTTATCAAGCGTATCGTACCGTTTTCAATATTTTAAGTTAACCGGTCCAAGTCTATGACTTAAATGGACCCGTTGACATTCTAATTGGTTATTTATACCATCATTCCAGACTAGGGCCTTCCGGTAAATTTCTACCTACCCTTAGTTGTTTGATTAATGGCTGAGCTATTTATAAACCTTGCATATTAAGACGAGTGTTAGCTCATGTAAATACTTTTAACATATTTTCCCTATACGGGCTTGGGATACGGTAAATTATTACCTCTTGGTCGGGTATGGGATCATATGTCGGATTGTGACTACAAAATCTTCATAACCCGTTTTAATCTGTTTTGTCTGATAACTTAAACATTGGGAGTTAACGCGACCGTGTCCTGGATATCCATCGCTCATTTAAGTTACTAATGGCCACGACTGAGCACGGGGTGTAGGCATACACCTGACAGATGCTAATGCTATATAAAATGTTTTCTTACCCACAAGTTGGGGATAACTCCTTTCTGGGTTTAAGTGGCATGTCGGTTAATCATGTCTCGGTGTTTAGTACTGGGCCCCATATGTATTGACAGGCATGTAAAACTATATAAAAGATTGTTTTGAATTGTCCCAAGTTATTTATAAAATCATGTGCCTTGTGCACTTAAAATGATTTTGAAAATATTTTCAAAATGAATCGGTTGATTGTATTTACCAGTGTAAACTGACGTATTTTCAAAAGACTAAGTTACAGGTGCAAGTACGTAAATAGGCTGGAAGTTGCTCGGTAATGCTAGAAGAGGAATTTGCAACTCTTTTGCATAAAGCCTAGTAGTCTGATGATCTCCCTTTTGTACATTTTATGATTCGCCTGTGAATTTTATTACAAACAAGTCTACATAATTATTTTCGAACATTTGGACGCTTACGGTTGTAATAATATTTTATACTCCAAGACTTCTGTTGTGCTATCTGTGATTGTTTGACTATGACGATACCAATCTTACGTCACGATACTCCCCACCTAGGCCCACCAAGATTGTGTTGGAAAATCGGGGTGTGACAATACCCGGCCTATATGTTTCGGGTATACCCGACCCATATGTTTCGGGTTGCGGGTATACCCTTCGGGCTCGGGCTTTTTTGCCATCCCTACTTAATGCTTTTTTATTCATTACTTTTATATGTTTTTCCTCCTCATTAGGCATTATTCCAGAAATGCCCCTATCATGCCCCTGGGGATGGTGTGATGGCATTATCAAACTCTTTCATGTCCCTATAATGCCCAAGACACATGGCCTAATAACAAGTATCTACTAACAAACTAGATATCTAAAGGTATAATTGAGGATTCGGCTAATATTTGAAAAGGACTTAACTGATGAATCCATAGGTTGACTGAGGATGACAACACAGACGGGGATACACGACTTAAGAGACTCAAGGTCAGGACATGGGTGGAGCAATCCCTAAGACACTACTGGAAAATGGATCGTTTTCCTACGATAATTTGTTTAGACATTCTCGATAAGCGACAATTCTGACGTAAAAACACTAATTTGCAACAGATCTACGACAAAATAACAACAAAAGATGTGTTGTAAAATGCATAGGAAACTTCCGACGAAATTTCTTTTATCACAAATGTGTTGGAAAACCTTTCCCACGAGCATTTTCTCGACAAACCACTTTTTGTCGGAAACTTTGGTTTCCTACGCATTTTTTGATTTCCGATGGAAAATGCGTAGGAAAAGATTTAGATTTCTAGTAGTGATGCACATCCGGTTGTCTATTTCAACATCATCCTTATAATTTGAGGAGACGTTTAAGGTTTTCTTCTAATTAAGGTTTTCGTCTTATTAAAACTAAGGCTACCCCCCCCCCCCCCCCTCCAACAACAAAAAAATACTCTTTAAGATAGAAGACATAGGGAGAAATAAAAATAGATGAGCAATGAGATGTTCAATGTTTTAAAACTGAACATAATTTAGAGGTAATGATGATTTTAAGTTAAACTATTGGGATGAGGATAGAAAAATGGATGAGAAAGCTCCGAATCTCATATCTTGAACCCGAACTCATATACCATATTATGATTAAAAAAATGATATGAGTTAGTGTCAATATATTATATAATTTATCTACCAAATAGTTATATTTCTTTTAGTTGCAGAATATATGATCATTTATATTTAGTGATAATTTATATATAGAATAATGAGTAAACTCTCATTTTAGTCCTTGTGTTTTTACACAAATGTTCATTTCAGTTCAAAAGTTTTTTTTTTTTTTTACCTTTTAGTCCAGCCTGATTTTTGTTTAATTAAAGTCCAACCTAATAACCCTATCCATTTTTTAATATCTTTATATCAAAAGACAAAAATACCCTTAGGTGTGAATAACCAAAATACCACTTGGTGTTTTACAAAATATGTAAAAACTATGGTTTCACCACCCCCATTTTCTCTCGCAGACTTGAACGTGGATCGAATAAAAAGAACATGATGATGATGACGACGACGACGATGCCGATGAAAAGGACTATGACGAAGATGGGTTGATTTTTGCAAACCACATGTTCGATTGTTTGAAGCCATGTCGATTGCATATATGAATCAACAAAAATGACGACTTTTTTTCCCGTTTTTCAGATCTAAGAGTGGTTGTGGTGCCTGTTTAGAAAATCGATTTGATGTTAGTGCTCAAACCCATCAAACCGGTTCTGAAAATCGATCTAATGTTGGTACTCCATCTCCATATCAGGTAGGCAATGATGGAAAGGTGAGCAAATGTGAACCTGGGGTTTGCGAGAGAACAGTGAGAGTGGAGTGTGTAGTTTATTTTATCTTCGGGTAACTTATTTTATTTGTTAATTTTTCTTGGCTAGTGGCATATCTGTCTTTTTACAAGAAATTAACAGAAAAAATTAGATAGTGTTAAGGGGTTGGACTTTAATTGGTATGAACTAGGGATGAGCAAATACCGATACCGTCTCGATCCCGAAAAATACCGATCGAATTTTGTGTAAACTTGGTACCGATACCAAAATATGCCGGTACGGTACGGTATCGGTATTTTGAGGGTAAAATTCGGTATTTTACCGATACCGTACCGTACCGATACCGAAAATGCCAAAAAAGTGGATACCGTTTCTGGTACCGAAAAAATTCGGGATCGGGATCGGGACGGTATTTTATACCAATTGCTCATCCCTAGTATGAACAATAAACTATTAGACTCAGGGGCGCAGCTATTAAGGGATCTGGGGGTGGGGCCTGAACTTTTCGCTAAGTAGTGTAATATATGTGGTTTTCGTAATAAAATTTTTGGGTATATACGTTTTCGACTCCCTGGTTCTACAGAAATTTTTTGGTATATACGTTTTCGACCCCCCGTCGAAAATCTCAAGTTTCGCCACTGATTAGACTAAAAAAATAAAAAAGGACCGAAAAGAATATTTGTGTCAAACTGCATGAACTAAAATGGATATTTACTCTAAGATTAACTAAGGGGCTGTTTGGTAGCATCTGAATGACATTAAGAGGCTACCTCTTAATGAAATCATTTAAGAGTTTAACAAAGATAATGTAGAAGAATGTGACATGTGATGGTTTACCATTCAGATGTTACCTCTTATCCAGTCAGACATAAGGTTACCTCTTATTCATTCAGACATAAGGGCCACAAATGATTTCATTAAGAGACAGCCTCTGAATGGATTAAGAGGCTACCAAACAGGGCCTAAGGATACATAAGTTGTTACTTGGTCGTTTTTCTTGTTTATCTCTAAATTGGTTTATTTCCTAATTTATATTCAACATGACAATCTCATGGACGATATGAAACTAATTCAAATATCTGTTTGTATTACTCTCCAAAATGTTGGTTAATTCATACTTGTTATAGTTATCATATACTGATCGGATTATATTAAATTAACTGAAGCAAAAACTTAATTATTTTTAGGGAGAATGTAACTAATAATATAAAAAAAAAATGTTTTAGTGATAACACGTGGGTTAAATTCTCGACAAACTTATATAAAAAGCAGGAGAATACACAACAACTTTTTCGATATTATTTATATATATATATTAGTGAATAATAATACCATGTTTCCTGTCACATGTTTATGTAATGTTGCCAGAATTTACGTAGTTTTGTGTTTGTAATCTTTACACTATGAAAAAGTAAGATATATTTTATGTAATTGATTATAACAGGTTCATGTCTCGAAATACTTATTTTAACAGTTTATGTGACCAAACTTTTAGAACGAACTATAATCTACATCCACATTAGTTAAAAAAATGTTTAAAAATTTAAAGAATAATTTTAAGCAAAAATAGATTCAACAAAATGTATGTTTCTAATTCGTGATTGATAGCTCTCAACATCTCAAATATGAATAAAAAAGACAAAAAGTGTTGTCAAAAACATAAAAACAAGCACATGATGTAGATAACATGTTAATGGTAGCACAATGAGATAAGCTAAGCTTTTAGTGGCGTTTTGCCAAACCGATGTGTAGGAATACTAACCATTCCAATATTCGTTGTGTTTGTGTTTGCTTAAAATTGGGCAACTGCAAAGTGTAAGCTATTTGTTTTACTTTCGCCTGTTAATCATGTTAATCAGTTCTGTTTAAACATAATGGAAAACATGAATAACATACCTGTTACAGCAGACAGGCCAGCAGAGAATCCAGTCAGAGATGCAGCCATTGAGTTTGACATACTTGTCAGGATGATCTGGTTCCTCCTTAGGGTGTAAAGTTATGATGGTGATGAACCGAAACAAGGGAGGGTTTCGGTTGGGAGAGAGAGCCGAGATTGTGATGTTATGAGGGTTGTGAAATTGTCTAATTTGTGTAACCCTTAAACTCTCTAATAATCTCCTTATATATACACCCAAGAGGAAACCTAATTAGTTAATAAGGATAATATGGTCCATCAACAATTACCAACTAATTATTAATAGGTTATTAATATATTTTGATCTATATAATATAAATGATTATAATGGCTACAAGATTAAATATTATAATAATAATATATTTAATCTTACATTCTCCCACTTAGCCGAGTAATCATTTATCATGAGTATTAGATGAGCCTGGCCAGGAGTTAACACTCATTTTAGCCTTAAACCAATAACTATAGCAGAGAAATACAGCCGTTGAATCATCATTCGACTCAGGACCCCCATTAGTCATACTATAGCCTTAATTTAAAATCTAATAGTTACGATCAAAATACGCATAAGCCCTTTAGCGTCTGATTTGTATTTATATTTGTCTATATGTCATTACACCGGCAGAACATATGTTAGAGACATACAAAATCAAACCGAGGAAATTTTATTAATTAAAACATAAGCTGGTACAATATGCCATTAAATAAGGTCTTTAGTAAGTCCCATATTCGGTACATGTTCTTCGAAAACTTTAGGTGGGAGACCTTTAGTCATCGGATCCGTGATGTGCGTAAGTGTGTATAGTTTTTAATGTATATTTTAAGCCCTTTAACAATTTTTTAGCCAAGTTTTAAATTTATAAAACACGATATTTACAAACACTAAACACACATATGGGCAAGTGCACCCATCGTGAGCGTAGTATAGAGTTGATAAGATACCGAGGTCGTCCAAGGACACAAGAGCTTTTAGTACCGGTTTATCCTCAACGTCTAATCAAATCAAAAAATTTAGAAAAAGGTTTTTTAAACAAGAAAAATAAAACTAACTAAAATGCTGAAAAATAAAATAAAATAAAAACAGATAGACAAGATGAATCACTTGGATCCGACTCGTATTTAGTGTAACCTTTGATTATTCCGCACTTTTGCACTTTTTAAGAGATTATCTTAGTTATTGTAGTAGGCCCCTCTTCTGAAGGTGACGTTACCCTCAACCCAGTAGTTTGAGTCAGCAAGGATACAATCCTAAAGGGTTGGATTATTGAAAGATAATTAATTAAGTTATTAATGCAAATTGTGGTAGGCCCCTCTTCTGGATGTGACGTTACCCTCGGCTAAGTAGTCTGAGTCAGCAGGGAGACAGTCCTAAGTAGCCGGGTTAAAGTTTTAATAGTAGTTTACATATGAGGGGATCAAGGAGTTCGGACCCCCGCCATCCAATACCAGTGGGTATTGAAGGAGGTCATACTAAAGTTGACCCAGGTCCTTGCAGGATCTATACACTGAACAAGGCAAGACTCTTACCAAACTGTTCCCTTAACCCCCGACCAGGTAGCCAACATATCTCCATATAGACCGTGGAGATATGAATGGTGAAAACCTTTTATTTTATATAGACAGTAAAATAATGCCAAGACACCACGGACAAACGATAAGGAAGACTCACCTTCAACATAAGAAACTAGTTATTAAAGTCATTAATACAGAACCAAATAAAAAGTGCGAAAAGATTAAAAATAAAAAGTATTACACTAAACACTTGTCTTCACCAAGTGATGTAAGAGACTTAGGAAAACATGGCATTTGATTGTCAAGAACTCTTACGATCAATCTTGGATCCCGAGACTACTCACACACTCTATGATGGATGATGGATGATGGTGGTGGTGGGTGGGTGAAGTGTGAGAGAGGTGGTTTGCCAAGGGATGGTTTGCAAATGAGCCAAGCACCCCTATTTATAGCCTGCACAGAAGCCCGGACACGGCCCCGTGTCCATTGGGCACTGCCCCGTGTCCACCCATCTTCTCTTTCTTCATTAAATGCAGTTTGTCTGCATTAGTTGACCACGCCCCCGTGTCCGTTGGGCACGACCCCGTGTGCAGAAACGTATCTGTACTATCAAGATTTTCCTAGATTCTGCGAATCTTAGAGTTGACCACGTCCCCGTGTCCGCTGGACACGCCCCCGTGGTGGGTGATAGAAGCTTCTACAACTTTGTCTTTTCTGCAGACACTTGGGCATGCCCCCGTGCTCAGTGGGCACGGGGCGTGTTCAGCCATCTGTTCTCTTGTTTTTGCTTTGGAGGATGCTGTCGAGTGGTCGGGTATGCCACTTTTATTCCTTTTCTTGTATTTATGCTGGATTTGGCTGCATTTTTGCTTCTTTTGTTCATTTAAGCTCTTTTAACCCTGAAAATACAAAAGGAAGACAAAAGCACACTTTTTCCAATATTAGTACTAAAAAATGGTTAGTTTTATGCCTCATTTGATGTAATTTATATGTTGCATTTTGCGCACATCAAATACCCCCACACTTGAATCTTTGCTTGTCCTCAAGCAAAACTCTTTATTTTGTGGCTTACACTCCCAAATGGAATGGGTAGAAGAGAAGGTTTTTGGGCTTGTCATAGAGTGTCGGGATTTCTAAGATTCTTTATTAGGTTTTATTTTTATTTGATTTACAAACCTATTCGTCATGATTTATTTGAAACATTACACAAGATAAATTACTTATTAGGGCATAACATGCCTCTTTAAAATTCCATTTATATACAAGTTCACATACCTCATGGGGGATCACTCAACACTCGGCCGAAGGTGTATTTTTGTGAAAACTCTCGAGAGCGGCATGGAACTTATTTCTACCATAAGCTTGCCAAGTGATCAATCCTCATCCTTTTTAACTATACACCTTTGTAAATATCAAGAGGACTTTTTGGGGGAAGGGTTAGGCTTGGGTTAAAGGTAGGTGGTTGGGTTAGTGGTTAGTAGAAAAGGGAGAAAGGCGTAAAAAGCTTCGGTTTTCGTAAGACTTTTATTTTTATGACTTTTTATTTTGATGAAGCAATTTTTCAAACAAAGTTCTTTTTGATAAACTTGTTTGTTTATTTCTTTTGGCTTCATCATCAAATTTTTTTTTTACATCATAAGGAAGTCATAAGAAAAACCAAGCTTTGTTACTAAAATAAAGGGTTTAAAATGAAAAAGGGTTTTGGTGGGTAAAAAGAGATTGATTTGGGTTGAGAAATGAAAAGGTTTAGGCTCAAAGGGGTTAACTAGGGGGATTTTGGGTAGGTGGTAAAAAAAAAGAAAAATAATGGTGTTGAAATAAAAAGGGTTAGTCCTAATGCCTCCATCATTTACTTACTCGGGTTTAAGTTGGTAAGGACCGGGAATGTATTATCGTGGCAAGTTCTAGAGTCGTAAGAACTAAGCGGCTATTCACACAAGAAACGAAAAATGAGCATTTAGTTTAAAGATGTGTATTTGTATGCTCAATAAAGGCTCAAAACTCACTTTTTGTGGGAATGGGTTTTTTATGTGATCAAGTATATATAATCAAATTTTAACTAGATTTGTCATGCCGTTTCATAATTTTCTTATGTTGGTTCTTTTTATCACGACGCTATCGGTTGTAAATTTGTAAAAATATCACCTTTTTTTAGAACTTGTAATTCCCAAATTAAACCAAGACAAGTAAAAAAAATGAAAATTTTTGAAAAATTTTTGGGGTGTTTAGCGGTTCCAATAGAGTTTTGTGTAAGGCTTGTAATTAGGACTTGCAAAATTTAAGGTTTTAGCATCCCCCCCCCCCCACTTAAATTACACATTGTCCTCAATGTGTCCCAAAAATAAGTTTTTAGGTTGATTGAATGTGTAAAAAGATGTGAAAAAGCAAAATTTTATGTTATTGGGCGTCTGGACAAGGCCCCGTGGTGTCCGGGCACGGCCCCGTGTTCAGATTGCCAGTAACAGAAAAATAAAACAAAGTAACAAAAGGCTTGACACGGGGGCGTGTTCAGTGAGCATGCCCCGTGTCCAGGTACCTGAACTGGGCATTTTTCTGCAGATAGTTGAGCACGGGGCGTGTTGGATGAGCACGGTCCCGTGCTGAACTTGCTGTAATGAAGAAAAATTTGCGGGTGGCCCTGTTTTTGTGCATGGGGTGCTGGTGCAAGTTTCCCTTGGTATCCTTCACCATCCGGAGTGTGTTTTATCCATTACATCATCATCCAAACACCAAATTAATTAAAACCATCATTTATTAAAACTAGCACATTACATAAGATCCTAGAGAATTTAAAGCAGAAAAATAAAACTAAGGGTCCTAAGATAGATAGGTCAAGTGATACATAAAATCATCATAAGGAGTTCTATTTTTATCAAAATTTCCGGAAATAGCTTTCCGGTATTTAAAAGTTTTGTAGAACTTCGGACCGAGGGGTATTCCCTAGATGTTATTAAAGTCATTCTTCTATTTCTCTCGGGAGGAAGAAGGCGGGCTCGTTTTCTTCAACATCTTGCGGGGGGGGGGGAGTGACACCAACCGGAACCCCTTGTAGTATGTCTCGAGGGGGCTCCGGATGTATGGCGTACCATTCGGCCGGTATGATGACTTTGGGTACCACATTTCATGCCCTTTGGGTGATAATTGGAACCAAAGGAGGAGAAGCGAGAATGTTCAACCTTTGGTGCAAAAGGTTGACCTCTCGAATACATCCCTCTAGTCCCACCGTCAAATGATTGATACGGTCGACCAATGCTTCTTCCACTCCCGTCATTTCATCAATAGCTTCTCTTAAAGCGTAGGCGTATTTTATAAGAGAATCTTCAACCGTTGATGACCTTCTCCCTTGTCGGTTGTTTCAGGAGTGCGATGAAGAAGTTCCGCTAGTTCTGCCCGCCATTCTGAGAATACATACCGAAAAGAGTTCAATTTTATGGAAACAGTACCTCGAACACGGCCCCGCGTTCAGATGTCTGCAGATTTTTGGAACAAGGAATCTTGGAGTTTCAAATTATTTTACCAACTTAAGAAGCGTTTTTGAGCAGAAATAATTTAAAACAATGTTCTAAAACTTATTTTTAACAAGATTCCTTGGACAAAAAACCTAACAAACATCACAGTAAATCTTGGAATCATGATGAGGAAAAAATGAAGAAGAAGGGAATGGACAAGAGAGGAAAGGACAAGATGGTTGTTGAGAACCTTCTTTTAGAAAATACCTAGGATGGTATGTGTGAAGATCCCACCAAATCTCTGTCCCCGGATTGGTCCAAATGTGCAGGAATCGTGCTGCATTTATAGAAAACGACAGCACGCTGCACACGGCCCCGTGTCGGCTGGACACGGCCCCGTGTGCAGACAAGATCCTGACACATTTTGTCCGTATTCTGACAAAAAGTCAGAAAGGAATCTTTTGGTGGACACGGGGGCGTGCTGACCTGGACACGGCCCCATGTCTAGAGGTTGTTTATGAAGTTTCATCTATTTCTAAGGAACTTATCCAGATCGGGTGGTTCCTTACTGGATGGAACAACCCCAAAGTGCCTGAGATACCTTAGTTTCTCAAGATTAAGACGAGAACGCAAGAGGTTGTCGGTGAGGGTGATTCCTATGCTATATGTAGGTGGACAAGTCCAACCCTTTCCTGGGCTCTCGTTAAAGAAGGTGTATGCCGAATCGCTCAGGTCTATGTATGCACCGAACGAAGTCGATGGGGAGTCCTTCACGGCACAATCGACACAGGGACGTCTATCGTTCAAGTCTTCGCTAGAGTTAGAGGTGATTTCGGGAACAACGAAGTTGTTTTTATTCGAATGTGATCTCAATAATTCTTCTTGGGCTTCGTCTTGAGGTGAATTAATGATATCCATCTCAAGTTCTTTCACCCAAGTAAGAATTAGATCTTCCATTTGAAATAATTCATCGAGAAGCATTTCTCCTAGAAGGGTTGATTGAGAGCATTCGAGGGAGAGATAGAGATTATTTTTATTTTCGCCCCTCTTAAGGCTACAGGAAAACAATGGGTCTATATAATGGGGCTTATAATTTAGAAAATAACATTCTAAATCTTTATGAGGGCCGCCACATATTTGACACCACGTACCATAAGAGTGCCGAAAGTAAAAAAATATCAGTATCACTCATGTTTGTGCTAGAAATTACCAACCGTCGTGATCTTACGGTTCTGTTTTCAGTAACTGAAACTTGGGCACGGGGTGTGTTGAGTGGGCACGGCCCCGTGTTCAGCTTACTGTCTGACTTAAAACAGGATTGCCAGTTCCAAAGATTGGGCACGGGGCGTGTTCAGCGGGCACGGTCCGTGCTGAGTTCTGCAGAAGCTGAAAAATTAAGAAAAATCCTAAAAAAATAGAAAAATAAGAAAAAACGATTAGGCCGTTGATTCCTAACTTTCTTAAAATCCTTGTGTCCCCGGCAACGGCGCCAAAAAACTTGATGTGCGTAAGTGTGTATAGTTTTTAATGTATATTTTAAGCCCTTTAACACTTTTTTAGCCAAGTTTTAAATTTATAAAACACGATATTTACTAACACTAAACACACATATGGGCAAGTGCACCCATCGTGAGCGTAGTATAGTGTTGGTAAGATACCGAGGTCGTCCAAGGATACAAGAGCTTTTAGTACCGGTTTATCGTCAACGTCTAATCAAATCAAAAAATTTAGAAAAAGGTTTTTTAAACAAGAAAAATAAAACTAACTAAAATGCTGAAAAATAAAATAAAATAAAAATAGATAGACAAGATGAATCACTTGGATCCGACTCGTATTTAGTGTAACCTTTGATTATTTCCGCACTTTTGCACTTTTTAAGAGATTATCTTAGTTATTGTAGTAGGCCCCTCTTCTGAAGGTGACGTTTCCCTCAGCCCAGTAGTTTGAGTCAGCAAGGATACAATCCTAAAGGGTTGGATTATTGAAAGATAATTAATTAAGTTATTAATGCATATTGTGGTAGGCCCCTCTTCTGGATGTGACGTTACCCTCGGCTAAGTAGTCCGAGTCAGCAGGGATACATTCCTAAGTAGCCGGGTTAAAGTTTTAATAGTAGTTTACATATGAGGGGATCAAGGAGTTCGGACCCCCGCCATCCAATACCAGTGGGTATTGAAGGAAGTCCTACTAAAGTTGACCCAGGTCCTTGCAGGATCTATACACTGAACAAGGCAAGACTCTTACCAAACTGTTCCCTTAACCCCCGACCCGGTAGCCAACATATCTCCATATAGACCGTGGAGATATGAATGGTGAAAATCTTTTATTTTATATAGACAGTAAAATAATGCCAAGACACCACAGACAAACCATAAGGAAGACTCACCTTCAACATAAGAAACTAGTTATTAAAGTCATTAATACAGAACCAAATAAAAAGTGCGAAAAGATTAAAAATAAAAAGTATTACACTAAACACTTGTCTTCACCAAGTGATGTAAGAGACTTAGGCAAACATGGCCTTTGATTGTCAAGAACTCTTACGATCAATCTTGGATCTCGAGACTACTCACACACTCTATGATGGATGATGGATGATGGTGGTGGATGTGGGTTGTGATGGTGGTGGTGGGTGGGTGAAGTGTGAGAGAGGTGGTTTGCTAAGGGATGGTTTGTAAATGAGCCAAGCACCCATATTTATAGCCTGCACAGAAGCCCGGACACGGCCCCGTGTCCATTGGGCACGGCCCCGTGTCAACCCATCTTATCTTTCTTCATTAAATGCAGTTTGTATGCATTAGTTGACCACGCCCCCGTGTCCGCTGGGCACGGCCCCGTGTGCAGAAGCGTATCTGTACTATTAAGATTTTCCTAGATTCTGCGAATCTTAGAGTTGACCACGGCACCGTGTCCGCTGGACACGCCCCCGTGGTGGGTGATAGAAGCTTCTACAACTTTGTCTTTTCTGCATACACTTGGGCACGCCCCCGTCCTCAGTGGGCATGGGGCGTGTTCAGCCATCTGTTCTCTTGTTTTTGCTTTGGAGGATGCTGTCGAGGGGTCGGGCATGCCACTTTTATTCCTTTTCTTGTATTTATGCTGGATTTGGCTGCAATTTTTGCTTCTTTTATTCATTTAAGCTCTTTTAACCTGAAAATACAAAAGGAAGACAAAAGCACACTTTTTCCAACATTAGTACTAAAAAATGGTTAGTTTTATGCCTCATTTGATGTAATTTATATGTTGTATTTTGCGCACATCAATCCGCAAGCATATCTTTAGTACTAATATACTCAATACAAAGATTATTTTCCTCAACTCGTTCACGTACGAACAAATATTTTGTATCGAGATATAAACCAGCTCCAGTCGAACTGTTACTGTTCGAGAAACTAACGGCAGCTGAGTTATCACAGTAAAGCTTCAATGGTCTAGAAATGGAATTAACGATTTTGAGTCCAGTGATCAGATTTCTAAGCAACATTCCATGACAGGTTGCGTTGTAAACAGCAATGTATTCTGCCATCATTGTGGAAGTTGTGGTTAACTGTTGTTTATGACTCTTCCATGAGATAGGTCCGCCTGCTAACATAAAGATGTAGCCCGAAGTGGATTTCTTGTCATCTTTACATTTGGCAAAGTCAGAATCAGAATAACCTACCACTTCTAAGTGATCACTTCTTCTATAAGTCAGTTTATATACCTTCGTCCATTGAAGATATCTAAGGACCTTCTTAGCTGCTTTCCTGTGATCTAGGCCAGGATTAGTCTGATAACGGCCTAGCATTCCAGCAATATAAGCGATATCTGGGCGAGTACAGACTTGAGCATACATCAGGCTCCCGACTACTGACGCGTAAGGTATCTGGCTCATTTGCCCCTTTTCAACCTCTGTTGTCGGACACTCGAATGAACCGAAAACATCTCCCTTAACTACTGGAGCGACGGAGGGTTTGCACTGTTGCATGTTGTAACGTGTAAGGACACGATCTATGTAAGTCTTTTGAGACAATCCTAAGATCCCTTTGTGTCTATCTTGGTGAATTTCGATGCCAATGACATAAGAAGCATCTCTGAGATCCTTCATGTCGAAGTTATGCGAGAGTAACCGCTTCAACGCATGTAACATGTCTAAACTATTACTTGCCAATAGAATATCGTCTACATAAAGGACAAGTATAGTAAAGTTACTCCCACTCATCTTGAGGTAGGTGCATTGATCCACTTGATTCTTCATAAAACCTTGTCTCTTCATGACTTAATCAAACTTGAGGTACCATTGACGTGATGCTTGTTTTAACCCATAAATGGATTTCTTCAACTTACAGATTAGATGCTCCTGACCTTCAGGTTTAAAGCCTTCAGGTTGTTTCATGTAAACATCTTCGTCTAAGTCTCCGTTAAGTTAAGCAGTTTTGACGTCCATCTGATGCAGCTCCAAATCAAAATGAGCTACTAGGGCCATAACGATCCTTAATGAATCTTTACGAGAGACAGGTGAAAACGTCTCTTGATAGTCAATTCCCTCTTTCTGAGTTTAGCCCTTTGCAACCAATCTCGCTTTGTAGCGTTCAACGTTCCCATTTGGATCCAGTTTTGTTTTGAACACCCATTTACAACCTACATGTTTAACACCGTTGGGTAATTCGACCAAATCCCAAACGTCATTTTTCTTCATGGATTCAAGCTCATCAATCATTGCTTTATTCCATTCAGAAGACTGATCACTGCTAATGGCTTCATTATAAGAGGTAGGATCATTGAGCTTTCCAGCATCCATTTCAGTCAGGTAGGTAACATAATCATCCCAATTAGTAGTCCTTCTTTGCCTAGATGACCTCCTGAGTTGATTATCGGGTTCAACGTTGTCTTGGTTTTGAGCGTTTGATGTGCCTTCGTTATGAGGTATAATGGGTTCTGATTATGGAGATGGAATTTGTGCAGTAGCTTCAGGTGCAGTTGTTGCATTGGGTACAAGAGGAGTAAACGGAGTAATGGTAAGCGACGAGTCTCTCCCCCCCCTGGCGTCTTGTACTTCTTGCAATTCTTCATAAGGGTTGGTACTGCTCCCACTGACCTTGAAATCCTCCAGGAACGCAGCACGCTTGGTTTCAACAATACGGGTGACATGGGAAGGACAATAGAAACGATAACCCTTCGAATGATCAGGATACCCGATAAAGAAACAGGTAACTGTTTTAGGGTCAAGTTTCCTTAGGAAAGGATTATAGAGTTTTGCTTCAGCAATGCAACCCCATACTTTCATATATTTAAGACTCGGTTTCCTTCCTATCCAAAGTTCATAAGGAGTTTTAGGGACAGACTTAGACGGAACTCTATTGGGTATATGAACAGTTACTTTTAACGCTTCAGTCCAGAGGAATAATGGTAAATTAGTGTTGGCTAACATACTGCGCACCATGTTCATAAGGGTACGATTTCTTCGTTCAGCGACACCGTTCTGCTGAGGTGTACCGGGCATGGTGTATTGGTTCACAATCCCCTGGCCCTTACAAAACTCATAAAATGGACCAGGAGCTTGACCCACATCAGTATGTCTTCCATAATATTCACCGCCTCTATCTGATCTCACAACTTTAATCCGACGATCTAATTGCTTTTCAACTTCAGCTTTATAATCTTTAAAATTTATAAGAGATTCATACTTTTCCTTAATAAGATACAAGTACATGTAACGAGAATAATCATCAATGAAAGTGATAAATGAAGTATGTCCTGTTATGCCAGCGATTTGGTAGGGACCACTAATGTCAGTGTGAATGAGTTCTAATAAATTAGAGCTCCTAGTGGCACCTTTCTTATTCGCTAATGTCATTTTGCCTTTAAGACATTTCACACATGTTCCAAAATCAGTGAAATCGAGAGGAGGTAAGACTTCATCCTTTACGAGACGATTTAATCGTTCTCTTGAGATGTGGCCTAAACATTGATGCCACAACATAGATGAAGTCTCTAAGTCTCGAATCTGTTTCATCTTTGTGAGTGATTCATTAATATTATATGACAATAAAGATTTGGAAAAATTATCATCTAGTTCTAATCTATAGAGACCACCATCCAGAATGCCAGTTCCACAAACAACGGAATCATAGAGAATAGAGAGTTTGCGATGACCATGGGAAACGACAAAACCGTCCATGTCTAACTTTGGTCCTGATACAAGGTTCTGAGTTACCTCAAGAATATATAAGGTATCATAAAGTTTAATACATAAACCGGTTTTAAAAAATAATTGTAATGTTCCTATAGCCTTCACTTCTAATTCCCGATCATCCCCAACTTTAAGTGTTCTTTGGTTTCTTCCCAGCTTCCGGATTGAAAGGAATCCCTGAGTAGAGTTGGTTACTTGAACCATAGAACCAGAATCAAACCACCAAGAATTAGCAGGAACATTTAAATTAAAGGACTCAAGTATCATGAAAAAATCATTACCTTTCTTAGCCAGCCACTCCTTGAAGTCAAGGCATTCCTTTTGCTTATGTCCTGTTTTCTTACAGAACTTGCAATAGGGTTTGCCTAAGGAGCTCTTAGAGCTGGAAGGTGCACTTGTATTAGGATTTGGCTTTTGGACTTTGGAAGCATCCTTTCTGTGATGATTATTCTTCCTCTTCTTAGAGCTGGAGGTGGTGAAGTTAGCAACATCAGTAGTGCGATCCATCTTCATACGCTCTTCCTCCTGTACGCACATAGCGACCAGCTCACTCATCGTCCATTTGTCCTTCTGAGTGTTGTAATTGATCTTGAATGCTTCATAGGATGAAGGAAGCGAAGTGATGATGAAGTGAACAAGAAAACCATCACTGATTTCCATCTATAAATATAAGGAAATCGAGATCGCTAATGGTTTGCAAGGCCATTAACATGTGACACGACATAGGAAGCATCCAAACCATAGGCATTTTTAGTTGTCGATTCACGACTAGAGACACAAAAGCACTGCTTGGTAAAAGAGTGGCCAAGAGTGTGGTTGCCTGGAACCCATTAGATCTAACATTTTGTTCCGCGGTCTTGGTATGTAACTAATTAATGGTGCTTATGGCACCCTATTCGTGACATGATCTAAAGTATCATTCCTTAGTTTTTGTATTCAACATACCATAACACATGTATTTTCCCCAAGTTTAGAAACTAAGTAAAAGTTTAAAAGTGGGGACATGAACTCACAACTTTGCGTATCCTGCGCCGTAAACTTCACTGGTTGGTTTTATAGCGTCGTGACCTATACGTGTTCTATTAATGTTAGTCACTAGACTTGTATCACACAAGTACAAGTCACCATCTTTAGCTTATGTATTTGTTCTTTATACGTTTATGTAGACTTTTCGAGGTAATAAGTTGTTTAAAATAATTTATATTTTTAACTTTTCAAGTGAGTTACTTATATTATTTTCCCAAAGATAATATAAGTATTTTGTGAAATAATATTCTCAATATTATTTTTGTACAAGTATACTTAGGAAAGTATACTTTGTATTTTATGTAAATACTTGTGTATCTTGTATTTTTCACCAAAAATCAATACTTGATTTTTATTACTTTCCGGAATTATATTTCTTAAAAATAATATATTTTTAAGACTTGTATGAAACATATATATTTTGTCATGCTATAAAATATACATGTGTTTATTCTTGTTATCCACCCGAGTTATATATTTTTGTCCAAAAGTATATCTTAAGTTCATAACTTGTCCAAGTTAAATAATATGTTAAGAAATATATTTTCATAAATATATTTTCTTGTATTTGTCCATGTGCTTCTTATGTATTCTCATGTATTTTGTATGTGTATTTTTGTATTTTTACTCCTTAGGAGTATTTAGTGTATTTTTAAGTCCTAATACACTACTACATATAATACACATAATATACACTTAGCACAAGATTTTGTGATCACTAAATACATATATTTTCCCGAAAATATACATACTTAATATAAATTTTATCTTGAATAAATAATCATTTCTTAACTTGTAATTTCTTACAAAGATTAGGGAAACCTTGGTAAATATTTTTAGGTGAATTTTTAAGGAATAAGTTTCCCCAAAACTTATATTTTTCTAAGTGTCAAAATTTTATAAAAATTTTGACATAGTTTCCCCTAAAAATGGAGGTTTCCCATGTTTTCAAAACATGTGTTTATTTTCTTTTCAATCATCAAAATAATTTTCAACAACAATCATCAACAACATATACTAATTTCTTCATATGAAACGTCATGGTGAACTTGATTCTTGTTAAACATGTGTAGTCTTTTAGATCTACACTTTACATAAGGTGATCTTTCCAAAATAAGTGTTCTTGTAAATTTTTAACCAACTTTTTATAAGACTTTATTTTACTAACCAACTCATCCATGAGTTTAATGGTTTCAAAGTTTGTAAATCATGTTTCTAACACCACTTTTATGTTTATTTGATAGATCATTGTTTTTAATCTCATGTTTACCCATGGATCTTTCAAGATCCATGCTTAATATCTTTAGATATTTCAAAAACAAGCTTTATGTTATATTTTTAACAAACTTTCCATGAGTTTTAGTTTCAAAAATTAATTCTACACATACTTTATCACTTCAAAATTACAAGTTTATGCACAAAAATTCATATTTCAAGTTCACATTATGCTTCATATGTTCACCTTCAAGTTTAACCATGGATCCTTCAAGATCCATGCTTAAACTTGGTAGATCCTAGCTTTAACATACTTGATCTAATCATAAACACAAGATACCACATCAACAACTTCATTACATACACTAAAATTTCATGTAATCACTTATTTTCTTCATGAATATGTTAGATCTTCTTATCTTTAACATTAGAAGTTAAGTTGTTTAGATGGTGAAACTTGTACATAACACAAACATGACTTAAATTAGTGATCAAGAGGTTTACTACTAGCTCTAATGGCTAGGGAAGTGGCACAAAAATGGAGATGATGATCAAGGAAGAAGATGAGAGGTTAAAAGCTCCACAAGATGGTCCTTCAAGTTCTAGCACCATACACCTTCCTAAATGGCCTCCATACACCTTCTAGCAAGCTTGGATTGTGAGGAAATGAAGTGAAAATGGTGGGGTGTTTGTGGGGTATGTGAGCTGAGAGTTGGAGGTGAACAAGGAAGAAGATGAAGTGGTTTGTGAGTGTGTGATTAGTTTAGGCTTTATAAAGATCTTCCATATCTTCTTTATGGTATATTTGTTAGAATATTCACCAACACAAGATCAAATAAAATCAAATGAAATCAAACAAAATCCCATGGTGGGACCCTTGTCCCAACCGTCCAAGGAGGTAGGGGGTAAAGTGTAATTTTTGAGAAGTTGAAGGTTTAAGGTGCAAACGAGGGGGTTTAAGTTAGTTTTAGTGTATTTAGGGGGTTTTATGATTTTTAAGGTGTTCTAGCATCAATACTAATTTAATATCATAAAAACGTTGCTTCTAGTCAAATTTTGATGTCCCAGTTATTGTCCGGTTGTTCGGTTCATTACGGTTCGTTAAAGTGCTGAATTGCGCAGTTTCACTAGGTATAAAGCACTTTTTATGGCAGTTTTAATTCCTGATACTTTGTAAGTTATTTTGGACAATAAAACATAAATTTTGCATGATATTATTGTGTTAGAAGCTGCATTATGCTGATTTATGCTGAATTCCGCATTTAAAGTGAGTTTCGGGTGATTTTTAGTGCATAGTTTAGCTTCCGGAAAGTTTATATGTTAACCCTTGTATCCATACTTGGGTTTTAATGTATTTTAGATGTTGGACCTAATCCTAGGCCCTAATTCTATTTTTTGACTACTTTCTACAGAGCTACTGACACAGTGTGTCTTACCGGTGAGTTTACTAGTCTTTCTGACGCAATGCTAAAAGTAATGCATAAAGCAATATTTGAAGTATAAAATGTGCATGAATTCACAAGTATAGCATGCAATCAGACAATGTTGACATTTAAGCACATAATTGCAGATATTAAATAATAATTAAACTGTACGAAAATTACCGGTTTTGTGCCAGTTGTCACGGATAGGTGGCTTTCGGAGGTCTGAAAAACAGAATTGATAAATTTAGTGAAAATGGGGTTGAAAGATCATAACCCAATAGTTGAGGATCTCATTCTACAGCTTTGATAAATTCAGGGTTATTTTCAAATAATGCTTCCTAGATGTTTGAAGACCGACAAATGTTCAAAGAAGCAGCCATGTGGACATTTGTCTGTCTTTGTCGTTCTTCAAACATCTAGGAACCATTATTTGAGAATACCCCTGAATTTATCGGAGCTGTAGAATGAGATCCTCCGCTGTTGGGTTATCATCTTTCAAATCCATTTTCTCTAAATTTATCAATTTTGTTTTTCAACAGGGATGTAATGCAATGACTCCTCTCAATTGAATAGACAGACACTTGCTTCCGATCAAAGGGTTATGGAATGGTTATACCAGCTGTTCATGCTAAGGACTGTTATAATTAAACACTACTCCTTATAAAGACTGATGGGCTTAAAGACTGATGGGCTTAAAGACTGATGAGGCCTATCCACTGTTGGAGACAACGCCCTGTTAAAGACAAGCACTTATGTACCTAAAGCCTGATCAACGAAAGGAAAACCACTGCTCAGTAGCAGCAGTGGTTCAGCATCTACAGCGGATTCAACTTTAGTATTTATGTATCAGTGTTTCTTATGTAACAGTGTTTAGTGTAGCAGTGGTTCGCTATAGTTTATCTCTCGAGACAAACCCTATACAAACTGAAAGACGAACCACTTCCCAACAACAACAGTGGTTCAGCATCAACATCAGATATTCTACCTTTGTTTTTGTTAACAGTGTTTATATGTAACAGTATTTATCACATCAGTGTTTTATACTCTGTTAGATTGTTAGATGTCATATCACTGAGATGTTTATATGTAACAGTATTTATCACATCACCCCAGCATGCTAACTGATATGTACTATAAATTGAACAGTGGTTTGATCTTTATACTACTAAATAAAAATGAAGTACACTTGGATGATTATTAAGCTCCTCATTTTGATTGTTTGGGTATAGTATTCTTGAATTTGGTCTTTTTTTGCAAACAGATGTTTATGGGCCAACTTCTTTTTAAGGTCAAACATTTGTTTAAGCACAAACATCTGTTTATGTCCAAACATATGTTTAAGGTCAAATATCTGTTTAAGGTCAAACATCCTCAAAATAGTTAAAAATGATAGTTTTCATTAATCCTTAAAAGTCTGTTACAACCACTGTTTTGGTTCAAACATCTGATTGTTAAATGTTATCCACTGCTGAAAGACAACCTCTGTTTCTTCATTCTTCATGTTGACCACTGACTGACTAAACATCTGTGTTTCAATCACTGTTGGCTATCCACTGATAGTTAAAAAATAGTCACTGCTCACATTTTTATTGTTGACATCCACTGATATTGACAATCATTGGTTTTCCTAAAAAACATCCACTGCTCACATTTTTATTGTTGATGTGCTTAATTAATTATAGAATGAAATTATCAAATGAAAACTAGAATTACAATGAAATTACAATTTTACCTAATCGTTACATTCCAATGAGATAAGAGTTCCTCGAATATTGTTTTGGTGATAAAAATTAAAGTTAAAATAAAAAATAAAAAAAAACTGTTGATGAATTATAAGCATCAAAATGTTTGAACATGAATTATAAGCATCAAAATGTTTTTAGGAAATCAAAAATCCATCCTTAAAAATAGTTAAAATGAAAATTTTTCATAAACCTTAAAAGTCTGTCCATAATCACTGTTTTCGGTTCAAACATCTTTTCTGTTATATGCTGTCCACTGCTGATAGTCAACCTCTGTTCTCTCATTTCATTGTTAATCACTGTTGTTCAAAATCAGTGTTTTAACCCACTGATGGCTATCCACTAATAGCTTAAAGTCAGTCACTGTTCTCATTTGTAACCATTGCAAACCACTAATATTGTTCCATCAGTGGTTTCCTACCAACTGTCCTCCCTTATCATCAGAGGTTGGCACGTGGACAGTACATAGCGGTCAGATGTTTTTTGTAACCGCTGCCACGTCAGCATTCACTTTTTCCCCCTATAAAACCCTGATCAAAACCCCCAAACAGGGTTTTTACTGTCGAATCGAATTCAAAATTCCTTTCTCAAAGCAGTTATCATCCATTTCTCTCAAAATCACTCATTCTCTTCGTCATCTTCTTCCTCTTGCAATCATACTCAAATCACCATGTCTCTCCCACTCAAATCCCCACATAACTACTTGGGTCTACTTGAAAAACCCAGTCACACCGAAACCTTCAATTCCATCATTGATGCTCTGTCGTCTTCAAAGTACAAAACTTTGTTGACTTGTGATGCTCCGATCTACATGGATACCCAGAAAGAATTCTGGAAAAATGATAAGTTGGAAACTAAGGATAAAAAGCCCTTAGCCATCAATTCTTTTATAAAGGGTGTTCCAGTCACAATAACACCTCAAACCATTTCGGAGGATTTTGAACTCGATGATCTTCAAGGTAAAACATCTTTCCCTAAAACAGAGTATCAAACGGATTTCATTGAAAGGGGTTGTGCGGAGCAAATGAAAAAAGACACTTTACAAAAAGGCAGTTTTCCTCCTGCCACAAGGTTTTTGTTTCATACCCTATTGATGTGTGTCTCAAACAAGACCACTGCTTTCAATGAAATCCCATTGAAGATTCAATATATGGGTTATGCTATCTTACATGGTGAAAATTTTAACTATTCCCAGGAAATCTTCAATTATCTTGTTACAAATGTCAATAAAAAGGCATTTTTTCTCTTTCCAAGGTTTTTAAGTTACTATTTTACAAAGAAATTTTCAAAAGATAATGCCCATGTGCTTATCCAGGGCAATCCTTTTTCAATAAGCAGCCTCACTTCTGGAACCTTTACAAGGCTGTCAAAACTTTCCAAAACACAAGCAGAGGTTCATGAGCAGACTTCAGCAGCTACCACTGCTCCTCAGGCACCTGCTGTTGAGCCCAGTGCTCAAGGTGATCACAGCAGCAAAACAACTGCTGTGAAACCCCTACCTAAAGCCACCAAAAGACCAAAACAAAAAAAATCACAAAAGCCCCCCAAACCCAAAACAAAGGTAACTCTAGAAGATGAGATCCCAGAGCAACTACCAGTGACAACATAAAAGTCACCAATAACCACTGCTGCTACTTCCTCACAGCAGTTGGAAGAAAGATCTCAACCTGAGCCTTAAACTCCTCCTGCTTCTTCTAAAAAAGAACAGGCTGTAAGAACAGGGACACCAAATTATGATGCTCTGGAATCACTTGATTCCATCATCCGCAGCCCACTGCCCGGGGCAAATTCGCTTTCTACACCTATCCTCACTTCTTAAATTCCCTCATAAACAAAACTTTTGTTGGATGCACTTGATTTAGCCCAGCCACAAACTAGTTCTTCTCAAACACCTGTTAATGAGAATATACCTCAACAAGTGACTGGGTCTGGTGTCTCAATCATTGCTAACCAACCAACAACTGAGGAGGTTACACTGCAGGAAGTACAAGTACTTCCTGTCAGTAGTTTAAGTGGAGCAGCAACTACAGGTGTTGGATCCACTGATCTACACCTGGCCAGTTGTTTCATCAATACGACTCCCTTAAAGGCAATTTCCTCTCCAGCAACTCTGATATCCGTTGGTGTGTTTGTTCCAACCACTGGTTCTATTAAAAGGATGTCAATTGCTGAGGAAAGAAGTCCCAGTACCAAGAAAAAGGGGCATCAGTGGATGACTTTTGGAATACATTCCCTAAGTCAACTGCTGATACAACCACTACCAGTGAAAAATCAGATGATCCCATTAACTTGGGTGATGGTTTAATGTACAAGGAATTAACGGAGAGGGTTGACAAATTGGACACATCTGTTGCAGACATCAAGTCAATGCTTCAACAGTTGTTACAAGCACAAAAGGCAACACCCACTGTTGCACCAGCTATAACATCTGCTCCATCACCTGCTCCTACTCCCACTGAGCTTTGGAGTCTATTTCAACCTATGCTGCACCAACAAAGAGAATATGCTGATCAGCATCATGAAATTCAAGTTCAAAAGATCAGAAATCTCATGGAAGCAAGGTTCAAAGATACACAAGCAGACATCAAGGCAATCAAGGCCCATCTGTTGAAAACCACTGGCACTGCTCCTGCTACAATATTTTTTGTTGATAATCCTCCACCCAATGATGCCAAAAAGGGGGAGAAAATGAGGCAGTTAAAGAAAAAGGGATATGAGGATGGTATGTACATTGCACCAGATAATTCCAGCATGCTTGCAGACATCCCTAAGCCAGATGGTACCAAAAAGGTTGATGTAACCTTAAATGCTATTGCTGATGCAAAAGCAAGGCTGAAAAAGGATATGGAGGCAAAGGGAAAATCAAGGTTTGAGTAGGAGAAGAAAGTCTTTATGTGTCGCAACCCCCGATCCCTTATCTGTCCCGGGAACGGGCGGACGCGAACTCAGTGGTGGTGGTATCAGTTATGTTAATTTGGCAGCGGAAATTACATCAGGACCGTAGTTAGGAAATGTTTATCAGAATAAAACCACCATATTTAATATTAATAATCACATGGGTAAAACCCAAGTTTCTTATTACAATACATTTATAGGGATAAACCCTATTTTATTGAATTTAAAACATTTTTCCCAAGCCTTCAGTGCTCTCCAGCTGGCTTTTTACTAATTGGCTGTCACATTGTGTTACCTGAAACGCGTTTTAAAAACATTTGTCAGTGGGAAATACTGGTGAGTGAATCCCAATTTAATCAAGAAACATTATATCAATTAAAACAGTATTGAGAGCGATCACATTGTTTATTTCTACACAATTACTCATTCAGTACTGTCAATCCTGACTTATGGGTCATATTACACATTGGCTAACTCTTTGTCCAATGGTAACGTACTGTCATCCCCGACTTACTACACACAAGGTAGTAAATTTTGTATACAAAACCCCAACATACCGGCAGTAATTGAAGAACTACAAAGACTCAATCACCGCTTAATCGCATTGTAAAACATTTAAGGTTTTGTAAAATATTACAAAAAGGTTAACAAAAAGAGGATAAACTCACATTGCTATCTTAGACTTCGCGTAAGGGTTTCCTGGGAATAATCTATAATTTACACAAATGTACCTAGGTTAGTATCATAACCCTTTGAAAATATTAATGATACCCTCCCCGAGACGGCATTCCAACAACTACGTCGGGCAGAACCACGACAGTTGTTACGGAACCCTAAATCAATCAGGCATCGTATCTACTACGAAACTGGGGTTATAATACTTACAACGGAGCAGAACATCGCTAAGTAGGGGTATAATACCAGCTTTCTATAGCCTATAATTCAGAATTTGAGATTGAGAATCGAAGAATGAACGAACTGAAATGAAATCCGATGCGTTCTATTTATAGTTGCAGAACCTGACTCTCACGCGGCCCGCGTAATAGAAGCATAAGGCCTTCGCGGCCCGCGTTGACTCCAGTCAACTCAGTAGCTTATCCGGGTCATCTACTAGGCTCGACACGATGATGACACGTGTCATCACCGGGCTGCGCCACATTTTGGGTCACTCGCGGCCCGCGTTAACTTAACGGGGGTCTTACGCGGCCCGTCTTAACTTATGAAAATCAAAGGAATCCGGTTCTAACCCTTTACCGCCCGCGTAAGGATTGATGTGGGTCTACGCGGCCCGCCTCAGCTTAAATTTTAAATTTTATATTTTATTTTTAATGCTATAACGTATTTTGGACTCGGTTTTCATATACTGGGTGTATATAAAGACATATAAGGGTATTTTAAAATATACTAGGGTGTTGGAAATATTTGAGAGTGTCGGTTTTACTGAGGGTTGTTACATCCTCCCCACCTTATTTTAGAGCTCGTACTCGAGATCTACTGGAACAAGTAAGGATATTTCTTTTGCATTTCCGATGTACTCAGGTCCTCTTTTGGAGTCCCACTTCACTTTGACCGGAACTAGTCTCTTATGCTTGAGGTTCTTGACTTTCCTGTCTTCAATCTGTAGAGGCCTTTCTACAAACTTGAGTTGTTCATTTACCTCTATATCCTTAAGAGGTACTATCAGTGATTCATCAGCTAAACACTTTTTGAGATTAGATACATGAAATACATCATGTATTCCTGCCATTTCCTCTAGCAGTTGTAGCTGATAGGCTACAGGTCCTATTCTTCTAATGATCTCAAAAGGTCCAATATACATGGGACTTAGCTTTTCTCGTTTGATAAATCTTACTACTCCTTTCCAAGGAGAGACTTTTAATAATACTTTATCTCCTACTTGAAACTCCAAGGGTTTGCGTCGGTTATCGGCATAGCTCTTTTGTCGATCACGTGCTGCTTTCAGTCGTTCCTTGACTTGAATGATCTTGTCGGTTGTTTCTTGTACTATCTCAGGTCCAGATAGTTGCTTTTCCCCAATTTCTGCCCAACAGACTGGGGTTCGGCACTTACGTCCATAAAGTGCTTCGAATGGTGCAGCATTGATACTTGTGTGATAACTATTATTATAAGAAAATTCTATTAAAGGTAAGTGATCGTCCCAATTACCTCCAAAATCAATTACACAAGCTCTAAGCATGTCCTCCATTGTCTGAATTATCCTTTCACTTTGTCCATCTGTTTGAGGGTGATGAGCCGTGCTCAAATTTAACTTGGTTCCCATTGCCTTTTGGAAACTTAACCAAAATGAGAGGTAAATCAGCTATCCCTATCAGAAACAATTGATAAAGGAATGCCATGTAAAGAAACAATTTCATTTACATATAACTTAGCTAATTGTTCCATACTGAAAGTTTCCTTCATTGGTAGGAAATGAGCTGACTTGGTTAGCCTATCTACAATCACCCAGATTGTATGATTTCCTTTCTTTGTTTTGGGTAATTTAGTAACAAAATCCATTGTTATTAATTCCCATTTCCATACTGGCATTTCTAACTTTTGTAGAAGTCCTGAGGGTTTCTGGTGTTCAGCTTTGACTTGAGAACAAGTTAAACATTTAGAAACATAGGTTGCTATGTCCTTCTTCATTCCTATCCACCAGAAATTTTTCTTTAAATCCTGGTACATTTTATCATTTCCTGGGTGCATAGTATACTTAGACTTATGGGCTTCTTCTAATATACGATGACGTAGGTTTCGTAATTTAGGTATCCACATTCTCTTTGTATGGAATCTCCAAATTCCATCTGTTCCTTGTTCTAATTCTTTTAGCATACATTTTAGCTTTTCAGTATCTTCCTTGATTACTGATTCTTGTTCTTCTCTTATTTGATCATTTAAATCTACTTGCAGATTTAATTTAAGAGAACGTACCCTTTTTGGCTTTTCATAATATTTTCGGCTTAAAGCATCTGCCACAACATTTGCTTTTCCTTCATGATACTGGATATTACAATCATAATCACTAAGCATCTCCATCCAGCGTCTTTGTCTCATATTCAACTCCTTTTGTTTGAAGATATACCTTAAACTCTTATGATCAGTGAATATGGTAAACTTACTACCATAAAGGTAATGTCTCCAAATCTTAAGAGCAAAAATTATAGCTCCTAATTCTAAATCATGTGTTGAATAATTCTCTTCATGATTCTTAAGTTGTCTAGATGCGTAAGCTATAACCTTTTTACGTTGCATTAATACACATCCATAACCTAATTTAGAAGCGTCACAATATACTACAAAATCTTCAGTTCCTTCTGGTAATGCTAATATGGGTGTATGGGTTAATTTATGCTTAAGGATTTTAAATGCTTCTTCTTGTTTTAATCCCCATTCAAACTTAACAGATTTACAGGTTAGCTTAGTTAAGGGAATGGCTATTCTAGAAAAATCTCGAATAAACCTTCTATAATAACTGGCAAATCCTAAGAAACTTCTAACCTCAGTTGGTGACTCAGGGGTTTTCCATTTAGTAATTGCCTCGATCTTTGTTGGATCCACATCATGATTAACTAAATGTCCAAGAAATTGTACCTGTTCTAACCAAAATTCGCATTTTGAAAATTTAGCGTAAAGCTTTTCCTTTCTTAATAAACTTAAAAGTGCGTGCAAATGCTTTGCATGATCCTCTTTATTCTTAGAGTAAATGAGAATATCATCTATGAAGACGATTATGAATTTATCCAAATATGGCTTACATATTTGGTTCATCATGTCCATAAATGCAGTTGGGGCATTGGTTAAACCAAATGGCATGACAGTAAATTCATAATGACCATACCTTGTTCTAAATGCGGTTTTAGGAACATCCTCTTCCTGTACCTTTAATTGATGATATCCTGACCTTAAATCGATTTTAGAGAAAAATCGAGCTCCTTGTAGTTGATCGAACAGATCATCGATTCTTGGTAATGGGTACCGATTCTTAATCGTGACTTTGTTCAATTCACGGTAGTCAATGCACATACGCATTGATCCGTCCTTCTTTTTAACAAACAGTATCGGCGCTCCCCATGGCGACGAACTTGGCTGTATAAATCCTTTCTCTAACAATTCGTCTAATTGTTTCTTCAGTTCCTGTATTTCAGCGGGTGCCAAACGATAGGGTGCTTTGGCAATTGGTGATGTTCCTGGTATTAAATGGATTCTAAATTCAACTTCCCTATCTGGAGGTTGTCCTGGCAATTCTTCTGGAAATACATCTGAAAACTGAGATACTACTGGAATATCTTTTAAATCCTTTCCTTTAGTGTTAGTGATTATAGAAATCAAATACACTATAGAACCTTTTCTTATATAACTTGCAGTTTTCATCACAGAGATGAATTTTGTAGTTCTAGATGGTTTATCTCCTTTAATTGTGATCGTTTTACCTTTTGGTGAATTTACTTGGATTGACTTTTGATCACATAAAATACTGGCTTTATTGGTTATTAACCAATCCATTCCTAAAACAACATCGAATCCTGCCAGATTCATGGGATAAAGATTTGCAATAAATTTCTGATTTAAAATTTCTATGCTTGCTCCTTGCAAGATTTCAGAAATCCTAACAGTTTCCCCATTAGCTGTTTCTACTAAACATTCTTGTGGTAGTTTAGTTAATGACTGATTTAGAAATTTACAAAATGATGTATTAATAAAACTTTGGTTTGCACCAGAGTCAAATAATACTTTAGCAAAAACATCATTAACTAAAAACGTACCAGCGATGACATCTGGAATCATCTTAGCTTCATCTGCAGTTAGAACAAATGCTCTAGCACTTTGAGTATTCTTGTTGTTCGTAGCTGGAGCTAATTTTGGGCAATTAAGCTTGATCTGACCTTGTTCTCCGCAGTTGTAACATATCCTGTTGTTACCTTTCTTCCTGCAATTTTCTTCCTTGTGCCCCGATATTTTGCAAAAGTTACAGTATATGGAGCATTTTCCTGAATGCTTTCTTTTGCAATTCTTACAGTAAGGTGTAGAGGTAGAACCTATATTTTTCCCACGATTAAAATTTCCAGAACGAAATTCTTGTGTGAGTTTCTGGGTTAGGTTCCTCCTTTGATCCTCCACTCGGGTACGAACTAATTCATCTGTCAAAGTATTTGCTAGTTCTACAGCTTCTTCTATGGTTTGAGGTCTAGCTGCCTTGACTACGTGTCTTATTTCCCCAATTAATCCCCATATATAACGGGAGATTAATACTGGTTCAGGTGAAGCAAGAGTTGGCACTATTCTAGCATATTCGAAGAATATTTTAGTGTATCCCTTACTATCCACACCAGTCATCCTAAGGTTTAGGAATTTGTTTGCTATCTGTTCCTTCTCATTGGGTGGGCAGAATTTCCTTTCTACCTTGTTCTTAAATTCTTCCCATTCCATATTGTAGGTTTTATCACTTCCTCTTGATTGGAGGATAGTGTTCCACCATTCTAGTGCTGCATTCTTAAACAGATTAGAAGCAAACAATATCTTATCTTCTTCAGCACATTTACTTATCCTTAAGACTGCCTCAGTCTTCTCTATCCAGCGTAGGGTTGCAATGGCCCCTTCGTTGCCCGAGAATTCCATTGGTTTACAAGACCAGAATTCTTTATAAGAACAACCGTAAGACACGGTTCTTCTCTTTTGGGAATAGGCATTTGAAGTACAGGTCCATTATTCACGCTGTTTTCGGGTTCAATTGGTCGCTTACTGCTATGCTTACTTTTATCATTCGCTTCTTGAATAGTTTGAATAATAAATGGCATTGCATCTATGATTCCTTGTGCCACTATATGTTGAACAGCACTAGTATCCATTTGGTTTCCATTGTTATTGATGCTCGGATTTTCATTAACCACATTAATGTTACTCTGGTTATCATTATTCAGATTTCCTTGATTTCCGTCATCGGCCATCTGAATTTTAAACATTTACCCCATATTAATATCACAAGATAATATTTAATATAGTTAATCACATGATACGCAATCTAACCAAAAACGTAGATCATTGCTACTTTTACTCTATTTCCATATACTATTATGCATCTATTACACACTAGTACTGAAATAAAAAT
This sequence comes from Helianthus tuberosus, assembly GCA_030545235.1. Classification (NCBI taxonomy): domain Eukaryota; kingdom Viridiplantae; phylum Streptophyta; class Magnoliopsida; order Asterales; family Asteraceae; genus Helianthus; species Helianthus tuberosus. The sequence continues at coordinate 62,663,015 of CM060354.1, read as the reverse complement.
TACAATACCAACAGAAATAGAATCACACTAATAATAATATGCATCCGTACACACATATTTTATTTTATTTTTACTTTATTATATTATATTATTATTACTATCACCGTTTCCTCTATCACATCACGGATATGGATTTATCCAAAAATCCATATTGCGCTCATCGTATTTCCATACGAGACGCTCTCCCACCTGACGCATTCTCTCACTGCTTTCTAAAATTTCCTCACCAAATGTCCTAAGTTCTTGGACGTTTTCTGCACTCATTGGGGGTGCAGGTTCTAGGACTGGGTTCGGAATCTGGGGTGCGGGTTCCTGATATGGGGGTGAAAGGGCCTGAAATCGGTAAGGATCTTCTAAGATCTCCCTAATATATTCATCGTGGTAATAGGGATCTAAAGGGTCCATACCTGGGTAGGCTCCTATGTTCTGTATGGGTGTGTCTTCATGTATCGGGTAACGTTGCACAAAATCCCTATTATCGCCCCACCAGGGGTCGTAATTTGGGTCTAGAGGGTTTGGTGCAGGTACGCTAGGGATTTCCTCTGGGTTGAAATCATGCATCTCCACTTGGTTTTCAAGGTTTTCTATCTCCATGGGTTGGTCTGGGATTTGTGGTTGTGGGGCTACTAGTTGTTCCAGACTTGGGTCAGCAGCAGTTGTAGCTAGGATATGGAAATTAGCTCTATTAAGCATATCCTGTGTATGGGCATCTGACTTTCGCTTAGCGGCTGCTAAAATTCTTTGTTGTTGCAACTTTCGCATTCTTTTCCTATGTGCAAAGGCTTCCTTACTGAACCATCCTTGTTTCTTATGAGGGAATGGCTCTTCTGAATGAGCTTTAAAAGCAAACATTCATTCTTCCTGATCAGCAGAATACCCAGAAAGGGCAGGCTGTAAAGAGGTACCTTCACTCCTAGGTGAATCAGACAACTGACGACTCATGTCTGAGGGTCCTTGATCACTCATACTGTAAACTAACAAATAGTCAAATAACACATAACAAATAAATACAGTTATGCACGTATTTTCGTAATTTATTTCCTAACACAAAATTTAGAATTCAAGTGTCAGCAGAACACTTCTTTGGCTCAGACCAGTGGCTAGGCTCTGATACCACATTTTGTCGCAACCCCCGATCCCTTATCTGTCCCGGGAACGGGCGGACGCGAACTCAGTGGTGGTGGTATCAGTTATGTTAATTTGGCAGCGGAAATTACATCAGGACGGTAGTTAGGAAATGTTTATCAGAGTAAAACCACCATATTTAATATTAATAATCACATGGGTAAAACCCAAGTTTCTTATTACAATACATTTATAGGGATAAACCCTATTTTATTGAATTTAAAACATCGTTTATTAGGTAACTTTTATAGCCACATTTTTCCCAAGCCTTCAGTGCTCTCCAGCTAGCTTTTTACTAATTGGCTGTCACATTGTGTTACCTGAAACGCGTTTTGAAAACATTTGTCAGTGGGAAATACTGGTGAGTGAATCCCAATTTAATCAAGAAACATTATATCAATTAAAACAGTATTGAGAGCGATCACATTGTTTATTTCTACACAATTACTCATCAGTACTGTCAATCCTGACTTGTGGGTCATATTACACATTGGCTAACTCTTTGTCCAATGGTAACGTACTGTCATCCCCGACTTACTACACACAAGGTAGTAAATTTTGTATACAAAACCCCAACATACCGGCAGTAATTGAAGAACTACAAAGACTTAATCACCGCTTAATCGCATTGTAAAACATTTAAAGTTTTGTAAAATATTACAAAAAGGTTAACAAAAAGAGGATAAACTCACATTGCTATCTTAGACTTCGCGTAAGGGTTTCCTGGGAATAATCTATAATTTACACAAATGTACCTAGGTTAGTATCATAACCATTTGAAAATATTAATGATACCCTCCCCGAGACGACATTCCAACAACTACGTCGGGCAGAACCACGACAGTTGTTACAGAACCCTAAATCAATCGGGCATCGTATCTACTACGAAACTGGGGTTATAATACTTACAACGGAGCAGAACCTCGCTAATTAGGGGTATAATACTAGCTTTCTATAGCCTATAATTTAGAATTTGAGATTGAGAATCGAAGAATGAACGAACTAAAATGAAATCCGATGCGTTATATTTATAGTTGCAGAACCTGACTCTCACGCGGCCCGCGTAATAGAAGCATAAGGCCTTCGCGGCCCGCGTTGACTCCAGTCAACTCAGTAGCTTATCTGGGTCATCTACTAGGCTCGACACGATGATGACACGTGTCACCACCGGGCTGCGCCACATTTTGGGTCACTCGCGGCCCGCGTTAACTTAACAGGGGTCTTATGCGGCCCGTCTTAACTTATGAAAATCAAAGGAATCTGGTTCTAACCCTTATACCGCCCGTGTAAGGATTGAGGTGGGTCTACGCGGCCCGCCTCAGCTTAAGTTTTAAATTTTATATTTTATTTTTAATGCTATAACGTATTTTGGACTCGGTTTTCACATACGTGGTGTATATAAAGACATATAAGGGTATTTTAAAATATACTAGGGTGTCAGAAATATTTGAGAGTGTCGGTTTTACTGAGGGTTGTTACATTATGGAAATGGAAGTGCAGGGTGTTTCTGAGCCCAAGGATGAAGAAAGTCCTAAGCCAAAAAGAAAACAGCCCACTAGACAAGTTAGGCAACCCAAATCCACACCTTCCAGAATCACAAAACATACTCCCAAACCTCCCAAAAGCTCCACTCATCAATCTTCCAAACCAACAGATGTTGGAACACCTGTTGTATCAACATCTGTTGGTACTTCAGTGGTTTCAGCAGATGTTAACCCAACAACTGCCACCAATACCACTTCAACACACACATCCACTGCCATACCAAAAATCACATCACCACCAAAAAAATCCTCAAAACCACCAACACCACCTGCCAAAAAGCAGAAGACATCAGGTGACACATCATCTGTTGTAATGACAACAGTGGTTGAAACACCAGTTGTTTCAACAACTGTTAGTCAGCCATCTACTACTCAAATCACCACCACTCAACCCACCAACACACCACCAACCTCTCCTAAACCCAAAAGGAGAAGGATGATACTCAATGATGACTTTTCACCATCTCCAACATCTTCACAACCATTGACACTTGTTACCATTCCAAACCCTGTTCCACTCTCTTCAGCACAAGCCTTTAATCCAAACACTGCCATTGCTCCTGCAGGTGTCCAGTATCCATTAGATCTTCCAGCAGTTAGAAAGGAGATCAAATCCTTCTACTCTGAAGATGACCCTGCGAAAATAAGTTTTCCATCTCTTCAAGGATATCCTAGGCCTAATAACATAGAAGAATATTTGAAGTTAAAGGCTCAACAAGCAGAGGATATCTCCAAAATAAATACAGAAGGAAAATCTGACAAGGAGATTCAAAGATACTATCAATACCTGCTCACTCAAGTCAGTACTTTGGAAAGGTTTTCAAAAAATCTATGTCAGCAACTATCAGAAAGAGATGATGAAAGCATGAGAAAAGATTACATTGAACACATCATGGCTTTCAAGAAATACAAGGGAGAAAAGGCTCAATATAAAGAATGGACTATTAGTGAGCTCAAAGAGGAGTTAGAAAGAATTGAAAAGATGAACAAAGACAAAGTGAAACACACTCCTCCTGTTTGGTCAAAGTACATGAAAAATGTACCAGATAAGGTGTTAAAGCTGAAGAGAATGAAAGAAGAACTCATTACTGTTGATTTTGGGTCAAGGACTCAGATGACAAGGTGGAAAGAAGATAAAGTGTTGGCATCTTACGAAAAGCTGGAAGAACTAAGAAAGAAAAATCCTAATGTTCCTCAAAAGCCTGTTTACCCTGAAGCAGTGGTTCCAGCTAAGTCACAAAAGCTACAAATCAGGAGATCCACTGCTCCACCTGCTGCCATCCTTTATCAAAGAAGGAAACAAAAGCAGATGGATGCAGAAACAGCAGCAGATAAAGCAGCAGGGGATTACCTTGTAAAAATAGGCCTTAAGCAGATGATGGCAGAAAAGATTGAACTGACACAAACTACAAGTACTGCTCAACCAGTCATTACCAGGCCACCATCTCCAAACTCATCATCAATAAAACCTCTCCCAAGAAACCCACTGGATTCAAGAATACTAAAGTGGAAATCTGACAAACAGACCCACGTATTGACTTTGATCAAATCCAGTGGTGAAGTGAAGAAAATATTAAGGGAGCAAGCACTGGACCTGGGTGTTGAAGATCTGCAAGATCTCCTTGATCTTACACTGTGCAGGGATGAGGATGATACAGATTCCTTGGACTTTGAATTACAATTAAAAGGGCAAGTCAGGGAATTATTGATGAGACAATAAAGATCCACAGTAATGAAGGGTTTTGGCATCATCTGTTCCAGGGGGAGATTGTTGGGATTGAACCCTACAGAGGAGCAGTTGATTAAAGCCAAAGCTGGATCAGAGCAGTGGATCCAGAATAAGCAGATGTTTGTATTCAATCTTTCCCCTTGACAGTGGCTCCAACATCTGATATACTCCAAGTACTGCCCTTCTCAACGATTGTTGATCCTGTAAACAACTGTTAAGTCAAAGCACTGATGAAGCATAAAGATTGAAGCTCAAACTACTGATGGGATCCAAGCACTGTTGAAGATCAAAGCACTGCCCATTCAAGGTCTGATCATCCTTTGAAGAAAGCCTTGATGCTCAACATCAGTGCTTAGATTACAGCAGTGGATTGTCGAATCAGTGTTTATGTATCAGTGGTTAGAATATAACCAGTGTAAGCATGCATGTAATCTTTTGATTGTAATCCTTCGACTAATGAGAAACATGTGTTTACGAAAAACTATTTTCCCTTAGATTGTGTTTACAAAGTTTGTTTCCATTTCCGCTGCATCTAATCTCATTTTACTTTCATTCATTTGTTCAATTATGACAAACAAACACAATCATAATAGCCTCAGTTCCTAACCCAATATACTCGGTTACTCGCTCAAAACGATTCCTTAATTGAAAATATAGTACAAACTAATAGCAAAATCATGTTCAAAGTTATAAGCGCTATTCTTTGACAATGATAAGCTGGTTAATTATGCCATTAAAGGAATAAAAACATCGAGTTCTATTGGTCAATATCTGATTGAATTTTGGTCAACATCTGTTTGAATTTTGGTCAACATCTTATTTTGTAAATAAGTAAAAAAACAAACATTTTTTTCAAAATCCTAAATTACCCTATCATGTAAGTGTATTGAAGTAAAAGTGGAAATGATATTATTCATGTGGTCCTGTTGTGCTTTTTTTTGACATCTAATATGGGTTCATGATCTAATCCGGTGATTTGAAGACATTGTTGTTGAATCGAATGAGATGGTTGATGTAATGTGGTCGTATTAATAACAAAAAGTAATTAATATAACTAAGTTTCCCGAGCCCAGGAAGCAATCCCGGGTAAAAACCTAGTTATGTTATAATAATAATATATTAAAATATGAATATTATTCTTTAGAATATATGTAGAGTGGAGTAGTTGAGACCTTCTAGAACAAAATGCAAGACAAGCTCATTGTTTTGGATAAACTAGGGTTTATTCGGTTAAAACTTCTCACTCAATGTATTTTGCACCCTCTCCAAATTAATATTATTTTGTCTTATTAGTCTATTTACTATTTTGGTTAGTTATAAATTTTAATAAGAGTGAATTTCAAGAATTGTCCTTTATCTTTATACTCATTTTCAGACGTTGTCCTTTATGTTCAAAATTGACGAGTTTTGTCCTTTATGTTTTCATATCATACACGTTTTGTCCTTTAGGCCTAACTTAGTTTTTTCAGTTAAATTTGGTCATATGCTTTGCACAGGAGGGCAGTTTTGTCAATTCAAAGGTAAATTCAACGGTAGATTTACAGCTCAAAGCTTCTACAACCTTTGAATTGACAAAAATGCCCTCATGTGCAAAGCACATAACCAAATTTAACTGAAAAAACTAACTAGGTTAGGCCTAAAGGACAAAACGTGTATGATATGAAAACATAAAGGACAAAACTCGTCAATTTTAAACATAAAGGACATCGCCTGAAAATGGATATAAAGATAAAGGACAATCCTTGAAATTCACTCTTTTAATAATTTTACTTGGCTTATTAGTTTATTTACTATTTTGGTTAGTTATAAAATTTAATAATTTTACTTACTTGCAACTGATCAAATCACCTACCTTAGCTAATACATCTTAAAATTATCAATGTATATTTGAAATTAAGTCGTCTACTACTGCTACCACTAAATATTCTTTCACGTCCGACATTTGAAACCCAAAACAATATTTAGGATATTTATCAATGAACAAACAATTGAGGTAAAAACACATATTATTTATAGTGTAAGAGACTAATTTAAAACTTTAAAAATGTTAAGATAAATCGTAATACTGTAAGCGGCTTTTGTGATGTATTTTTATATGAGTTATTATACTTATTTTAATTATTAGTACAATTACCAAGTTTAAAATGTAGTTTATAGGGAGGGATAGAAAGAAACCCCATGTTAGTCAAGAAAACTTAGACACCCAAATGAATGGACCTTCTTTTGCTACGTGTTACACCTTTTTTTAGACTGTGTTACATGTAACAACCAGAGGCTGATACGAGTTACGTGTAAATAAATGATACACATGTTCAAGTCGTATTTCGGCTAACACCAGTTGCAATGATTAAAATGGACGTTACATTTGTATCACCAACAAAAAAAATCACAAAAATATAATAAATCTTCACATCTTAAATCATTTTCTAAATTAGATTTCTTTCATATATACTCTTGTATATTTTATTTTCTGAACAACAATTTTGCTTACACCAATCCGTCTTTGACGGGCTCAAACCCTTAACCTCAAAAATAACAATACCTTAACAAAAGCAGATACAATGACTTATCTCAATAGATAACCCAAGAACACAAAAATGTTGATAGGAGTATACATTAAAGTTTTAACATCTGAAAATGAAATTAATTCTAATTTAAGATCAATTCCTCTATTAGACTATGTCTGGTGCTCTAACGCCCTAAGCCACGCCAGCATGTTGGGTCGTTAAACAACTCTTCGACTATGTGTTATGGGCCCAGAGTTAGACTATTAACTGGCGTGAGAGGATGGGAAGATGGGGTTTACCAACTCCAAACCAATCATGCGAACACATTTATTTTTTATTTTTTTTTATTTAAGAGTTTTTTTTTACATATTTCCTCCTCCTAAGAGGCGCTATTACATATTTACCCAACCATTTAACTTAATTACATATTTCCCCTTCTCATAAGTAATTGCCCAACTACCCTTTTCTAATTCCTATCAAAATAAACAACTATTCAATTCTCTTGGTTCTTCACATTTGCCAAACCCTACTCACGCCCCTGGCTTTCCTTCACCTTCACAAAAACGTTGCAAACATCATGACGCCAAAAACGCTGCAAACCCTACTCTACACCTTCACAGATATCACTACCTATTTTCTGCAAACTCATAATATACAATGATTGCAATTAATATACAATGATTCAAGTGAACGATCTAAAACATATTAAAGATTAAGATTAGTGTTTAGGCATGGAAAATATGTAATTAATTTGGAAGAGTGGCAAGTAGAGGAATTGGGATATGTAATGATATTAAAAAGGAGAAATTGTAAATAGTAATTTAATAAGTCTAATAAGGGTAAAATAGTAATTCAGTAAGGAAAGTTCTAATGAAAAAGGATGAGTAATATATATAGTTTAGGAAGCCGAAATATGTTACATGAATGGTTTAGAAATGAGAAATATGTAATTGATTTTAATTTAAGGGTTGGGTAAATATGTGATAAAGCCTCTTAGGAGGGGGAAATATGTAAAAAGAAACCCTTTATTTAATTTACAAATGAAACCATTACACATGGGAAAAGTGATTGAGAGTCCCTTTCCTATAACAGTCACATTTTCACTTTTTGGTTAAACCATTACACATAATTTTGGCTATTCTTTAATGCCTGCCATTGCGTGAAACCCCAGGCCAATCAACATGCGTATGAACGAGCGTACCACATATTTTTCAAGTCGTTTCCGGGCTAGCATAAGTTGTAACGATTACAATGCACACTTTATCAACACCCATAACAATTCACAAAAACCTCTTGCTCATATAATAGACCTCTTCATCCTTAAATCACTTTCAGGCAGGATTGATTTCAAGTTTATTCTTATAGCATAGACACTTACATAGCTTCTTATGTATCATATTCAAAAGTACATTTGCATTATGCTTTCCTTGCTACTCTTATTGTTTCACACCTACCTAAACACTAAACACTAAGATCATTATCATTATCATTAGCCTAAATAAGCAAGCAAAAAAAATAAAATACAATATCTTTATAGTTTATCCATATTAACTTGTTCTTTAAAAAATGTTTATCCTTTTTAACTTGTTATCTTTTTAAAAATATCACACATGTGACATGACAGATAAGTATAAACGCTATAAAAACATAACCAAAGATAAGATGCTTAAAAATAACAAAAAAAATAAAAATTAAAAGAGCAATAATAATAATAAATATGATGAAAAAGGGAAGATAGAAAGTAGGACATAGAGGTACCTACCAAATCAAGCACTAACTTCAATCACAACCACTCTTTCTCTCTCTCTCCCACCAACTCCTTATTTATTTCCCCACTCAATTCCCCACCATCAATCTTCCTCCTTCTTCCTCTTTCTTCTTCTCCCATTATTCCAAAACTAAACCATCTTCATTCAAAATGGTGAGATCACCTTGTTGTGAGAAAGACCACACCAACAAAGGCGCTTGGACCAAAGAAGAAGATGAGCGTCTTGTTACCTACATCAACGCCCATGGTGAAGGCTCTTGGAGATCTTTGCCTAAATCTGCCGGTCTGAACCGGTGTGGTAAAAGCTGTAGGCTCCGCTGGATTAATTACCTCAGACCGGATCTTAAACGAGGGAATTTTACCCCCCAGGAAGATCAGCTCATTGTTAGTCTTCATGCAGTTCTTGGCAATAAGTAAGACTTTATTCACTTTTGTATTCATATATATTAGTTTATACGGTTGGTTGGTTAAATGAGCCAGTGACGGAACCAGAACATTTTAGTTTCTCACTTGTTGTTAAAACATGTGTAACAACAAGAGAGAAACCAGAACATTTTAGTCTGGTTAAATGAGCCAGTGACGGAACCAGAACATTTTAGTTTCTCTCTTGTTGTTAAAACATGTGTAACAACAAGAGAAAAACCAGAATATTTAAATGAGCCAGTGGTGAAACCAGAACATTTTAGTTTCTCTTCTCCTTTTGTTGAAACAAATTCAGATTTTATATATAACAAATGTTTGTAAAACATGTGTAATTGGAAATGATTTTTTTTTCTTTTATAGTGTTTTAGAAGATATTTTAATTTGTTGTGGCCACTTAAATCTAGTGGTGGAAGCAAAACATTTTAGTTTATCTCTTATTTTTATATATAAGTGTTTGTAGAACATGTGTAACTAAAAAAGATTCTTTTATTTTTTTTGTTACAGATGGTCCATGATTGCATCAAGATTACCCGGGAGGACAGATAACGAGATAAAAAACTACTGGAACACACACATCAAGAGAAAACTGTCTATTAACCATCCCACACCCACTGTCGTCACCAATGTCGTCAAAACCGTCCAACAGACACCCGTAGTACCACCCGTGGTGGAGTCGTCTAACAGCGGTAGCGGCGGCGGAGGAGGTGTGAGTAGTAGTACCACCACAAGCGGATTATCAACCGAAGAAAACACACCACCACCACCACCACAGGAGAACATCACACACCCTGAAATCAATCTAGAGCTAACCATCGGTTTACCGACGGTTTCGGTCCCGAAGGCCGTAGCAGTGGCGGTAACAGCAAAGGCTGCTGCACCGCCACCGGTTTCGTCGTTTTCTTTTTATCAAGAAAGTAGTAATGGATGTGGCTTGTTGTACAACAATGAGCATAGTATTAGTATATGGAGATGATAGTCTTTATTTACAATCTTGTTATTGTAAGTAGCTAATTAGCTATTAATTAAATTAAATTAAGACAAATTTTTGTGTTGAAAAAGTGTAAAAGTAATTAAGGGCAGTTAGTTGTGAGTTATTATTATTCTTCAGGGCAACAGTCACAACCTGGCCCATGTAGGCTTGGGCCGACCGTGCATGTTGTTCGACTTTAAATTACATGTGTTTCATATTTAATGAGTCCTAATTTAAAAAAAAAAAAAACCATTGTTATATTATCATTTTTTACAAAATTTTGTACCTAAAAGAAAACTTATGGCTACCTAAAGACATAAAAGGGTTAGCCTGTCGGCTAGACGCTTAAAAAGCGCACACCCAAGTCAAGCAAAGTGCAAGTGATTATCAATTTTAGCTTTTTTTAAACTTGTTTTAGGCTAGTTTAGACGGGTTTTAGCCTATTTTTTGTCTTGGGCTCACATAATTACCAATTTTAGTCTTTTTGAACTTGTTTTAGACTAGTTCTATGCTATTTTTAGTGTTTTGAGATCGATTTAGTGTCTGCGCACCTTGTTGCACTCAAGGCGGTTTGGCTAAGTCTCGCCTGGGTCATATCCTATTTTAGCTTTTTTAAACTTGTTTTAGAATTGTTCATAGGCTATTTTTAGTTGTTTCAGACCGGTTCAGTCATGTCCATGCACCTTGTTGCGCTCAAGGTGGTTTGACTGAGCCTCACATGGGTGTATGCCCTTGAGGCTTTGGCTACATAAGCAAAGACAAAACATGAACACGAATAACGCATAATCTTTTGCTCAATAGACGCCAAGAGACCTAATAGACCGTTGCTATGAAGCAAAAATGATAAAGGAAGCATAAACCAGAACCTTTTATAGAAAAAATGTCGGTCTTTGAAGACGTGAGTACAACACTGCAATGCTATGTTATCCTTTTACCAAAACAAGCATAAAAATTAATCATCATACTAGCAACTAAGAAAGAATAGCCATGACATCAGAAGCACGAAGAGCAATGTAGTCTGAATCATCAGCTCCTTTGAAATCGTTCCCTGCGTATTTCGAGTAAAGAACAGTGTTTCCTGGAGACAATGGCACTCCTGTTCTGTTTCCTTCTTCATTCAAAAGGCCCGGCCCAACTGCAATCACCTGTGGTTCCAAAGCCCACAAACATGTAGCAAGCACAAGCCACAAGGTACAAGCAAAAATATAAAGATTTGTTTTTTAAGCTTAACATGACATTGGCTAGTTCATATTAGAGGTAATAATAAAGTGGACAAGTTGGGTTTGTTGGGTGATGGGAAAAAATAAGGGTGCACAAAAAACCCGGTTCCAGACCCGACACGGAACCGGTTCCTACCCTACCCAACCCGTGGGTACAGACCAGTTCCAGACCCGGGTTTAGATTAAGGAACCGACCCGAAACCGGTTCCACCTCTACCTGGTCAAAACCTGGACCAAACCAGCCAACACCCGAAAAAACACGGCCAAATTGGTCAAAAACCCAAACGTACACGGAACCGGTTGTTGAGTTTTTTGACCAAACCCGGACCCAGTTCATACCCGGTTCCGGTCCTAAAAAACCTGTTTTGTGCACCTCTAGGTCAAAACAGGCTTGGAGAATCGATTCATTCCTAAACGGCTAAACCCTAAAGTAACTCAAACGCAAAAGGGTCGAAATCGTCACCTCCAGAACACACACGCACATACAGTCTGTGATGCAATCATTCAAGATTGCAAGTATATATATAGACTATTACTCACCGTGCCAAAAGAGGGTTTCTCCTTGGTTGCTTGTGTAAGCAATAATCCACCAGCAGTTGTTTCCTCGGCTTCCTCAACCTTTTATACAACAAATGTCAAACACGTGAAAATAAGCAAAACTTTTGGGACTTGTTAAGAATATAAAGTAAAAAAAAGATTGCTAGAATAGGGCGTTTGGCCGTTCAGGTACCCCATTATAAAGCACGCCACTTAAATAATACTATAAGGATTCCTAACCTTGATAAGAACTCTATCATTAAGAGGCTTTAAATCCTTAACATCATCGGTTTCAAGGATACCAACAATGTCATCCTCCTTCAGTATAAGGTGGCTTAAGCCGTTAAACTCAACCTCGGTCCCTGCATACTTGGAATATACAACTGAGGTGCCAGTCTGCAATATAAGCGCATAAACATAAGGTAACATATCCATTGCTATTATCCAATAACAGTATTTAAAGTTTAAACATGACTAATTTAATCAACTAGTTACCTGCAAACCAATGTCCACCTTCTTGTCTCCAATCGTCCTACCTTCACCAACAGCAACAACCTCACCACCTTGAGGTTTTGTTTGTGCCGTTGATGGCAGTAGTATGCCACCTACAGTCTTCTCCTCTGCAGCCTTGATTTTTACAAGAACTCTATCACCCAATGGTTTCAACGAAGTGTACTGCAGGATGAAATGAAGACCTCACGGATCAGAGAACTCGTTAACAAAGATTAACCAAGTGCATACAACTATAGATCAGTAAAAAACACCTAATTGCACAAAACAAAAGGAAAACCAAAACACAACTCTGATAGCCAGTTTGCAAATGTAGAAGTGGCAAAACAAAATGCCACCAAAGTCCAAAACAACTTCATCAATCAACCCCACTAAAACGAAACTAACAAGTTAATCAAGTGATTCATAAATGCAAATAGCAAACTTATTAGGACTATAACAAATAGTTGCCAAAGGAGACCCAAACGCATGCCTAGGCACCAGGCGAGGCGCAAAGAAACGTCGGCCAGATTTCGACCAAATACTGAAAATTCCGTCAAACTGTAAATTGACTAAATTCCGGCCAAACTGGTCTGAAACATCCAAAAATGACCCATAACCACCCTAAACTAGCCATAAACAAGTCTAAAACATGTCTAAATCCCCTAAAAATGTTTGTTTATGCTATGCGCCTTGCTTATCTAGGGCCCTCGCTTTTTAAAAGCCTTGCGCCTAGGCCGAAGGCTCACCCTTTACACCTTCACGCCACCTTGCGCTTTTGACAACTATGCTACCGCATCGAAAATTACTCAAAAGACAGAACTTCAATGAAGAACAAATAAATAATATCCTAAACAAACTTACATCTAATCTACAATGTCAAACTTGGCATCCTTGAAACACAAAATTATAGCAAATTTGACACAAAATATTAAATATTGCTAAATTAATCTTGAAAATTGTATAAAAGTACTCAATTTCACATCCAACACAAAGTCAATAACAAGATTAAACAAAAACAAGAACCAGATAATGTATGACCAATTAAGTTGCAGAATGAATAAAAAGGTTAAAAATTTAACCTTTGGAGCAACAGTGGTTGCAGCTTTGACCACTAACCCACGGGTTGACCTAAGTGTCAAGCTTCTAAAAGGCATAGACACCACAACCGATGAAGCTTTGGATGTTGAAGACCTCAAACCATCAAAAGACGGAAGAAAACATGTTGATGTCAATTGAGCGGCTGCCATTTCTTAAAGCTATACAAATTCACACAAGAATGATACGAATTCAGTCGTTTAATTGTATTCGATTGGATTGTACAATTGAAATCGTATTGTTGTAAGGCAAGAACCATATGAAAGTGGGACTTATGTCGATTTTGAAACTGGATAGGATTCATTTTACGTACCTTGAGTGAAGAAGATGATGTGGTTGCTGTACTGAAAAGTGAAAACGGAAAGGATAACAAAACCCTAGACAGGATTAGGGGGTTTTATTGTTATACAAGAGATGTTTCTAGAAGCTTGTCTTCTAACTTGTTTTGTTTCTATGTTTAGGGACTACTTAAAGTTCAAAGTATGTAATTGGGTTGTGTTGAGGGTAGGGCTGTTAAAATTGTTCGGCGCTCGACGCTTGTTTGATGCCCGCTCGGAAAAAGCTCGGAATTTGCTCGTTCGATTCAGCTCGATTAAAAAAATGCTCCGTTCGAATCGGTTCGGTTTGTAAACGAACCGAGCACGAGCAAAGGTCCGCTCAGTTCGGTTCGGCTCGGTTGGCTCGATTTTTATATATATACATATTTGTGTTTGTGTGTGTACCATTTTTAATGAAATGACTAGAGAACAACATTAACAATGTTTGGTCCAAGATTCAAATAGAGCTCATTTAAGTAATTAGTAGGGCTGTAAACGAACTGAACGTTCAGCGAACAGTTCGTGAACTGTTCGGCGGGAAGTTCGTTTATGTTCGTTCGTTTAATAAACGAACGAACATGAACAAGAAATTTTGTTCGATTAGTTAAATGAACGAACATGAACAGAGGTCTCGTTCGTTCGATTGTGTTCGTGAACGTTCGGTAAGGTGTTCGTGAACATTCGTTGATTTGCGTTCGTTTATGTTCGTATGTTTGTGTTTTAATTGAAGATTTTTGTACTTTCTTATATTTTATTTATACTTTTATATTATAAAACTTTTATTTATTTTATTACCCTAACAATTAAACCAAGAAAGTCACTTTCACCTTGTTTATGCATCATTTCCCTTTCATTTCTCATTATTTACATCGGCGAATACGATCGACCTCCATTCCACAATAAGGGATTCAAGTTCGAGTGCTACTCTCTGGCCATCTATCTTTATCCTTTGTCGCGTTCGCCAAATTTATCTGTGCTCGTGAACCGTTCACGAACACGCTCATTTCCTTAATGAACGAACACGAACATAAAATCTCGTTCGGTAAGTGTTCGTGAACCGTTCGTGAACACATTTATTTCCTTAGCGAACGAACACGAACAAAGCCTTGTTCGTGTTCGTTCGGTTCGTTTACAGCCCTAGTAATTAGAATTGAAATCCAATACCAATAGTCCGTTATCCAATACTTAAATGTCTATTTGAGTAATTGAGTCAAAATTTCAAATACTAAAATGTAAAGCGTCGATCAATATTCAAGTCTCAACTGTCATTTGATTCAGAAGTGCAAGACCCTAATCAAAACCCCACATTGGCCATCGTTTTTCGATTTCTCCATCGCCACTCGCCAAGACGCCAACTCGCGAGGGTTTTGCTTCGATCGATTCATTCAATTTCAAACTTCCGATAGAACAAGGGTATGTTTCAATAGGTCGTCGATTTATCTTCATGCTTAGTTAATCTCGATAGAACTAGTTGAGTGTTTTTGTATTCCTTGTTATTTGTTAAATTTTTACTTGTATTCTATTGGACGAAACATCAGGGACGAAAACTGCACTTTATTCTAATAAGTAGCACTCCCATCGTCACTTTCCTTGTTTATTCTGCGACGCTCGATACTCGCTCGAAAAATGGTCGGATCGAAAGCCGCTCTCTCGACTTTAGCTCGGTTGAAAAAACGCTCGGTTCGGATCGGATCGGTTTGTAAACGAACCGAGCGCGAGCAAATGTCTGATCGGTTCGGTTCGGCTCGTGAACAGCCCTAGTTGAGGGTGATATTCTTGATTAAATGGGTTATGTTTGGGTTTGTGATGATACGTTTAAGTCTTTGAATTAAATAGGTTGACCCAATTAAACAGGTTGATTCATCGGTCGTCAACCAGTTTACAACATATTTAACTCATTTATTATAACTCAACAACAGTTTACAACATGTTTAACTCATTTATTATAACTCAACAACTGATTAACACGTTTACAACTTGATTTCTACGTGACAGCCTGTCTGACAATTAGTTGGGTTAAATGTAAATACGTGTGCGGTATACTATTTCAAGTGTGTTCGAGTTATAGTTTTCATTGTTTACATATATAAAGATATGGGTTGTGTTCAGGCTGAATAATTCAACCCATCAGCCATCAACCAACCAACTTGACACATTTGACACTCACGTATATATGTTAAAACTTATACAGGACTAAGAGTAGAGTACCAATTTTTTACTCGTTCATTCATTAGACTCTTTTTACCACTAGTGTGATATGAGACCGCATTATGTTTGTTATATGTTTTAGTGCACCATTTTTCTCATTTTTATGTAGCCATCTTTCTTTTTACTCCAACAAAGTCCTTTAACTTATCAAATCTATAATAAAATAAGTTAAATATCTTACAATTTTTTATTTGTGATTTTTGTATAAAACAATATATAGACACTGATTTACAGTGTACAGAAGCACACATTACAAGCCCAAATTAGTCAACAAGCACTTCATAAGTCAAACCTTCACAGGTATCAAACATTTTACCAACATATTGACCTCAAAATAAAGAACATAGGGGTGAATAGATCAAGCTAAAGCTAATTTCCAATAACACCCTTGGTTGGATGGCAAACATGATTCCTTTTACGAGCATGATCATCATTATGGTTCTGTGTTCGACAAGCGTAGCCATACCAACAATCTTCCCTTTGCGCTGCGTCCTCAGGTAGATGCTACAAGCGCAAAACCGGCATTATAAGTCACTTGCAATAAAGTACGAATCGGTTAACATTTTTAATCAACATGATGTTCAAACAGGTAATTTGACTTTTTAAGGTCAAAGAAATTACTTCTAACAAACCTAAATGACATGCCTTGGGATACAAGATTAAGCTCAAATTTTACTAATATATGCTACTTATTATGAGCTTATCATGTTGACATAAAGGATTCCCCGGACATTAAAGATTAAATATTAAGTTTTAAGTTGTAAATTAATCCGTTTGACCTTAAAAGTCAAAGTGTATATGATTGAAGTGTTGAAAGTAGAAACACGTACGTCTTTTGGCAAGCTGATCCGGAACCAGTATAAGAGGAATGAGACTAGTTTATCATAGCAATCACTATACAAAAAACAGAATTCAAACCAGTTAAAAAAGTTAAAATATTTATTCTATTGGAATCAGTTAAACATTAATGATAATCTTCAAGCTCATAAAGCATACTTGCATAGATGTGTTCCAGAAGTTATCATATCTGCGTGATTCAGTGGCATCCTTGTACGATCTGCATCGTTCATGCATTAAGCTCACCATAACGTTAACATTAAAACACATATATATTTCAAAAGCTCGGTTTTCATTTTCTTTAGTTATTGTATTGTTGAAGGCAGTAGCTTTTACCTATTTCTCCATCATTCAGTTTTGTAACCCATTCCGACACAACATCTTGGAGGGTTTTCCCCATCTGCTGTATGCATCTTTCAGTGATCTGAAAGTTGAACGTAATTATTGTCGTATCAAGCTTTTTAGGGGGTTAAGAAGGAAATGTTTTCATACATCTTGTTCATGCCAGTTCCATTCATGTGCCAGATAAGGAATTCTTGTAATAGTCCGTTCTCCGATCTGCCAAGCATTTTTATATTCAGTTAAGAAACTTGTAATAATAATAACAAATTATTTGATACAAAAAAGATTAGCTTACCAGGTTAAATGCCTCTGGAGCACACATCAAATAATAGTCACTTTTTTTAACCTGCTGGGAATGCCAATAAGCTCCACAAAATGGTCTATCACATCCTATGCCTGCCAATTCAAAAGAAATACTTCATTTGAGCATATAATTAACGTGTTAACTATGATTAAAAAACTATGTTTTTGATATACAGATTTTGAATGTTTTATAGCAAAAATGTACTCATTTTGTATTAAATGGGTCAAAATTGCCACCTATAATCAATCTTAACAACGAGTCAATGAATATGTTGACCACTCACAGTATTATGGCAAAACTATATCGGTTCTAGAAGGCATCATTCCTCCACAAGCACGACATTGCAGATGCACTGTGTTCTTGTTGCATTGAAACCCACCATACTCTGTGCCTGAGCGATAAAGGACCGCCATTTAAAGTAAAGTGTCAAATTATATTAAAAAAATTAATAAATAACACATATACATTTTACTCAAATACACCAGTGCCCTTGGGGAAATGTCTGCCTACAACTTTGTATTCGTTATTCTGTTTATTAATAAAATTTGTTCGTCCTCTTTACGAAAAAAAACTAATACACTAGTGCATTACCACATTTAGTACATGCAAGATCCAAGACATCGACATTATTATCTTCTTCTCGCATGACACGTGACCTCTTGCTTCTTGGCTTCTTTACATATTTAATGACCTAAATAACATGGAGTTCGAGTATTATTGTTTACAAGATTTGAAAAATAAGATGATAAATATATGATATAATGAGTTTTTTTAACTCACAGGAAGTGATTTTATCAACGCATGGGAGTTTACAACAAGTTCCTCATCACTACGTCTTACGAAAGAATCATTTTTCCGTATTTTCTGCACAATAAGTATAGATGTTTATTTGAATAGGATGCTTGACATTAAGATGCACATTATAAGTGATTATATGGAAAATACCTTTTCAATCTTATGTAGAAAACGGTTTCTCCCCACAGATTGTACATCAGAGCTGCAATGGGGACAAAGAACAGTCGCATGTTCCTCTTGTGACCTTCTCGACCACTCCGAGAAACATCCGTTGCTATGAATGACAAGAAAACAAATAAGAAAGCTTATTATAAATCATATTATTTTTCTAAGAAAATAAAATCATTAAGACATAATTTCAAATCGTCATACCAAAAGTTGTGGAGACAAGGGGAAACTGTGACAACGTCATGCCAGATATCTAAACATATGCTGCATTTTGCATGCTCTGAGTCTAAAGAAATCTAGCATAAACGAAACATATTTACGTCACCATATGATTATCTGAATTTTATTTACAAATGATTTTTTTTACCTTGAACACCTTCTTGGAAGACTCATTCATTGGCTTTATCTTAAGTCTGTAACTCAATATACATGTCAAAACGGGCCACATCAGTTGGATAAAAGATTGAAACAGGTTGGGTCGTCTTTATACTATAACAATCACATTTTTTAATTTACTGATAAGTAGATTTTCTGCGTTAGACATGGGTGACTTTCAACTTTTTGAACCTATTTCCACTTTTAGATTGTTTTGACCCGTTTGAGATAAAACACAAACTCATCCAACCCATCTATAGCTAAATGGGTCAAATTCGGAGCAAGACACTTGTTTAATGGTAAAAGTTTTGTGTAAACAACCAAATTTAGTAATTAAGGACCTCTTATTTTCGGATGTTGCAGAACTGAGGTCGGAATTTCTTGTAATGTTACACCATCCCTGGTCTGCAAACGAAGAGACTTCGACATCTGAATGTATCTCCACCTCATCAGACTGCACTTCGACATTTGAATGTTCACTATTCAACGGCACTGGAACAGTACAATAACGGGTCGCATTAGAAGTAATAATAATACCGGTAATAGTGATAATATTGTTTAGGCTTCTCCTCTTACCAATGAGTAGAGACTTGAAGTCATCTTCAAGAGACACGATATCAAGTCCTTCACCATTCACACGAATCACGACTTGTTCATCTGTCATTAAATATTCCATTACACAATATTTAGCAGTTAAGTAGTTAAATTACAAAGTGAGTCAGAAAAATAATAAGAGGGTGTTTGGATGTGCAGCCAAAATAACTTAAAACTGATTCTCATTTTGATGTGCATCCATGTTAGATATGTTAACTGATTTTGGTAAGTCTATCCTTCACTTTAAATGGTAATATGACAATTTCATCATTAGACCACCCGTTGGGCGTTTTTTCCCAAAAAAAAAACGCCCCAAAACGCCGCGGAACCGCTCCATGGGCGTTATTTTCAAAAAAATGCCCTGAGGCATGCTTAAAAAAACGCTGTTGCCTGCTTCCTTTTTCAAAATCAGACCGTTGATAAACGGTAAAAAATTAAAAAGTTTATTTTTTTTTATTTTATTCACTTTTTTAACCTATATAAACACCCACTTTTCACATATTTTTTATAAAACTTTCTCTACTCCCTTCTATTCTTCTTATTTTAATAAAACTTTCCCTACTCATTTGTTTATTACATCATGAATCCTTTCCGACCCCCTTTCGGTGTGCCGTCGAGACCCGGTAACCCCAATACATATCGCCCGAACACCACGCAACCGAAACCGAACTTCAACTTTCAAGACATGGATCCGAATGGGCGGTTCGCAACCGTCTACCCAAGAAACCGATACCGAAATAGAAACGGTACTGGAGACACAACCCGAGCCGGTTGCCGAGGGATCTAAACGTTGAAAACGGTCTCACAAAAAGAAAGATCCAACCGCTCCTCGTCGGAAAGGAACCTACCTAGCTTGGACGAAAGACGAGGAATACGCGTGCACGGGCTGGCTCGATATATCGGAGGACCGCGAAGTTGGTAAGCGATTTAAAAAGCATATTAGTTTTATTTTTTTACATAATTCGGTCCACTTTTTGTATTTTTATTTTTTGTATTTTTATTTTTTAATAATATAACATTATTTTTTTTTTGTAGCAAATTATCAAACATCACCAACTTTTTTGGCAAAAAATTCGTGAAACCTTCTTTAAAGCGATGGGCAAAAAATTTGTCACGATACAAGAATCGAGACAAATGGAGAAAGACATAGAATTTTTGGCTAAACCCATCGACCCTCTCGTAGGCGACGCGTTGATCCTAGCGGAAATGCGTCGGCAACAAATCCGTCAAAAATAAGGACTTTAGATTATTAGTTTTTTTTTTTATTTTTTTAGCATTATAATTTTTTATTTCTTTTTTCGGTTTTTATTTTTTTAGCAATGTAATTTTTTTTATTTAATGAAATTTTATTAGTTTTAATTTAAAAAAATTAATAATTGGGTAATCATTGATGGGGCATTATCCCATTTATGAAAAACGCCCCATAATGCCTCTTTGTTGACTGGACTGACACGTGTTGCAAAACGCCCAAGGTGGAGGCATTATTTGGTTGTACCTCTACACATGGTCTTGGTCTTAGACCATGTGTAGTGGTACACATGAATAATGCCCCCCACCCATGGGCATTGTGCGAGACGTGTCATCCCAGTCAGCAAAGGGGCATTATGGCCGTTTTTCACAAATGGGCTTAGTGGGATAATGCCCAATAAATGCCCCATCAATGATTACCCAATTATTATTTTCTTGTTTTTTTTAATTTAAGATTAATTGTATTTGACATGGAATAATCTCATTGGCCAAACAATTTGAAGAGAGACACATTTGAGCGTGTTTCAAATCACGCTGGAGGGGGGTTTTTGCGAAATAACGCCGGAAAACACCATTGGGGTGGGGGACGGGCGTGTTTTGGGGGGAGGGGGGGGGGGGGGGGAGCCGGAAAAGGCCACCACTACGGGTGGCCTTATAGTTAATAGTCAAGTGGCATACACAGCAATAATCACTTTTTCATGCATATCCAAACACCCCTTAAATCAATCAATGGTAAAAAGAACCGAATTGCATGCAAATTACAAAAAATCGGGGGTGCTAAACTGGTCGTGATCACGGGTTGGTGGGTCCTGGCCGACATAATCCAAAACACAACACGAATATTTGTGGGTTGACACATTTAACCCAAACTTTTTAAATTTTTTAGTTTTTTCACATTTAATACCTTGACATTACAATTTTCGTACAAGCGCATTTTAATTATAAAATCTTATGTGATTTATAATTTAATTTTTAAATTTTGGTATAAAATACCCCACTAGTTTAACTTACAACATAAAATACATTTAAAAAAAAATATAATAGATAACAAATAGGTTAAACGGTCAACCCACGAACCCTTCGGGCTGACACGAACACGACCCGTTTAGTTCTATGTCATGAATTCACACCACCCTTGCTAAAAATGAGGAATGCCCATAAGAGCAAATTGGATATTTGTTTGATTGTCAGCAAGAAACCTCATAAATGCTTAAAACTTCTAATAAACAAGAAGCCATTGATTCATCAACCCAAATCAATAATGTGACCAAGAACAATTAGTATAAGAAAAAAAAAGAGAGGGAGTACCAGGTTTTGAACAAATTTGATGATATGACTTTGAGGCAGAACCCTGTCCTTGTTCCATTGATGTTTACCTTGTTGTTTGTTTGTTTGCATGTTGTCTCCAACATTTTTATAGAAGAATAATGGAGAAGAGTGCTAAGGAAGGAGGATGGAGAAGAGTACTAAACACAAGTAATCTAGAATGATTGTGACAGGATGGGGATCAAGAATTGGTCTTCTCAGAAGT
This sequence comes from Helianthus tuberosus, assembly GCA_030545235.1. Classification (NCBI taxonomy): domain Eukaryota; kingdom Viridiplantae; phylum Streptophyta; class Magnoliopsida; order Asterales; family Asteraceae; genus Helianthus; species Helianthus tuberosus. The sequence goes on along the minus strand of CM060354.1, from coordinate 62,640,886 downwards.
AAACTTGTTAAACATCACCAACTCTACTAAAATCAAAAGGACACTTGTGATTTGACATTCTGTTTTTGTTTTAAGTCAACGAACAATAACGTTAGTTGGAAACTAAGATCCTTTCTTATCACATGAAATAAGGTTGTAATATTTTGACATGACATTATTCTAATTCTCAGTAGAATCCTTGAACACTTTAAGCTAAAAAGGTTGTGTTACTTGTTTAATTCATTTATTTATATTTTTTAAATTATGTGTATGTAATAACTTCACTAGATTAGATGAGTATTTTTTATGTCAAAACTGAAAAGTTTAAAATAAAGTGGCATAGTTTAAAAAGTCAAATACTTAAAATTTAAATTAATTATCATGTTTATGCTCCATACAGTTTTTAAAATTTTGGGTTTAATTTTAGGGTAAATCCTGAAAATGTCCCTTTTAGACCTACGTTTCAAGAGAATGTCCCTTCGCCTCTCCGATCACAAGTGGAAGACGTGTAGTTAAAAAAAAACAAAATAAAGAAACAGTCTGCGACTGACTACAAAAAGGCGGCAACAGACGGTGAAACGCAATCATCCCACAGCAAAATGCCATTAAAGAAAGCTTGATGGAAAGGCAAACGGATATTCTCTTGAAATGCAGGTCTAAAAGGGACAATTTCGGAATTTTTCTTTTAGCCTTTATTGTGATGTTTATTAGGTATTAACCACTTCAATCTTATTTTAGTTAGAGAAACATTTATAATCCTATCGAGTCAACTGTTACTTTTAAACAAGACATCTTTCCTTTACTCCAATAGACTCCAAAGATGACTGAAAAAAATGAACCTAAATTGGTGACATTTTTATACAATTAAACCTTTGTGCAGGCTTGAAATCATAAACAAACTTGTGGTTAGAAGCATACATTACAACTTACAAGCCCTACATTCCCTGTACACAAATTCGTCAGCAAGCACTTCATAGTTTAAAAAACATCAACCTAAACATTCCACAAAAAACCAACAATCTAGTTGCATTACCTTCACAAGTTTCAAACTTTTACCAACATAACGATTCAAAATACAGAACATGGGTGTGAAAACATCAAGCTGCAGCTAATTTCCAACATTACCCCTGGTTGGACGACAAACGTGGTTCCTTTTACGAGCATGATCGTCATTATGGTTCTGTGTTCGACAGGTGTAGCCATACCAACAATCTTCCCGTTGCGCTGCATCCGCAGGTAGACGCTACAAGAGCATAACAGGTTTTTAAAAATGAGAAAACAATAATATGTTCAAAAAAGAGAATAACTAGTTGTAAATTAATCAGTTTGACCATAAAAGTCAAAAGTGAATACGCTTAAAGCTAATGCAGGAAGAGAAATTTACAAGTGGTTTAAGTGTATGCAAACGTACATATTTTGGCAAGCAGACCCGGAACCAGTACAAGAGGAATGAGACCAGTTTATCATAGCATTCACTACATCAAAACGGTATTTAAAACAGTTAAAAAAAGTTAAGATATCTATCTATTCTATTGGAATCAGTCAAACATGCTAGAAACTGGCGAATTGACTATTGAATAGTCAGCAAGCTCATAAAACTTACTTGCATAAATGCGTTCCAGAAGTAATCATCTCTGAGTGATTCAGTGGCATCCTTGCACGATCTGCAGCGTTCACGCATTAATCTCACCATAACGTTAACATTGAAATGCGTGATTATCTTATGCGTTCACGCTTTTACCTATTTCTCGATTATTCAATTTTGTAACCCATTCTGACACAACGTCTTGGAGGGTTTTCCCCATCTGGCGTATACATCTTTCAGTGATCTGAAAATTGGAGGTAACTATTGTCATATCAGGCATTTTTAGGGGGTGAAGAAGAAAATACTTTCATACATCTTGTTCATGCCGGTTCTTTTCGTGTGCCAGAAAAGGAATTCTTGTGATAGTTCGTTCTCCAATCTGTCAAGCATTTCATATTTAGTTAAAAAAATACTTGCAATCTAGAAAAGATTAACTAGCAAACAACACGATAAAATGAATAGCTTACTGGCTTAAAAGTCTCGGGAGCACACATATGATGCGAGTCACTTCTTGTAACCTGCTGCGAATGCCAATACGCACCGCAAAATGCTCTATCACACCCTACGCCTGCCGGTTTAAAGGCAACGTTGAAAGATTATTCAACAAGAACACTTCAAAAATACTACAATTGAACAAAACGGCTCAATATGGGTAACTCTTTGTATGTGTCAAAATGAGTCAGCCACGTGACTGCAAATGAACTGAATGAACACAAACAAGGCCTTGTTCGTGTTCGTTCGTTAAAGCTTGGTTTAAAAAAGCGTGAGGCGCTCCGAAGCGTTTTGGTTCCAAAAGCTTTAAGCGAAGCTTCAAGCGCGAAGCGAGAGCTGAAGCGCTCAAAATTAAAAAAAATTAAAAAAAAAATATTGTACACATCAATATGACCTATTCTGCTTGTTAATCAATAATAAACACAAAAACATGATTAAAAAACACACTTAACACATAAAAAACATAGTTAAAACATAAATTAAAGTCGAAACACACTTAAAACATAAACATAAAAATAGTCTTTAATCAATAATCATCATAATCAAGTAAAGATAGCGGCTGATTATTAGGGTAAAGAAGTAGGGCCTCATTTAAACCATATTTAAAGACTATTGGGCCTAAAAAAGTGGCCCAAATGTGACCTGATTGGGCTGAAGCGTCGCCTCAAACCATGGTAGCTTCGCGCTTAAAGCTCGCCTCAAAACGCTTCACGTGTTGTGACGCTTCAGACCAAAAAAAGCGCTATTCCAAACGCTTCATCGCTTCACGCTTAAAGCGCGCTTAAAGCTTGCTTTTTTAAACCCAGGCGGTTAAAGAAATAAATGTGTTCACGAACTGTTCATGAGCACTTACCGAACGAGATTATCAGTTCGTGTTTGTTCATTAAGGAAATGGACATGTCTGTGTTCGTTTGTGTTCTTTCATTAATTTTAGGTAACGAACACAAACAAACATTCATGAACACAAACAAACAGAAACAATTGTTCATGAGCAGAAACGAACACATATTAAATTTCGAAGGTACATAAATATGATTAAATATTATGTCATATACAATACATGAATATTTTTCAAATATCTAATGGTGGAAATTTTTAAATATAAAATTCAAAACCTTGGTGAACTATCGAACACAAACGAACATAAACGAACACGTTACCGAACGTTCACGAACACAAACGAACTTCCCGCTGAACGGTTCACGAACTGTTCGTTGAACGTGTGGTTTGTTTGCAGCCTTAGGTCGGAATGGATGATAAACACTAATTCTTTTTCTGTGTTTTAGAAATAATACTACAAAACAATGTTATTAATTAAGCAATGAATATGTTGACCACTCACAGTGTTGCGGTACGCGTATATTGATTGTTCTAGAAGGCATCATTCCTCCACATGCATGACATTGCAGATGCACGGTGTTTTGATTGCACTGGAACCCATCATACTGTGTGCCTGAGTGATAAAATGGCAAGAATGGACATTTGTGAACTAAAATTAGAAGTGTCAAACTAAATAAAAAAAAGGGATGATTAATATTTAATTATTTATTTTGGCGTCCTACAATTAGAAGTGTTTGTATTTATTTTACTCAAAAACACTAGTGCATTACCACATTGAGCACATGCATGATCTGTGACGTTATTATCTTCTTCTGGCGTTGAACGTGGCCTCTTGCCTCTAGGCTTCTTTCCATTGTTAATGACCTAATCATCATGGAGTTATTAACAACGGAAGTGAGATAAATAGTTTACATGATTAGAGAACTTATGATCATTAAAACAAGAGTAAAGTATACGAATGGTCCCTGTTGGTCACCAAAAATTTGGATTTGGTCCCTAGGTTTTCAAAAGTACACGGATGGTTCCTGTGGTTTGCACTTTGTAACTAATTTAGCCCCCCGGCCTAAAGGTTTTAGTAGGTCCAAGTTAGAGACTAAATGCGTTACAAAGTGCAAACCAATGGAATCATCCGTGTACTTTCGGAAAGCTAGGGACCAAATCCAAAATTTTGGTAAACCACCGGGACCATCCGTGTACTTTATCTAAAAACAAATAATATAATGAGTTATTTGACTCACAAGAGGTGATTTTATTAGCGCACACGAGTTTAATACAGCAAGTTCTTCATCACTACGTCTTAAAGAAGCATCACTTTGCAATATATCCTGCAAAATAAGTAGCAATATGCAAATTTGTCATGCAACTCATAAAATGATAAGTATGTATATATTTGGAGTAAAATGCCATTTTCATCCCCTAAGGTCTGGCCAGTTTTGCGACTTTCATCCAAAGGTTTGTGTTTCTGCATCTTGATCCAAAAGGTTTGAAATCTTGCCATTTCATCTGGCTCGTTAACTCCATCCATTTTTCTCTGTTAAGTCAGGGGTATTTTCGTACAAAAAATGAAAAAGACCGAATTGCCCTTTTAGTGAATACTTGTACATTATGCTAAATGCTTGTACATAAAGTGAAAAAGACCGAATTGCCCTTTAAGTTAACAAAAAATACGGAAATATCCCTGACTTAAAGGGGAAAATGGATGAAGTTAACGAGTCTAATGAAAATGGCAAGATTTCAAACTTTTTGGATCCAGATACGGAAAAACAAACCTTTGGACGAAAGTCGCAAATCTGGCCAAACCTCATGGACGAAAATGGCATTTTACTCATATATTTGTTTAATAGAATACTTGACATTAAGTGATTTTATGGAAATATACCTCTTCAATGCTATGTAGGAAATGGTTTCTCCCCACAAATTGTACAGCGGATCTGCAATGGGGACAAAGAACAATTGCATGTTTCTGCTGTGACCTCTTCAACCACTCCGAGAAACATCCGTTGCTTTAAAAGACAAGAAAAAAAAGAACTTTATAAACAGAGTATTTTTCAAAGAAAATAATATAATATTATAATATAAATTAAAGTCTGCGTACCAAAAGTTATGGAGACAAGGGGCAACTGTGACAACATCATGCCAGATGTTTAAACATATGCTGCACTTTGCATGATCCGAATCTAAAGAAATCTAGCATAACAAACTTTCATAGTTTCATCACCATGCAATATTCTAGAACCATATATGTAATGACTGATGAATTTTTTTTTACAAATAATTTTTAGTTTTTTTACCTGTAACAGCTTCTTGGAGGACTCATTCATCGGCATCACTTTAAATCTGTAACTCAAATAGCCTTCGAATATCAAGAAGAAATCAATAGACTTATAGTCAGAGGCTATCTTTTTAGAAATGTAACTAAGAAAATAGTGTGCGGAAAATCGGTGTGAAGTGTCTATACCATCAGAAACAGGACCGGCGATTATCTCACTTCCACACCTAATCATGATTGTATCTTCAGATGGAACATCGGTCCCGTCAACAAATATTACATTTAGACTGCACAAGCAAAGAAAAATATTCATGTTGGTCCAATTATACCTACATAATAATTACCATCTTATAGAAAATAAGTAAAAAGTAAGCCTTTATCTCTTATCATTAGAAGAATATAGTTGTGAATGGAGAGAATATAATATAATCTTTTTCATGTATGCAAGAAACGTTCTTGAAGGTTACAGTTTTGCGAGAACAGCCAAATTCGGTAATTAAGTACCTCTTATTTTGCAATGTTGCAGAAGAGAGATCTGAATTTCTTGTAATTTTACACCATCCGAGCTTTTCAAATGAAGAGACTTTGACCTCTGAGTGTATCTCCACCTCATCAGACCGCAATTCAACATCTGAATATTTGGAATTTGACGGCACTGGAACATGACAATAACGCTTTATACTCTTATTAATGATAAATAAAAATAATAATAATTATGTTTAGGCTTATCTTCATCACCAATGAGTCAACTCATCTTCAGGAGACTCCATATCAGAACCTTTACCACTCAAAGTCACACATTACACAATTCTGGCATTTAACTACTTACATTACAAAGTGGGAATGCAAAATAATAAGGGGGTAACTGGATGTGCAGCCAAAAACTAAGGTTCATAAATATGATTCTCATTTTGATTCTTTAAGGTCAAATAATAGAATATTGGACCAGAAAGCAGATTTTGGAAAAATACAGTTGCATCTCTATCCTTTACTTTAAATGGTAATATGAAAAATTGATTCTTATAGTTGTAATAATAACTTAAGAACTCCCATTCAAACATCCCTATATCAATCAATGGTCAAAAACGCATTGGCTACAAGGAATTGCATCAAGAAAATTGTGTTTATTTGTATATAAAAATCAAAATAACCATTTCACATGCACACCCCCAAATCAATCATACCCAGTAAATCCCACACATAGCAAAGCTATTGGCAGGGTTTGGGGAGGGTGAGATGTAGGCACGCCTTACCCCTATCCTTAGGGATAGAGAGGCTGCTTGGATAGAGAGGCTGCTTCCAAAGAGAGACCCCCGACTCAAAAACAAATAGCATGCAAATAAACAGAACTAAAGGATACACACCCCCAAACAACCTAGGAATTAGGCATCAGCATATGAGGTACAAATTTGGCTGCAAATTACTAAAAATGAGATATGCATACAAGTGGAAAATAGACTACTTTTATAACTATCAACAAGAAACCCCAAAATGTTCACATACGCAAATTTATAATGTGACCAAGAACCATTTGTTTTCTCTTTTTTAGGGTGAATTTTCTAAAATGATGACTGCAATAATCACTTTAAGCATGCACATCCAAACACACCCTAAATTCATCAGGGGTAAAAAAGTAAATAAATCAAGAACTGAATTACGTGCAGATTACTTAAAATGAGAAATACCCATCAAAGAAAAATGAAATATTTATTTGATTATCCGCAAGAAACCCCAGAAAGTTGAAGACTTGAATCAAGAAAACCACAGAATCATGGGTGGCAGTCACATACACCAATCAAGAATGTGACTAAGAATAATATATTTCCAATTAACATTCTATGACGACAATATTTGAAACAGCCAGCGGCGTTCATTGCAATTGAAGGTAAAAAAAAAAGAAGATTTTGAATGTTAATTGAAGAAAAGAAATAAGGGAAATACCAAGTTTGGACCAAATTTCATCGTAGGGTTTTGAACCAGAGGCCTCTCCTTGTTCCATTGATCCCTTGTTTGTTTGCTTGCACGTTTTCTCCAAGGTGTTCTTACGAAAGAGGAGGAGGAATGCGGAAGTGTTTTAAAAAGGGGGGTTTTATAATTATTCCGTTGAGGCTGGTTTTATTGTTGCATGCACCCGAGTCACTTATCTCACACGCCGAAGTTAACTTGTTGATTATTGTGATTTGTTGCCGTACGTTTTTATTTTTAGGTCAAATGACAATGACAATAAGTTAGGTCACAAGAAAAATAACGGAGTTGATGAATTTGCTTGTTATCCCTAAGCATATCACTTAGGATTGCCTGACACAGACACACAAAAAAAGAAAAAAAAAAGTCACTATGAATTTTTTTTATGACAAATGACATCCAGAAATCATGTTAGGCCCACGACCCTCTACGTTAATGGCATTCAACTTTAATCCACTATTCAAAACCACTATTCTAAGGGTGTGGTCATGACCCAAACCACTATCCCCTTTATTTTTTTTTTAATTTTTTTTTGTCTTAAAATTATCAACTGGGAGGGTTGTAGTAATCATGGTTTAATCCATATAAATCATCATCAATCAAGAGGGAGGGGGGTATCATTTAATTAATGATCCTATGTGAAAATAATGTCTCAATCATAAAACAAAAGTAACAAATATAAACCTTACGCAATGAGTCCACCCAATTATAATTTTATGCTAATTAGTCCATTACTACCCGGTAGCACTTACTACCCAATACGCTTTAATCCAATCTCACCCATGCTCTTAAAATCCCAAGTAACAACATTTCTCAACCTCCCACCCCTCCCTCAATCGCGAACATATTAGAAATGAGAAGCCTATTGTACACTTTACAGACCTTACCAGCAAATTGGCAACCTTCCTCTGTGCCTTTGGAGCGATCTGAACAACCCTTCAAGTTCAACTCTCCCAAACAATCTCAAATAACCCAATTTTAGATATGTATTTTAAACAAATTTATCTAAATTTAACTTGAATAGTTGAATGTTTAGATTATTAGTTTATTTGATTTATTGATTGTTATTTGTGTGATGTTCTGATCATTTGATTTGTTGATTGTTAACATTTTGAATGTTGGTCATTTGGTAATGCTTGTGTCTTCCATGTTTAGTTTTTATTAAAACTTAAAGTGTTAGTAAATATTTTTTTAACAACAAACTAAGTTGTTGGGAAAACAAGTTTAAGGAAAATCGTAGATTGATTTAATACGCCATGTGTAAATCTTCCTGGTGATTACTTGTTTTGACAGTGTGTTGAATTGATAACTTGTGTTATTAGTTGTTGATAAACGCTTATGATATCAAGGGTAAAATTATTGTCTGTGTATTGATGAAATATCAATCCCATTATATAGGGAGTACAAGACCTATCAATAAGGAAACAGATATGTACCAAACCTAAATACAACCATACTCTAAATATAAAACATATATACAAAGATATTGGCTAATAGTCCCCCGCGGTTCTAGCGGGATTGGATAGGACGCTCAAACTAGACCTGAAAGTCTGAAAAAGTTGTCGTGGAAGACCCTTAGTAAAGATATCTGCATATTGTGAGGAGGCTGGTACATGAAGAACTCGTACGTGACCTATTTGAACCTTCTCACGTACAAAATGAATGTCCATCTCAACATGTTTGGTGCGTTGGTGTTGCACCGGGTTTTCTGACAAGTAAACCGCTGAAATATTATCACAATAGACAATAGTGACATGCCGTAGCGGAACATGTAACTCAAGCAAAAGATTCCGCAGCCAGCTTGCTTCAGCAACAACATTAGCAACACTACGATACTCGGCTTCAGCACTGGAGCGAGATATAGTAGGTTGTCGCTTAGACGACCATGATACAAGGTTATCCCCCAAAAAAACACAATATCCGGAAGTGGAACGCCGAGTGTCAGGGCACCCGCCCCAATCGGCATCAGAGTAGGCTGTCAATGACAATGACTTGGAAGCCGTGATCCGTAGATCAAAATCCAAAGTGCCTTTTACATATCGAAAGATGCGTTTCATAAAAGCAAAATGAGGCTCCCGTGGGGCGTGCATAAATAGGCATACCTGCTGAACAGCATACGTGATATCAGGTCGTGTGAATGTAAGATACTGTAGAGCTCCGGCAAGTTGTCGGTATAAAGTACCATCGGCCAATAATGTACCGGAAAATCCGCTGAGCTTGGTGGACGTGTCCACGGGTGTGCAGCTAGGCTTACAGTTTGACATAAAAGCCCGCTGTAAGATATCTCGAGCATACTGAGATTGAGACAAAAATAAACCGGTGTTGTCACGTGTTGCTGTAATGCCCAAAAAATGATGCAAGTTACCAAGATCAGTCATGGCGAAAGTGGAAGATAATGAAGCAATAATCCGATTCAATAAACCTGTATCTGAAGCGGTCAAAATAATGTCATCCACATACAATAAAAGATAAGCCATGTGAGTCCCTTGTTTAAAAATAAAAAGTGATGTATCACAAGTACTACTCCGAAACCCCTGGGAAATAACAAAAGATGCAAATCTGTGGTACCATGCGTGAGGGGCCTGTTTGAGTCCATACAAGGACTTTTTAAGGCGACAAACGTAATCCGGAAAATCTTTGTTCACAAAACATTGGGGCTGATGCATGTAGACAGTCTCCTTAAGATCACCATGTAAAAATGCGTTCTTAACATCAAGCTGATGAATCGGCCAAGAACGAGAGACTGCAAGAGATAACACGGTCCGGATAGTGCTTGGTTTAACAACCGGGCTAAATGTATCCTCACAATCAATACCCACTGTCTAAGATTTCCCATTTACTACCAACCGGGCTTTATAAAGTTCCAAGGAGCCATCAGATTGGAACTTGTGGCGAAATGCCACATACAGCAGATAACCGGACCGGTAGTAGGTCGTGGCACAAGTTCCCATGTACCATTACTCTCTAAAGCACTATACTCTGTTTTCATAGCCGCAAGCCAATTAGGATCCGATAAAGCCTTTGATGTGCACAAAATGCAACATATAAATTACATCAATTGTGGCATAAAACTAACCCTTTTTAGTACTAATGTTGGAAAAAGTGTGCTTTTGTCTTCCTTTTGTATTTTCAGGATTAAATGAGCTCAAATAAACGAAAGAAGCAAAAAGGCAGTTAAATCTAACATAAATACAAGAAAAGGAACAAACGTGGCATGCCCGGCCTCCCGACAACATCTTCCCAAGCCAAGCAAAACAAGGAAACAGAGGGCTGAACACGCCCCGTGCTCAATGAGCACGGGGGCGTGCCCAAGTGTCAGCAGAAAAGACAAAGTTATAGAAGCTTCCATCGCCCACCATGGGGTCGTGGTCAACTATAAGATTCGCGGAATCCAGGCAAATCTTGATAGTACAGATATGCTTCTGCACACGGGGTCGTGCTCAGCGGACACGGGGGCGTGGTCAATGATGTGCGTAAGTGTGTATATGTTTTAGATATATATTTTAAGCCCTTTTTACACTTTTTAGCCAAGTTTTAAATTTATAAAACACGATATTTACTAACACTAAACACACATATGGGCAAGTGCACCCATCGTGGACGTAGTATAGTGTTGGTAAGATACCGAGGTCGTCCAAGGACACAAGAGCTTTTAGTACCGGTTTATCCTCAACGTCTAATCAATCAAAATGTTAGAAAAAGGTTTTTTAAACTAAGAAAATAAAACTAACTAAAATGCTGAAAAATAAAATAAAAATAAAACAGATAGACAAGATGAATCACTTGGATCTGACTTGTGTGTAGTGTAACCTTTGATTATTTTTGCACTTTTGAACTTGTTTAAGAGATTATCTTAGTTATTGTAGTAGGCCCCTCTTTTGAAGGTGACGTTACCCTCAACCCAGTAGTTTGAGTCAGCAAGGATACAATCCTAAAGGGTCGGATTATTGAAAGATAATTAATTAAGTTATTAATGCATAATGTGGTAGACCCCTCTTTTGAAGGCGACGTTACCCTCGGCTAAGTAGTCTGAGTCAGCAGGGATACAGTCCTAAGTAACCGGGTTAAAGTTTTAATAGTAGTTTAACTTATGAGGGGGTCAAAGAGTTTGGACCCCCGCCATCCAATACATTTGGGTATTGAAGGAGGTCCTACTAAATTTGACCCAGGTACTTTGCAGGATCTATACATTGAACAATGGCAAGACTCTTACCAAACCGTTCCCTTAACCCCCGACCAGGTAGCCAACATACCTCCATATAGACCGCGGAGATATGAATGGTGAAAATCTTTTATTTTATATAGACAGTAAAATAATGCCAAGACACCACGGACAAACGATAAGGAAGAATCACCTTCAACATAAGAAACTAGTAATTAAAGTCATTAATACAAAACCAATTAAAAGGTGCAAAAGATTAAGAATAAAAAGTATTACACTAAACACTTGTCTTCACCAAGTGATGTAAGAGACTTAGGCAAACATGGCCTTTGTTTGTCAAGAACTCTTACGATCAATCTTGGATCCCGAGACGACTCACACACTCTATGATGGACAATGGATGATGGTGGTTGTAACAACTCTCACTAAAATTAAATACTTAGTATGTTAATTATCCAATAAGGAAACCCTAATTGAGACACCCAAGTGATTCTGCGCAAACCCTAAAATTTTCAGAACAATCGGAATCAGGATCAGGGCCCTTAAAACTCACGGGGGGGGGGGGGTAAACCCTAGTTACGATTATCTAAATAAAACGCTGTCAAAATTAAAATTTACGAATCTGTCAAATCAGCAAGGCTAGTCCCAGGTGTGGCTAACCTATAGTGATTTTGTGTCCTTTACGGACCGTAAGGAAAAAAAGGCTTACGGTCCGTAAGCCTGGCCAAATTTGTGTATAAATAGCAGACTTTGGGACTTGATTTCTGGCACTTGAACGACGTAAATTCTCATTACGTAGACTGAGATATCGCAGAAACACTTCTAAAAACACACACGGATCACTAATTGCTGCCGCAGTCAGGGTAATAACTCGATCACTATTACGATTCAACGTCCGATCGATTGTAACTATCCAACGATTGTTCGAGTGCTGCTCAAATTGAGTTTATACTTTGTTATTCATCGTGATTTCGACTTGAATGTTTGAGTGATGTCCGAACTCGGACTATACTCTGTCATTCGTTGTGAATCCACTGAATTGTTAAGTATTGCACTTTATTAATCGTTGTGAGGGTTTAATCTCGTGAATTGTCGTAACTGCTGTATTAGTTACTAACCCCGTTTGTGTGCATTGTTATTTAAATTAGGTTAATCAAGGCTAATCAGTAAGCTTATACACTGCTCGTTAAATCTGCAATGTGAGTCATTCTCTTTTTATCAACTGTTTTACAAAACTCCAAGATATTTTTAAAGTTATAATTACAGGGATTAAGTCTTTGTAATCACCATATTACAGCCGGTATGTGGGGTTTTGTATACATTACTTGATAATCTTCACCATTGGGGCAGCCAATGGGTGATATGACCATAATCACAGACACCATTGGACAATTAGAGGGCCAATGGGTCGAGTGACAAAGTACGTGGGTAGTTGGTTTGATATCAGAAACATTGTAATCGCTCTTAATACTGTAATTTATAACCAATGTGTCATTTTTAGTAAACGGAATGATTCACTCAGTATTTCCCCGCTGACAAAACCTTTTTAAAACATGTTTCAGGTGATCTGTTGTGAGCAAAGAAAAAGTGCCGTGGAGCACTACAAGCTTAGAGAAGTGGCTCAATGTAAATAAATAAAGAAACATGTTTTGAGAAATAAAAGATTTCCCAGTGAAATCACCTTATTGTAAATTATGGGATTTTATCCCTAGATTATGTAAACGAGCAGTTTTAATATTAAAAGATCCTGTTTTAAAAAAAGACTTCCGCTGTCACTTAAAATTTAATACCACGGGATTTCCTGCCTCGCGGCTCTGGACCTGGTCAAACCGGAGCCGAGGGCCGTGACAGGAAAAGGTGGTATCAGAGCCACTGATTTAAGCTTACTACTGATTTTAGCCTATTAAAGTAATTGAGAAAGACTTAGGAATTCTAATTGCCATTCTGTGAATATGTGTTTTATTAATTGATTAAATTGTTACAGTATGGGTAAACAAAAGCTTTCTGCTATCTACCACAAATTAGATACTGCACCCACAGAAAAAGGAACCTCTTCCTCCAAATACCCAGCAAATCTGGAAGAAGGGATTTTTGTCCGTAAAGCACAATATGAGAATCCTCTTACCCCAGAGAAAAGAAATTCGATTATTAGGAAAAGCCAGAAACCCCAAGTCAAGAAAGTGAGGTTTAATCCGGAAATCCAGGAATTAGGCAATAGTCCACCTTGGGAAGACAAATTAGATGAAAAATGGGCAAATCTTTATATGCTAGCTACCGTAGCAGAGAATGCAAACCTCTAAACTACCAATAAGCCCGGTCTAGTAGAAAATTACTACTCCGTAAATAAATAAATCCTAGTGTGGTTTAAATTTCCATTATCTTTTGTAAAATTAGTCTTTCAATATGCAATAAAACTAAATGTTTGTTTAGATTTCCTTATAAGATTTTAACTCAGCATTTTTGTGCATTTTGCATATATGCTAAACAGCATGAGTGAGCTATCTGAAGCATTTCAGAATCTCAATCTATACCCAGTACCAATCGAAGTCTCTCACGATTTTACTGGTTATTTTGCTGATGTGGAGGAACCCCTGGAATTTCAAGCTCCACCTCCAGAAAAAGCAAAGCCTAAGAAAAGAAGAAGATATGTAGGATGGAGGAAAGTACGCAGGAGGAAGCCAGCTGTCACGGCCCCGACCCGGTTTGACCCGTTTCAGGAGCCGCGGGACAGAAATCCCGTGGTATTTATTTAATTGAGTTTAACAGTGGAAGTTTAACATCAGGATCGTTTAAAGCTAAAATTTTCCTGATTTATTTTATTTCACAATTCGGGATAAAACCCCGATAATTTACAATATTATGTTTTTACTACGAAATCGTGATATTACAAAACTTATTTCTTTATTTTATAATGAGCCACTATCTTAAGCTTGAAATGCTCCCCAGCACTTTCCTGAATTACAACAGATCACCTGAAACATGTTTGAAAAAGGTTTTGTCAGCGGAAAATACTGAGTGAATCATTCTATTTACTAAAATGACACATTTGTTATAAATTACAGTATTAAGAACGATTACAATGTTTCTATTATCAACCCAACTACCCACGGTATTTGTCACTCGACCGAATCTGTGACTATGGTCATATCCCCCAATTGGCTGCCCCAATGGTGACGGTTATCAAGTAATGTATACAAAACCCCACATACCGGCTGTAACTTGGTGATTACAAAGACTTAATCCCCGTAATTATAACTTTGAAAATAAACATGCTTTTATAAAAACAAATTTGATAAAAAGAGAGAATGACTCACATTGCTGATTTAATACGGACAGAATTTAGTCTATGAATTAGCCTTGTTAACCTAATTTAAATAACAATGCACACAAAACTGGGTTAGTAATCAATCCAGCATTTACGATAACTCACAAGATCAAATTCTCACAACAAATGACAAAGTGCAATACTTCATCCATCGAATTAACGACGAACGACAAAGTATAACCCTAATGTGGGCGGCACTTAAACATCCATTGGATATATTGATCATTGGAAAATGAATCGTAGCAGCGATTGTGCTAATACCCTGTTTTGCGGCAGAATTTCGAGACCCGGGGGTGTAATTTGGAGTATTCAGTGTATATCTCAACGTATAATTTGAAATTGAACGTCGCATCAACGCAGAATTGCATGAAACAGACAATCCTATTTATACTTGAAATTGGGTTCCCCCGCGTGTCGCGGGAGATGTCGTGACTCCTGTCGCGACTCGCCTGGGGTGACGACCTACCCTAGGGTAGCCTTGTCACTAGTATAGGCCTGGTGAGTCAATATTTCGTGAATTCTCATTTTAGACAACGCAATTCGAAGATAATTGTCAATTAGGGTTTACCCCCCCTTAGTTTTAGGGGCCCTAATCCTAATTCCAAATGATCTGAAAATTTTAGGGTTAATACAGAATCACTTGGGTTTCTCAATTAGGGTTTCCTAATTGGATAATTAAAATAATAAATAATACTTTTTTATGAGAGTTGTTACATTCTCCCTACCTTAATAAAAATCTCGTCCTCGAGATTTAATGGAATAAGTGTGGATACTTTCGCTTCATTTCTGATTCCAGCTCCCAAGTGTATTCAGCTCCTCTCTTTGAATCCCATATAACTTTGACTAAAACTAGTCGTTTATGTTTGAGAAACTTGATCTTTCGATCCTCAATTTGAAGAGGTTTCTCAACAAATTTCAGCTTTTTGTTTACTTCTATATCTCGAAGAGGTACTACCAGTGATTCATCTGATAAGCATTTCTTGAGATTGGATACATGAAATACATCATGTACTCCAGCTAATTCTTCTGGTAGTTGTAAACGATAAGCTACTGGTCCTATAGATTGGATTACTAGAAATGGTCCTATGTATCTTGGACTTAGTTTTCCTTTCTTACCGAACCTAACAATTCCTTTCCAAGGAGAAACTTTCAACAGTACTCTGTCTCCAACTTGGAATTCTAATGGCTTGCTTCTATTGTCTGCATAACTTTTCTGGCGATCTCGAGCAGTCTTTAGCTTTTCCTTGATTTGCGTAATCTTATCAGTCGTCTCTTGTACTATTTCAGGACCTGATAATTGACTTTCTCCTATTTCTGCCCAACAAACTGGAGTTCTACACTTTCTTCCATATAGTGCCTCGAATGGAGCAGTGTCAATACTTGAATGATAGCTATTGTTATAGGAGAATTCAATCAATGGTAAGTGATCGTCCCAATTTCCACCAAAATCTATTACACATGCTCGAAGCATGTCTTCTAGAGTTTGGATCGTCCTTTCACTTTGCCCGTCTGTTTGAGGATGATATGCAGTACTTAGGTTTAGTCGAGTTCCCATAGCTTGCTGGAAACTTTTCCAGAAATGAGATGTAAAACGACTATCCCTATCCGAAACAATGGAGAGTGGAACTCCATGTAAGGATACAACTTCATCTACATACAATTTAGCCAGTCTTTCCATGCTAAAGGTTTCTTTCATAGGTAGAAAGTGAGCAGATTTGGTTAATCGATCCACAATTACCCAAATCGCATCATTACCTTTTCTGGTTTTGGGTAACTTAGTAATAAAGTCCATTGTTATAAGTTCCCATTTCCATACTGGCATTTCTAATTGTTGTAGTAATCCTGAAGGTTTCTGATGTTCTGCCTTAACTTGCGAACAAGTAAGACATTTAGAAACATATCGTGCTACATCATTTTTCATTCCTATCCACCAAAAGTTCTTTCTTAAATCTTGGTACATCTTATTGTTTCCTGGGTGCATAGTATACCTAGATTTATGAGCTTCTTCTAAAATCTTAGGTTTTAAATCTCCCTGCTTAGGTACCCAAATTCTATTTTTGTGGAATCTCCAAATTCCATCTGCTCCTTGCTCTAATTCTTTGATTCGTCCTTTCATTCCTTCAGCATCATCCTTGATTGCTGTAATTTGAACATTCTTCAATTGTTCCATTAAATCTATTTGTAGATTTAATCTGAGAGCACGAACTCGTCGTTGTTTCTCATAATACTTACGACTTAAAGCATCTGCAACTACATTTGCTTTTCCTTCATGATATTGAATATCACAATCGTAGTCGCTTAAGATTTCCATCCATCTCCTTTGTCTCATGTTTAACTCTTTTTGCCCAAATATATATCTTAAACTCTTATGATCTGTATAGATAGTAAACTTACTTCCATACAGATAATGTCTCCAAATCTTAAGGGCAAAAATTACGGCTCCTAATTCTAAATCATGAGTCGTATAGTTTTCTTCGTGCTTTTTCAATTGCCTTGATGCGTACGCTATTACCTTCTTGCGTTGCATAAGCACACATCCAAATCCTAATTTTGAAGCATCACAATATACTTCAAAATCTTCAGTTCCTTCTGGTAAGGCTAAAATTGGAGCATGGGTTAATTTCTGTTTCAAAATTCTAAAAGCTTCTTCTTGTTTGGGTCCCCATTCAAACTTAGTGGCTTTACAGGTTAGCTTAGTTAATGGTACAACTATCTTGGAAAAATCCTTAATAAACCGTCTATAATACCCAGCTAAACCTATAAAACTTCTTATTTCCATTGCTGTTTGTGGAACCTTCCATTTGGTAATTGCTTCTATCTTAGCAGGATCTACATGAATACCTTCATGATTTACCATATGTCCTAAAAATTGCACTTCCTTTAGCCAAAATTCGCATTTCGAGAATTTGGCGTACAACTTTTCTTTTCTTAACAAAGTTAAGAGTGCATGAAGATGTTCACAATGCTCTGTCTGACTTTTGGAATAAATAAGTATATCGTCTATGAAGACAATTACAAATTTATCTAAGTACGGTTTACAGATCCTATTCATCATGTCCATAAATGCTGCAGGTGCATTTGTTAACCCGAAGGGCATGACTGTAAACTCGTAATGACCATACCTAGTTCTGAAAGCAGTTTTAGGTATGTCTTCTTCTTGTACCTTCAATTGATGATATCCGGAGCGTAAATCTATCTTAGAAAAATATCTAGCCCCCTGAAGTTGATCAAAAAGATCATCAATCCTAGGTAATGGATATCGATTCTTAATTGTAACCTTATTCAATTCTCTATAATCGATACACATTCTCATTGAACCATCCTTTTTCTTCACAAACAACACTGGCGCTCCCCAAGGGGATGAGCTAGGTTGTATGAATCCTTTACTTAATAATTCATCTAATTGCTTTTTCAGTTCTAACATTTCTGTGGGTGCTAACCGATAAGGTGCCTTGGCTATCGGTGTAGTTCCTGGAATTAGATGAATCCTAAATTCTACTTCCCTGTCTGGAGGTAATCCCGGTAAATCTTCTGGAAATATATCAGGATATTCTGAGACTACTGGTATTTCCTTAAGATCTTTACCCTTAGTGCTAATGATTACTGAAATCATATACACTATTCCTTGTTTTCGTTCATAATTAACAACTTTCATTACTGATATGAACTTCATAGGCTTACGTGGTTTGTCTCCTGTAATCCTAATCACTTCTCCGGTGGGTGATTGAATTTCTATGGAATTCTGATCACAAAGGATTCTAGCATGGTTGGCTACTAACCAATCCATTCCTAATACAACATCAAATTCAGCTAAATTCATCGGCAATAGTTTTGCAGAGAATTTATGTCCTAAAAGTTCTAGGTTTCCTTCTTGCAAAACTTTATCTATTTTAACTGAATTTCCGTCTGCTGTTTCAACTGTAAAAATCTGCCTAATATTGGTTAAAGGTAAACTAAGAGCTTGGCAGAATGAAGTATTTATAAAACTTTGGTTTGCACCAGAGTCAAATAATACTTTGGCGTAAACGTTGTGAACTAAGAACGTACCCGCTATCACAACTGGGATGAGTTCTGCTTCTTGAGTGGTCAGCTGAAATGCCCTGGCATTCTTCTTAGTAGTTCCTTCGGTCGCTTTGGGTTTGTTATCTACTGGTTTGATCAATTTAGGACATTCTGTTTTATAATGCCCCGCTTCTCCACAGTTAAAACAGATTACTGTCTTCTTTTTGCAGTTTTCTTCACGATGTCCTACAGTTTTGCAAAAATTGCAAGTGATATCGCATCTTCCATAATGTTTCTTTTTGCATTTCCTGCAGAATGACGGAGCTGGAGATTGCCCTGTTCCTTTTCTCTTGAAGCTGTTATTATTACCCACACGAAATCCTGGGGTAATTTTCTGAGCTAGTTCCTTTTTCCTATCTTCATCTCTTGTGCGTATCAGTTCATCGGTTAGAGTATTAGCTAATTCTACCGCATCATCAATAGTGCGAGGTCTCGCAGCTTTAACAATATTGCAGATTTCACTAATTAGCCCCCAAATATAGCGAGAAATGAGTACCGGTTCTGGCGAAGCCAGTGTTGGTACCACTCTAGCATATTCAAAGAATGTCGAGGTATAACCGCGACAATCTACACCCATCATCCGATGATTTAGAAACTTATTCGTTATCTGCTCCTTTTCATACTCGGGACAGAATTTTCTTTCCACCAAACCCTTAAATTCTTCCCAAGTCATAGCATATGCTATTACTCTTCCTTTTGATTGTAACACCGTGTTCCACCATTCGAGTGCTCCTTCTTTGAAGAGATTTGATGCGTACATGACCTGATCATCTTTAGCACATTTACTTATTGCAATGACTGCTTCGGTTTTCTCTAACCAACGCAGTGATGCAGTTGCTCCTTCATTGCCTGCAAATTCAGTGGGTTTACAAGCAAGGAATTCTTTGAAAGTGCAACCAGGTGTTGCGGCTTTCATTTTCTTAGGGAGCGGAGCTTGATGTGGTTCCTTATTATGCTCTACATGGTTATTGCCTCCGTTTACACTATTACTGAAGTTATCTTCAGTAGTATGTTTACTAGGGACAATTTGTTGCGGTTCGATTGGATTCTTTATAGCAGCGACGAATGCTGGAATAGCATTGGCTATCCCTTGAGCAACAATGTTTTCGATATCTTGCCGAGTCATATATTGATCTCTTGAATGGTGCTCAGACTGATTAACTTCATTTATAGGTTCATTACCACTGTTTGCCATCTGATAATGTATATATAAATTTTATTAGTAATTGCTAAATAACAATTATATACAAACAATCAGAAAATTTTACAATACAGGTATAGTCAAAACAATCGATTTCTCGATTTCATTTTATATCTAGTATAGTATGCATCATTACACACCAATATCTTACAGAGTTTTATTCGTTATTTACAGACTAATTTTACTATTACTGTTATACAATCATCGTTTTACCATCGTACTATCTCTCATCACTTGCCGTTCTAAAAACGCATTTCCCTCTCATCGTACTTCCAGGCAATTTGTCCCCCTATTTCCCTGATTCTAGTTCCAGCATCAAACAACTCTTCACCAAAGTGGCGAAGTTCAGCCATGTTTTCATCACTCATGGGTGGATTAGGTAGGGGTTCCGGATCGAATTGTGGAAGAAAGGAATAAGGATCGTTGACAATATTTTGAAATTGCCAATCGTTCGTCCACCATTCGTCCATTCCTATGGGTTGGGAGTGAACTATTGGGTCTGGAATTGCTGGTTCCCAATTCATAGGGAGTTGGTTTTCAAGAGGATTATTAAAAATATTAGTATTGACAGGCTGAATGGTTTCACAACTTGCTAATAGAAAATCTATCTCATCTTGAAAGGTCCTTCCCTGGTTTTGATTGGAGCTCTCTCCGATTTCTATCTGAGTTGGTCTAGAGCCTTGCCCAACTTCCATTTCTATGTCCTTAGAGTATTCCTCAAACTGCCTTTCCATTTGCCTAGAATCTTCTTTAGCTTCAGTCTCCATCTCTTGAAGTCTAGAACTTTTCCTGGTTACAATTTCTTTTGTACCTTCCTCCATCTGTATTCCTATTTCCTTAACCTCTTCCTTGTCTTCAGTTTCCATTTCCTGTTGTTTAGAACTTTCTCCGGTTATAATTTCTTTTCCCTTTTTCAAAGGATTGTTTATTTTGGGAAGTTTTGTAGCTGGCTTTTTCTTACGTATACGACTTCCCCACACGTAATTCTTTCTTTTCTTTCGTTTTGGCTTGTTTAAAGGAGGAGCTTGGAATTCTACCGGTTGTTCTACATCAGGAAAATATCCAGTATATTCTTTGGAAACTTCGATATTTACTGGGTAAAGATTAAGGTTCTGAAAGGCTTCAGATATTCCACTCATGCTGATGTAGCATATATGCAAAATGCATAAAATACTAAGTTAAATTCATAAATAACCGTTTAATTTATTACATACTGTATACTAAGTTATTACAAAGATAACTGGAAAACACACTTAGGGTTTGAAATTTTATTTATTGCACAGGGTCTCTAGATTGTAAGGGTAAAGTGCTAAACTTTAAAATATTTAAAGATTTATATTTTCTGCTACTGTGGCTAGCATATATAAATTTGCCAATTTCTCATCTAGCTTATCTTCCCAAGGTGATTTATCAATTAATTCCTGGGTTTCCCGTTTAATCTTCTTTTCTCGGATTTTCTCTTTACTTTTCTTAATAATCATTTCCCTCTTTCTAGGAGAAAGTGATTCCTCGTATTGTGCCTTTCGCACAAATATTCCTTCTTCAGGAATTTCAGCCTGATTCGAGGATTTGGTTCGGGATGAACTTCCCTTCTCATGGGATGATCTATCTAATTTAAGATAGATGCTTGACAGCTTTTGCTTACCCATACTGTAACTAACAAATAATCAGTTAATAACACACATAATCACATAATAGTAATCAGGAAAAATTAAGTATTTCTAAATACTTAATTAGCTTAACCCAGTGGCTCTGATACCACCTTATTTCTGTCACGGCCCCGACCCGGTTTGACCCGTTTCAGGAGCCGCGGGACAGAAATCCCGTGGTATTTATTTAATTGAGTTTAACAGCGGAAGTTTAACATCAGGATCGTTTAAAGCTAAAATTTTCCCGATTTATTTTATTTCACAATTCGGGATAAAACCCCGATAATTTACAATATTATGTTTTTACTACGAAATTGTGATATTACAAAACTTATTTCTTTATTTTATAATGAGCCACTATCTTAAGCTTGAAATGCTCCCCAGCACTTTCCTGAATTACAACAGATCACCTGAAACATGTTTGAAAAAGGTTTTGTCAGCGGAAAATACTGAGTGAATCATTCTATTTACTAAAATGACACATTTGTTATAAATTACAGTATTAAGAACGATTACAATGTTTCTATTATCAACCCAACTACCCACGGTATTTGTCACTCGACCGAATCTGTGACTATGGTCATATCCCCCAATTGGCTGCCCCAATGGTGACGGTTATCAAGTAATGTATACAAAACCCCACATACCGGCTGTAACTTGGTGATTACAAAGACTTAATCCCCGTAATTATAACTTTGAAAATAAACATGCTTTTATAAAAACAAATTTGATAAAAAGAGAGAATGACTCACATTGCTGATTTAATACGGACAGAATTTAGTCTATGAATTAGCCTTGTTAACCTAATTTAAATAACAATGCACACAAAACTGGGTTAGTAATCAATCCAGCATTTACGATAACTCACAAGATCAAATTCTCACAACAAATGACAAAGTGCAATACTTCATCCATCGAATTAACGACGAACGACAAAGTATAACCCTAATGTGGGCGGCACTTAAACATCCATTGGATATATTGATCATTGGAAAATGAATCGTAGCAGCGATTGTGCTAATACCCTGTTTTGCGGCAGAATTTCGAGACCCGGGGGTGTAATTTGGAGTATTCAGTGTATATCTCAACGTATAATTTGAAATTGAACGTCGCATCAACGCAGAATTGCATGAAACAGACAATCCTATTTATACTTGAAATTGGGTTCCCCCGCGTGTCGCGGGAGATGTCGTGACTCCTGTCGCGACTCGCCTGGGGTGACGACCTACCCTAGGGTAGCCTTGTCACTAGTATAGGCCTGGTGAGTCAATATTTCATGAATTCTCATTTTAGACAACGCAATTCGAAGATAATTGTCAATTAGGGTTTACCCCCCCTTAGTTTTAGGGGCCCTAATCCTAATTCCAAATGATCTGAAAATTTTAGGGTTAATACAGAATCACTTGGGTTTCTCAATTAGGGTTTCCTAATTGGATAATTAAAATAATAAATAATACTTTTTGATGAGAGTTGTTACACCAGCCACTAGGAAACTTCCCAAAGTAGAAAACCCTATAGACAAAGGAAAAGGAATCGAGACCGGAGAGAGTTCTAAACCAGCAGAGATAGAAACTAGAGAAAATTTTAAACAAAAGGGAATAGAAATAGGAGAGAGCTCTAAACAACCTAGAGAAATCACATTTCAAGACAAAATAGACCGTCTACTGGCAAATTGTGATGTCATTAGCCCTATCAACAACAATCTTTTCCCTTATCCGGCCGAACTCCAACTTCCAGTAAATCTGGAACCAGCTATTCCGGACCCTCTAATCCACACACGACCTTTAGGCGAAATGGAAGAGTGGTGGACAAATGACTGGCAATTTCAAAACATGATTAATAGTCCTTATACCTTCCTTCCTCAATTTGATCCGGAACCTATCCCCAATCCTCCAATGAGCAACGAAAACTTAGCCGAACTTCGTCAGTTTGGTGAAGAACTGATAGGTACAGGGAATAGGATCCGGGAAATGGGGGAACAAATCTCCTGGAAGGACGACGAGAGGGAGCGTCGCTACTAAAATGCCAGTTGATCAAAGAATAGTGGGGTTGGGAAGTATGTCTGTATCATAACAGTAATAGTAAAATATAACTCTGTAAAATAGGAAATAAAACATTGTAAGATAAACAGTGTGTATGGATGCCTATATAATCTATAAAACAAAATAGAAGTCGAGACATAGACGATTTTGGCTATATATATGTGTTGTAAGATTTTATGTGCTTATGTGTAATTATTTTGTTATCAATTATTGGATACTAATAATTCATATCAATACTAATTATCAGATGGAAAACGCTAATAATGATCCAGTTAATGAAGTAAACCAATCTGAGCAAAATCAGGAAAATCAGTATATGACTAGACAAGATATCGAGAACATTGTTGCTCAAGGGATAGCTAATGCTATTCCAGAAATTATGGCTGCTGCTCAGAAACCTGCTGAACCACAACAAATCATTCCTAGCAAACGTACTCCGGAAGATAACGATAGTAACAGCATAAATGGAGGCGGCAATCATGACGATAATAATCCACGACAGGCCCCACTTCCTAAGAAAATGAAAGCTGCAACGCCTGGTTGCACTTACAAAGAATTCCTTGCCTGTAAACCAGCAGAATTTGCAGGTAATGAAGGGGTAACTGTAACACTGCGTTGGTTAGAGAAAACCGAAGCAGTAATTGCAATAAGTAAGTGTGCCGAAGAAGATCAGGTCATGTATGCTTCAAATTTGTTCAAAGAAGGGGCGCTAGAGTGGTGGAACACAGTATTACAAGCAAAAGGAAGAAGGATGGCCTATGCTATGAACTGGGAAGAATTTAAGAATCTTGTAGAAAGAAAATTCTGTCCTGAATATGAAAAGGAACAAATGGCGAATAAGTTCCTAAGCCATCGTATGGTAGGCGTAGAGTGTCGCGGTTATACTTCGACATTCTTTGAATATGCTAGAGTGGTACCAACACTGGCTTCGCCAGAACCGGTACTCATTTCTCGCTATATTTGGGGACTAATTAGTGAAATCCGTAACATCGTTAAGGCTGCACGACCTCGTACTATTGACGATGCTGTGGAATTAGCTAATACCCTAACCGATGAACTGGTACGCACAAAAGATGAAAACAGGAAGAAGGAATTAGCTCAGAGAATTACCCAAGGATTTCGTACGGGTAATAATAACAGTTTCAAAAGAAGAAGAACAGGGCAATCTTCAAACCCGCCATTCTGCAGAAATTGCAAAAAGAAACATTTTGGAAGATGTAATATAACCTGCAATTTTTGCAAATCTGTGGGACATAGTGAAGAAAACTGCAAAAAGAAAACCATAGTCTGCTATAACTGTGGAGAAACAGGACATTACAAAACAGAATGTCCTAAATTGATTAAAACCGCAGACAATAAAGGAAAACCAGCTGATGGAATAACAAAGAAGAATGCCCGAGCATTTCAATTGACTACTCAGGTGTGACAACCCGCACAAAACCAGGTATCCGTACAACTTAATTAATGATTGATTATTACTTGATTACTGTGCTTGATTGAAACTAGCTGATAAACTGCTACCTGCATACTGATACATGCACTTACTTGCATCATACTTTATTTGCTGTCACTACACTATCTACATACTGAACCCTAGTGACAAACATGATGCACAAAAAGCACAGTAGCACTAAACGGATACACAGTGAACATGCTGATATAACCAGCATCAGGCAAATACTGCCTCTAAGGCCTGTTAAGAGCCTCATATATTTTGGCTACACTGGTAGTGAGTGTAGGATATAAGGGTTGTGTTACTGCGTCTCTAGGGATAAGATACACTGATTCGGATGTGCCTAAAACGTACTTTAAGTACCAAACACAGCACTTTAACAATTTAACCAGCTTCTAGCTGACTAGTAAAGTGCCAGAAATGAGAAAATATTACTAGACACTTTCTAAAGTGTCGGGAAAACAAACTGTGTCACTAAAATGTAATAACGACACTTTAAGGTCTTTTGTAACACTTTAACGGATTACTATCCAACCGGACACCCGGACTTTACCCGGAACATGAAAACTTTACTATTTTTATTATTACTCTTTTTCTGAGCCAGTTAGGGTCCCTGATTACCCTAACACCCGTCATAACATGTTACACGTAACTAACGGAGTTTAAAACCTAAACTAACTTAGTTAACCTTAACTAGACTCCTAACCATCTAATTAAAATCGAACCATGGACCCCCCCCCCTAACCGATCGGTTGCCTAGGGGGCAACACCATGTACTTGGTGATTTGGGAGATCTTGCCATGTTTAATATCCACCCTACATAAGAACCAATGGACAATACCACATAACCTTTCCTATAAATACACTCTAATCACATGAGATTATCACTTGACTTTCACCAACTCTCACTCATCTCTCTTGCTCTCTCCCACTCTCGGCCGAAACACCCCAGCCCCCTACACCCACTTTCGACATTCATCCTCATCATTCCAAGATCATGAAAGTCCTAAGGGTTGTGTATTAGAAGGTTTGGTGCAAGCGGAACGCGAAGGACCTCAACCGATAGCTTTTATCCACCCCGTTTTCATCGAGATTCTTCCCTAGCCTTGAGCTAGAGGTATAACCTTTAAAACTTGTTTTTACACTCATCTAAAGTGGTTAAAAGAACTTTCGTCGGTTAAATATCGTAAACACGCGTTTTGAATCTTTAAAGTCTAGTAAAATCACTAAAATGGAGGTTAATAGCATATAACTTGTGTAAAAGTCGTAGGACTTGAAATTTGTGCTTATTGTGACCCGATCTATAATGTGGTAGCTCGAAACTTCGTTTAACCCGACTTTGTAAAATCATGTATCTTCACATAAGCTTGTTCTTGAAAGATACAAGGGTTAAAGGTGAACACTACCACATTTTAGAGACATGAACTTGTGAAGAAATATTTTACTTGTGTAAAAGTGATTTAACCGGTAAAACGGTGTTTAAAACTAGCGGATCTACGTATCCGCAAGTGGTATTTTTGAAAGACCACACTTTAAAGAACTCATGTTTTTCTAAAAGATGGATCTTGCACTAATAAATATGATTTTATAAACCACAAGTGTGTAGACACTCGTGAAATGGAAAGATCCGACAAAGAAGTATATTTGTCACTCGTTACTAGAAGTTGTAAAGACGGTTTTCTCTAAACACGAGGTTTTTACAAGATTAAAGCTACTTTATATAAAGATCTACGTATATAGATAGGATTTATAATATAGATTCGGAAAAACTACAAGTTCATGCGATTATGCAAATATACATACTTGTTGACTAGTTTGATGTGTCGGAAATTGTTTGATTGAATAAAGAAGTTGATTGAGTTGATTTATTAAAAGAAAATGATACGCTTGAAAGCGTGGCCACCTCCAGTTACAGAGGAAACTCTGGCGAAATTTTCTAAAAACCTAACACTTAGACTTTTTACACAACAAGTGTTAGAACTATTTTTGGGCATACTTTCGAAACATAAATTTCGCCAGTACTATATTTTACTAAACATTCGGAGGTGGGATTTCCACAAAGATTAACGTGATAAATATATTTGTCACAACACTGTTTATGATTATTTTGTGAAAACACATAAATATTATTCTAGGGTAAAAATAATATTTACAAACGTTAACGATTCCAAAACTTTGCGAACGCTTTCACAAACACATAAGTTACACCGGTAATTACATTACCACAAGATTGATAAAACGTAACTTACGCACATGTATTGTATCCCCCATCCTTGGGAAGGAAAAATAACTATCAAGCATATACAAAATGTAACACGAAATAGTTGACTAACTATTTCCCGCAAACATAAACTGTAAAGCTAAAGCACGGCCGTCCGTCTAATAGAATTAGCACTTGTAGGTCGTTGCACAGCTTACTGCTTCAGAGACGCTTGATAGAGTTTACGCATCCACTGTGAGTTCATGTCCCCCTTTTCTCTAACTGTTTTCAGTTTACTTAACCGCGGGGGTGAAATACATGTTACTTTGTTTACAAGTACTTTATACACGGTATGAATAACGTAAGGAGGTTTAGATCATGTGAATGGGTAGTTAGAACCCCGAGGGACTCGAGCGGTAGATCTATTTGGGTGTAGCGAGCCCAGCTCCCGGTCCAACAGAACAGGCCTCTCGGAGGACTAACAGAACGGATCCGGAGTGACTTGGTACCCAACGCAAAATCGGCTAGGGTTGTATCTTACTTACTTGCATTTCACGACATGCTAATGGCCTTGCAAACCATTGGTGATCACAAGTCCTCTTACAACTGCTACATACCACAACTATTTTTATACTCGCAAGTGTTTTACATACTCACTTACACATGAACTCGCTCAACATTATTGTTGATTTTTCAACTCACATGTATTTCAGGAAATTAACGGATTCTGGCACGGTATGAACGTTTTCCGCTGCAATCTTCATGAAGTCATCAAGGATTAGGGGTTGTGTTCTCTTACCTGGACAAGACACAATCCTTAACCCTCATTTATGTTTTGTTATTAGATGTAATGTTACTGAACATGGATTATGGTCGTAGGTTTAAAACAATGGTAATGTATGTTGATTTCTAAACTTAATGATGACTTGCATGGTTTTTAAATTCATATAGCTTTGTTATGATTAAGCTATGGTATTAAGAAGTCACACCAAAATTAACCACGCTTCCGCAAAGCCAGGGTGTGACAGCTTGGTATCAGAGCTCTGATCATAGCGAACTAGGATTCTGTCTCGAGTCTAGACTATGATCACTAGGGCTCTCACGAAAACATTTTTACTGCATACCACTTAAGTCCAGAATCCAAAACTTTTTACAAACAAATGTTGAGCACATTTTATCCATTATTTTAGGCCCAGTCGGGAGGCTGAGGCTTGGTCTAGTGGGACTAGGAGTGTTGGTCTAGTGGGACTAGGAGTGTTGACTAGTGGGACTAGGAGTGTTGGTCTAGTGGGACTAGAAGTGTTGACTAGTGGGACTAGGAGTGTTGATCTAGTGGGACTAGAAGTATTGACTAGTGGGACTAGAAGTGTTGACTAGTGGGACTAGGAGTGTTGGCTAGTGGGACTAGAAGTGATGACTAGTGGGACTAGGAATGTTGGCTAGTGGGACTAGAAGTGTTGACTAGTGGGACTAGGAATGTTGGCTAGTGGGACTAGGAGGATAATTTGAATGCTTACTTGGTGATTTACGTGATTATTTGATTATATGATTGACAGTTTGTGCACACTTATGTTTGTGTTACAGGTACATGGACTCGTCAGATTCAGGTGGTTCAGGCACCACCGGACCCAGACCCATAGTGTCAGATGATTTAGAGTCCTCGGAGCACGAGGTGTACACGTCAGACTTTACCAGTACCGACGATGACGACTTCCAGCCATTCGCCCTACCTGATGGCGACGATGAGCTCCCTGTTGATATTCCGGCCGGGGATTTGCCACTAGCGGTGATCCCTGCTCCCATACCCCTCGCTTCTTATCCCGTTCAGGAGTTACCATTCGATGGCGAGGAGGACGATCTCGACCTATTTGAGGTAGAGCCTATGGAGGACGTTCAGGGCGAGGCCCTACCCGCTGTTGCCCCATTACTGATTGCAGATGCTCCGACTGCGGAGGCACCTGCACTTTCCCCAGCCCAGGACTCCTCGGAGTCTGTGGCTTCTGCACCGACACATACCCTTAGTGCGCAGCACTTTTCGCACGAGTCTGATTCGGACCAGGCTCTTTCTGTTGCTCCCGTACCGGGACTTGTTTATGATACTGACGACGAGGGGGATTCAGACCCTATGTTTCCCCCAGGCTTTGATCCTGACCGCGATTTGGAGTTTGTCCCTATGGACGAGATGATGGAGGATCCTGCTGATCCTATTGATCCTTTCGACCCGATCGATCCTGATTTTGACTTTGATATGGCATTCGATGACTTGGAGCCTGCCCTTGCCCCTGAGCAGGCAGCTGCTCTTGATGTGTTACCAGAGCATGACCCTATGCATGCTGATATACCCCTTGAGCCCATTGCTGTTGATCCCCACCTAGACGTTCCCTTGATTGCAGACGATCATGTCCCTGTTGATCCCATTGATCCTCTACCCCTTGTTGCTGTACCTGTTGATCCACCATTTGAGTACTTGGCACCCGTTGACCCTGTTGTAGCCCCTGTACTTGATCCCGTTCCCATAGAGCCCGGACATGCACCGTTCGCGGCACAGATGGATCCACCGGACGAGGCCGCACAGCACGGGTGGATCCCGGCTGATGAGGACATCCCACCACTACCCCCACAGATTCCAGACGCTAGGCACGCTGACTTTTCGTTTCAGGTTCCTATGCATATACCTCCAGCGGGGCCTGGAGAGGGCTCTTCAGCCCACCCATCAGGGCATGTACCGATGCCCATGCCTTTCTTACCACAGATGCCTTTTGTTCCACCTATTACTGCTCCTTTTGGCGTAGCACCCTTCGATCCCACACGAGATCCACTGCTTTGGTCTCCGTTTTCCCCTATGCCACCCACAGATCCATACCACAGGTTCCATGTAGGCCACACCATTGAGGATGTACTGATGTCTTTTGTTTACCAGCATGAGTCGCACGAGCAGCGACTACAGGAGCTCGAGAGAGTTCGGCCATGTCAGTGCCATGGTCAGGCACCCTCTCCGTTACAGCCATTTCGATCATTACCCCCTGACTATGCTGCTCGTCTTACTACTTTGGAGCAGCAGATTGCCTCCGTTATTCGCACGCAGCAGGCGATGGAGGCAGATTGGTTAGAGATGCGCCGTTTGTTTTATACCCGTTTTCCCCCTCCTCCTCCACCACCATCTGCTTAGAGCTCATCGGTGCCACATGGGTAGGCGAGGTGAGAAGTCGGCGATTGCTTTTACTTGCACAGCATTTTGGGGAGACTACGTTATGATTTGACTTTTGTTATGTACTTGATGTTGTATTGATACTGATGTAGCTTTTGACAGGGGTGATGTAGCCCCGGTAATTGATGATTGTATGTATACATTACGATGTGGTCTCATTATTATGGCAATCGCAGTTTTCTCACCATATTTTGATTCGCTTGATTACTTGTTTATATTTTATGGCATGGGATGTTGTGTGATTGATATTTGTGATATGTGATAACATGAGATGTTATGTGATTATACTATTATTATTACTATATACGTACACTGTACTATGTCCTGACCAACGTAAACACATCTTTTAGAAAGATGCCACCAAGACGACAACAGCAGCCTATGCCTACCACTCAGGAAGAGCTACAACAAGTCATTGCTGCTGCCATAGCGCAGTACGCAGCTTCTCAGCCAGGAGGGAGCGGAAGTGTTAATCAAGGCAATAACAATCCACCTCACGGTAATACCACGCCATTCGAACCTACCATGAACTAGTTGAAGATTTTAGCGGTGATGCTAATGCCAAACACATGTTTTAACATACGTGCAGGATGCACCTACAAGCAGTTCTTAGACTGCA
Source organism: Helianthus tuberosus (assembly GCA_030545235.1). Lineage (NCBI taxonomy): Eukaryota > Viridiplantae > Streptophyta > Magnoliopsida > Asterales > Asteraceae > Helianthus > Helianthus tuberosus. The sequence continues at coordinate 62,609,835 of CM060354.1, read as the reverse complement.
AACCAGTCAACTTCAATGGCACAGGAGGTGCAGTTGCCTTCGTCCGCTGGGCTGAGAAAACCGATTCTGTCTTACGCATGAGCAAATGTGCTGAGGATCAACAAGTCACATACATTTCAGGGCTATTTCTCGACGGAGCCCTATCTTGGTGGAACTTACAAGTCCAAACCTTAGGCGAAGCTGCCGCCTACGCCCTGACTTGGGCCGAATTGAAAGAACTGATGCGCCGAAAGTACTGTTCACGCGCAGAAATTCAAAGGTTGGAGACTGAATTTTGGCACTTAAGGATGGATGGGCCAAAGGTTGCGGAATACGTCCAGAGGTTTCACGACTTATCTCAAGTGGTTCCTTACATGGTTACGCCGGAATACAAGCGTATTGAGCGCTTCATTTGGGGTTTGGCTCCCCAAATCATTAGCATGGTAACCTCCTCCAAACCAGCAACTATCACAGAAGCCATTGATTTGAGCGTGGCTCTCACAGAAGAGGCGATACGTCTGAACAAGTTTGGTGATGTCAAGGCAAAGGAGAGAGAGACTCATGTTGAGTCGTCAGGAAGTAACAAAAGAAAGTTTTCGAACTTCAAACAAAGTGTTAGCGGTGATGGTAAGAGAGGAGCACCAAGCACACCAGCTCAGGGTGCAGCTGGCAGTGGAAGGAAAGGAAGAGGATATATGGGCACCCATCCCAGGTGTAATGCCTGCCAGCGTCACCATTCTGGTCATTGTGGGCTAAAAGTATGTGAAGCATGTGGGAAACGTGGTCACTCTAAGGACACCTGTTGGGTTGGCACTGGCCGGGGAGGCCAGGGAGGATATGGAAATAGAAATAACAACCGTGGTGGTTCTGGTAGTCACCAACAGGGGAATAATCGAGGCTGCAATGCCAATCAAGCCGGAAATGCTAACCAGAACAACCCGCCAGTTATGGATGGTGCGGGAAGTGGTAAAAGACTTGGATGTTTCAATTGCGGTGACATTGGGCACTTCAAAAAGGATTGCCCGGATTTGAACCAAGCCCGTGGAAGGGTATTTCAGATTGGAGCAAAGGAAGCACGCCAGGATCCCAACGTTGTTACCGGTACGTTCCCTATCAATCAACGCTATGCATCTGTTCTGTTTGATACTGGTGCCGACTATAGCTTCGTATCACTAGAATTTAAGGATATGCTTGGTTTAGCCACAAATAAGTTAGATATTCCATATTCGATTGAATTGGCTAATGGAAAGTTAGTTGAAGCCAACGAAGTAATCAGAGGTTGTGTGATAGAGTTGGGAGAACATGAGCTTTCTTTGGATCTACTACCAGTCCAATTGGGGAGTTTCGACGTGGTAGTAGGAATGGATTGGTTATCTGGCAACAAAGCAGAGATAGTTTGCCACGAAAAAGTGATTCGTATTCCAACTGATGATGGTGAGACCATTGTGGTTCATGGAGAGAAGCGTGAGACGCCATTGAGAATTATCAGCTGTTTGAAGGCAAGGAAGTGTTTGCAAAAGGGATGTGTTGCCTTCCTGGCACACATTGTGGATAAGAAGGCTGCTGAGCCGAGAATCGAAGACATCCCTGTCGTGAGGGAGTATCCAGAAGTCTTTCCAGAAGACTTACCCGGACTGCCACCTCAGAGACAAGTCGAGTTTCACATCGACTTAGTTCCAGGCGCCGCGCCTGTAGCTAAGGCACCTTACAGACTTGCTCCATCTGAGATGCAGGAACTGTCGACACAACTTCAAGAGTTGTTAGACAAGGGTTTTATTCGACCAAGCTTCTCGCCTTGGGGAGCTCCAGTCCTGTTTGTTAAGAAGAAGGACGGTAGTTTTCGGATGTGTATTTGACTACAGAGAATTGAACAAGCTAACGATCAAGAACAGGTATCCACTGCCAAGAATCGACGATCTGTTCGACCAACTTCAAGGTTCAAGCTGTTATTCTAAGATCGATCTTCGATCTGGATACCATCAACTGAGGATACAGGAGGAAAGTATCCCGAAAACAGCCTTCCAAACTCGTTATGGACACTACGAGTTCCTCGTGATGCCATTTGGTTTAACAAACGCGCCTGCGGTATTCATGGATCTAATGAATAGAGTTTGCAAGCCATACCTCGACAAGTTCGTGATTGTATTCATCGACGACATCCTGATTTACTCAAAGACGAAGGCTGAACACGAACAACATCTTAGAACCATACTGGAGCTGCTAAAGAAAGAACAGCTGTACGCCAAATTCTCCAAGTGCGAGTTTTGGCTACGCGAAGTCCAGTTTCTTGGACATGTGGTTAATGGGGATGGAATTCATGTTGATCCCACAAAGATCGAGGCAATCAAGAATTGGGAAACGCCTACAACGCCAACCGAGATTCGACAATTCTTGGGTTTGGCTGGCTACTATCGAAGGTTCATCGAGGATTTTTCAAAAATCGCTCAACCTTTGACGCTCCTGACCCAGAAGGATAAGACGTTTGATTGGGGAATCAAACAGGACAAAGCGTTTCAGATATTGAAAGATAAGCTCTGCAACGCGCCTATCTTAGCTCTACCGGAAGGTACCGACGATTTTGTGGTATACTGCGACGCATCGCGTCAAGGATTGGGTTGTGTGTTGATGCAACGCCAAAAGGTCATTGCTTACGCATCACGCCAACTGAAAGTGCACGAAAAGAATTATACCACACATGACCTAGAGCTTGGCGCAGTGGTTTTTGCACTAAAGATCTGGAGACACTACCTGTATGGTACGAAATGCACAATCTTCACAGATCACAAGAGCTTGCAACACATATTCAACCAGAAAGAGCTGAATATGAGACAGAGACGATGGGTTGAATTGCTAAACGATTACGACTGCGAGATCAAGTATCATCCAGGGAAGGCGAATGTGGTCGCCGATGCCCTAAGTCGAAAGGAAAGAATCAAGCCCATAAGGGTTAGGGCTCTAGAAATGATCATACGAACCGATCTTCCCTCGCGCATTTGCGCTGCACAAAAAGAAGCTCTCAAGGAGGGAAACCTTGAGGAAGAATATCTCCAGGGGATGGAGAAGCTTTTGGTACCAACCGAGGAAGGAACATTATGTTTTGAGAAAAGGATTTGGGTTCCTCTGTTTGGTGGATTAAGAGAAGTTATCTTCGACGAAGCGCACAAGTCACGGTACTCTATTCATCCGGGGGCGGATAAGATGTACCACGATCTCAAAGATTATTATTGGTGGCCTAGAATGAAAGGCGACGTTGCTGTCTACGTGAGCAAATGTTTAACGTGCGCTAAAGTTAAAGCTGAATACCAGAGGCCTTCGGGACTTCTGCAACAACCGGAGATTCCCAAATGGAAGTGGGAACAAATCTCCATGGATTTTGTTACAAAACTGCCAAGAACGCCAAGAGGCCATGACACTATCTGGGTGATAGTGGATCGATTAACAAAGACAGCACACTTCTTACCTATCAGAGAAAAGGATAACACAAGCAAATTAGCTGAAATATACATGAGAGAAATCGTAGCACGTCATGGAGTGCCCCTCTCAATCATCTCTGATAGAGACGGAAGGTTTGTGTCAAGAATATGGCAATCCTTCCAAGAAGCTTTTGGCTCTCAATTGAATCTGAGCACTGCGTTTCATCCGCAAACTGATGGCCAGAGCGAGCGAACGATACAAACCTTGGAAGACATGCTGAGAGCATGCGTTATGGATTTGGGCGGTAGCTGGGATAAACACTTACCCTTGGTCGAATTTTCTTACAACAACAGCTACCACACCAGTATTGGTGTCGCGCCTTTTGAAGCCCTATACGGACGCAAGTGCCGATCACCACTATGTTGGGCTGACGCAGGTGATAGGCAACTTGCCGGTCCCGAAATCGTCCAAGAGACGACGGACAAGATTGCGCAGATTCTTAAAAACATCGAAGCCGCTCGCCACAGACAAAAGGCCTACGCGGATCCAAACAGCCGCTCGCCACAGACCAGGTATCCGTACAACTTAATTAATGATTGATTATTACTTGATTACTGTGCTTGATTGAAACTAGCTGATAAACTGCTACCTGCATACTGATACATGCACTTACTTGCATCATACTTTATTTGCTGTCACTACACTATCTACATACTGAACCCTAGTGACAAACATGATGCACAAAAAGCACAGTAGCACTAAACGGATACACAGTGAACATGCTGATATAACCAGCATCAGGCAAATACTGCCTCTAAGGCCTGTTAAGAGCCTCATATATTTTGGCTACACTGGTAGTGAGTGTAGGATATAAGGGTTGTGTTACTGCGTCTCTAGGGATAAGATACACTGATTCGGATGTGCCTAAAACGTACTTTAAGTACCAAACACAGCACTTTAACAATTTAACCAGCTTCTAGCTGACTAGTAAAGTGCCAGAAATGAGAAAATATTACTAGACACTTTCTAAAGTGTCGGGAAAACAAACTGTGTCACTAAAATGTAATAACGACACTTTAAGGTCTTTTGTAACACTTTAACGGATTACTATCCAACCGGACACCCGGACTTTACCCGGAACATGAAAACTTTACTATTTTTATTATTACTCTTTTTCTGAGCCAGTTAGGGTCCCTGATTACCCTAACACCCGTCATAACATGTTACACGTAACTAACGGAGTTTAAAACCTAAACTAACTTAGTTAACCTTAACTAGACTCCTAACCATCTAATTAAAATCGAACCATGGACCCCCCCCCTAACCGATCGGTTGCCTAGGGGGCAACACCATGTACTTGGTGATTTGGGAGATCTTGCCATGTTTAATATCCACCCTACATAAGAACCAATGGACAATACCACATAACCTTTCCTATAAATACACTCTAATCACATGAGATTATCACTTGACTTTCACCAACTCTCACTCATCTCTCTTGCTCTCTCCCACTCTCGGCCGAAACACCCCAGCCCCCTACACCCACTTTCGACATTCATCCTCATCATTCCAAGATCATGAAAGTCCTAAGGGTTGTGTATTAGAAGGTTTGGTGCAAGCGGAACGCGAAGGACCTCAACCGATAGCTTTTATCCACCCCGTTTTCATCGAGATTCTTCCCTAGCCTTGAGCTAGAGGTATAACCTTTAAAACTTGTTTTTACACTCATCTAAAGTGGTTAAAAGAACTTTCGTCGGTTAAATATCGTAAACACGCGTTTTGAATCTTTAAAGTCTAGTAAAATCACTAAAATGGAGGTTAATAGCATATAACTTGTGTAAAAGTCGTAGGACTTGAAATTTGTGCTTATTGTGACCCGATCTATAATGTGGTAGCTCGAAACTTCGTTTAACCCGACTTTGTAAAATCATGTATCTTCACATAAGCTTGTTCTTGAAAGATACAAGGGTTAAAGGTGAACACTACCACATTTTAGAGACATGAACTTGTGAAGAAATATTTTACTTGTGTAAAAGTGATTTAACCGGTAAAACGGTGTTTAAAACTAGCGGATCTACGTATCCGCAAGTGGTATTTTTGAAAGACCACACTTTAAAGAACTCATGTTTTTCTAAAAGATGGATCTTGCACTAATAAATATGATTTTATAAACCACAAGTGTGTAGACACTCGTGAAATGGAAAGATCCGACAAAGAAGTATATTTGTCACTCGTTACTAGAAGTTGTAAAGACGGTTTTCTCTAAACACGAGGTTTTTACAAGATTAAAGCTACTTTATATAAAGATCTACGTATATAGATAGGATTTATAATATAGATTCGGAAAAACTACAAGTTCATGCGATTATGCAAATATACATACTTGTTGACTAGTTTGATGTGTCGGAAATTGTTTGATTGAATAAAGAAGTTGATTGAGTTGATTTATTAAAAGAAAATGATACGCTTGAAAGCGTGGCCACCTCCAGTTACAGAGGAAACTCTGGCGAAATTTTCTAAAAACCTAACACTTAGACTTTTTACACAACAAGTGTTAGAACTATTTTTGGGCATACTTTCGAAACATAAATTTCGCCAGTACTATATTTTACTAAACATTCGGAGGTGGGATTTCCACAAAGATTAACGTGATAAATATATTTGTCACAACACTGTTTATGATTATTTTGTGAAAACACATAAATATTATTCTAGGGTAAAAATAATATTTACAAACGTTAACGATTCCAAAACTTTGCGAACGCTTTCACAAACACATAAGTTACACCGGTAATTACATTACCACAAGATTGATAAAACGTAACTTACGCACATGTATTGTATCCCCCATCCTTGGGAAGGAAAAATAACTATCAAGCATATACAAAATGTAACACGAAATAGTTGACTAACTATTTCCCGCAAACATAAACTGTAAAGCTAAAGCACGGCCGTCCGTCTAATAGAATTAGCACTTGTAGGTCGTTGCACAGCTTACTGCTTCAGAGACGCTTGATAGAGTTTACGCATCCACTGTGAGTTCATGTCCCCCTTTTCTCTAACTGTTTTCAGTTTACTTAACCGCGGGGGTGAAATACATGTTACTTTGTTTACAAGTACTTTATACACGGTATGAATAACGTAAGGAGGTTTAGATCATGTGAATGGGTAGTTAGAACCCCGAGGGACTCGAGCGGTAGATCTATTTGGGTGTAGCGAGCCCAGCTCCCGGTCCAACAGAACAGGCCTCTCGGAGGACTAACAGAACGGATCCGGAGTGACTTGGTACCCAACGCAAAATCGGCTAGGGTTGTATCTTACTTACTTGCATTTCACGACATGCTAATGGCCTTGCAAACCATTGGTGATCACAAGTCCTCTTACAACTGCTACATACCACAACTATTTTTATACTCGCAAGTGTTTTACATACTCACTTACACATGAACTCGCTCAACATTATTGTTGATTTTTCAACTCACATGTATTTCAGGAAATTAACGGATTCTGGCACGGTATGAACGTTTTCCGCTGCAATCTTCATGAAGTCATCAAGGATTAGGGGTTGTGTTCTCTTACCTGGACAAGACACAATCCTTAACCCTCATTTATGTTTTGTTATTAGATGTAATGTTACTGAACATGGATTATGGTCGTAGGTTTAAAACAATGGTAATGTATGTTGATTTCTAAACTTAATGATGACTTGCATGGTTTTTAAATTCATATAGCTTTGTTATGATTAAGCTATGGTATTAAGAAGTCACACCAAAATTAACCACGCTTCCGCAAAGCCAGGGTGTGACATCAGGAAGCCGAACTAATCCCTGACGTCATAGCTGGTACGTTTTTTGGTTCACGACATTTATGCGAAAGTATTATTTGACTCTGGTGCAAACCAAAGTTTTATCAATACTTCATTTTGCCAAGCTCTTAAGTTACCCTTAACTACCCTTATGCAAAATTTTACAGTCGAAACGACAGAAGGAAATTCTGTTAACATAGATAAGGTTTTGCAAGAAGGAAAGATAGAACTTTTAGGTCATAAGTTCTCTGCAAACCTATTACCTATGAAATTAGCTGGATTCGATGTAGTATTAGGAATGGATTGGTTAATAGCCAACCATGCTCGAATCCTTTGTGATAAGAATTCCGTAGAAATCCGTACCCCCACAGGAGAGGTAATTTTAATTACAGGAGATAGACCTCGAAAGCCACTGAAATTCATTTCAGTAATGAAGTTGGCTAGTTATTCAAGAAAACAAGAAATGGTGTATATGATTTCTTTAATCATTAACACTAAAAGTAAGGAACTCCAGGACATCCCTGTAGTCTCAGAATACCCAGACGTTTTTCCAGAAGAGTTACATGGGTTACCACCCGATAGAGAAGTAGAGTTTAGAATTCATCTAATTCCGGGTACTACACCAATAGCCAAGGCACCTTATCGATTAGCACCCATCGAAATGCTAGAATTGAAGAAGCAGTTAGATGAATTACTAAGCAAAGGATTTATACAACCTAGTTCATCCCCTTGGGGAGCACCAGTATTGTTTGTGAAAAAGAAAGATGGATCGATGAGGATGTGTATCGATTATAGGGAACTAAATAAAGTTACAATTAAGAATCGATACCCATTACCTAGGATTGATGATCTTTTTGATCAACTCCAAGGCGCTAGGTATTTTTCTAAGATAGACCTAAGATCCGGATATCACCAGCTGAAAGTACAAGAAGAAGACATACCTAAAACTGCTTTCAGAACTAGGTATGGCCATTATGAGTTTACAGTCATGCCCTTTGGACTAACAAATGCTCCAGCAGCATTAATGGACATGATGAATCGGATCTGTAAACCATACTTGGATAAATTTGTAATCGTTTTCATCGACGATATACTTATTTATTCCAAAAGTCAGGAAGAACATTGTGAGCACCTACATGCACTCTTAACTTTGTTAAGAAAGGAAAAGCTTTACGCCAAATTCTCGAAGTGTGAATTCTGGCTGCAAGAAGTACAATTTTTAGGTCACATGGTGAATCACGAAGGAATTCACGTAGATCCTGCTAAAATAGAAGCAATCACCAAATGGAAGGTCCCGCAAACAGCTATGGAAATTAGAAGTTTTCTAGGCTTAGCTGGATACTACAGACGATTTATTAAGGATTTCTCTAAGATAGCTGTACCTTTGACTAAGTTGACCTGTAAAGCCGTTAAGTTTGAATGGGGACCTAGACAATAAGAAGCTTTTAAGATTTTAAAGCACAGATTGACGAATGCTCCAATTTTAGCCTTACCCGAAGGAACAAAAGATTTTGAAGTATATTGTGATGCTTCAAAATTAGGATTCGGATGTGTGTTGATGCAACGCAAGAAGGTAATTGCGTATGCCTCCCGGCAGTTGAAAAAGCATGAAGAAAATTATACGACTCATGACTTAGAATTAGGAGCCATAATTTTTGCCCTTAAAATCTGGAGACATTATCTGTATGGAAGTAAGTTTACTATTTATACAGATCATAAAAGTTTAAGGTACATATTTGGGCAAAAGGAGTTAAATATGAGGCAAAGAAGATGGATGGAAATCCTAAGCGATTACGACTGTGATATTCAATATCACGAAGGAAAGGCAAACGTAGTCGCAGATGCCTTAAGTCATAAGTATCAGGAGAAGCAAAAACGAGTCCGTGCTCTTAGATTAAATCTACATGTAGATTTAATGGAACAATTGAAGAAAGTTCAGGAAACAGCAATCAAAGACGATGCTGAAGGAATGAAAGGTTATATAAAGGAACTAGAACAAGGAAATGATGGAATTTGGAGATTCCACAAGAAACGAACTTGGGTACCTAAGCAGGGAGAATTAAGAAATAAGATTTTAGAAGAAGCTCATAAATCTATGTATACCGTACATCCAGGAAACAATAAGATGTACCAAGATTTAAGAAACAATTTCTGGTGGATAGGAATGAAAAAGGATATAGCTGAATACGTATCTAAATGTCTTACTTGTTCACAAGTTAAGGCCGAACACCAGAAACCTTCAGGACTACTACAACAGTTGGAAATGCCTGTATGGAAATGGGAACTCATAACAATGGATTTTGTTACTAAGTTACCCAAAACCAGAAAAGGTAATGATGCAATTTGGGTAATTGTGGATCGATTAACCAAATCAGCTCATTTTCTACCAATGAAGGAAACCTTTAGCATGGAAAGGCTAGCCAAGTTGTACGTAGATGAAGTAGTATCTTTACATGGAGTCCCACTCTCCATTGTATCAGATAGGGATAGTCGTTTCACTTCCCATTTTTGGACTAGTTTCCAAGAAGCAATGGGAACCCGACTAAATTTAAGTACTGCATAGCATCCTCAAACAGACAGACAAAGTGAAAGGACGATACAAACCCTGGAAGACATGCTCCGAGCATGTGTAATTGATTTTGGTGGTAATTGGGATAACCACTTACCCTTAATTGAATTCTCCTATAATAATAGTTATCATTCAAGCATCGAAGCTGCCCCATTCGAAGCACTGTATGGACGCAAGTGCAGAACTCCACTTTGTTGGGCAGAAATAGGAGAAAGTCAATTATCAGGTCCCGAAATTGTACAAGAGACCACAGACAAGATAACTCAAATCAAAGAAAGACTGAAGACTGCTAGAGATCGCCAGAAAAGCTATGCAGACAATCGCCGCAAGCCACTAGAATTTCAAGTCGGAGACAAGGTACTTTTGAAAGTCTCTCCTTGGAAAGGAGTAGTACGATTCGGTAAGAAAGGAAAGCTAAGTCCAAGATACGTAGGACCATTTCTAGTAATGCAACGAATAGGACCAGTTGCTTATCGATTACAACTACCAGAAGAGCTAGCTGGAGTACATGATGTGTTTCATATATCCAATCTCAAGAAATGTTTATCTGACGAATCCCTGGTAGTACCTCTTCAAGATGTAGAGGTAAATGAAAAATTAAAATTTGTAGAGAAACCACTACAGATAGAAGACAGAAAAATCAAGTTTCTCAAGCACAAACGTCTAGTGCTAGTCAAAGTCAAATGGGATTCAAAGAGAGGACCAGAATATACTTGGGAGCTGGAATCAGAAATGAAGCGGAAATATCCTCATCTATTCCAGTAAATCTCGAGGACGAGATTTTTCTTAAGGTGGGGAGGATGTAACAACTCTCACTAAAATTAAATACTTAGTATGTTAATTATCCAATAAGGAAACCCTAATTGAGACACCCAAGTGATTCTGCGCAAACCCTAAAATTTTCAGAAAAATCGGAATCAGGATCAGGGCCCCTAAAACTCAGGGGGGGTAAACCCTAGTTACGATTATCTAAATAAAACGCTGTCAAAATTAAAATTTACGAATCTGTCAAATCAGCAAGGCTAGTCCCAGACGTGGCTAACCTATAGTGATTTTGTGTCCTTTACGGACCGTAAGGAAAAAAAGGCTTACGGTCCGTAAGCCTGGCCAAATTTGTGTATAAATAGCAGACTTTGGGACTTGATTTCTGGCACTTGAACGACGTAAATTCTCATTACGTAGACTGAGATATCGTAGAAACACTTCTAAAAACACACACGGATCACTAATTGCTGCCGCAGTCAGGGTAATAACTCGATCACTATTACGATTCAACGTCCGATCGATTGTAACTATCCAACGATTATTCGAGTGCTGCTCAAATTGAGTTTATACTTTGTTATTCATCGTGATTTCGACTTGAATGTTTGAGTGCTGTCCGAACTCGGACTATACTCTGTCATTCGTTGTGAATCCGCTGAATTGTTAAGTATTGCACTTTATTAATCGTTGTGAGGGTTTAATCTCGTGAATTGTCGTAACTGCTGTATTAGTTACTAACCCCGTTTGTGTGCATTGTTATTTAAATTAGGTTAATCAAGGCTAATCAGTAAGCTTATACACTGCTCGTTAAATCTGCAATGTGAGTCATTCTCTTTTTATCAACTGTTTTACAAAACTCCAAGATATTTTTAAAGTTATAATTACAGGGAATAAGTCTTTGTAATCACCATATTACAGCCGGTATGTGGGGTTTTGTATACATTACTTGATAATCTTCACCATTGGGGCAGCCAATGGGTGATATGACCATAATCACAGACACCATTGGACAATTAGAGGGCCAATGGGTCGAGTGACAAAGTACCGTGGGTAGTTGGTTTGATATCAGAAACATTGTAATCGCTCTTAATACTGTAATTTATAACCAATGTGTCATTTTTAGTAAACGGAATGATTCACTCATGACAAAACCTTTTTAAAACATGTTTCAGGTGATCTGTTGTGAGCAAAGAAAAAGTGCCGTGGAGCACTACAAGCTTAGAGAAGTGGCTCAATGTAAATAAATAAAGAAACACGTTTTGAGAAATAAAAGATTTCCCAGTGAAATCACCTTATTGTAAATTATGGGATTTTATCCCTAGATTATGTAAACGGGCAGTTTTAATATTAAAAGATCCTGTTTTAAAAAAGACTTCCGCTGTCACTTAAAATTTAATACCACGGGATTTCCTGCCTCGCGGCTCTGGACCTGGTCAAACCGGGGCCGAGGGCCGTGACAGTGGTGGATGATGGTGTTGTGATAGTGGTGGGTGGTGGGTGAAGTGTGAGAGAGGTGGTGTGCCAAGGGATGAGTTGCAAGAGCTCCAAACACTCCTATTTATAGGCTGAACAGAAGCTCGGGCACGGCCCCGTGTCCGCTGGGCACGGCCCCGTGTCCATCCGCGTCTCTCTCTTCATTAATTGCAATTCGCAATTGCAATAAATGTGTCTGCAGGAAGTTGACCACGCCCCCGTGTCCGCTGGGTACGGCCCCATGGTGGGCAACAGAAGCTTCTATGAGTTTGTCTTTTCTGCTGCCACTTTGGCACGGCCCCGTGCTCACTAAGCACGTGGCGTGTTCAGCCTTCTGTCTTCTTTGTTTTGCTTGGGAAGATGCTGTCGGGAGGTCGGGCATGCCACTTTTGTTCCTTTTCTTGCATTTATGTTAGATTTAGCTGTCTTTTTGCTTCTTTTGTTCAGTTGAGCTCATTTAATCCTGAAAATACAAAAGGAAGACAAAAGCATACTTTTTCCAACATTAGTACTAAAAAAAGGGTTAGTTTTATGCCACAATTGATGTAATTTATATGTTGCTTTTTGTGCACATCAAATACCCCCACACTTGAATCTTTGCTTGTCCTCAAGCAAAACTCTTTATTATGTGGCTTACACACCCAAATGGAATGGGTCGAAGAGAAGGTTTTTGGGCTTGTCATAGAGTGTCGGGATTTCCAAGATTCTTTATTTAGGTTTTATTTTTATTTATTTACAATCCTATTCGTCATGATTTATTAAAAATGTTTCATAAGATAAATTACTTATTAGGGCATAACATGCCTTTTTTTTAATTCCATTTATATACAAGTTCACATACCTCACGGGGGATCACTCAACACTCGGCCGAAGGTGTATTTTTTAGTGAATCACTCGGCCAAGCAATCAATCCTCCTCCTTTTTAACTATATACCTTTGTAAATATCAAGAGGACTTTTTGGGTGAAGGGTTAGGCTTGGGCTAAAGGTGGGTGGTTAGGTTAGTGGTTAGTAAAAGGGCGAAAAGCGTAACAAACGTTGGTTTTTTTGAAAGACTTTTTATTTTTCACATTTTTATTTCATTTTGATGAACCATTTGTTTCAAACAAATTTATTTTTGATGGACTTGTTTGTTTATTTGGTTTCATCAAGATACATTTTTTTTAAAGTCATAAGAAAACCGAACGTTGTTACTAAAAGAAAGGGGTAAAAAAAAGGTTTAGGTGGGTAAAAAGGGTGATTTGTTTTGGGTTAAGAAATGAAAAGGTTTAGGCTCAAAGGGGTTAACTAGGGGGATTTTGGGTATGTGGTAAAAAAAATGAAAAATAATGGTGTAGAAAGAAAAAGGGTTAGTCCTAATGCCTCCATCATTTACTTACTCGGGTTTAAGTTGGTAAGGACCGGGAATGTATTGCCATGGCAAGTTCTAGAGTCGTACGAACCAAGCGGCTGTTCACACAAGAAACGAAAAATTAACATTTAGTGTAAAGATATGTATTTGTATGCTCAATAAAGGCTCAAAACTCACTTTTGTGGGAATGAGTTTTTATGTGATCAAGTATATATAATCAAATTTTAACTAAGCTTGTCATGCCGTTTCATAATTTTCTTATGTTGGTTCTTTTTATCACGACGCTATCGGTTGTAAATTTGTAAAAAATATAACCTTGTTAGAACTTTGAATTCCCAACTTAAACTTGGACAAGTAAAAAAAAATGAAAATTTTTGAAAAAATTTGGGGTGATTAGCGGTTCCAATAGAGTTTTGTGTAAGGCTTGTTATTAGGACTTGCAAGATTCAAGGTTTTAGCATCCCCCCCACACTTAAATTACACATTGTCCTCAATGTGTCCCAAAATTTTTAGGTTGATTGAATGTGTAAAAGGGTGTTAAAAGCAAAAAAATTATGTTACTGGTACTCTGGACACGGCCCCGTGTCGGGTGGACACAACCCCGTGTTCAACTGCCAGTAACGAAAACTTACAGAAGGTGGACACGGGGGCGTGTTGGCTGGGCACGACCCCGTGTCTGGAAAAAATCTGCAGAAATTAAACAAACAGCAGGTCTGTGAGGTGGGCACGGGGGCGTGTCGGCCGGACACGACCCCGTGTGGACAGTCTGCAAAGTTGAAAAACAGGTTTCTTTCTTTGATTTTCCTGCCCTGGCTTTAGTAGTACTAATGTTTAGCACTCTAAGCCTCGTACGTACCTGTTTTATCAATAAATACCACACCAAACAATACCAAACGTCCTAGATTACCAAGTTAAGCATCCAAACCATCAAGTTAAAGATAAAAACAAAAGCAGAAAATAAAAATAAGTTAGGGAAAGTAAATTGTTCAACACATCGGCACGCAGGCCGGAAATTGTTCGATAGAATGGGAATTTAACCTGTAGGATCACCAACCATCCGCTCCTACTTCTACTCCACCCGCCTAATCCATGTCTTCATCACTGTCGTCACCTCCTCCCCCATGCCCCGCCATGTACTCCCGGATACTTCCGATGTCATCTTGGATATCGGAGATGTTTCTTTCAATGGCTCCGACCCGGTGGTATGTGTTGTTGGCGAGGTTGTAGGTGTTCCTAGTGCACATAAGGTTTTCCTGCAAAAGATCATGTAAACTCGGAAAGTTAGGAAAACCACCTCCTTGTGAGGAGGACGGGCCCGGTTCACCGTGGGTTGGTACTGGTATTGGAGAGGTGGAGCGTGAAGGACCAGCGCCTCTTGCGAGTTCCATGCATGACCTTGCATCCTCTGAAAGCTTACCGACCCGTCTTCCGCCTCATAGATTAGGTTCGTGGAGCGACAAATGTGTACATCGACCCGTCCTGACCATGGGCTTCGTTCGAAAGATCTAGGTATGTTCGCGAAGTGCTTAAAGAGGCGGTACACCCATCCCCCGAAGAAAATAGGGGTTGGTGCATGAGCAAGCCGCTTCAGATGCATGTTCCGGAGTAGGAGAAATGGAACATCGAGGGGTCTTCGGGTGTGAATGCAGTGAAGGACTACCAAATCTCTCAACCCAACAACGCCGCTGCTGTCATGTCTTTGACTAAGAGAGTAAGCGAGGAGCCTATGAATATAGCGATAAAGCGGGTCCCTCAGCTTAGTGCTCTTAGTGCTGCTCGGATTGTAGAACCCATCACCAATCTGAGCCCATGCGGCTTGGCGTTCGTTTTCATCCAACTCTCGCATTCCTCCGGTGTTTTCTTCACTTCCCGAATCCTCCTCCGTATACAGCCCAACTATTGCCCCGAATTGTGCCATAGAGATCGAGTACCTAGTTCCACCACACCGAAATGCAACCCCATTATTGTCGAAAGGGTCACACCTCAAATTGAAAGTGAAGGTGCTGTAGAACTCCATAGTGCACTCGTGTACCGATCGAAGTCGAGTGGTTAGGGCAACCCTTAGTGGGCCGGTAACGAGGTTGTTAAACTGATCAAGTTGGTTCACCATGGCTAAGAGGTCCGTGCATACTTGTCTTGGGTATTCTTCGGGTCTTGTTTGAAGCGTGTCATATCTAGACCTAGCATCGAGCTCATTTGCGTTGAATCTTGTGAACTTCTTTGACATCTACAAGAATACACCAAAAATTAGCACGAAACAATGAGATTTTCGGAAAAAACTGCAAACAGTGGGCTGGACACGGCCTCGTGCTCAGCGGGCACGACCCCGTGTCCAGGCGTCTGTTACTCAAAAATTCCATTTTTCGACTCGGTCCCGAAAATCTGAAAATTTTTGGCCAAGTAGGTGCGGTTTCCCCCGGAAATGAAACCCCAAGTGCCGTTTTTCCCAAAACAAACCGTTTACCCCTTCAATTTTATCTTTTTCGGTTAAAAAACAAGGGTTTGGGGTTTTTGTGAGAAATCGGGCAAATCTATCAACAATACAAGTGAGTTTACTCCCCATAACACTAATCTAAACTAATGCTAACATATTTAAGCAAAAATTTGAGGTTTGATCCGGATGAATTTCAAGAACCCTAGATTTTTCCCAAAATTTTTGATGTTTTAACTACATGCAAGTAAATAATCTAACTACTAATGATGATAGAATCATACCTCGATGTTGTTAGAATGAGAGGAGACGTCGAAAATCTGCGGAAAATCGCCTGGACCAGAGCGTTTTTCGGGGAAACGGGGCGTGTGGAATGATGTAACTGATATGAAAAAGGGGTTTTATCCCGACAGTTGCGTGGACACAGCCCCGTGCCGAGCAAAGTTTTAAATTTTTTTTTTATAGTGCTCGTGTGAGTGCCCTGTTTTCCTAAAAACTTGGTTAGAAGACTTACCGATTTCGATGTTTACCCGCTTGTTTGTAACATACCAGGTATGATGTTGTTGGTGCACGAATGTCTAAAGCCTGCGTCTTAGTCTTAGTTGTTGATTGTATAGGGTCTAGATGTGTTAATTATGTATTGTATAGGGGTTGAAAGTGTAAATGTCTAGTTTTTATGTTGAGGTTTCGCTTATATGGACATGTGCCATAAGAGCAAAACTACTAGCTTGAGGTTTCGCTCCAAGGGACATGTTCATATGAGCGAAACCCTCACCCCTATAAATACCCAAGTTGTTTTCTCATTTTGTACGTTCATGTCTCCCGTGTAGCCGAACTACTGCTCGTGTATTTTGTGAAATATCAATGAGGAAACTGTTTTAAAGTGAATTACATCTGTTTCTACTCATTTCTGCTTTGATTCATGCCGATTTTGTATTTCCGCTGCATTTTCAGTAGTTGCTAGCTCTGATTGACTCACACGACTGTCAAATACGGTCCTACAATTGGTATCAGAGCCAGTTGTGAGCTAGTTGACCCAAATTAAAGCCTTTTTCTAGCACTTTTTGAGTTTCTGACCTTTCCGACGGACAAAATGGACTGAGACTTGGACATATAGTGTAAAACTGGTTAATAACAAATCCTTGAGATTTTTCAGACCTAAAAACAGCTTAAAAGTGACCTAAAATGGCTCGTGAACAGGTTTCGCTCATACGGTATTTGAGTGGTTTCGCTCATACGGCATAAGCAAAACTAGTGGTTTCGCTCCTGAGGTTTCGCTCATAGTGACATTTCAGGGGTTTCGCTCATAGTGTCATTTTTTTGAGGTTTCGCTCTTGTGGTTTCGCTTATTAGTCAACTTAGTGGTTTCGCTCTTAAGGTCATTAAGTGGTTTCGCTCATTAGGTCATTACCTGGTTTCGCTTTTGTGAACAATTAAGTGGTTTCGCTTGTAGTACACTTAGAAACTGATTTCGCTTTTACGACCTGGTTTTGTGTAAAAACTATGTTTTGAGCGTTTAGTCCGTTTCGTACGTGATCGAGTGTTGGAAACTCAGTTTGTGTTAAAAGTTTTTCGACAAAATCAACCTGTTAATCAAAAAGTTAAACGTTTTTGGAAATTTGTCACTAAAAATGGAACATTAAGATTTTTATAACTTGTTTGCGGGGAGCGGTTTGACGGCTACGCAAAGTCCGGCGAGTATAGTTCAGAACGTTAACATGGAGAATGAATTAGGGACGATGCAAAAGCCTCCGAAGCTTATGAGTTTGGATGAATACGCGGGTTGGTCAGGACGTTTCAAAAAACTGGGTGCAAGCCAATCACTTCGAATGTTGGATGAAAATAGAAAAGAAGTATGTACCACCAGTTAACGGTATGGGATTGGAAAAGGGCATCGGGAGTTTGACGGAAACTGAACAGATTGATTTCAAGGCTGAAAAGAAGAAGGTGAGCATTCCGCAACAGGCCATCAAGGAAGATATTCTCGTTTTACTACAACATGAAGATAATTCTCAGTCAATGTGGCAAGCTTTGAAGCTGAAATTCCAAGGCAGTGTTTCGATGATTAAAAGCAAGAAGGCTTTAATCAAGAAGGAATTCGACATTTTTACCGGGATTAAAGGAGAAACGACAAAGCAGTTAATTGAAAGATACTGTCATCTCGTGGTTGAAATGAAGCGGTTAGAGATCACCAAGACGAATGAAGAATGGATTGATAAACTGTGTGATGCACTTCCTTATGATGAGTGGGGCACTTATCTAATGATGCTGAAGAACAATTCTGATTTTGTGAATCTCAACCTTAGCTCATTCATCGAAAAGATTGAAGCCCACGAGCTGGAATTGTTGAAAATCAAGAAAATGAACTCAGCAAGTGTGCAGCAGGATGTGTCTTTGTATTACAAAGGCAACCCTACAGTTTCAACCAATCAAAGCCCAAAAATACAGACAGGGTTCATTGCTGATAACACCTCAAGTGTTTCTTCAAACACTCCGTAATCCGGCAATTCTTCACCATTCGCGAACTTTGAACCAAATGTCAAAGCTCAGGAACAACCTTCACCTCAAAGCTCAACAGGATCAAATCATCAGGCGTATGTTTCTGGGGTTCAGTGCAATATTGCGGTAAACATAAAGAATGGAAATGAGATAACTGAAACAGCCGCAAAACAGCACATAGCAATGCTTGCTTCCGTTCTTGAGGCTTATGAGGGCTTAGTAGCAGGGAGGATCGGTAATCCTGACATGACGAAGGAGGATTACGACCAAATCAATCCCGAAGAGCTTGAATTAATTGACATCAAGTGGTGTATGGCGAGTTTGGTGCGTAGGCCTCAACATTTTATGGAAATTACAGGCCGAAACAGTCTATCAGGCCCCGATCAAAAGTTAGGGTTTGATAAGTCGAAAGTTACATGCTTTAAATGTAAAGAACGCGGTCACTTCAAACGAGAATGTCCCAACCGTGAAGTAAACAATCATCAAAACCCGTTCACCAACGACTACTACAGGCAAGCGATCTATCACCGACCAAACCAACAGCAAACGGTTCAAAGGCCACAGATTGAGAATAAACCAGAAAAGGCACTGATCATGAATCAAGACGACGAGAAGGTAGCTGCAGGTTTTAGCTGGGATAAATATATCCCCGGTAGCGATGGACAGGCAATGATGGCTGAAGTTGTTGAAATTTCTGAGACAGTGAGTGGACCAGAAGTTGTTGTTGAAGAGGTTGCTGCTAATAATGAAGTCGATGTTGAAGAAATAGCTGCTGAAGTGTATTACTACCAGTCGGCACAGGAGGATTTGACATATACTATGAAATCAATATTGCCTCCTAATGTGTTTGAATCTTATGCAGGATATTTCGAGGAACCAAAGACTGGATCATGCCCAAGGTTTAAAGAGAAGAAAGAAGTCGTTGAAGAATTGATCGATGTGTCAAAAGAGATGACTGGAGAAGCATTGAAGGACATAGCTGATAAAGCTCTCATGGGGAAGCTACGAGAGGTAGACTCAGAATCCGAGGAGTCAAAGTCTGTCAGTAGTGAGTCTGTCAATCGAGAGGAATCTGGAGTCTAGGAGATCAAATTAGTCAAACTATCTGAGTCTGAGTCAAACAATGTCGGTAAAACTGATTGTGTAGAGCAGATTGTTGAAACGGTTGTTTCAATCCCTGAAACACCGTGCAAACAGTGTTTAGAACCATGCACGGAGTGTCTTGAAAAAGACACTAAGTATCAGGAATTGAAACACCATGCTGATATGATTAAGTTTGACCTTGGCCAAGTTAAAGAGGCGTACGATACTCTCGCCAGGTCAATCAAGATGATACAAAAGGAAAGTGTTGAAAATGATAAAGCTACAAAATTGGCTAAAGCAACACTCTTAGATAAACAAAATGAAGTCAATTTTCATTTAGACACAATTGCATCGCTTAAGAAAGAACTCGAATTGGTTAAAATTGAAAACGATCGAATTGATAAAAAGTTAATGAGTTATGTGGCTTCATCGTACGTTCTTGATCAGATTGTTCCCCAACAGCCACATAAGGCACCAGTCTTTAAGAGCGTTCCACCCCCAATGTGGAATCATTACACACAGAAATATCTAGATGGGGTGGAAGCGGCTTTGAATCTCAAACTGAGATCGATAGAAGATGAGTTGCCTGAGACCATAGATGTCACATTTTCTCCATCCGATACCGACAACGAATCTCAGGTTATCAAAACTGTTGTCGATCAAGTGTTGGATGAGGAGAGTGAGAAATCTGAAAAGGCTCAATCTGAGAAGGTTGTTAGTGATTCTGAAGATGAAGGGAATTTCTTAGATCAATACATACCGAAATCGGAAAAGAGTGCGAATGACGATCCGATTATGGTGGTATACACCATGATTGGAACAGACAAACTTTATTCCGATTACGAGTATCCGCTTCAGAATGTGAAAATTGAGAATGTCGAAAAGGTGTTTAAATTGGTTGAAATGAACATTAACGAGGTTAATAACAATAAATTCTTTTCGAAACCTAAAAAGTCGTTTGTGACTTCACGTCCAACATGTTCGGGAAAGAAAGATGGGGATGGTAATGATCATAACAAGAAAAACAACTTTAAAAACAAAGGAATAGGGTTTGAAAAGAAAACGGCTAAGCAGGTGTTTAAGCCGAAAGAGAAGATAAATGATGTTTTTGTCGCTGGTCCAAGTGTTGACAATGAGAAAGATTATATTTTCAGTCAAAAGGCTGTGGACGATTTCAATGCAGCAAAGAAATTGAAAGAAGAGTCAGTCAAGTCTACTTTTGTTGAATATGACAAAAGGGTGTGTTACCGCTGCAATGAAATCGGACACATGGCGAAACAGTGTCAGAAAGTCATTGAGAAACCTGTTGTTGTTGTAAAACCGGTTCAAAAACAAACTGTTTCAAAACCAAGTCTTCAAAAACAAACTGTTTCTAAACCAACTGTTCAAAAGTCAAACAACCTTAAACCTCGACCAAAATCTCCGACTGACACAAAGGGCAAAAAGCCGATGGTTTCTCCGATCCGTATCTTGAAACGAGGTGAATCGTTGAAGTCGGAGGATAAGCTGAAATCGACTTTCGAGATTGGCGAATCCTCTAAAACTCGAAAGACTTCGAAAATTTACCCTAAGACAAAAATTTTCGAAAATCAATCTTGGGTCGCGAAGTTGAAACCGTCTGTTGAGGTCAAGAAGATTGAGAATGCTTTGAAAATTGATTCAAACATTTTTAAAGATGACGTGGTTGAGTTTGAAAATGAAGTTGATAAGTTTCTTGCTGAATTTCCACTGATAACCGACAAAGTTAAAACAAGTGTGATAGAAGAGGTTCCAAATGTCACATTTGATTTTCCGAAAACAAATGAGAAGTGTGATGTTGTGTTCGGAAGTGTGTCGGAAGTTAAGAAATCCTGGGCTTCATTGTTTGAATAAATTTGATTTGATGTTTGCAGGGGCTGCCCAAGTCTATACTATCGAAGTGGATTATGGATAGTGGCGCTTCAAGGCATATGACTGGGACGCTTGCTCTGCTCTATGATGTCAAATCCATAAACGGAAGCTATGTTGGATTTGCTGGGAATCAAGGTGGAAGGATCGTTGGTCAAGGAACGCTGTCAAATGGCGTAATTTCGTTCGACAAAGTGAACTACATAGTAGAGTTAACAAACAATTTACTCAGTATCTCACAAATCTGTGATAAAGCGTTTAGTGTACACTTTACTAAAACTGAATGTGTTGTGTTGAAACCAGGGTTTAAAATCCCTGATGATATGGTGCTGTTGCGCGCTCCGCGGGAGAATGATCTTTATATACTTGACATGAGCGTCGCAACGCCAACATCTCATCAGAAACAGTGTTTTGTGTCTAAAACCAAAGCGACAGAAAAAGATTCGATAATGTGGCATCGAAAGATGGTGTCACACCCCGACCACGTGAGACAACGAAACGTGGCGGAAACGTCAGGGAGTGTTGTAACAGAATTAATTGTTTCAAATCCATGGCAATTGAAGTTTCGTTTTATTAATCAAACATGAAAGTTTACATTGTTTTAAACAAGAACCAAAGAGTACATAACATAAATTAACTAGTTCTTGTCTCGTTTTAAGTCACTAAGGCACAGGTCCGCCTAAGTATGTCTTGATAAGTCCTATGCATCATCTCCTGAAAACACATGTGAAAATAGGTACGCCAGCATAAAAATGCCTGTGAGATACATAGGTTTTGTGAAAATAGGATTCATGACTTATGTTTGAGAAAATGTTTAGTCATGAACCTTGTAATTTGCTTTGTCTTGTAAATCATTTGAAAAACGATAAGATCAGATGATATGTATAAATAAGAGAATAATGTATGGTTAAATGAATAACCATGTAAGATGAGTTTGTATAAGATAAGTTGTTTGTAAATCAATGTCTTGTGAAAAGTATGTTATTTGTATAAAATATTATATGTCTCAAATTGAAATGATTCAAATAACGCTACGATATGTAATACCATACAAACACTTATATATAGGAAGTGCCAGCAGCGTATCCACCATGCTTGTATCATATTACACACGCCTCGTTACTTAATCACTTACTCAAACCAAACTACCAAAGTAAAATGTTCATGTCTAATGTAAATCATGTAATGTGTATCCAAAATGTAAGCATGTGATGAATAACAAATGTACTAAGTATGCAACAAAGAACATACATAGCATATGAACTGTACTAAGTATGCAACAATAGACATACATAGCATGTGACGTGAAACAACTGTACTAAATATGCACACAATGGGCATACATAGCATGAAATGTAATGTAAAACAATGTACTAAGTATGCACACAATGGGCACACATAGCATAAAATGTAATGTAAAACAATGTACTATAGGTGTACTATTGAACATAGCATGTATATGATGTGAAAACAGGAAAGCATGAAAGTAACAAGTAGGCACATGTGTTCCACCCCAAAACGTTTGGAAAATAGTAAAAGAGGGGTCTATGTACTCACTTGAGATTGCTTAGTAGTCCTTGAGTAACAACCAAACAATGCTAGAGATCACGGATATCAAACGGCACCTAATATAGGTAACTATGTTAATAAACCGGACCTAGATCGGAGGATCGGATAGAATGAGGGCTCGTAAACCAAATGAGTATGGGAACTCATGTAATATGGTTTAACAAAGCCTACATACTACAATGGAACCTAACCTAAGTGCTTACGACCCATTACGACCCGTTTAGGTAGCTTAAGCTACTTTAACGCGTCGTTCGCGTGAAGCGCGTTCGGAACGCCTAACTAGCCCTATGATAAGTAAAATATGCCTTAACATGTCTAATATTGTTACTCAATCAGTTTAGATACCAAAAGTTATGTTACATATGCTTAAAATGAATTTTGGCGTAAAAAGGGCATTTTGGTAATTTACGTAAGGCATATACACTACCTATCATACAACTACTTAAACGAAGCGACCATAAGGTATAACCTCGGAAGGTTATTCCCTATATACTATGGTCACCTAATGTGTTTGGTCGGATCCTAATGATCGACCAAATGGGCCGGGTTCGAAAGTATAAGCGATTGTTTAGATCGCTTACCTTACGACCCTATACAAGCACTAAACTAAAAGTGACGAGCTAAGCATGTTAAAACATGCTTAACTAAGTTTAGAAAATAGGTTTGGTATCAAAACAAATGGTTTTGATACCTAAGAGTAGTTTGGTTACAAAATACGCAAGAATGCGCATTTTGGCCGAAACTACGACTCGTCACTGAGCCTAGATAACGTGGTAATCAGTAGGTATAGTCACTAGGGACTATAACCATCGTGATTACGCTCACGTTATGAAGTTCAAACGAACTTTGCATTGACCATAAACTGGTCAATGCAGAAACTCAAACAAAGTTTGACTTTCGGACTCGAAAAGCGATAAAAGAACGAAGGAACACTTACAAAGGGTCCCCGCAAGATTGATAATCCAAGTATTCTCATGTATGAGGTGATGAAACACCCCAACTTAGAGAAATCTCAGATTTCAAGTGGGTTTGCAAATGAATGGAATGGGTATTTATAGGATATGCAAGACCGTTAGGATCGTTTCTTGAAAAACGTGATCGAATCCTATCCGTACAAGTGTTGGAAAGTTGTGGTAACTCAATTTGCCCACCACAAGAGATTGACATGTGGCCTTGGCCCTTGGGAAGGGTCAAAAGGCTGGAAACAGCAGCTGAAAAATGATTTGCTACATCTGGCCCCTGCTTACGGACCTCAACACTCCCAATATTGAGGTCCGTAAGGACCTAGTTTGGCAGATTTACAGTTTCAGTCCCTGCAGCCTCAAAACTTGGTTTTCGATGCGTTTTTGACACGTTTAAGCCCCGTTAACCCCATTTCAAAGCTCTAAAATGAAGTTAAAGTATAGGGAACTTAAAATATGCTTGAAAATATCACTGATGTCGGTTCGTTTGGCCGTACGATCGCGATGTTCGGTTAATTACGACGAAATGCGCATAAGCGCGAAAAACGATCCAAATGGCGTGACGAATGGATTTTTCTTATGCCAAACACTAAAATAAAATATTATAGTGCTTAAATAAATTTTTGGATGTCTGGATGTATTCAGAACGTAAGTTATGCGCGAAAGTGCAAACTTGTGCACTTTTGACGCTTTTAGTCCCTGAATGACCCAAAAGTTTATTTTAGCACACCGAACCCCTCAAAGCCTATTTCTAAGCTATATAAAGGATATTTAAGGTGTGTTTAACTTATGGTCATGTTCTGGAATGTTCGTTACAGTTCAAATTGGCATACTTTCGCAGTTTGTCAACTTTAGTCCCTGTAAGCGATTTAACTTGATTTCACCACACCAAACCTTCCAAAACTTACATCTAAGTTATGTAAAGGTTATTTAAGGTATGTTAAGCCTATTTCACTATTCCAGAGTGTTTGTTGCATTAAACTGGTTATATCTACGCATTATAGCGCGTATAACCCTCCAGAAAGCGATTTAAAGCTTGAAATCGAACAAGAGTTGATATGTGCAAATGATACACACATTTATACAAATACCAAGTATAAAATATAATATTTCATTGGTTTGGCATTCGTTTGATGGTTGAAGTGACACAGGTGTTACAGATGGGCCACATTCATGTTCGCAAAAATGAATTTTTTGGTACACAATGATTTAGTTGATGGTGTTAATCTGAAGAATTTTCACTTTAGTGATGATTGTGTAGCGTGTAAGAAAGGAAAGCAGACTCGGAAGTCACACCCCTTGAAGATCATGAACACGATCAGGTTACCTCTTGAGAGATTGCACATGGATCTCTTCGGGCCTGTCAATGTAAAGAGCATCAGCGGAGACTTATATTGCCTTGTGGTGACTGATGACTTTACGAGATTTTATTGGGTAGTGTGCTTGGAACGCAAAGATCAAACTTTTGAGTCATTGATGGTACTTTTCAAGAAGATGGAAACGGTGTATAAACTGCCAATCCGGAGGATTCGGAGCGACAATGGAACGGAATTCAAGAACAACAAGATGTACGAGTTCTACAACGAGAAGGGAATTCTTCATGAATTCACTACGCCGTATACTCCACAGCAAAACGGCGTAGCTGAACGAAAGAATCGGACCCTGATTGAGACAGCCCGTACAATGTTAGCCGATTCCAAGCTACCAATTTTTTTTCTGGAGTGAAGCAGTATCAGCAGCCTGTTACACATTGAATAGAGTTCTCACTGTCAAGAAGTGTAAAAAGACTTGCTTTGAGCTGCTGCACCGTTATAAGCCGAATCTTGAGTTTTTGGAGCCGTTTGGGTCTCCTTGCACTTTTATTGATGAAAACGGTAAATTTGGCGCTAAATCTAATGAGGGTTTCTTTGTAGGTTACGCAAGCCCGCTGAAGAGGGTGTTCATACCATGCCTGGGGAAGGTGATTCAAGTCCTACATGTGGATTGTCAGAAGCACACTCCATCGCCATAACTTCCCGGACAAAGATTCCTTTTCGATTACGATAAACTCTGGGAGTCGTTTCATATGCCGGTCGAGCCGAGTGAGGAGGAACTAGCTCTTATATACCTATATCTGCAAAATGCATCACAAGAGCCAGTGTTTAGACCGCTAGAAGTTTCTCAACCCGCCGTGGGTAATCACGACAATGAAGCCAGACCAAGTGGAACAGCTCACGAACCACCAGAGGAACCAGCTCCATCTTTTGACGAAACTGACGACTCAGAAGCGGAACCCGCTCCGACTTTTGACGAGGATCCAACGGAAGCTGAGGATCAAACCATTGATCTTGACATATCGAGCTTGGAATCGGAAGTGAATGTGCCTGACAATGCTATGCCACGGACGTTGTCTTATCATCCCTCAGAACAGATTATTGGTGACCTGCAAAGTGGTGTCAAAACCCGACATCAAATAGATCGAGCTCTTACATGTTTCTATTCATCTATTGCGGATATGCAAAAAGAAGTCTCATTAAAATGTTTTATTTCGCAGATAGAGCCCAGAACCTACAAAGAGGCATTGACCGAGGACAGCTGGGTGAATGCAATGCAGGAGGAGCCGCAACAGTTCGAAAAGCTGGGTGTCTAGAGACTTGTAGATTTGCCTAAGAATCAAAAGCTAATCAAGATGAAATGGTTTTTTAAGTGCAAACGTGATGACAGAGGTGTCGTGGTGAGAAACAAAGCACGACTTGTGGTTCAAGGCTTCAGTCAACAGGAAGGAATAGATTATGATGAAGTCTACGCACCGGTTGCCAGACTTGAGGCAATTCGGATATTTCTAGCCTTCGCGTCTTGGAAAGATTTTAAAGTATATCAACTTGACGTCAAATCTGCCTTCCTTTATGGAAAAATCAGAGAAGAAGTGTATGTGGGACAACCGCCGGGGTTCACAGACCCACTGCACAGAAACAAGGTGTATCTCTTGGACAAAGCGCTGTACGGACTTCACCAGGCCCCGAGAGCCTGGTACGAGACGCTTTCTCAATACTTGCTGGACAACGGGTTCACAAGAGGCACAGTAGACAACACTTTGTTCACCAAGGAAGAGGCAGGCCACTTGTTGATCGTGCAGATATATGTTGACGATATCATTTTTGGATCCACTAACGACGACCTGTGCAAAGAATTTGAAAAGGTGATGAAGAAAAAGTTTGAGATGAGCTCAATGGGGGAGATGAAGTTCTTCCTCGGGCTGCAAGTGGAACAAATGCCCGACGGAATCTTCATTCACCAAACGAAGTATGTGAAGGACGTGCTTGACAAGTTCGACATGACAGATTGCAGTCCTGCATCCACCCCCCTCGCGCAGAATCATGGAATATGTCCAGACGAGAATGGAGTGAAGATGGACGAGACATTGTACCAATCTATCATTGGTTCTCTGATGTATCTCACGGCTTCCCGTCCAGACATCATGTACCCGATGTGTCTCTGCGCCAGATATCAGTCAAATCCAAAGCAGTCACACCTGACTATAGTGAAACGTATCTTACGGTATTTGAAAGGCTGCCCAAGCATCGGCTTGTGGTATCCTCGATCGGGTGACTTTACTTTATCTGGTTTTGCTGATTCTGACTTTGGGAGTTGCAAGTAAAACGCAAAGTCCACCACTGCTGGGTGTCAGTTCTTCGGAACTCGACTCGTCACCTGGCAGTGTAAGAAACAAACCGCAGTAGCGCTCTCTACATGCGAGGCTGAATATGTTTCAGCCTCCAGCTGTTGCTCGCATATCCTTTGGATCCAACAGCAGATGCGAGACTTCGGTTTGCAGTTCTTAGATACTCCTATCTACGTGGACAATGAAGCAGCTATTAACATCACTAAGAATCCGGTTCACCATTCAAAAACTAAACACATTGAGATCCGTCATCACTTTATTCATGATTGTCACGAGAAAAAGTTAATTCGGATTGAACACTTGCACACCGATGATCAGAAAGCGGATTTTTATACTAAACCATTTGACAAAAAGAGATTTTATTATCTTTTGAAATTGAACGGGATGAAAAATCTGCAATTTGGGAGGGTTATTGAATGTGAAGCCGAGTTGGGCAGCGATCTGACGTGAACCTTTGTCGAGTTATCATTTTAGTTTGTACAGTTTATTTTCTGCTTTTCGATAAAAACAAAAACACAAAAATATGTTTTAGTTTTAGGGGGAGAAATTCGCAGAAAAACACAAAAACATGATAAAATTCAAAAATTCAAAAATCCAAAAACGTTAAAAAAATTCAAAAAGAGTTGTGTAGAATAGGGGAAATGATAGTACATCAGCTAGACGGACTCAGTACGCTAAAGAATTGTATTGTATAAAATGCAATTAAGTAGTCTCGCTAAAGATGTGCTGTTAGGTTTTCGCAAAATCAGTAGATCATTTTGGGATATAAACATAAAATTCACTTGCATCTACGTGGGGAACACTTCCAGGATATATAGGTAACCCCTGAAATCCTGTTTAAAGGGTCCCGTATTCTGAGATACTAGGTCTTTATGCTTAGTGATATCTGGGGTATTATCCCGGGACTTCTGCTGTATGGAAATACTGACCTAGTCCCCGGATAATGCTTTCTGCAAAAGCTTGAAACATAGCTTCGCCCTCAGCATGCTGATGAAACAATAAAATTGATAGTCGCTGCTGTTGAAAACAAAAGATCCTCTAAAGGGGACACACCTTAAAGTCGAAGCCATCATCTCTCTGCGTATACGGAAGTATCGACCTGAGCTCTCACGGCCCTCGCAATTTACCCATTACAGATATCATCTAGGTATATTCACCTGTAAAACTGAATACTGGGATCTGGATACGAGAGTATATACTGAGGTGGGACACATGTAGATGTTTAAGTTCTAAAACACTAATTATGTATCCCGAACAGGTTGAAAGTTTTGTGAGAATTTAAGAGGATCAGTATATCGGCAATCTACGCGAATTGTTTAGTGCTTAAAATGAAATAATAGCTTAACGGTGCTAGTGTCTAGTCGGCAGCTGATATGATCCCCTAACACACTCGCAAAAATATTGTGTGTACAGTTTTCAGTTTATCCAGTTAAAAATCCAAAAAGATTTTAGTTTCTCATTTTATTTTCGACAACTGACATTGAGAATCAGACGATCAAAGCTTAGTGCAGATCATGTCAGTGTATGATGAGGTCTGGGTAAGCTGGTGAAGCAGAACAATGATTGGTACAGTGTTGGACAGTTGAAAAGTGTTTGGAAGTTCAAAATGTTCAAAAGTTCATTCATTTGAACTATTTTCAGAATAAAATAACTAGGTATTTCATAATTCGGTCAACCAAGGTCATTAATTTGAACTTGGTGGACCAAGCAGTTAACCAAGGTCATTGACTTGGACTTGGTCAACTGGGTGTGACGGTGGTTAATCTGAAAAAGTGTTAAAAAGTTAAAATTTTGAAAACAATTTCATGATTTCGCTCATGTGTCATCATGGTTTCGCTCATGTGTCACCTAAAACAAAGGTTTCACTCTTACATGCTTCATGAGGTTTCGCTTGTATGTCTCTTAAGGTTTCGCTCATTTGTCATTGGTCGTAAGAGCGAAACCACACCATCTATATAAGCCAGTGGGTTCCGCTCATACGTCATTTTTCACCCCTTTCGCTCATACGTCTTCTTCTCCGGCGAACTTGAAGCGAAACCCTAAAACGTCCATTTTCAGGCGAAGTGCTGCCCAAATTTTTACAGATCTTGTTGATTTCATTGATTAACAATCATGGGCAAGGTTGATTATGCTCTAAATTGATCTGTATTATCTTTATTTTGAACTGTCGGCAAGTGTTATTGATTGAAACTTAGATTTAGGGTGTTAACTGTCAAATGGACACTTGAAAACAAACCTGTGCAGTCGGTTTGATGTCTAGATTACATCTTTGTGCATTGATTGTTTAAAATGTGTTGTGGGTTGATGTTTGTTGATAACCGGACATTGCAGGTTTAGATCTAGGGAGTTTTAAAGGTCCAAATTGAAATTAAAACAAACCCCAAGTGTCGGATTTGTCATGTTAACAGATTAAAGGTTTCAATTTTGAGATTTGATCAATTTTGAAAGTCTGTTAGAGATTTCGCTCAAACGGTCATTTTTAATGGTTCCGCTCATTTGAACATCATGTGTTTTCGCTTATCTGTACATCATGGGGTTCCGCTCATGAGTGCATTGTGGGGTTCCGCTCATGAGTACATCATGAGGTTTCGCTCTTATGCACAATCTGTGATTTCGCTTTAATGTCACAACTTGTGTTTTCGTTCTTAGTGCATAAGTGGTTTCGCTTTTAGGGTATCATGTGTGATCACTTGTAAATTTTTGAAATTTTTCTAAGTGTCTGATTCTGTGTATGTATTGTTGAATTGCAGGGATCTAGTGTTGTCTTTGATCCTCTTCACAACAGTTGTTGTGATTTGGATATTCAAAAGTACCCAGAGTTGGCAAATTTCAGTGGCATCTTGGAATTCATGGGTCGTATTCCCATTCAGAAGGCATTAACTGATCAGGGACCATTATACAAATCTCACTTTGAACGTTTCTGGAAGAATGCCAGCTACGATGATCAGAATAAAGTAATTTCGTCAATTGTAGAGGTGCATGGCAAGTTGGAGAAGATTCTAGTTACTGAAGCGCTTATCCGTGAAGTTATTAACTTTCCAGATGAGGCAGATTCGCCAACGAGATTTCCGGAAAGAATGGTGAAAGGCTGCATGTTAAGAATGAGATATCAGGGAGCTTTGAATGCTAGGAATTATTTGAAGTCAAAGTTTACAAAGCCATATAAATTCCTGATTCACTGTGTACTGATGTCTTTGAGTCATACAAAAGGAGGTTATGATGCGATGCGTGACTATCCAATGAATATGATTACTGCTTTAGTGCTAAACAAGAAATACAACTTTTCGCATATTATGTTTCATTACATGGCAGAAAATATTACATCAAAGAGCAAGACCTGGACGTATCCGAGGTTTGTATAGATGTTGATTGATCACGCTTATCCTGAGATTGACAGAAATATAAAGGACGATTTGTTGGTGCAATCACATATGAACGAGGTTACAATTAAACAGCTTGTGAGATATCACCCGAACCACCCTGAACCGGAAGTTGGTGCTGCATTCTTTGGTTTTATAAAAGATGCTAACTATGCTGATCCAGATCCAGTTGATCATCAGAACTGGAGAAATGAAGCCGAAATGAAAGAGGCAGCGTATGCTGAAGAGTTGAAAGTTCTTGAAGACTTCAAAAAACACAAAGAATGAATGGTATGTGAAAGAATCAGGGAGAAGACGCAGAAAGGCCACTCCTATTGTTCAAAATGTTGAGGAATCTTCTTCACAACCAAAGAAGAAGCAAAAGAAAGATGCAAAAACATCTTTGATTGATGAACCTGAAGAAGATGAACAGGTGGTCACTGTAGAAAAGGAAATAGTGGTAGCTGCTGAAGAAGATCCATTTAATGTTGATGATTTGTTTGATACTGATGTCTTAGAGACAGGGCCAACAGTGGTTGCTGATGTTGATAAAGCTGTTAATGTTAAGGCCCAGAAAGGAAAAGAAAAGGTTGTTGATGATATTGTGGGAGATGATGTGAACAAAGATACTACAAGCTCCTCGAGCTCTTCAGATGATGAGATAGATGAAACTGAACGTTTATGAAGAGTTCAGGAAGAAATAGAACAAGAAAAATTGCTAAGGAAGAGAAAGAGACAGGAAAAGGATGATGATGATGTTTACGTTCCTTCACCAGAACATGTCTCCGAGTCACAATCTCCTCCAGGTGGTAGAAAGAAAGTTGGAGCTCGAAAGAAAGTAGTTTCTCCAAAGATTTGCAAGGTTACTCCAAAGATTAAAATGCCGAAGATTGTGTTGAAAAAAAAAACCTTCCGAAGAATCCAAGAAACCACCAACACCACCACAATCACCAATTCAATCACCACCCCGACAACCTACACCACCACAACAATCCTCACCACCAAAACAACCAACACCTCCAAGACAACCATCACCACTACATCATTCACCACCACCACAACAAACCCTTCTTACCTCACAAGAAATATTTCAAACACCTCCACTCACTCAAGGTCAAATTACACCGGGTTCTGCGGGATTCCGAAATTTTCCAAATGTTCCTTCTAATTTGAATGTGAGCCTGGATGATGTTGGAGATTTTGATTTTGCCAACACTTCACAAGTAAGGGATGTTGAAAAGAAGGTTGATGAAGTAATTGCTGAGAACAAGAAGTTGGTTGCTGAAAATAAAAGGGTGACTGATCGTGAAAGAATTCTTGAAATGCGTGTGAAGAGGTTGAGGTTGATAACAAAGAGTTGATGAAAAAGATTGATTCTGATCAGTCAGAGATTGACATTTTGAAGGTGAGAGTTG
The DNA here is from genome assembly GCA_030545235.1 of Helianthus tuberosus. Classification (NCBI taxonomy): domain Eukaryota; kingdom Viridiplantae; phylum Streptophyta; class Magnoliopsida; order Asterales; family Asteraceae; genus Helianthus; species Helianthus tuberosus. Next base: position 62,577,617 of record CM060354.1, on the reverse strand, counting down.
CTGAGCTTGAGGAAGAAAAAACTCGACGTGATGAACAGAATGAATACTTCAAGTTGAAGAACAAAGAGCTTGAAGCAGCTAAAGCGTTCAGAGATCACGAGTTCTATATGTTGAATAAAGTTGTTGAAAGCATGCTCGGAACGTCTGTAGAGCAAAAATTTGAAGAACTACAAGTTGAAGAGCTCAGAGCAGAACGTCAAGCTAAAATAGATGAGCAGATGAAAGACAAAGGTAAAGGAGTTGAAGGAAGTTCTGTGGTGACAGAAAGATCGATTGTTCCTTCCATGGTCGTTGAAAATCCCGAGCCTATCTCTGTTGTTTCTGGTCTTTCTGAAGATTATACTCCTCTTGAGGAGTTAATGGGTGATAGTGATGAGGATGATGATGAAGAAGAGGATGAAGAGGAAGATAAGAAAGATGAGAAAGTCTATTCTGCGAGCAGTCATGGTTCTGGTAAAGATGATGATGACGATGATGCTCAGGGTGGTACAGGGTTAAGAGTTACTGAAGCTTCTACTGATCAGAATGTTGATAATTTGATGAACGATTCAGTGAATGACGAATCAGGGGAAGCTGATGGAAAGGGGGAGTCGAGTGATGTACAAAATGTTCAACAAGCTGAGAATATTCTGAGATTGGAAACGTACAGAGAAGAAGGAGAACATTTTCATACATACACGCTGGAAACAATCAGATAAATGATGCATTCGGTGAATCCTGACTTTAAAGCTGACTTTGTAGAAGAATTGAAAGCCTTCGATATCAATCAGCAGCGTGATTACGAGTATAAGTACGTTGAAGATGCTGATATGTATGATAGAGTCGAAGTTGAAGATTGGACAGATGATGAAAGCGTTAATGAAGATACTTCACAGTTGCCAACATTGATGGAATTCTTTACTGAGGAGAATCGTGATGAGCTGCGAAGAAAAGTTGCTGAAATCTTGAAAGATAAAAACTTTGATGGCACTCAAAAAGATATGGCAAAGGAAGAACGAAAGAAATGGTTCAAAGTTAGTCCCGAGAGGAAGTTTAAAAGGCCTTTGAAGTATTATCAACGTGATAGAAATGTGTCTCTCGGTGATATTATCAGCTGGGGTTTCTTACCACAGGTGAATGCTTATGCAATTCGAAGAGAATGTGGGGTACAGTATTTTGAGTACTTGTATGACGTGATGTCATTGCCCTATTGGGAAGTGGAAGAGCTATCTAAAGTCAGAACTTTAGATTATCCTGTGCGCCAGAATGACTTTGCCATGTGGGGGTATATCAAGTATGAATGTTTGAGTGAATTTCGTCACTGGAAGCCGCATTACCCTAAGAGAGTGCAAAGGGTAGATCCGGAAACTGGTGTTACAGAGACCATCTTGAATGTGAAAAAGCCAAGAACGATGAAGACGATACCAATACCTAAGATGGAACAAGATTTTTATTAAGGCTTCTTGGGTTGGGTGTATAACTGTATTTCAACTGAAGCAGTGATTACTTATCGAGCTGGTGGAGAAATACGAGAAATACATATGTATGATCCTATGTGGCTTGTGAATTGCTCTGCAAAGGATATCGAATGTCTTTTTATAAACAAAATTCACTATCAGCCAGAGGACAAAGAACAGGCAATGCAGTTTCAGCGAGTTGTAACTCTGTGTTTTCATAAAAGTATCAACTCTGAAACTAAATGGAAGTCTTCATGGTGGTCACTTGACGAGAAGATGAAGAGGAAAGCTAAGCGTGAACGTCAAAAGCTTAAAGAAAAACGAGGAATGTTTATGAAGATTCAAGCTGAAGAGGAAAAGGCGAGAAAGAAACAGAACGATATGATAAGGAATGCTCTTAGGAGAAAGCCTAAGCAGCACGAAGAAAAGTTTAGAGCAATTTGAAGACCCAAAGACCAAGACTGAAGACTGCGGCTGTATCCAAGGGGGAGTTTGTTGGTGCACGAATGTCTAAAGCCTGCGTCTTAGTCTTAGTTGTTGATTGTATAGGGTCTAGATGTGTTAATTATGTATTGTATAGGGGTTGAAAGTGTAAATGTCTAGTTTTTATGTTGAGGTTTCGCTTATATGGACATGTGCCATAAGAGCGAAACTACTAGCTTGAGGTTTCGCTCCAAGGGACATGTTCATATGAGCGAAACCCTCACCCCTATAAATACCCAAGTTGTTTTCTCATTTTGTACGTTCATGTCTCCCGTGTAGCCGAACTGCTGCTCGTGTATTTTGTGAAATATCAATGAGAAAACTGTTTTAAAGTGAATTACATCTGTTTCTACTCATTTCTGCTTTGATTCATGCTGATTTTGTATTTCCGCTGCATTTTCGGTAGTTGCTAGCTCTGATTGACTCACACGACTGTCAAATACGGTCCTACAGATGTTGATGCCTTTACTCGTCGGCCGTTTGAAGCGAGATCTCTTCCTCCTCATCCTCAATGGATCCTTGATAGAGTTTCAGCCGTTGGCCATTGACTTTGAATGGAATTCCGTTCCGAGATTTAATTTCTACTGCACCGTGAGGAAAAATATGGGTGATGGAAAAAGGTCCTGACCACCTAGATTTTAGCTTACCCAGAAATAATCGAAGTCATGAATTAAACAATAAAACTTGATCTCCTACTCGAAATTCATTAGGTTTAATGTGTTTGTCGTGTAAATTTTTCATTCTTTCCTTATAAATTTCAGAGTTAGAGTATGCATGATTCCTTAATTCGTCTAATTCATTTATTTGACAAAATCGATTTTTCCCTGCGATTTCTAAATCCAAGTTTACATTTTTTTTTTTTTGCCCAGTAGGCCTTGTGAGCTATTTCTACCGGCAAATGACAACTTTTTCCATAGACGAGCTTATATGGGGTTGTGCCTATAGTTGTTTTATAAGCAGTTCGAAAAGCCCATAAAGCATCATCTAATTTATCGGCCCATTCCTTTTTATTTAAACCTACGGTTTTTTCAGGTATTCATTTTAAACCTCTATTAGTCACTTCGGCTTGTCCGTTTGTTTGAGGGTGATATGCTGTTGAGACCCGGTGACAGACCCCATATCTTGTTAAGATTTTTTCTAGTTGATGATTACAAAAATGGGTACCTCTATCACTTATTAATGCTTTAGATGTTCCAAAACAAGAAAATATTTTTTCAGAAATCTTACCACGACTCTTCCATCATTTGTTGGAAGTGCCTCGGCCTCGGCCCATTTAGACAAGTAATCGACTGCCACAAGTATATATTTGTTTCCTTTTGACGGTGGGAAAGGTCCCATGAAATCGAGTCCCCACACATCAAAAATTTCACAAACGAGAATGCCATTTTGTGGCATTTCATTTTTGGAAGAAATATTACCTGATCTTTGGCAAGCATCACATGTCTTGACAAGACTTTGCGCATCTTTGTAAATGGTCGGTCAATAAAATCCTGAATCAAATACCTTTCATGCGGTACTAGCGGCACCATGATGTCCTCCATATGGACCTTCATGACAATGGCAGAGAATCCTTCGTGCTTCGTAGCCATGTACACACCTTCGGATGAGTTGGTCGGCACACATTTTGAAAAGATAAGGATCTTCCCAAAAGTAGTGCTTTACATCAGCAAAGAATTTCTTTCTTTGGTGATGTGGCCATCCCTTGGTGACTATACCGCTAGCTAAGTAGTTAGCATAGTCGGCATACCATGGTTCTCCCTTGTATTCCACCATTTCTAGGGACTCCGTTGGAAATTTTTCGTTGATTTGCTCGTCCCTAGTTGCCTCCAAAGCTGGGTCCTCTAAGCGCGAAAGATGATCTGCAGCGGTGTTTTCTGCTCCTCTTTTGTCTATGATTTCATTATCAAATTCTTGTAGGAGTAGAAGCCACCTGATCAAACGGAGTTTTGCGTCTTGTTTCTTGAAGAGATATCGGATAGCTGCATGATCTGTATAGACTATAGTTTTAGAAAGAACAAGATAAGAACGAAATTTATCAAAAGCAAATACCACAGCTAGTAATTCTTTTTCAGTGGTTGTGTAATTTTCTTGTGCATCGTTAAGTGTTTTACTAGCATAATAAATTGGGTGGAAATGCTTTTCTTTTCTTTGCCCCAAGACTGCTCCAACGGCAAAGTCACTTGCATCACACATGATTTCGAAAGGTAATTTCCAATCAGGCGCTATCATGATAGGTGCATTGACTAGCATTTCCTTGAGGGTTAGAAATGCTTGATTGCAATCCTTGTCAAAGATGAAAGGCGCATCTTTTTCAAGTAATTTTGTTAGAGGTCTTGAAATTTTAGAAAAGTCTTTGATAAACCGTCTATAAAATCCGACATGCCCTAAGAAACTCCTGATTGCTCTAACGGAGGATGGTGGAGGTAATCGAGAAATTGTGTCTATTTTTGCTCGATCAACTTCCATTCCTTCGCTAGAGATCTTGTGACCGAGTACTATTCCCTCTGATACCATGAAATGGCATTTTTCCCAGTTAAGGGCGAGGTTAGTTTCCTCACATCGGGATAGCATTCGTTCAAGGTTATCGAGGCATTGGTCGTATGAATCTCCAAAGATAGAAAAGTCGTCCATGAAGACTTCCATTGTTTTTTCTATCATGTCATGGAAGATGGCCACCATGCAACGTTGGAATGTTGCAGGGGCATTACATAGACCGAATGGCATGCGTCGATAAGCAAAAGTTTCGTAGGGACATGTGAAAGTTGTCTTTTCTTGGTCTTCAGGTGCTATCGGAATTTGAAAGTAACCTGAAAAACCATCCAAGAAGCAATAAAATTTATAACCGGATAATCGTTCTAACATTTGATCAATGAAGGGCAAAGGAAAGTGGTCTTTCCTTGTTGCTTCATTTAATCGCCTATAGTCTATACATACTCTCCATCCTATGACGGTTCTTGTTGGTATTTATTCATTCTTTTCGTTAGTTATTACCGTCATACCTCCCTTCTTTGGGACTACTTGGACGGGACTCACCCAAGGACTATCGGAGATAGGATAAATAAGTCCGGCGTCAAGTAGTTTGATGACCTCATTTTTAACCACTTCTTGGACATTTGGGTTTACTCTTCGTTGTGGTTGTATTACTGATTTGTAGTCATCGTTCATTAGAATTTTGTGCGTGCAAATGGAAGGGCTTATTCCTTTTATATCTACAAGCTTCCAAGCGATCGGATTTTTATGTTTTTTCAAAAGTTTAATTAATTTTTCTTTTTCTACACTACTTAATTTAGACGAAATAATTACAGGTGAATTACTATCTTTGTCTAGAAAAGCATATTCCAAACCTTTCGGAAGTTCTTTGAGCTCAAGGGGTGGGTCTTTAGGAGACTCCTTATTTTGAAGCTCATTTTGATCAAGAACCTTAAAGGTTTGTTCTATGGCGGCCTCTTCTTCAACAAAGTGGTCAATCTTTTTACTTGTATCGGGTGGCTCATCTTCATCTTCAATTAGGGGGTCATTGTTGCCAAAAGGATATTTCATTGAACGCTCAAGATCTATGCTCCTTTTGAATGCCCCTAATTGAAGAGGTAAATTATTAAACTTCCGGTTTTTCAAAGCCTCGTGAGTTTTTACAAAAGGTCGTCCCAACACTAGAGGAGCGTCATCGAGGATGACAAAGTCGGTTGGGATTACCATTTGATTTGTTTGAACCAAGACATCCTCAACTACACCGATTGATTTTATTATTCTCCGGTTGGATAGAAAAATGGGTATTTGAAGTGGAGCAAAATCACTAATACTCAATTTTTCAAAAATGTAGTTAGGCATTATGTTAACACAAAGATCCTTATCAATGGTGACGTTACTAATAAGTGAATTTTGAAAAAAAAACATGGAACCGGTGTAATGTTGATTTCAAAAGGGTCTTCTTTTATTAGCGAAGTTTGATCATTAGTTAAATTAACACTTACCATTTCCTCAATTTTTGCGTTAGTGTTTAACTCTTTTAAAAACTTAGCATGAGTTGATACTAAACAATGATTTTCAAAAGAAGGTGACAAGAGATTAATTTCTTCAAAATTAGACTCTTCTTGAAGTTTAACGTTATCGACCACCTCTTTCGTTGTTTAACTCGTGTGTTGGTTTTTCACTTATTTGTTCTTCCATTTTTAACTTTTCAACTATCGTTTCTTTATTTAATTCTTCTCTCACGCGGGACTCATCTTCCCTTGTGCGAGATTCTTTTATGTATCGTTTGATAATTTTAAGTTTTTCTATTATCCTATCGGCCACTTCGGTGATAGAGAAAGGATTGGGATCCTCAAAGCTTGAATCCGGTTGTTCGATCTTTGGTTCATCATAGTACTCATATGAAGTAGATGGTTCACACCATTGTTCTTCATGGTAAGCATATGATGGATAAGGGTCGTAATTTTGTTCTTCATAGAACTCATATGAGGTGGGTTGTTCACGCCATGGTTCCTCATAATAAGAGTATGAAGGTGGTGGCTCATATCTTGATTCTTCGAAGTATGAGTATGAAGGTTCATACCTTGGTTCACCAAAATATGAGTATGAGGGGGAAGGTTCATACCTTTGGTCTTCATAGGATGTGTATGAAGTCGATGGCTCGTACCTGGGTTCCTCATAATAGTTGTATGAATTGGATGGTTGAAATAAGTTACAATATTGTACCGAGTACGGGTTACCACAATTAATGCAATAGTCTCTCATGTAATCATCCTCCTCATAGGTGTAGTTGTAGCCTCCTGAGTATTGATCCATAGGGATCACTCAACAGACCACAACCGAGTCTCAGGACCAGAAAACAAAAATATAGGTGGAAACAGAGGCTGGACACGGCCCCGTGTTTGGTGGACACGGGCCCGTGTTCAGGGTCTGTATCTGGGCGTTTTAATAAAAGTTACTGGTCTCGTTGAGCACGGGGGCGTGTTCAGTGAGCACGACCCCGTGTTCAGACTCTGTATCTGGGTGTTTTATGAAAAATATGCAGCACGGCCCCGTGTTCAGGCTACTGTAGATACAAACTAAACTAAAATGCAGAAAAATGTGCGCGCGTTTTGAAAAAGTTTTGAAAAACTGATTAGGCCGTCGATTGTAAGCTTTCTTAAAATCCTTGTGTCCCCGGCAACGGCGCCAAAAACTTGATGTGCGTAAGTGTGTATATGTTTTAGATATATATTTTAAGCCCTTTTTACACTTTTGAGCCAAGTTTTAAATTTATAAAACACGATATTTACTAACACTAAACACACATATGGGCAAGTGCACCCATCGTGGACGTAGTATAGTGTTGGTAAGATACCGAGGTCGTCCAAGGACACAAGAGCTTTTAGTACCGGTTTATCCTCAACGTCTAATCAATCAAAATGTTAGAAAAAGGTTTTTTAAACTAAGAAAATAAAACTAACTAAAATGCTGAAAAATAAAATAAAAATAAAACAGATAGACAAGATGAATCACTTGGATCCGACTCGTGTGTAGTGTAACCTTTGATTATTTTTGCACTTTTGCACTTGTTTAAGAGATTATCTTAGTTATTGTAGTAGGCCCCTCTTTTGAAGGCGACGTTACCCTCAACCCAGTAGTTTGAGTCAGCAAGGATACAATCCTAAAGGGTCGGATTACTGAAAGATAATTAATTAAGTTATTAATGCATAATGTGGTAGGCCCATCTTTTGAAGGCGACGTTACCCTCGGCTAAGTAGTCTGAGTCAGCAGGGATACAGTCCTAAGTAGCCGGGTTAAAGTTTTAATAGTAGTTTAACTTATGAGGGGGTCAAAGAGTTTGGACCCCCGCCATCCAATACCTTTGGGTATTGAAGGAGGTCCTACTAAATTTGACCTAGGTCCTTTGCAGGATCTATACACTGAACAATGGCAAGACTCTTACCAAACCGTTCCCTTAACCCCCGACCAGGTAGCCAACATACCTCCATATAGACCGTGGAGATATGAATGGTGAAAATCTTTTATTTTAAATAGACAGTAAAATAATGCCAAGACACCACGGACAAACGATAAGGAAGAATCACCTTCAACATAAGAAACTAGTTATTAAAGTCATTAATACAAAACCAATTAAAAGGTGCAAAAGATTAAGAATAAAAAGTATTACACTAAACACTTGTCTTTACCAAGTGATGTAAGAGACTTAGGCAAACATGGCCTTTGATTGTCAAGAACTTTTACGATCAATCTTGGATCCCGAGACGACTCACACACTCTATGATGGACAATGGATGATGGTGGTGGATGATGGTGTTGTGATGGTGGTGGGTGGTGGGTGAAGTGTGAGAGAGGTGGTGTGCTAAGGGATGAGTTGCAAGAGCTCCAAACACTCATATTTATAGGCTGAACAGAAGCTCGGGCACGGCCCCGTGTCCATCCGCGCCTCTCTCTTCATTAATTGCAATTCGCAATTGTAATAAATGCGTCTGCAGGAAGTTGACCACACCCCTGTGTCCGCTGGGCACGGCCCCGTGGTGGGCAACAGAAGCTTCTATGAGTTTGTCTTTTCTGCTGCCACTTGGGCACGGCCCCGTGCTCACTGAGCACGGGGCGTGTTCAGCCTTCTGTCTTCTTTGTTTTACTTGGGAAGATGTTGTTGGTAGGTCGGGCATGCCACTTTTGTTCCTTTTCTTGCATTTATGTTAGATTTAGCTGTCTTTTTGTTTCTTTTGTTCATTTGAGCTCATTTAATCTTGAAAATACAAAAGGAAGACAAAAGCATACTTTTTCCAACATTAGTACTAAAAAAAGGGTTAGTTTTATGCCACAGTTGATGTAATTTATATGTTGCTTTTTGTGCACATCAGTCAACTAATGCAGACAAACTGCATTTAATGAAGAAAGAGAGGAGGATGGATGTAACACCCCGAAAACGGGTTCGGTAATCAAACCCCGTTAATACTAAAAGACGGGTAAAGTGCCGTTACTGGTAAAAGTAACCCGGTAAATATTAGGATTTAAATAAATAATCCTAATATTAATTAAAAAGCGGATAAGGACTTTCAAGAAATAAAATGGATAAAAGACCCTAGTTAACGGAACTTAAGGTAAATGGGATTGAACTCACGGAACTCACTATGTTAACTAGGAGCGACTAACCTAGTTATTAGTTATTGTTTTTTAAAAACAATAAAGTAGCATGAACTAGTAAGCCTTTTTATAAACTATGGATAATCGAGGGACCAAAGTTGGACAATTGCAAAATGTTTTTGATTTAAACAAATAAATACCAAAACACACACACATATGTGTGTGTTTGGTCGATGATTTCACAAGCCAGGAGAAGGGTTCTTTCTCAAAACCCTAAACTCACTAAATCTATCAAAATCCAAGGGCAAATCAAGACTAGATCAAAAACCGAGCTCAAATTAGTGATCATGTGACAACCCGTACTCTCGACCGTGATCGTCGAGAGGAGTAATCTATTTTAGTAAGTATTATTATTATTATTATTATTTGTTTATTGGATAATGATAACGCGTGACGAACGATTTATTTAATTATGCAACTAGTAAATTTTAATCGGGCTTGTTGGCTTTAGCTTGACATTTAATCCATACACTTGGGCTAGGCCCAAGCCCACTCCCTAAACCTAAACCCTACCCTATATATATACACTATTATAAACCCACCCCTCTTATTTGTTTTCAAAAACCCTAACCTCAAAATATGTTCAGCCGCACATCCCACCATCTCGCCTATCCCCTGTCCGATCAGATCCGTCTCCGGCGGTCGGAGATACATTCCGGCCAACCAACCAAACACCCCCTTTCTTTTATACCATCACACCTACAACTCACCATCCACCTCACGCCACCCTTACACGCTTACATATGAACTCGAGAGAGAGAATCGGAGCTGTAGAGAGAGAGGGAGCAAAGATGGAGCCGGCGACGGCAGCGCCGGCGTGATGACGGCAGCGGTGCTCTGATTTCCGACGGGTTTCACCAGTAAGAAAACCCTCCTCGTTTCTTCTCATTTTTGTTTCTTTTCTGCGTTATGAAGATGATTTCTTTTGCTGATGGGACGAACGGCAACGGAACTGGCGGAGCCGGCAACCATACCGGTGACGGTCGGTGACCGGTTTCACTGTGGCAGTAGACGATGGCTCGGGTGAAGCCAGCCGGGTTCAGTATTCGGTTCAGGGTGTCTCGGGTCAGATTGGGCGCAGTCCGGTAAGTAGAATATCATCCTCGAATGTTTGTGTTTTGACTCTTGATATCTATAAGTGTTTATGCTTGAATGAAATAGAATGTGAACTTGTGTAAGATTTGAAAATGGACACCTGTTGAAGTGGTTTTGTATTATTTTGGTATCTTGTTAACCTGATAGTTATTTAAATAGTTGTGCTGTTGTGAGTCTTGGCTTAAAACTCCTGTATGTAGACTAATTGGAGTTAAAAGGATGATATATCTAGGAGTAATTGTTATAAAGATCCGGGTATTGTTTGATGATAGTTGTTAACTGTTAAATCAAAAACTAGTGTTAAAATGTTTGGTGATTTTGGTCGATACGTAAACAAGAATATGTAAGGAAACTGGGTTTTTCATTTGAAGGTACAACTACACCTGCCTATGGTACAACTTGGTCATGCACACTTGTGATATTGTTAGAATAATTAAAGGGGGGAAGATGCTGTGATATTTTAAGGATAAATAATGACAAATTAATTAATGAAATTGGTTACATGAGAATTGTTGGTGAGACAGTGATTTAACATTATGGAACCAATGATCCCCACATGGCATAGTTGGGTGATTTTTGACTAAAATGATATGTGATTTAATAGAATTATTGATGAAACTGATGGTATAGTGATTAGATAGAAGTATTATTAGTAATGATAAATGATCCAAGTGTGATTGGTGAAATATAGTTAGCCATGATGACAAGAATCATATGATAAACTGTTTAGAGAATATGATGCTGTTGAACTGTATGTTCTTTTCATGATGAATTGTTTATGAAAATATTTGGAATTACTATGTTTGATCTAAATTTAGGAGTGTACGGTATGGGGGACATGTTAATAAAATCTGATTGGATAGTACATGTTAATGAAATTTGGTTGATAGTACCGAATTGGGTAAGGGGTCTAGAAGCTTCGGTGGTGGTTGCGAGTCGGGACCGTAAGGTTGCGACTCGAGACCAAAACATGACAAGTCGAAACTCCGGTTGCGACTCGAAACCAGACCATGACAAGCCGAAACCTCCGGTTGCGACTCGAGACCGCCCGGTTGCGACTCGCAACCAAAAACATGACAACTCGAGACCGTCTAGTTGCGACTCGGAACTTCATGGTTGCGACTCGAGACCTCTTGTTCTCGATTCGAGACCACCCGGTTTCGACTGGACTACTCTGCTTAGTTATTGGGCCGCACAAACTGATGTTTTGAACTACGTGTTACTATTAATGTTTAACTGTTACTGTTTAACTGTTTGCATGCTAGGATAAGCCCAATAACGTATATGCTAGTATGACTTACGTGCTATGTGTTAGATACGTGTAGTTATACGTGACATTACTTGCATACGAACCTAATAAATATTTAATAACCATAATAGGGTATGGTTGACCAACGTAACACGAGTAAATTAATTACCGAGCAAAGCAAAGGTGAGTTCACTACTTTTTACTTAAAGCATGCGTTCCCGGTGGATTGGGAAACGGAACAAAACACTTTTCCTGGTTTGGGATTGCTTACTACCTCCTTGTGCGGGATACGGTATTTCTATCTCCTTGTGTGGGATACGGGTAACAACGCTATCCCCTTATGAGGGATACAAACTTACTTTTCTTCCCTTGTTTCTGGGAACAAACTTACTTACTTCCCTTGTTACTGGGAACTTTTAGTTAATTACTGTTTATACTGGATGCAACAAGCAACACTAAACAAAACTCTATCACTCAAGTCCTCACTTCTTAATACCGATTAGTCGCCGGGGCCAGGCGAACGGGTTATTAGTTGATAGCGCTATTTAGGTCTCACCAACCTCACACCGTGCCAAGGTATGGGATCGGTCGTGAACTAATGTACTCTGGCAACCGTCAATGATGATAGAACATTGACAAACGGGGCACTCTACGGAAACGTACGGATGAATAGTATTCGGTATTGTAAAAACAGTTTAGTCGCTTACTTATGGGGTAGCTCCCCTTCGCATGTATAAACGGATAAATTAACTGGTTAAAACAAGTTTTTGGAATTAAAAACTGGAAAACTACAAACACGTGAACGCGCCAACGTTATGTTGACACTCTACTGCATGCTTTGCAGGTTGCTCGATACAGCTCTGGACGGACGTTGCAATCGGATGGAGTGTGTGGTTCGTAAGTTTCGTATGAACAACTTGCGGGTTTAAATTATGATATGTATTCTTTTCCCTTCCGCTGTGAACTTAAACTATGTTTTGAAAAATTTAAATTAGGTCACTAATTATGCTAATGTTCATAACAATAACTAATCCGTTCAAAATAATTAGTGGCTAAGATCCTGGTCGGTCACGCCTCTAAGCGGTGGTACTCCGCATGTGGATTTTGGGGGTGTGACAGATCACCTAAGTGAAGGGATCACAAGGTATGTTGAATTTCATCTCTTGATTACATCTTGAGTTATAGATGAAAACTTGAAATCAAAAATTTGGCTTGCATGATTGAAGTTTGGATGAATTTAGGATGAAATTATGTCTAGGAGTAAACCCTAGTCAATAACTAGTTGAATTAGTGTTGAAATTATAAAGTTCATGATCATCCATTATGGGTGTTTAATGGGTTTTGTAGAAACATGATGAACACTAGAATCATGATTGTCAAACTAGTGTTATTTAAACATTATGAAGTTAATCTTGACATTGAACCATGAATTTGATGATTTTCTAGTAAAAGATGTTGAAATTGGCAAGATAGGTAGCCATAAGTTTGATTGTTAAATTTTATAAAAGAATGCTCACTAGGTGTTTGATATAATGCCTAAGAGAAAGCTAAATGTTGAAATTTCGAGTGAAATGCGCATTTGAATAATATGGCAAATTATGTGAAATGTGAAGTGATAAGGGTTCTAAGCATCACGTTGAATTAGACTTAATTGTGTAAATCATGCGATCAAAAGTGGTTAACTTTTGAAAAGTTGAATTAATAAAAAAAATGAGGTCGAACGGTAGTTCGACATAGAAAATACGTAAGGTGGAATAGTCGTGATTATTAATGACTAATCTAACCACCTTTGAATAGGGGTGTTCAAGATCGGATAATCCGGTTTTCGGATATCCGAAAATCGGATATCCGAAATTTCGGATAGTGAAATATTGACATCCGAACCCGAATCCGAAATTTTGGATATCCGATTTTTGGATATCTGAAATTTCGGATTCGGGTTCGGATATCTAATCGGATATCCGAATATCCAATTTTTTATTTAATTTTTATTTTTTTATTATTTTTTAATATTTGGAACCAGATTTTTCGGATAGTTTCGGATATCCGAATATAAATTTCGGATGTTTTTCGGATATTTCGAATATTTTTTGCATACTTCGGATATTTTTCGAATATTTCGGATATTTTTTCGGATATTTCGGATATTTTTCGGATACTTCGGATATTTTCGGATATCCGAAAAAAATAAAAATTAAATTTTCGGATATTTCGGATAATCTGATTATCCGAAAATTCTCAAAATCACTATCCGAATCCGAATCCGAATTTTCGGATTATCCGATTTTCGGATATCCGAAAATTCAGATATCCGAAAATTCAGATATTTCAGATACGGGTTTTCGGATATTTCGGATTCGGTTTCGGATTCGGATTTTTTTGAAAACCCCTACCTTTGAATGATGACGATAGTTTGACACTTAACGAGCAAGGTGGAGGCTTGGGAAGAAACGGGTCAAACAAATCAAGAAGGAAAAGGAAAGCGTAGCTCGGACACGAGGTAAGTAAAACTTACACCCTTTTTGTAGGACACGTGTGTGTTTTATAAACTATAAATGCGAATGAGGTAATATCCGAAATGAGGGTTCCGACACGATTGATACAAGTCGGAACGAGTATAAATGATAAAAACCATGGTTTATGGTAAATGGGGAAAATGGGTGAATTTGGAAATTTAAAACCATGCTTTTATTCTAATTTATGTAAATGTTTGGACTTATAGTCCAAACGGGTCAAATGGTGATGATAACACCATTTGACGATATCGACTAATGAGGTTGTCAAGTCGTATGTTATCAGAGCGAATAGCCAATTGGATAATTGCGACGCCATAGAATATTGGTTAATTAACGCGAGGTATAAAATGGGTCTATATGTTGACTCGAGCCAGGTACGCATATATATAGATTTATAGTTAAAAATGCAATGTTGGTCAAATACCTTAGCAAAGGGATCTATGTCGTAAAAGGGGGAAATAAGTTGACGAAAATGCCCTTGATAGGTAAATCGGGAAAACGACCCTTAGAGGTCGTTTAGATACTAGTACTATCATTATGTAACTCTTAGACATATGTAAGAGTCGTAGGCATAAACCTTGGGGGTCAAATGCCTAGAACGGGTCAATCACGTAAAATGATAATCCGAGGGGTAAAACTCGGGTTATATAAATCGCCACATTAAACCCATCACAAATATAGTTGTGATGGTAGATCATTTGATAAATAATGTGGAAATAAGATGCTAGGAATAAATGGGTGTGAATTGTGTGTAAAAGTGCTTAAATGCCCTTAACGAGTCAATTAATCATCTAAGTAAAAACGGAATTAAGAATGTATATAAACCGTGATTTGAATCTAATATGATAAGCAACATGGAAATAATGAGAAATTTAGAATCAAACAACATGTTTGTTTGATAAAATCGCGATCGGGTCAAAATTTGGTAAAAGGGGTAATAAGCCGAAGACTTAAAAGTCCTAATTTTTTTTAATCCGGATGTTGGATTTTAACTCCATTAGATGGAGAATTAAATTACAGACGCGTAGGAAAAAGAATCGGGTAAAACGGATTAAAAACGAGAGAGTTATGCTCATTTCCGTGAAATCGGGTTATGCGGAGAATCTGCAGCACCAGCAAACGACATTCTGTCGAAATGGGGGCTAGGCGTAGCGCGACGCCCCCCCTGAATCCCAAAAATGTTTAATTTTGTTTGTTTGACCCATATAACTTGTTGAAACTTGTTATTTAACTATCAAAACTAACTTTTAAGTTGGTTTTGATCATAGGTGATCGCCAAGAGTGCCCGGATGAAGATCAAGCTCGAAGAAGAACCGAACACCTGAGATTAAAGCTTCCGCACGGCGTTACGTCGTAACTTTTAAACGACGAACTAATTTATATAATGTTGAAAACTTTTAAGTTGTAAAAGTTTTAAATTACTAGTATTTTCCAAGGATACTCAATCGTAATTACATGTTTATTTTCGTTAATTATACGAAAACCTTTAAAATAATAACAAGGGCGTTACAATGGACACGGGGCCGTGCCCAATGGACACGGGGCCGTGACCGAGCTTCTGTTCAGCCTATAAATAGGAGTGCTTGGAGCTCTTGCAACTCATCCCTTGGCACACCACCTCTCTCACACTTCACCCACCACCCACCACCATCACAACACCATCATCCACCACCATCATCCATTGTCCATCATAGAGTGTGTGAGTCATCTCGGGATCCAAGATTGATCGTAAGAGTTCTTGACAATCAAAGGCTATGTTTGCCTAAGTCTCTTACATCACTTGGTGAAGACAAGTGTCTAGTGTAATACTTTTTATTTTTAATCTGTTGCAGTTTTTAATTGGTTATGTATTAATGACTTTAATAACTAGTTTCTTATGTTGAAGGTGATTCTTCCTTATCGTTTGTCCGTGGTGTCTTGGCATTATTTTACTGTCTATATAAAATAAAATATTTTCACCATTCATATCTCCACGGTATATATGGAGGTATGTTGGCTACCTGGTCGGGGGTTAAGGGAACGGTTTGGTAAGAGTCTTACCATTGTTCAGTGTATAGATCCTACAAAGGACCTGGGTCTGATTTAGTAGGACCTCCTTCAATACCCAACGGTATTGGATGGCGGGGGTCCAAACTCTTTGACCCCCTCATAAGTTAAACTACTATTAAAACTTTAACCCGGCTACTTAGGACTGTATCCCTGCTGACTCAAACTACTTAGCCGAGGGTAACGTCATCTTCAAAAGAGGGGCCTACCACATTATGCATTAATAACTTAATTAATTATCTTTCAATAATCCGACCCTTTAGGATTGTATCCTTGCTGACTCAAACTATTGGGTTGAGGGTAACGTTGCCTTCAAAAGAGGGGCCTACTACAATAACTAAGATAATCTCTTAAATAGGTGCAAAAGTGCGAAAATAATCAAAGGTTACACTACACACGAGTCGGATCCAAGTGATTCATCTTGTCTATCTGTTTTTATTTTTATTTTATTTTTCAGCATTTTAGTTAGTTTTATTTTTCTAGTTTAAAACCTTTTTTCTAACCTTTTGATTTAATTATGTCACAGCCCCCAATCCCTAAATCCCGGGAACGGCGGCCGCGAGCCAGTTTCGGTGGTATCGCATTATTTATTCAATTTGGCAGCGGAAATTTTCATCAGGACCGTAGTTAGGAAATATGTTATCAGAGTAAACCACCACATTTTATAATATTAAACACATGGGTAAAACCCAAGTTTTCAGTACATATAATTTCATAGGGATACACCCTATTTTATTTAAGAAAAACATCTATTTCTTTTTAGGTAACTTTATTGCCACTTTTCCAAGCCTTCAGTGCTGTCCAGCTGGCTTCTATTTGACTTTCGCATTTTGTTACCTGAAACGCGTTTTAAAAACATTTTATCAGTGGGAAATACTGGTGAGTGAATCCCAGTTTTTATCAAGTTTAGATAAAACCATTTTCACAGTGTACAGTATTGAGGGCGCATCCGCAATTACATTTGTTTACAGGTAATACCAATTAACATCCATGGTACTGTCATCTGACTTATGGTCATGTTACTCTTCTCCCCAGGTGGTAACAAATTTTGTATACAAAACCCCAAATATACCATCATAATTGTATCCTTACAAATACTCAATAACTGTCTTTCGCATGAAGAAATATTTAAGGTTTTGTAAAAACAATTAACAAAAAGTTTACAAAAAGTGGATCAACTCACATTGCTGTTTTAGGTTATCTTTTAGGGTTTCCTGGTGAATATCTATAATTTACCCAAATGCACGTGTGTTAGTATAATAACCCATTTTAACATTAGTAATACCCTCCCCAAGACGGCATTCCAACGACTACATCGGGCAGAACCACGACAGCCGTTACGGAACCCTAGATCAATCGGGCAGAGTCTCTAATACGTCTCCAGGGGTTATAATACTTACATCGTAGCAGAACCTCGCTATTTTAGGGGGGTATAATACCCGGGTATAATAACTTCCTACAGAAATTGTGATTTGAGATTGAAATTGTGAGCGACGGAAAACGAAAACTGATGCGTTCTAGTTATAGTTGTGAAATCTGACTTCCAGGCGGCCCGCGTAAAACATAGGCCAGGTTTACGCGGCCCGCGTCAACCTTGGTCAACACAATAGCTTGGCCCGGTCATTTACTAGGTTCGACACGATATCGACACGTGTCAGCTCAGGGCTGCGCCACAACTTAGGTCACTCGCGGCCCGCGTTAACTATCGAGAACTATTACGCGGCCCGCTTCAACTTAAAGAAATCAAAGGAATCCGGTTTACATCTTCATACGGCCCGCGTGAGATATTGGGGTGGGTCTACGCGGCCCGTCTCAACTTAATATTTATTCTTTTTAATTTATTTTAGTACTATAACGTATTTCGGGCTTGGTTTTCACATACGGGATATAATATAAAACATATTGGGACATTTTAATATAATAGGGTGTCGGAAAAACTATGAGGGTGTCGGTTTACGTTAGGGTTGTTATAGATTAGACGTTGAGGATAAACCGGTACTAAAAGCTCTTGTGTCCTTGGACGACCTCGGTATCTTACCAACACTATACTACGTCCACGATGGGTGCACTTGCCCATATGTGTGTTTAGTGTTAGTAAATATCGTGTTTTATAAATTTAAAACTTGGCTAAAAAGTGTAAAAAGGGCTTAAAATATACACCTAAAATATAACACACTTCACGCACATCAAGTTTTTGGCGCCGTTGCCGGGGACACAAGGATTTTAAGAAAGTTAGGAATCAGCGGCCTAATCATTTTTTTATTTTATTTTTATTTTTTAGGATTTTCTTAGTTTTTCAGCTTCTGCAGAACTCAGCACGGGTCGTGCCCGCTGAACACGCCCCGTGCCCAATCATTGGAACTGGAAATCCTGTTTTAAGTCAGACAGTAAGCTGAACACGGGGCCGTGCCCACTCAACACGCCCCCGTGCCCAAGATTCAGTTACTGAAAACAGAACCGTAAGATCCCGACGGTTGGTAATTTTTGACACAAACATGAGTGATACTGATACTCTTTACTTTCGGCACTCTTATGGTGCGTGGTGTCAAATATGTGGAGGCTCTCATGAAGAATTAAAATGCTTTTTTCTGAATTATAAGCCCCACTATATAGACCCATTGTTTCCCTGTATCCTTAAGAGGGGCGAAAGTAAAAATAATCCCTATCTCTCCCTCGAATGCGCCCAACCGGACATTCTAGGAGAAATGCTTCTTGATGAACTATTTCAACTAGAAGATCTAATTCTTAATTGGTTAAAAGAACTTGAGATGGATTTTATTGACTCATCTCAAGACGATACCAAAGAAGAATTGTTGGGATCACATTCAAACAACTCTAATATTCCCGATGATACCTCCAACTCTAGCGAGGACTTGATCGATAGTCGTCCCTGTGCCGATTGTGCCGTGAAGGACTCTCCATCGACTTCGTTCGGTGCATACATAGACCTGAGCGATTCGGCATACACCTTCTTTAACGAGAGCCCGGGAAAGGGTTGGACTTGTCCACCTACATTTAGCATAGGAATCACCCTCACCGACAACCTCTTGCGTTCTCGTCTTAATCTAGAGCAATTAAGGTATCTTAGGCACTTTGGGGTTGTTCTATCCAGTAAGGAACCGCCCGATCTGGATAAGTTCCTTAAAAATAGACAAACTTCATAATCAGCCTTTCGACACGGGGCCGTGCCCAGGCCAACACGCCCCCGTGTCCGCCAAAAGATTCCCTTCTGACTTTATGTCAGAATACGGACAAAATGTGTCAGGATCTTGCCTGCACACGGGGCCGTGTCCAGCCGACACGGGGCCGTGTCCAACATGATATCGTTTTCTATAATTGCAGCCAAGAATCCTGCACATTTGGACCATCCAGGGACAGAGATTTGAAGGGATCTTCTCTCCTACCATCCTAGGTATGTTCTAAAAGAAGGTTCTAACAACCCATCTTGTCCTTTCCTCTTTCATCCATTGCCTTCTTCTTCATCTTTCTTGCCTCAAACACCTCCATTAAAGCTTACTTCCAAGCTTTATAAAGATGTTTGTTAGATTTTCGTCCAAGGAATCTTGTTAAAAATAAGTTGTACAACATTGTTTTAAGTTATTTCTGGTCAAAAATGCTTCATGAGTTGGAAAGATAATTTGAAACTTCAAGATTCTTGTTCCAAAAATCTGCAGAAAAGTGAACACGGGGCCGTGCTCATTGAGCACAGGGCCGTGTCCAAGGTACTGTTTCATCAAAATAAGCTATTTCTAGTTTGTTTTCGTAGAATGTCAAGTCAAAACAGTGGAACATCTTCTGCACATTCCAGAAACAGTCGAAGAGAGAGAAGGTCTTCAATTGAAGCTACTCTCGTACGCTACGTCATGGCTTTACGAGAAGCTCTTGATGAGATGACTTCGGTAGAGGAGGTCCTAATAGACCATATAAATTATCTTACGGTAGGGCTGGAAAACAGTTTTCAAGAAATTAACCTCTTGCACCAGAGGTTAAACATTCTTGTAACACCTCCCATGGAACCAACCCTCCCTCAAGAGGATTGGAACCTAGCACTTGGAGTCAACAACCCTACCGGATGGGATGACATTCCGGCGGAGCCTCCACTTGAAGATTTACAAGAAGTCCCGGTGGAAGTTGTACCCCCTCAAACCGACGAGCCCGCCTTTCTCCTCCCAAGGGAGATAGAGGAATGGCTCGCCGACGTGTGACGAACCCATGCCCGGAGAAAGAAGTTCTTTAAAGCCGCATCCAACCGAGAGAATTATCTTTTCAGAAATTTTGCTAATTAGAATAACTTTTAGGCTAGAACTTCTTGGTTTAAGCTTCTTGTGTTTCATTTAACTTGCTTATCTAAAATATTAACTTCCTAGGATTATGTAATTCTCTCTATGACTTTAATGAATGATGGTTTTAGTGTTTGGATGATGTTGTAATGAATAAAACACACTCAGGATGGTGAAGGATGACAAGGGAAATGAGAAACAACAACCCATGCACGAAAACAGAGCTTCCCGACAAAAATTTCTTCATTACAGCAAGTTCAGCACGGGCCGTGTCCGCCCGACACGGCCCCGTGCTGCACAATCTGCAGAAAATGCCCAGTTCAGGTAACTGGACATGGGCCGTGTTCACTGAACACGCCCCCATGTCCAGGCTTCTGTTTTTTTACAAACTTTTGTTACTGGCACTTGAACACGGGGCCGTGTCCAGAGTACCAGTAACATAAAATTTTGCTTTTTAACAACCTTTTACACATTCAATCAACCTAAAAACTTATTTTTGGGACACATTGAGGACAATGTGTAATTTAAGTGGGGGGGGGGGATGCTAAAACTTTGAATCTTGCAAGTCCTAATTAACAAGCCTTACACAAAACTCTATTGGAACCGCTAATCACCTCAAATTTTTTCAAAAATTTTCATTTTCTTTTTTACTTGTCTAGGTTTAATTTGGGAATTTCAAGTTCTAACAAGATTATATTTTTACAAACTTACAACCGATAGCGTCGTGATAAAAAGAACCAACATAAGAAAATTATGAAAAAGCATGACAAGCTTAGTTAAAATTTGATTATATATACTTGATCACATAAAAACCCATTCCCACAAAAGTGAGTTTTGAGCCTTTATTGAGCATACAAATACATAACTTTACACTAAATGCTCATTTTTCGTTTCTTGTGTGAATAGCCGCTTGGTTCTTACGACTCTAGAACTTGCCACAACAATGCATTCCCGGTCCTTACCAACTTAAACCCGAGTAAGTAAATGATGGAGACATTAGGACTAACCCTTTTTCTTTCTACACCATTATTTTTCTTTTTTTTTTTACCACCTACCCAAAATCCCCCTAGTTAACCCCTTTGAGCCTAAACCTTTTCATTTCTTAACCCAAACCAAACACCCTTTTTACCCACCTAAACCCTTTTTTCATTTTAACCCTTTCTTTTAGTAACAAAGCTCGGTTTTTCTTATGACTTATGAAAAAAAATGATGAAACCAATTAAATAAACAAGTTTATCAAAAATAACTTTGTTTGAAAGAAATGGTTCATCAAAATAAAATAAATTG
Source organism: Helianthus tuberosus (assembly GCA_030545235.1). NCBI lineage: Eukaryota > Viridiplantae > Streptophyta > Magnoliopsida > Asterales > Asteraceae > Helianthus > Helianthus tuberosus. Next base: position 62,556,103 of record CM060354.1, on the reverse strand, counting down.
TCAAAAATAAAAAGTCTTTCAAAAACCGATGATTTTTACGCTTTTCGCCCTTTTACTAACCACTAACCCAACCACCCACCTTTAGCCCAAGCCAGATCTACACATATTTATGGTTAAAAGGATTGAAGGGTTTGAAGGATTTCCATATGATTAAACAATGTTTTCGCATAGATCTACACATATTTATGGTTAAAAGGATTGAAGAATGGTTTTCTAACTTTCTTTCAACTCTTTTACACTCAATGCACTCAAAACCGATAGAGTCGGAGCTTGTACAGACCTTCTACTCTTTCTTAGTGATGTGTTGGTTCAAGATCTGGTTTCTATCAAAGAGACAACCGACTTCGGGTTAAACATGAACAACCGCCACGAACCAGTAAACTAATCGGATTTGGGTAATTCCTGTTCGATCGGATAACCCGGGTCATGATGGGGTTTCTGTTGTCTAGCACGTTGTCACACCGTCTTGGTCAAACCTTCAAAACTTAACAACTTTCAAGTTTGCAAAATGATCAGATCGCGGGACGGATCGCCGTCCGATCGGATTGCCATCCGATCGAATCGTAATCCGATTGGATTGCACCTGGATTCACACTTAAACTTTTTCTTCAAACTTTCAAAGTTCTGAACGTCGAATGAATTGCCGTCCGATCGGATAGCCATCCGATCGGACGACCATCCGATCATTTGACTTTTGGAACTTCGACACTTAATCATTTTCATAATTTTCAAGGGTCATCAGTAACTAACGGATTGCCACTGGATCGGATTGCTATTCGATCGAGTGACAATCCTGCTGTGAATTTGTTCTCACTAAGTGTCCTGCCAATCGGACCGTTATCCAATCGAACGACTGTTCGATCGACGACCTGAAAGGTAGAGATACTTCTCTGTTTTCAAAATGCTACAACGAAAACTTCAAAGCCATCATACAAAAACACATCCTTACCGAACGAATGTCAATCCCATCGAATGGCCATCCGATCGGATGACCATCCGAATGGATTGACATCCGATCGAATGGCCAACCGATCGGATAGCCATCCAATCGGATTACCATCCGACACTTAGTCACTTTTCACCGTTTAACGTGTCACTCATCGCTTATGCTATCGTTAACTGTTCTTACTAATCTCTCAGCGCTCCCTTCAATCCAAGAGAGTGTTCACTTGTTAAACACTATCTGTGAGTATACTCGAACCCTTTTTGCTTTACGCACTTTTGGGTGTTACATACGTTACTTATTCTAAATCAGAATCGACACACAACGCAAACACTATTTATACGCTGACCGTTATTGCATGCTACGTGTTATCCGATGAATGCTTGTATGTTATGTTAACACACTGATTGTTGCCTGACACCTTAGCTGTGACAACCCTCACTAAACCAGGTATCCGTACAACTTAATTACTGATTAATTACTGCTTAATTACTGTGCAACATTGAACTAGCTGATGAACTGCTACTAATATGCTGATACATGTACTTACTTGCATCATACTTTACTTGCTGTCACACTATATTCTGCTTATAGCACTTTCGTGACAAACTTGATGCACTAAACGCACAGTAGCACAATATACGGATACACAGTGAACATGCTGATATAACCAGCATCAGGCAGACACTGCCTCTAAGGCCTGTAAGAGCCTGAGAAAGTTACTACACTAGCAGTGAGTGTAGGAATACAAGTATGGTAGAACCGTGTCTCTAGGGATAAGTTACAGTGAACGGATGTGCCTAAAACGTACTTTAAGTACAAAACACAACACTTTAATAATTTAACCAGCTTCTAGCTGACTAGTAAAGTGCCAATACTTGGGGAAAAATATTACTAGACACTTTCTAAAGTGTTGGAAACAAAAAGTGTCACTAAAAATAACAATAACGACACTTTAAAGCTTTAATAACGCTTTAACGGATTACTATCCAACCGAACAACCGGACTTTACCCGGAACATGAAAATATTAATATTTTCACTATTTATATTTTTCTAAGCCAGTTAGGGTCTCTGATTACCCTAACACCCGTCATAACGCGCTTTATATAACTAACGAGGTTAAACATGAAACTAACCTTCTTAACCTAAACTCACTCCCTAACTATCTAGTTAAAACCGAACTAGACCCCCCCCCCCTAATGGAACCGGCCCCAAAACCATGGGGACACACATGGTACAAGTTTATTATTTTATAAAGATTGTGTTTAGTATCAAGGGTACATAAGAACCCATGGATAATACTCTTCTAATTTTCCTATAAATACTAGAGGATTACATGAACATAATCACCAACTTAACACACAAACTCAACTCTCTCTTTCCCTCTTGATCACCTTCGGCCGAACCCCACTCTCATCACCATCATACTTTCAAGCTTTGATCTTTACATTCCAACAACATACACACTTCAAGGATCACATATTAGGAGCTTGGGTACACTCGGAACGCGAAGGACCTCTACCGTTAGCTTTTATCCACCTCTTTTTTGTCAAGATTCTTCCCTAGCCCCGAGCTAGAGGTATATTGCTTAAAACTTGTTTTTAATCTTATCTAAGGTGGTTAAAAGGAATATTGTCGGTTAAATATCGTTAACTTACGTTTTGAAGCTTTAAAGTCTACTAAAAATACTTAAAATGGTGGTTAATGACATATAACTTGTGTAAAAGTTGTAGGACTTGAAAATTGTTATTTTTGAGACCCGATCTATGATGTGGTAGCTCGGGACATCGTTTAACCCAACTTTGTAAGATCATGTATCTTCACATAAGCTCGTTTTGACTAAATACAAGGGTTAAAGGTGAAACTCTACCACATTTAAAGCATAAACTTGTGTAAAGATATTTTATTTGTGTAAAAGTGATTTGACATGAACAAAGGTGTTTAAAACTAGCGGATCTACGTATCTGCAAGTGGTATTTTTGAAGGACCACACTTTAAAAGAATCGTGTTTTCTAAAGGATAGATCTTGTACTAATAAACATGATTTTACAAACCACAAGTGTGTAAACACTTGTGAAATGAAAAGATCCGACAAGAAAATGGTTTTGTCAAACGTGACTAGAAGTTGTAAAGACAAGTTTTCTCTAGGAACGGGGTTTTCACCAAAGCGGATTATTTACACACAAGATCCACTAAAAGTAAAGAGAGTTACTACTTATTTTTAGACAAACCACAAGTTTGTGTATTTTTACGATTATGTCCATATTTGACTAGTTAAAATGCTGAAGAGTTATTTGGAAATTGTTGGGAACAATTGTTGATTGATTTTAAAAGAAAATGATACGCTTGAAAGCGTGGCCACCTCCAGTTACAGAGGAAACTCTGGCGAAATTTTCCTAAAAACCTAGCACTTAAACTTGTTTGCATTACAAGTGTTAGAATCATTTTTGACATGTTTTCGAAACATAAATTTCGCCAAGACTTTATTACTAAATATTCGGAGGTGGGATTTTCACAAAATATTAACGTGATAAATATATATTTTCACACACTGTTTATGATTATTTTGTGAAGTACATAAATATTATTTTTAGAGTAAAATAATGTTTACTAACGATAACGACTCCAAAATAATACAAACGCTTTCACCATAAATATATAAGTTACACCGGTAATTATATTACCACTCGTGTGTTAAAACGTAACTTACACAATTATGGAAATATTTATGAACGCGTACTTTAACAACGTATTTTGGATAAATACCTACATTTTGGAGTTGGATATATATAAAGATTAAGTGAGACTTAATGATGGAATTATACGCACATGTATTAAATCCCCCATCCTTGGGAAGGAAAATAACTACCAAGTTTATACAAATGTAACACGAAATAGTTGTCTAACTATTTCCCGCGAACATAAACTGTAAAGCTAAAGCACGGCCGTCCGTCTAATAGAATTAGCACTTGTAGGTCGTTGCACAGCTTACTGTATTGGAGACGCTTGGTAGAGATACGCTTTCACTATGAGTTCATGTCCCCCTTTTCTCTAACTGTTTTCAGTTTTCATAACTGCGAGGGTGAAATACATGTTACTTTGTTTACAAGTACTTTATACATGGTATGATTTACGTAAGGAGGTTTAGATCATGTGAATGGGTAGTTAGAACACCGAGGGACTCGAGCGGTAGATCTATCTGGGTGTAGCGAGCCCAGCTCCCGGCCCAACAGAACGGACCTCTCGGAGGACCAACAGAACGGACCCGGAGTGACTTGGTACCCAACGCAAAAATCGGCTAGGGTTGTGTCTACTTACTTGCATTTCACAACATGCTAATGGCCTTGCAAACCATTGGTGATCACAAGTCCTCTTACACTGCTACATACCAGGAAACTTTATACTTACAAGTGTTTTTACTTACTCACTTGCACATGAACTCGGTCAACATTATTGTTGATTTTTCAACTCACATGTATTTCAGGAAATTAAACGGATCTGGCACGGTATGGAACGTTTTCCGCTGCATTTGTCATGGAGTCATCAGGGTTTAGGGGATGTGTCTCTTTCCTGGACAAGACACAGTCCTTAAACCACGTTTATGTTATGTTTCAGTTTGTAATGTTGTTGAACAAGGTTATGGTTGTTGGTTAAAACAATGGTACTGTATTTTGTTTTCAAAACTTAATGGATGACTTGCATGGTTTTTAAATTCATATAGCTTGTTATGGTTAAGCTATGGTATTAAGAAGTCACACCAAAATTAACCACGCTTCCGCAAAGCCAGGGTGTGACAGCTTGGTATCAGAGCTCTGATCATAGCGAACTAGGATTCTTTCGCGAGTCTAGACTATGATCACTAGGGCTCTCACGAAAACATTTTTCTGCATACCACTTAAGTCCAGATCCAAAACTTTTTACAAACAAATGTTGAGCACATTTTATTAATTATAGGCTCAGCTTGGAGGGCTGAGGATCGATCTGGAGGATCGAGATGATCAAGGTAGTCGAGCACGTTGGTTTGTTATAGGAACGATCTGGAGGATCGAGGTTTGGTTTAAGTGAAGGATAGAGCAGTCTTGTAGACTGGATGAAATTGGCTAGTAAGACTAGGAGAAGTATGTGATACCTTACTTGGTGACTTATGTGATTAACTGATTATATGATTGATTATTATACGTATATGTGTTTGTGTTACAAATGTTATGCTTTCATCAAGTACTAGAAAGATGGGCACTACGAACCCCATAACCATAGTATCAGACGACATAGTTCAACGAAGCACGAGGTGTACATCTCTGATACTACCGGCACAGACAATGACGACTTTCAGCCCTTTGTGCACTGCCTGAAGTCGTAGCAGAGCCTACTGATGGCCATCTTGTTGGGAATTTACCACTGGCGGTGATCCCTGCTCCTGCGCCCCTTGCCACTTACTCTGTTGATGATATGCCCTCCCGACGTGGCCTCCGACGACGATAACGGTCTACTGGAGGAGGACCCATTCGAGGGCAGGACCCTATCGCTGCTGGTATTAGTCTACTGCATGCGGACGCTTCTGCAAGGGAAACTTATGTCCCTTCCCCTATCCCAGACTCCTTTGAGTTTCTAACATCCGCATCTTCGCACATACAGGGAATGCAGCACTACTTACACGACGCCGACCCTGATATGGCATCACCAGCTGCACCGGATCCCGCACACAGTTTTGAGTTTGATCGCGATATTGAGGACAATCCTGTTTTCCGCCTGGTGTTGATCCAGACCATGACATTGAGTTCATGCACTTAGACCAGCCCTTAGGGGATCCTGTAACCCCTGTGATTGTTGATCCAGCTGATTTTGAGATGGAGTTTTTGATTCGGAGCTAGCCGTGGCCCCTGAGCCAGGCGTTGCTCCTGACCCCGCATTGGAGTATGACCCTGTTCATGCCAATGCACCGGCTGTTGCTCCTTGATTGATCATCTGCTTGGATGAGATAAAATTTGGGGTAACTGTGCAAGACAATTTATTATTACGGGGGCCCACGTAAAAACGATTTGTGGTGCACAGGAATCCTGGTGGACTCTGCAGGCCAAGCTAATGATAACCAATGCAGCGGGAAATAACTTAAAAACAAATGACCTAGGCGATGTAGCCTCGAGTTCATTCTATTACAAGCAACAAGCCAAATTGACAAGCCTATGTGAAGGCTCAGGAATTTATTTCCCCACTTATACAGTGAGTATATTTGCGTGTGAAATGGGGTGATTACATGATGGCTTACGTTGCTATATATACCCCATAGACAGTTGAAACATTGTCCAAACCGCTTCACACTATTTCGACAAAAAGGGAATGTCACCCAGACGTGACACAAGCACCAATACGTCGCCAAGGACAGAAGACGAGCTGCAAGAACGCATCTCACAGATAAATGCACGACATGAAGCCCTCCACCCTAAGTACAACGATGGCATTACTGGAGATAACCCTCCAACTGGCTGCACCTATAAACAGTTCCTGAACTGCAAGCCTTTGAACCTTGTCGGAACCGGAGGCACCGTTGCATTTGTTCGTTGGTCCGAAAAGACCGACTCCACTCTAAGAATGAGTAACTGTTCGCCCCAACAGAGTGTTACCTACATCTCAGGGATATTTCTAGATGGTACACTCTCTTAATGGAACCTCCAGGTTCAGACCCCTGGCACAGACACTGCTTATACACTGAGCTGGGACGAGCTCCAGGAAACGATTGAGAAGAAATGTTGTTTTAGGACAGAAATTCAGAAACTTGACGTGGAGTCCTAAAATTTGAATGGACGAACCAGAGACTCCTGAACATGTCCAGCAATCGCACGACTTGTCTAGGGTCGTCCCCTACTAAGTCATTGATGTAGTATGATATAGTGGTGTACTTGTGAGCTTTACATTGTGGTCTTGAATTGTGGCAATACAATCGCAGTATTCTCATCACATGCGATGTTCAATCAATTGTTTATGTCCTATAGCATAAGAGGTTATGTGATTGACTTGTTGATAACATGAGATGTTATGTGTTGGTATTGTTGAATGCATACGTAAACTTCACTTGCTATGACCTAACCTATGTGAAACATCTTTTAGAAGATGCCGCCAAGACGCGAAATGCGCATGCCCACCTCTGAGGCAGAACTTAAAGAGATAATTGCTGCAGCTATAGCACAGCACGAGGCCCTACGCTCCGAACCAATCAAAGGTACCTCAGAAAATAACGGTTGTTCCTACTGGCACTTCCTCAACTACAAGCCTCCGAAGTTCGACGGCACTGGGGGTGCCATAACTTTTGTAAAATGGATTGAAAGTATGGAATCCATCTTTCGAATGAGTGGCTGTACGCCAGAACAACAGGTCCCATACGTTTCTGAGTTGTTTCAAGATGGAGCTCGATTATGGTGGAATCTTCAGGTTCGAATAATGGGCCTAACTACAGCATACGCGTTAACTTGGGATGAGTTGAAAGGAATGATGCATAAGAAGTATTGCCCCCACACGGAAACCCAGAAGTGGGAAGATGAATTTCGGAGCCTAATGATGGAAGGTCCGAAGGTGTTGGAGTACATGCAACGACTCCATGATCTGTCACAAATTGTTCCATACCTGGTAAAACCAGAACTGAAGAAATTGGAACAATTCATTTGGGAACTGGCGCCTCAAGTCTTGAGCTTGATGACAGCATCTACGCCACCAACAACCATTGTTGCAAGTAAGATGGGTTTGGCACTCGCTACAGAAGCAAATAGACTAGAAAAACTTGCAAACCCTGACAAGAAAACTCAGGTAGAGTCGTCTGGAAAGAACAAAAGGAAGCTTACCGAAGATACCCAAATGAACAACGATGAACAAAGATCTATTCGAGGTTGCTTTGACTGCGGGGACGAAGGGCATTTCAAGAAAGATTGCCCTAACAAACAGGCCAGTGATAAGATTTACTTAGAAACCAAACCAAGATGTGCTGAGTGCAAGTGTCACCGTGATGGTGGATGTCAGAAGCCTTGGTACGTGAGGAAAGGACACAACAAGGAAGGTTGTGGGATGAGGAGTTCCATACAAGGAGAAAACAGTAACAACGCTCTAGGTGGAAATGGGAAAGGAAATGGCCGAATGATAGGATGCTTCCATTGTAAGGAAGTTGGACATTTTAAGAGGGAATGCCTGAAGTTGAAACAAGACCGTGAGAGAAAATCCAACATCAGAGCTTGTGAGGCATGCCAGGATCCAGGTGTGGCTTCTGGTACGTTCTCTAACAACCAAAACTTTTGCACCTATTTTGTTTGATGCTGGTACCGATTATGGCTTCGTGTCATTAGAATTTAAGAATATACTTGGTTTAACCGCTAGTAAGTTAGATATCCCCTACTCAATCCAATTGGTTAGCGGAAAGTTAGTTGAAGCCAACGAAGTAATCAGAGGCTGTGTGATAGAATTGGGAGAACATGAGTTTACTTTGGATCTACTACCAGTCCAATTGGGAAGCTTCGACGTGGTGGTAGGAATGGATTGGTTATCCGGAAACAAGGCTGAGATAGTATGTCACGAGAAAGTTGTTCGTATCCCAACCGATGATGGTGAGACAATTGTGGTTCACGGAGGGAAGCGCGACACACCGCTAAGATTTATCAGCTGCTTGAAAGCAAGGAAGTGTTTACAGAAAAGATGTGTTGCTTTTCTAGCACACATCGTGGATTAAAAGGCTGCTGAGCCAAGAATCGAAGACATCCCTGTCGTAAGGGAGTATCCAGAAGTCTTCCCAGAAGACTTGCCTGGATTACCGCCTCTAAGGCAAGTGGAGTTTCACGACGATTCAATTCCAGGCACTGCACCCGTAGTCGATGCATCATAGCGACTTACATTTTCGGGGGTGCAAGGATTGACAGAGAAGTGTTGGTAACGGATGGAGAAGGAAGATAACAGACCAAAAATTCCTTTTTGGGGTAATTCCATTGTTACCCATCAAAAAGGAGGATGATGATTTTCAAATAAACATCAACTACAGAGAATTGAACAAGCTGGCGATCAAGAACAAGTATTCTCTGCCAAGAATCGATGATCTGTTTGATCAACTGCAAAGCTAGAACTATTATTCAAAGATCGATCTTCGATCTGGATACCATCAATTAAGGATACAGGAGGAAAGTATCCCGAAAACAGCCTTCCGAACTCGTTATGGACATTACGAGTTCCTCGTTATGCCATTTGGTTTGACAAACGCACCTGCGGTATTCATGGATCTAATGAATAGAGTTTGCAAGCCATACTTGGAGAAGTTCGTGATTGTATTCATCGACGACATCTTGATTTACTCAAAGACGAAGGCTGAACACGAGCAGCATCTTAGAACTATATTGGAGTTGCTAAAGAAAGAACAACTGTACGCCAAGTTCTCTAAGTGCGAGTTTTGGCTACGCGAAGTCCAGTTTCTTGGACATGTGGTTAATGGAAATGGAATTCATGTTGATCCCACAAAGATCGAGGCAATCAAGAATGGGGAAACGCCTACAACGCCAACCGAGATTCGACAATTCTTGGGTTTGGCTGGCTACTATCGGAGGTTCATCGAGGATTTTTCGAAAATCGCTCAACCGTTGACGCTCCTGACCCAGAAAGATAAGACGTTTGATTGGGGAATCAAACAGGATGAAGCATTTCAGATATTGAAGGATAAGCTTTGTAACGCGCCAATCTTAGCTCTACCAGAAGGTACTGATGACTTTGTGGTATACTGCGACGCATCGCGTCAAGGTTTGGGTTGTGTGTTGATGCAACGCCAAAAGGTCATTGCTTACGCATCACGCCAACTGAAAGTGCACGAAAAGAACTATACCACCCACGATTTAGAGCTTGGCGCAGTGGTTTTTGCACTAAAGATCTGGAGACACTACCTGTATGGTACGAAGTGCACAATCTTCACAGATCACAAAAGCCTACAGCATATATTCAACCAGAAGGAGTTGAATATGAGGCAAAGACGATGGGTTGAATTACTGAACGATTACGACTGCGAAATAAAGTATCACCCAGGGAAGGCGAATGTAGTCGCCGATGCCCTAAGTCGTAAAGAAAGGATCAAGCCCATAAGGGTTAGAGCTTTGGAAATGATCATACGAACCGATCTTTCCTTGCGCATTCGTGCCGCACAAAAGGAAGCTCTCAAGGAGGGAAACCTTGAGGAAGAATATCTCCGTGGAATGGAGAAGCTTTTGGTACCAAACGAGGAAGGAACATTATGTTTTGAGAAAAGGATTTGGGTTCCTCTGTTTGGTGGATTAAGGGAAGTTATTTTCAACGAAGCGCACAAGTCACGGTACTCTATCCACCCTGGATCGGATAAGATGTACCACGATCTCAAAAATTATTATTGATGGCCTAGGATGAAAGGCGACGTTGCTGTTTACGTGAGCAAATGTTTAACATGCGCTAAGGTCAAGGCGGAATACCAGAAGCCTTCGGGACTTCTGCAACAACCTGAGATTCCCAAGTGGAAATGGGAACAAATCTCAATGGATTTTGTTACAAAACTGCCAAGAACGCCAAGAGGCCATGATATGATTTGGGTAATTGTTGACCGCCTAACAAAGTCCGCACACTTTCTGCCGATCAAGGAGAAAGACAGTACTAGTAAACTTGCGGAAATTTACTTGAGAGAGATCGTAGCACGTCATGGAGTACCTCTCTCGATCATCTCTGATAGAGACGGAAGGGTTGTGTCAAGAATATGGCAATCTTTCCAAGAATCTTTTGGCTCACAATTGAATCTGAGCACTGCGTTCCATCCGCAAACTGACGGCCAGAGCGAGCGAACGATACAAACTTTGGAAGACATGCTGAGGGCATGTGTTATGGATTTGGGAGGTAGCTGGAATAAACACTTACCTCTGGTAGAATTTTCATACAACAACAGCTACCACACCAGTATTGGTGTCGCGCCATTTGAGGCCCTATACGGACGCAAGTGCCGATCACCACTATGTTGGTCTGACGCAGGTGATAGGCAGCTTGCTGGCCCCGAGATCGTCCAAGAGACGACAGACAAGATCGCGCAAATACTTAAACGCATCGAAGCCGCTCGCCACAGACAAAAGGCCTACGCGGATCCAAACCGGAAGCATGTGGACTTCCAAGTCGGAGAGATGGTGTTATTGAAAGTTTCACCCTGGAAGGGGGTGGCACGCTTTGGTAAGCGTGGGAAGTTAAATCCGCGCTACATTGGTCCTTTCAGAATTCTGGAAAGAATTGGAACAGTAGCATACAAGTTGGACTTACCTGCTGAACTAAATGGTGTTCACGATACATTCCATGTATCCAATTTAAAGAAAAGTCCAACTCAAGTTGACGTTGCCATTCCTACCGACGAGATTCACGTTGACGACACGCTCCACTTTGTTGAAGAACCTGTTGAGGTCACAGATTGGAAAGTTAACAAGACCCGCCGGAGCAGTGTCAAACTCGTCAAGGTTCGCTGGAATGCCAGACATGGTCCTGAATACACCTGGGAGCGTGAGGACCGGATGAAAGAAAAGTACCCCCACTTATTTCCTAAGAACCCTGCATCTACGAGCAGAACTTAAAATTTCGGGACGAAATTTATTTAACGGGGGGAGAATGTGACAACCCTCACTAAACCAGGTATCCGTACAACTTAATTACTGATTAATTACTGCTTAATTACTGTGCAACATTGAACTAGCTGATGAACTGCTACTAATATGCTGATACATGTACTTACTTGCATCATACTTTACTTGCTGTCACACTATATTCTGCTTATAGCACTTTCGTGACAAACTTGATGCACTAAACGCACAGTAGCACAATATACGGATACACAGTGAACATGCTGATATAACCAGCATCAGGCAGACACTGCCTCTAAGGCCTGTAAGAGCCTGAGAAAGTTACTACACTAGCAGTGAGTGTAGGAATACAAGTATGGTAGAACCGCGTCTCTAGGGATAAGTTACAGTGAACGGATGTGCCTAAAACGTACTTTAAGTACAAAACACAGCACTTTAATAATTTAACCAGCTTCTAGCTGACTAGTAAAGTGCCAATACTTGGGGAAAAATATTACTAGACACTTTCTAAAGTGTTGGAAACAAAAAGTGTCACTAAAAATAACAATAACGACACTTTAAAGCTTTAATAACGCTTTAACGGATTACTATCCAACCGAACAACCGGACTTTACCCGGAACATGAAAATATTAATATTTTCACTATTTATATTTTTCTAAGCCAGTTAGGGTCTCTGATTACCCTAACACCCGTCATAACGCGCTTTATATAACTAACGAGGTTAAACATGAAACTAACCTTCTTAACCTAAACTCACTCCCTAACTATCTAGTTAAAACCGAACTAGACCCCCCCCCCCTAATGGAACCGGCCCTAAAACCATGGGGACACACATGGTACAAGTTTATTATTTTATAAAGATTGTGTTTAGTATCAAGGGTACATAAGAACCCATGGATAATACTCTTCTAATTTTCCTATAAATACTAGAGGATTACATGAACATAATCACCAACTTAACACACAAACTCAACTCTCTCTTTCCCTCTTGATCACCTTCGGCCGAACCCCACTCTCATCACCATCATACTTTCAAGCTTTGATCTTTACATTCCAACAACATACACACTTCAAGGATCACATATTAGGAGCTTGGGTACACTCGGAACGCGAAGGACCTCTACCGTTAGCTTTTATCCACCTCTTTTTCGTCAAGATTCTTCCCTAGCCCCGAGCTAGAGGTATATTGCTTAAAACTTGTTTTTAATCTTATCTAAGGTGGTTAAAAGGAATATTGTCGGTTAAATATCGTTAACTTACGTTTTGAAGCTTTAAAGTCTACTAAAAATACTTAAAATGGTGGTTAATGACATATAACTTGTGTAAAAGTTGTAGGACTTGAAAATTGTTATTTTTGAGACCCGATCTATGATGTGGTAGCTCGGGACATCGTTTAACCCAACTTTGTAAGATCATGTATCTTCACATAAGCTCGTTTTGACTAAATACAAGGGTTAAAGGTGAAACTCTACCACATTTAAAGCATAAACTTGTGTAAAGATATTTTATTTGTGTAAAAGTGATTTGACATGAACAAAGGTGTTTAAAACTAGCGGATCTACGTATCTGCAAGTGGTATTTTTGAAGGACCACACTTTAAAAGAATCGTGTTTTCTAAAGGATAGATCTTGTACTAATAAACATGATTTTACAAACCACAAGTGTGTAAACACTTGTGAAATGAAAAGATCCGACAAGAAAATGGTTTTGTCAAACGTGACTAGAAGTTGTAAAGACAAGTTTTCTCTAGGAACGGGGTTTTCACCAAAGCGGATTATTTACACACAAGATCCACTAAAAGTAAAGAGAGTTACTACTTATTTTTAGACAAACCACAAGTTTGTGTATTTTTACGATTATGTCCATATTTGACTAGTTAAAATGCTGAAGAGTTATTTGGAAATTGTTGGGAACAATTGTTGATTGATTTTAAAAGAAAATGATACGCTTGAAAGCGTGGCCACCTCCAGTTACAGAGGAAACTCTGGCGAAATTTTCCTAAAAACCTAGCACTTAAACTTGTTTGCATTACAAGTGTTAGAATCATTTTTGACATGTTTTCGAAACATAAATTTCGCCAAGACTTTATTACTAAATATTCGGAGGTGGGATTTTCACAAAATATTAATGTGATAAATATATATTTTCACACACTGTTTATGATTATTTTGTGAAGTACATAAATATTATTTTTAGAGTAAAATAATGTTTACTAACGATAACGACTCCAAAATAATACAAACGCTTTCACCATAAATATATAAGTTACACCGGTAATTATATTACCACTCGTGTGTTAAAACGTAACTTACACAATTATGGAAATATTTATGAACGCGTACTTTAACAACGTATTTTGGATAAATACCTACATTTTGGAGTTGGATATATATAAAGATTAAGTGAGACTTAATGATGGAATTATACGCACATGTATTAAATCCCCCATCCTTGGGAAGGAAAATAACTACCAAGTTTATACAAATGTAACACGAAATAGTTGTCTAACTATTTCCCGCGAACATAAACTGTAAAGCTAAAGCACGGCCGTCCGTCTAATAGAATTAGCACTTGTAGGTCGTTGCACAGCTTACTGTATTGGAGACGCTTGGTAGAGATACGCTTTCACTGTGAGTTCATGTCCCCCTTTTCTCTAACTGTTTTCAGTTTTCATAACTGCGGGGGTGAAATACATGTTACTTTGTTTACAAGTACTTTATACATGGTATGATTTACGTAAGGAGATTTAGATCATGTGAATGGGTAGTTAGAACACCGAGGGACTCGAGCGGTAGATCTATCTGGGTGTAGCGAGCCCAGCTCCCGGCCCAACAGAACGGACCTCTCGGAGGACCAACAGAACGGACCCGGAGTGACTTGGTACCCAACGCAAAAATCGGCTAGGGTTGTGTCTACTTACTTGCATTTCACAACATGCTAATGGCCTTGCAAACCATTGGTGATCACAAGTCCTCTTACACTGCTACATACCAGGAAACTTTATACTTACAAGTGTTTTTACTTACTCACTTGCACATGAACTCGCTCAACATTATTGTTGATTTTTCAACTCACATGTATTTCAGAAAATTAAACGTATCTGGCACGGTATGGAACGTTTTCCGCTGCATTTGTCATGGAGTCATCAGGGTTTAGGGGATGTGTCTCTTTCCTGGACAAGACACAGTCCTTAAACCACGTTTATGTTATGTTTCAGTTTGTAATGTTGTTGAACAAGGTTATGGTTGTTGGTTAAAACAATGGTACTGTATTTTGTTTTCAAAACTTAATGGATGACTTGCATGGTTTTTAAATTCATATAGCTTGTTATGGTTAAGCTATGGTATTAAGAAGTCACACCAAAATTAACCACGCTTCCGCAAAGCCAGGGTGTGACATTAGCAACGATAGTACTATAGTTTGGACTCAACACCTGTCGTGTACATGGGTTGTTAAGGGCTTTACTTCACGTGTCCCAGTGGGGATATGTGTTGCGCATTCTACAACTCGCAGTCACGTCTATGCATATTTCTCTGTCGATAACCTACTTGCCTTCACTTTGTACATGTTACATATTGGTTATGCGTAAACGATTTCGAACCCTATTATACTATTAAACTTGTATGATCACCTTTACACTATGTGTATTGACTTTATTTTAACGTATGTGACAGGTGTTTGAGATGCTAGGATGTTGCTTGCTTTCATGGAACCGAGTAGGAGAGTCTAGAAACAAAGACACTTTACTTATTTAAATCTGAGTTGTCGGAACATGTTTTGTTTTGAGGATATCTATGTCTGTAATAATTTAATTGCTTGGTAGGTTATGGTATAGGACATAATATTAACTATCCGGTAATTTAGTTGTTATGGAATTTCTCTTGACAATCTGTTTCGCTCAGTGCCATGCCTTGATGTTTCCGTCATCGGTTGGGGTGTGATAGTGGTGAAGTGGGCTGGGTAGGCGTTGTTTGGGCCAGAGGGTTTGTTGGTGTTTGGTTTGGGAAATGTGGGGCCGGTATAGAAGTGGGCTCAGGTGGGGTTGTAGGATGAAATAACATAGGATTTGGCTCATCATCTAGAAAGGAGTAAGAGGATGACGAGATCAGCTCATTAAAGGGAAACACAACTTCATCGAAAAATAACGTGCCTAGATAAATGAACTTTACCGGTAAGAGGATCAAGACACCGGTAACCTCGGTACTCATTGGGGTAACCGAGAAAAATGCAACGAGTTGATCTAGGATGCGACTTGTGTGGTAGGGTGGCCGATTGATTCGGATAGCATGCACAACCAAAAACCCGTAGGTGGTCTTATGAAGGATGACGATGGAAAAGAGCAAAGGTGGAAGTAAAAAAACGAAGTTTGTTGGTTGGGAGAATGTTGTGAAGATATGTACTCGTATGAAGTGCTTCAACCCAAAAAGTTGGGGGGAATGTGTGCATGAAACAATAAAGCACGAATAATGTCATTGAGCCGGCGTATCATGCGCTCAGACTTCCCATTTTGAGAGGAGGTGTGGGACATGAAAAGCGAAAGACAAGGCCATTGTTGTTGGTAAAAGATTTAAAGTGATGGTTATCAAATTCCCCACCCAAATCACATTGGAATGATTTTATTTTTCTATGAAATTGGGTGTTGATAAGTTTATAGAATTTAACAAATGTAGGGAAAGTGTCAGATTTAAATTTAAGAGGATAAGTCCAAACAAAATTTGTAAAATTATCAACCAAAACCATGTAATATTTATAACCAGAATTGCTGGTGACCGGCGAAGTCCACAAGTCACAATGAATAATGTCAAATAGTGCAAAAGTACGAGTATTAGAATAAAAAAAGAAAGTCTTTTACTATTAGCAAGTTGACATGAATGGCAAAGTGACATAGTTTGATGTTTATTACAAGAAATAATTAAATTACTAGACAAAATGTAACACCCTTGCTATTATTTTAACGGTTTTCGTTGAAATTACAAACAAAAACATGTAATTATGATTACATATTCTTGGGAAAATACGAATTTGTTAATAACTGTTCTTATAAAAAGAGTTATACAACATATTGTACAAGTTTGTCGTTTAGAAATAACGATGAGGCAACGTGCAGAAGCTTCATTTTCTTGTGTTCGGTTCTTGTTAGACACTGATATCAATTACTTGTATTCAAAACCAACTCAAATGTTAGTTTTGACATTAATATAACATAATCCATCAAGTTCCCTGACCTGAATAACGAAATAAATGAAAAAACACAGATTTTACCCCTGTCGCGTGCCGCGACAGGGTTCTCTAAATCCGTCGCGTGTCGCGACTACCTTTCCCCTTGGCTGTCGCGCGACGTGACAAGCTAGTTTCGGCAGAAAGTTGTTTTCCTTGAGCTGCAGATTCCCAGCTCCAAAATACTCAATCCTAAGTTGCACAAAAACGTGCATAACTTTTAAACTACACATCCGTTTTACGCGATTCTTTTTCCTACGCGTTCGTAATTTAATTCTCCATCACATGGAGTTAAAATTCAACATCCAAACTAATAAAATTCCAAATTTTTAAGCAATCGGCTTATTATTCAAAATCAATATTTTGACCCGTTTGTATTTAAAACCACTAACTCAATTCTTAAACAATCAAAATACATACGCTAATGTATTTAACACACAAACCTTAGCTTGGGTTCATATTTTTTTTATAAATAGCGCGACTAGTACGCAAACTATGTGCATAAGCTGTTTTGACCCGTTTAGGGAATTCAAGCAATTTAGTCTAAAAATTGCTCTTTTCTTTTGACACTTCATAGTTCCATATCTAATTAACTACATATATTCCACCACAACTATTTCGTGGTGGATTTAACATAATGAACCCCTTTTTCCAAATTTTACCCTTCAACTAGTCATTTTACGCAAATGACCATTTTTAGATATTTGGCCCGAGAACCCTTATTCCTATAACTTGCATGCTTATCTAAGGTTTACATTACCCTAAAACATGTTTCTAAACAACCCATAATGGTTGTTTACCCGATTTACCCATCAAGGGCTTTTTGGTCCACTTTATGTCCTTCGTTTTACGGCGAAGGACCATCACTATCTATTTGACCAAATTAGCACTTTTAACTACCACATAATTATACGTACCTGACTCGGATCAACATATTGACCCGTTTTAATACCTTGTCTTCACTTATTTGCTATTTCATATAATCGTTAATTCACGAGCCGTTCATCCTGCGAGCATGAGACTCGACATATATTTATTAGTTGTTAATTGTCAAATGGTATCAATATTACTATTTGATCCGTTTTACCATTTTTATTAGTTTAGGCTTACTTAATAAGTAGCCGTACGAAAACTGATTTTATCTTAGTCTTTTCATGACTACTTTACCGTTCCACCCCATTATACCATTACTATGGTTTTTAACACTCGATTTTAGTTCCGACCCGTGTCATTTCGTGTCGGTAACCATATTTCAAATATCATCTCAATTGTATTTAATACTTACAGAATCCATACATATTCTACAAAAAAGGCGTAAGTTTCACTTACCTCGCATCCGAACCACACTTTTCCTTTCCTTCTTGATTCGTTTGACCCGCTCCCTCATCAAGCTTCCACCTAGCTCGTTAGGCGTCAAACTATCATCATAATTCGTAAGACGGTTAGATTAGTCATTATCAATTATGACTACCCCACCTTACGGGTCTTATGTCAAATTTATCACTCGATCAAATCATTGGTTAGTTTGACTTCCTAAAAGTCAATTTATCTATTAACATATTCAAACGCACATTTGGTTCATTGAACCCACTTAGACATTTTCATACGAACTCTTAACAATTCTAGTTTTTACACACCAATTAGTAGGTAATACGATTTCTAGCATCCATATTCGTGATATAAATTGCTAATTTCACTACAACATTCAAAACCCAATTCGGGTCATGTATGATCAATACCCAAACTTGCAAATTGTTTAAGTATCTAGCTTCAACCATCAATTGTGATGATTCCTAGCACAAGCACATCATTATCTTCATTATTAATCAAAATCCACTTAGCACATTCAAGGGTAATCATCAAATCCCTAGTTTTTAATACTAATTCATCAAGTTTTCAACTAGGGTTTGTCTCTAAACATGAATTCCTCCTAGTTTCACCCAAATATCAATTATTCAAGCTTAAATTTCGATTTTCATAAGTTCATCAAGAAATCTCAACTTCATAAATATCAAAAATTTGACATACCTTACGATCCCCATGACTAGGTGATCGTTTCTATGTATTCATGCATCGATTTAGGGCTTGAATCAAGCTTCAATTTGTTGATTTTGCTGAAGTTAGGGTTTGAGCCCCTTGTGAGCTCTCCTGGTCGATCTCCCTCATGCACACACACTGTGTGTTGTGTTTTATTTTTTATTTTAATAACCCAAGTTTCTTACTTAACATTATTAGCCCCTCATGTTTCGTTAATTAGTAAGTAGGCTACAACCTACTTATTTTCAACAATATTTTGTCTTGTTAACTAGGTTAAACTTTCCTAGTTAGCTTAGTGAGTTCGGGATAGTCATAACCCGTTTCATTTTAAGTCCCGTTAACTCGGGCCTCTTCACATACATTGTTTTCTCAAAGTATTTATCCTACTTTTTAATTAACATCTAGTTTATTTGTTTAAATCCTAATATTTACCGGGTTAATTTTTGCCACTAACGGTATTTTACCTGTCATTACTATTAACGTGGTTTGATTACCAAACCCGTTTTTGGGGTGTTACACAAAAAATCTAAGACTGGCGCCCCGGGGTGAGCAAGGCGATTATGCCATTGAGATGTAGCGGAAGTGGTGAGAAAAACTTGAGCAGGTTGAGTGAACGGATAGAGGTCCCCCGTGCTATTGTGGCGGGAAAGTGCCTGCCCAGTCTTGAGATCCTTCAAAGTAAAACCAAAGGGGTCAAACTCAATCGAAACATTATTGTCACGGGTGAATTTACGAACGGATAAAAGGTTTTTAATGATATGAGGTGAATATTGGATATCGGTTAGAGAGTAAGTTTTGTTGGGTAAAACATGTAAGGTATTACCGGATCCTTTAATTGAAAGCCCTTGACCATTACCGACAAAAATAGTGTTTAAAGATGTAAAAGGTAAAGGGTATTGAATTTTCTGTTTTTCATTAGTGACATGAGATGACGCATCTGTATCAAAGTTCCATGGTTGTCCGAAAGTTGCATGTTTTGGAATGTTGTGCCAAGATCAGTTGGACTCAAATTATTAGGAGCAGACCCATTAAAGACCATATTGGCTTGTTGAGAAGTAGGCCCAGATGATGAAACCTGCTGTGTATTGGGCCAAGGATTTGAAGAGTTGGGCCATCCATATGGTAGCGTGGGATATGGGCAGGGAGGTGTGTTCCATGGGACCTAAGGAGTAAAAAATTGATTTGAAGTAGGGTTGTGAGAGGACCCAGTTTGCCAGCCATAGCCGGTGTTACCGAAGCTGCCACCACCACCGTTGTTACGATTACCTCTCCAGCGGCCACGACCACAGCCGCGACGATTCTGGGAGGATGAGTCTTGACCGCGTGTAGAAGAAGTCTGAGGTGGATTGTCGGTAGAGGGAGGCAGTTGTGAAGGCTGATTAGAGGCAAGAAGTACCAAGTTGGTTTCCAAAGCGGCTAATCTCTGTGCTTCGCTTTCAATCATATCCCACGCGAGATCCCACGTAGGAGATTGCTGGTTGACTAATTGTAAAGACCTTCAAAAATGTCCCTAAACAACCCATAAATAAAAACCCAGACCCCTAAAACCCTAACCCATATCAAAAACCAAGAAATCTAGAAAATTGGTCTTCAGGCGGGCCGCGTAAAGGTAAGCTTAACCTTACGCGGGCCGCATCAATGTGAGGTTTGACTGGATAAGCATTAGGGCCACGTGTCGCACGCGTGGCAAGTCTACTGATGACAACGTAGCCCTAATCTAAGAATAGATGGCCCTCGCGGGCCGCGTAAATGTTATGCATGGGTTTACGCGGGCCGCGTAAAACCCATATTTTTGCTATAAATAGCATGGACATCGAGCTTTCATTCTGTGTCGAAACCAACTTTCAAAAACGAAAATATATTGTCCAAAAGTCGAATTCACTCTCAAAATTAGCGAGGCGCTGCTACGATACCGGGTATTAACTCAATCGCTGCTACGATTCAATGTCCGATCGATTGAAACTATCCGATGAATGTTTAAGTGCTGCTCAAATTAGGGTTTATACTTTGTCATTCGTCGTGAGGGTTTAATCTCGTGAGTTATCGTAAATGTTGTATTATTTACTGATCTAGTACGTGTGCATTGTTATTTAAATTAGGTTATCAGGCTAATCAGTATGCTAAACTCTGCCCGCATAAATCTGCAATGTGAGTCATTCTCTTTTTACCAACTTTGCTTTCAAAATCATGTTCGGTTTTAAAGTTATAATTACAGGGATTAAGTCTTTGTAGTCTTCAATTACAGCCGGTATGTGGGGTTTTGTATATATTACTTGATAACCGTCACCATTGGACAACGGGTTAGCCAAGGGGTGATATGTCCATAGTCACAGACACCATTGGACAACGAGATAGCCAATAGGTGGTCGAGTGACAAATACCGTGGGTAGATGGTGGATATATATAAACATTGTAATCGCTCTTAATACTGTAAATTATAACAATGCGTCATTTTAGACAAAAAGAATGATTCACCAGTATTTCCCCGCTGACAAAACCTTTTTCAAACATGTTTCAGGTGATCTGTTGTGATCCAGGAAAAGTGTCGTGAAGCACTACAAGCTTAAGGAAGTGGCTCAATATAAATAAAGAAACATGTTTTGTAAAAATAAGGATTTCCCAGTAAAATCATTTTATTGTAAATTACGGGGTTTATCCCGAATTATGAAATAAAATAAACGGGCATTTCAAAGTTTTAAAAGATCCTATTAAAATCTTCCGCTATCACATCAATTAAATACCACGGGTTCCTGTCCCGCGGCTCCTGACCGGGTCAAACCGGGGCTAGGGCCGTGACAGGAAAAGGTGGTTTCAGAGTCACTGATTTAAGCATTTAGAAATACTTAATTTTACTGATTGTCATTTTTCTGATTATATGTTTTATTATTTGAATATTTGTTTACAGTATGGGTAAGCAAAGACTTTCAGACATCTATCGTCAATTAGATAGTGCACCAAAAGATAAGGGATCATCATCCTCAAAACACTCAGTAAATACTGTGGAAGGAATATTTGTTCGTAAAGCACAATTTGAAGAACCACTTTCTCCTAATAAAAGAAGTTTGATTATTAGGAAAAGTCAAGAGAAAATAAAGAAGCCACAACCAAAAGAAGTAAGGATGCCTAAGGAGACACAGGAAATAGGCAATAACCCACCCTGGGAAGACGAATTAGATGAAAAATGGGCAGATCTCTATATGTTAGCCACTGTAGCAGTAAATGCAAAATTTTAAATATCCTGACCCAGTAGTAGCACCTATATCATCTACAATCCAGAAAGTCTAAAGAAAATTTTACCCAGTAAATAAATAAGTTTACAATAAACCCTAGTATGTATTAATTTTCAGTTGTCCTTTGTATTAAATTAGTCACACGGTATGCAATAATACTTGAATGTTTATCTGTGAACTTTTATTATTATAAAATTTTAACTTAGCATTTTGTGTGCATTTTTGCATATATGCTAAACAGCATGAATGAGTTATCTGAAGCCCTTCAGAATCTCAATCTTTATCCTGTGAAAGTAGAAGTTTCCAAAGACTTTACTGGTTACATCGCCGATGTGGAGGAACCTATGGAATTTCAAGCTCCACCTCCGGAGAAACCAAAGCCTAAGAAAAGGAGAAGATTTGTAGGCTGGAGGAGAGTACGTAGGAGAAAACCAGCAACTAGAAAAATTCCCAAAATTGAAAATCCCATTGATAAAGGAAAAGGGATCGAGATTGAGGAAAATGCTAGGCAAGTAGAAATGGAAATTGGGGAAAGTTCTAGGCAAGTCGAGGAATTGCCACTGCAGGAGGAATTGGATCGCGTATTGGCAAGCTGCGATATTCTCAGGCCCATAAATAATAACCTCTTTCCTTATCCTGCTGAAACCCAACTTCCAATAAATTTGGAACCAGCCATCCCAGAACCTTTGATCCACACCCAACCTTTATGAGAAATGGACGAGTGGTGGACTAACGACTGGCAGTTTCAAAACCTTCTCAATAACCCCTATGCCTTTTTCCCTCAGTTCGACCCAGAACCTATACCAAACCCACCAATGAGCAATGAAAACCTAGCTGAACTCCGCCATTTTGGCAAAGAACTGGTGGATGCTGGAAATAGGATCCGGGAGGTGGGAGCACAGATCTCCTGGAAATACGACGAGAGGGAACGTCGTTTCTGAAATATCAGCAGAAGGGATGGTGTGAGAAAGTAGTTGTGATTGTATAATAATAACAATAGTAATAAAAATATAACTCTGTAAAATAACTTAAAAATAAAACTTTTGTAAAATAACAGTGTGTATGGATGCCTAATATAATCTATAAAAATGGAAGTCGAGAAATCGACAATTTTGGCTATACGTGTGTTGTAAAATTTGTGTGATTATGTGCAATTGTTTTGTTATATATGGTTATCAATTATTTTATGCTAATAATATATATATATATATATAGGACGGTTATCATACAAATAACCTAATTGTACATTATGTACGCTTCATCCACAACCGTCAGATCATCTTTCTTAAACAGCGCGTTTTTCTATTAAATTTATCAACATAAGATTAATAAAAAAGAAACCGCCAAGGTTAAAATCGTCAAATTAAAGATCAAAACACCTGATAAACGGCAAACAAAACCTCAAAAATCATAACGTAAGATCCTAAATCAAAACCAAAAACGAAATTATAACAATTAATAAAAAATCGATCGATTCCTATTCACCAAATTCTTCTGAGAAAATGAACTTCTGATGAATTTAGAAATTCTGGATGGACTGACTATCGAAGAAGATGATGCAGAATGTCAAATCATGTGCGAAAACGTCGACAATGCAAAATGCGAATTCAGTAAAAAAAGAATTCTTTGAAATTTCATATAGTTTGCGAATTCATGACATGCATATGCGATTTCAGTAAAAAGTTAAGTATTCTATGAGATTTCATATAGTTTGCGAATTCATGATAATACACATGCGATTTCAAAAACTTTTCATATAGTGTGCGATTTCAGATATTTTACACATGCGATATCAGAAAACAAGATATTTATATGTTGGTTTCTTACAGTTTGCGAATTTCTTTCGAATCAAAGTGCGATTTTGAATAAGAACACTGCAAAAAAACTTTAAAAAATACTTTGTAATAAAAATGGAAAAAAAAAACAAACTACCAATCTTAAAAACTAAAAATAGTATTATTTTATATAAAAAAAACTTAATTTATTAACGATGTGACTATAATTTGACATGTAATGATGAATTTTACAATAAATACTACTGAACTTTACCACCCTACCTATATAATAAATTTACTATATTTATATAAAAAACCTAGATATAACTACTTCCATATTAAGATAAATAATACGAAATAAAGACACACAACAAACAGACCAACAAAAAATGGCAACTGAAGAATCAGAAAAAATAAAAAAAACATTGCTATCAAAGAGCTATTGTCAACAAGAACGTTGACAGAAATAAGCACTGATGTCAGCTCTTCTCATCTGGTTCTTGATGTGCAAGGAAAAATTCTTGAACAAATCAAGAAAAATCAAGATGTATGGGAACAGCTACTTCAAGAACCACAATCAAGCTTCAAAGACAAAGCTTTGGATCACATAAAGGGGCAATCTCAAGCTGATGACTTAGCCTTCTCTTTCCTGACAGATGCTCTGAACACTGTGAAGGAGAAGATGGAGTTCAGCTCTTCTGAACGAGACAAAATATTTGCTCCAAGTAACTAAAATCTTTTATTTCATCGTTTTGTGGTTTGGGCTCTGTTAGACAATAACTAATATTATATTTTTGGTACATCTTTTGAACACATATTATGTTTGCTATATAAGATATTAAATCGCATAAATGATATAGCCATCATTGTCAGATAACAAAACAAAAAGATACCTCATATATCGCACGTAATAAAAATGAAATCGCATGTACAAATGATTATACACCGTATCTTATTGAAATCGTATGTTTTAAACTATAAAATCGCATGATAAAATGATATAAAAAGATGAATATAAAATCGCATGTGTTTAGTATAATTCGCATGTGCATTTATAAAAACCTACTCATCCTCGTCATCTTCAGACACCTCTTCCCACTGATCTTCTTCTTCAGATACATCATCACTACTGTAATCTTCAAAGTCATCTTCCTCTTCGTCGTCTTCAACCTCGTTGTCTTTGTCTCTCCCACCATTTTCAATCTGGACACCCTTCATCTTCTTTTTTCCCTGTTTACCTTGTTGTTTGGCTTTAAGCTCGCAGCAAGTCCGAATGTCATGACCTTTTTCATTGCATACGCTACATGTCCTTGACCTTTTCCCTTTGCGGCTTATCATTTGTTCCTTCTTAGATTTAATCCTTTTATGCGAGTCGTGGCCTTTGTTTCTTATACCAGCCGGCACACGAACAGTAGGGGGAGCATTAGTTACCGGTTGTTGATAACCAATCAACTTTGAAAATCGGTCAAATTTTGGATCAAGTTGCTTGGTTTTGCGACTCTGATAAACTCTCTCTTTAAGCTGCATCATTTGATCCCTCACTAAGACAAGTTGATCAAGGTCGGAAATCAAATTACTAACCAAATACTCCCCTGTGTGAATGATTTCACGAGTAATCCGTTTAGCCTTGTTTTGCACATCCTTACCACCGATATTTAGATTGTACTTCACATTTAACTCATTGGGCACCACATCCTTCGTCCATCTCTTCATAACATATTTGTTTGGAATTTCTTTAACACCAAACATCTTGAAAAGAAAATATATGTGTTTGCATAGCAGCCCATACTGCTCAAAACGCAAACAGCTACACTCTGCAGTTACATCATTTTCAAGATTCTTGAACCACACCTAGAAATACCCAAAAAAAAATTAACAAAATTTAAAATCGCATATATAAAAATAACAATTTTGCATGTCTAAACCATCATGTAAGTGAATAAAATTAAAAACGCAGGTGAATCATAACAATTTCGCATGTCTAAAAATTATGTAAATAAATAAACTAAAATCGCATGTGTGATGAAACAAATTCGCATGTCTAAAAAACATGTAAAATACCTCCAATAAACCATCGCCATGTGCTTTAAAGTCCTTCAACAATATTCTGATACGTGGACCTTCAACTTTGGTGTCCATCGGCAAACATTCGGAAATTGTTCCATGTATCTCTAATTGCTGATCAAAAAATATAGACCTGGTGTAGATCTTAGCAGCATCTTTTTCCAAGGTAGTTTGACTCCAATCAGTTGGCTCAGTATATCTTGAAATATGATCATTTTTTCTATGATTGAACCTTTGTACATCCATTGCACCATCAAAATGATTCATAAACTCTACGAGTGTGAGTTGTGAATTAGCAACCTGGCAAAAAAAATGGTTCTCACTCTCTGATCTTGAAGTTGTTCTCATAAGACCCGACATTGGCTCATGCCGGTAAAAAGCCGGAATCCACATGGATCTCATCCCAAACATATCATCAATCCATTTGTTTTCAGTGAGACCGAACTCAATCATCACCAATTTCCACTGTCTCTCAAATTCTTCGGGCTCAATCGAATCAGTCCAAACAATGTCGCACATCCTCCTTTTAAACTCATCATTATTACACAACTCGCGTCCAACCTATAACAATAAATGCTTTTTATATCAGCCTATAACAAAAAAAAATTAAAATAAAAGTAACCCTAGCAAAAGACAAAAATATTGCATTAAATACCTTATCTGCCACTTTTTTCATTATGTGCCACATGCACAATCTGTGTCTGCTAATAGGGAAAACCTCCTCAATAGCCTGTTTCATAGCAGGGTCTTGATCCGTCACTACAACATTTGGTTGCCGACCAAATGACTTTAAAAATGAATTCAGAAGCCATTTATATGATTCAATACTCTCCGATGCCAGCAACCCAGCTGAAACTGTTACATTTCGACAGTGGTTGTCAATGCCAGTGAACGGAACAAACACCATCTTGTACCTGAACAACACATGCGAAACAACATTTAGTATGTGCGAATTATTAAAAAATCACATGCGAAACCAGAAGTATGGCATGCGATATATTCATCACACTCTGTTTGTTTACACATGCGATATTAAAATTGCATTAACAAACAAACATGCGAAAATAAGTAACAAACATATTTGTCTTGAAACACTTACCTGTTTGTCTTGAAAGTTGCATAGAACGATATCACATCCCCAAATTCAATATAGTTAAGCTTGTATAAACCATCAGCCCAGAACAAACCAGTTAACCGTTTGCCATCATCAACAGAGTATTCAAACGAATAATCAGCTAAATAGTTTTTTTTGTCAGTCATCCTATTTATTACCATGTCAGCGTCATATTCTCCTATATAGCTGTTTATTCGCTTCCTAAAATTTTTGCAATCATCAACCGTTGCACCAACGTTCTCAAAACCACCATAACGTTTCCTCATTATATGGAAAGCTTTGATAGGACCAAGGTTTAAAGTGCCAAGTTCCCATACCATCTCCTCCTGGACATCTGACAATTGTCTGTAAGCTGGGAGCATGTGAATGTCATTTTGACATACAAACTTATGATTATGACCATCAACAAATCTCTTTACTGTATATAATCTACCATCCACAGTGCAAATCATAAGTTGAGCTTTGCATCCGGTCCTAATAGTCCCCCTGTTCCTTGTTTTGAATTGCTTTTTTGACTTCGAATGATCATCAATACACAGAGGCTTATGTCCCTCTTTAGAACAAACAAAATACTTAGTTTTGATTATACCACCACTGTATACTTCACCACCTTTCCGAATAGAAAAACCAGCTAACTTAGCATATGATTGATAAAACGCATATGCTTGTTCAATAGAGATAAATTGCATTCCAACAACAGGTGTAGCTGATGCCTGAACCTCCGGAGTGTAAACCCTTTCATCTACATGAATCAAAATAAGAAACATAAAACGTCATAAAAACACAAGCGAATTGTCTGATCAAAGCATGCAAAATGATGATATTGATTAATCTGAATTACATATGCGATTTATTAAACAATGACATGCGAAATTGCAAAAAAAAATAAAATCAAATGCGAATTGTAAGAGTAATAACATGCGAATTTATACATGTTTCTTTTCAAAATACAAAAGTGTAATCAAACATTCAAACTACAAAAACAGCTACAACAATGCTACGATTAAACAAAAAACAATTATACGAACAATTTAGATATCTGAATTAACATCATTACCAATAGAAAACTCGTTTGCAGCACTTGTACTTGAAATTGGAATTGGATTTGCAGGTCGCGGATTTAAAACATCCTCAATCGAAACTCTCTGATAAGCAGATAATTGAGCATGATCACCGATCGGTCGATTTTCTTCAAAATCAACTTCTGTTCGTCCAGTGCTACTCTGTGGATCCATCGAAATAAACAAATTGAATGAAACCCTAACACAGAAGAACGAAAACTGCAAATTGTGAATTATGGAAAATTTGAAACTGATTTGAATAATAATTATCGGGATATCAGTGTAACGAACTTCTCGCTGAATGAATGAAGAGACGAATTTGCCCTCTGATGATTAGGTTAATTGTCTGATTTAACCTTATTAAACCGAAATGAATCAGGACACGTGTATGGCTCAAAATATAGCGTATATAATGTACGATAACCATATTTGTACCATACTCTTTACCTATATATATATATATATATATATATATATTAATTACTAGATGGAACCTGCTAATAATGAACCAGTTAATGAAGTGAACCAATCTGAGCAAAATCAGGAAGATTAATTTATGACTAGGCAAGATATCGAGAATATTGTTGCTCAAGGAATAGCCAATGCTATTCCAGCAATCCTGGCTGCTGCCCAGAAACCTGTTGAACCTCAACAAATTATTCCTAGTAAACGTACTCAAGAAGATAACTTCAGTAATAGCGTAAATGGAGGCGGCAACCATACTAATCACGATAATGATCCACGACAGGCCCCACTCCCTAAGAAAATGAAAGCTACAACGCTTGGTTGCACTTACAAAGAATTTCTTGCTTGTAAACCAGCTGAATTTGCAGGCAATGAAGGGGCGACTGTGGTACTACGTTGGTTGGAGAAAACCGAAGCAGTAATTATGATAAGTAAATGTGCTGAAGAAGACAAGGTTATGTATGCGTCGCATCTTTTTAAAGAAGGGGCGTTAGAATAGTGGAATACGGTACTTCAAGCCAAAGGAAGAAATATGGCCTATGCCATGAGTTGGGAAGAATTTAAACAATAAATAGAAAGAAAATTATGTCCCGAATACGAAAAAGAACAAATGGCAAATAAATTCCTGAACCATCGGATGGTGGGTGTAGACTGTCGAGGATATACTTCGACATTCTTCGAATATGCTAGAGTGTTACCAACCTTGGCTTCGCCAGAACCGGTACTCATTTCTCGCTATATTTGGGGATTAATTGGCGAAATCCGTAATATCGTTAAAGCTGCGAGACCTCGCACTATTAACGATGCGGTAGAATTAGCTAACACCCTAATTGACGAGCTGGTACGCACAAGAGAAGAAAACCGGAAGAAGGAATTGGCTCAGAAAATTACCCAAGGATTTCGTGTGGGTAATAATAGCAAATTCAAGAATAGGGGAACCGGGCAATCTTCCACTCCGCCTTTCTGCAAGAATTGCAGAAAGAAACATTTTGGGAAATGCAATGAAACCTGCAACTTTTGCAAAGTTGTAGGACATCGTGAGGAAGATTGTAGAAAAAAGACCAGGATCTGCTATAACTGTGGAGAAGTTGAGCATTTCAGACCCGAATGCCCCAAATTGGTCAAACCAGCAGACAACAAAGCCAAGACGGCCGACGGAGCTACTAAGAAGAATGCCAGAGCATTCCAGCTGACCACCCAAGAAGCAGAACTCATTCCAGATGTGATAGCTAGGGGTGTGCAAAAAAATCCGAGTCCGAAATATCCGAATTTCCGAATCCGAATTATCTGAATTTTTGGATATCCGAAAATTCGGATTCGGATACCAATTCTGAAAAGTTTCGGATATTTCGGATATCCGATATCCGAAATGCTAAATATACTATTTTTTTAACACCATAACTTTGTTTTCTTTTGTAACTTGAATCACAATTTACAAGCATCATTTCAATTTCCGTTTCGATCATGTTGAGCTGAGGGCAAAATCATAATTTTGATCTAGGGGAAAAACATAATTTTATTTTGAGCTGGGGGCAAAAACGTAATTTTAAACGGAGGGCGAAACCGAAATTTTAAACTGGGAATAAAATTAAAAATTGGTTTTTGAACTGAGAGCAAAATCGTAATTTTGAGCCAGGGGCAAAAATATAATTTTATTTTAAAGTGTGGGCAAAAACATAATATATAACTGGGTTTACTTCCCACGAATTAGGGTTAGGCTTATCAACAATTTTCACACAAATCACAAATGAAGAAAAACAATTTGATTATATTTTTTAACGGCTGTTAACACACGGTAAAGTTACTTTTTTCCATTTTTATAGTCCAATAATTTCTACGTAAAGAAGTGCCGCTACTATCCAATATGGATATTAGAAAGAAACCCAAGACTGATAATGGCATCGCTTTAACACCATAACTTTGTTTTCTTTTGTAACTTGAATCACAATTTCCGTTACGATATACCAATTCTGAAAATGGGTATTTATATAGGAATAATTGCATATTTCCCCTTAAAAACACTCTTAATTGCATATTTACCCAAGCCTAAATAAAAATTGCATATTTCCCCTTCTATGTTAAAATGACAAAAATACCCTACTCAAAATTAAAAGATCAAGTTAGAGAATAATCAGATCATTCTGGATTAAGGGCAACTTTTGGGTTTCTGCATCTACCTGGCGACACAGCAGCAGACAGTAGCGATTTCGGCTGGCGATTCTTCTGCCGGCGACACAGGTGACACAGCAGCGATTCTTCTGCCGGCGATTCTTCGGCCAGCGATTCTTTGGCCGGCTTTTGTTCAGGTTAGTCAACTTTTGATGACAAGATTAAACTTTTCAAAGATTGTTTACAAATTTTGATGACATGTTCAGGTTACAAACGTTTCTAAACTTTTGTTCAGGTTTGTCAATTTGTTCAGGTTGACTTTGAATGGCAAACTGATTATTTACAAATTTTATAAGATTATCGATGACATGATTAAACTTTTATTTAGTATAATTGTTTTTATGCTCATTATAGTTTTGACGGTTACTTTATTTTTTTATTGTTTTGTTTTGTTCTTGACAGTGAATGACAAATGATTCTTGATAAAAAGGGTAAATATGTAACTTTCTAAAGTTTAGTAAAATGAAGGGTAAAATAGTCTCTCTATAATTTAATTTTAATAAATTAAATCAAAATGGGTAAATTTACAATTTTACTAGTTAATAGAGAGGAAATATGCAATTGAATTTTTTGCTTGGGTATATATGCAATTTCAAAGTTTTTTTAGGGGAAATATGCAAAAAACCCATTTATATATAATAATTAAAAATTAAAAAAATAGTATATTTAGCATTTCGGATATCCGAAACTTTTCAGAATTGGTATCCGAATCCGAATTTTCGGATATCCGAAAATTCGGATAATTCGGATTCGGAAATTCGGATATTTCGGATTCGGTTTCGGATTCGGATTTTTTTGCACACCCCTAATTGATAGTTACACTATGAATGATGATCTTTCGGTATGTTCGATGGCACTTGATATGAAAAGAAAATATCAAAAGTATTGGAGGGATGTTACTAAGTTAAACCATTTTTTGTTCATTGCTGTGGTTCTTGACCCAAGAAGGAAATGGAAATATATTGAATGGCTTATTGGAGCAAAATATGTAGATGGGTGTGTCCGTAAAAGTCTTGACTCCAACTTACGTGCTTTGTTTGATTTTTATAAAAAGTCTATGCCTCAAAAGGAGAAAGACTTTGAGGTATCATCGGCATCAATGGAGAAAGAGAGTTCTAATTCTAGCCAAGTAACGGACATTGACGAAATAATGACTAAGCGGTTTGAAATGGCCATGGGAAGTTCACAAACATCTTTGACAAAAAGTGAGTTAGATAAGTATCTTGATGAGGATCGAGAGCCTATGGACCCACGGTTTGACATATTAAAATGGTGGAAAGTTCAACAATGTCGGTATCCCATTCTTGCTAAAATGGCTCGAGATATTCTCGCCATTCCGGTTTCTACGGTTGCCTCCGAGTCGGCTTTTAGCACCGGTGGACGGGTGCTTGATTCGTTCTGAACTTCGTTAACCCCAAGAATGGTTGAAGCGTTGGAATGTGCACAAGATTGGTTGCGTGCTTCTAATAACAAGATTTTTATCGAAGACACCATTCTTGACATCGAGAGCTTGGAAGAAGGTTATATAAATTATTACTTACATTTCAGTTTTATATTTATTATATATCATTTTAGTGTATTTTTTTACATGGAGAGCATTTTAATATGTTTTTTTCTCTATTATATCATAGGTATGAAGGAGTTAGCCTTGGAACAACCCACCATAATCATTGATGAAACGGTTGATGAAGGTTATGAGGCATCCGAAACGGCGTAAGGTATCAAAAATATTTATTTATGGGTTAGTTTTAATAAAGTTGGTTTGTAGTTTGTTTTTTAAATAGATTGTCATTGCTTTTTCTAAACAATTTGTCATTACAAAATGTATGAAATGATGAAAGTAGTTGCTTAACATTTGATGGCAATATTCAAATGTTGCCATCAGCAAATGTATGAAATGATGAAGTGATGATATTCTAGTACTTGGAAAGTGGGTAAAGTAATTCCTTCTTTTTGTTTTTTATGAACAGGTTATGGTCTTATGGGGATTTTTGTGATGATATTCTACTACTTGGAAAGTTGGTAAAGTAATTCCTTCTTTTTTATGAATATTTCAATTTTAACACACATATACATGGCTGCTGTGTAATGGGCCTTATTATTTTAAGTATATGGGCATATGGCTGATATAGTGATGTGCACTTTTGCTTCTTATTTTCATCTTATTTGTCTTCATTATACAGGTTTATGTCGTAGATTTCAATTGCTAGCTTGGAAGTTTGGAAGATGGATTATCGAACGCGGAAGATTATGTCTTTATTTTGAAACATTGAATTGCGTTTATTATTATGTCGTTATTAGTTATTATGTTACGATGAAGTGTGTTTATTTGCCTTTTTTTGAACATCTTGTATTGTGTTTGGTATGTTGGAAAACTGGTTGTATTAGACTTTTAATTAAAAAACTGTTTTCTTTTAGAAATTTGGATATCCGATTCAATATCCGAACGGATATCCGAAAATTCGGATATCCGAAATTCGGATATCCGAAATTTCGGATACGGATTCGGATAGTGAATTCAGGTATCCGAAAATTTTGGACATCCGAAATTTGGATATCCGAATTTTCGGATATCCGGTTTTGAACAGCCCTAGTGATAGCTGGTACGTTCCTAGTTCACAACGTGTATGCAAAAGTATTATTTGACTCTGGTGCAAACCAAAGTTTTATCAATACTTCATTCTGCCAAGCTCTTAATTTACCTTTGACCAATCTTAGGCAGATTTTTACAGTCGAAACGGCAAATGGAAATTCTGTTAACATAGATAAGGTTTTGCGAGAAGGAAAGATAGAACTCTTAGAACATAAATTTTCTGCAAACTTGTTACCTATGAGTTTAGCCGGATTCGATGTCGTGTTAGGAATGGATTGGTTAGTAGCCAACCATGCTCGAATCCTTTGTGACAAAAATTCCGTAGAAATTAGTACCCCCACAGGAGAGGTAATCTCAATTACAGGAGATAAGCCACGAAAGCCACTGAAATTTATTTCAGTAATGAAGTTGGCCAGTTATTCAAGAAAACAAGAAGTAGTGTATATGATTTCAGTAATCATTAACACGAAAAATAAGGAACTTACAGAAATTCCTGTAGTAGCAGAATACCCAGATGTATTTCCCGAAGAACTACCGGGACTACCATCAAATAGGGAAGTAGAATTTAGGATTCATCTAATTCCTGGAATTACACCGATAGCCAAGGCACCTTATCGGTTAGCACCCACAGAAATGCTAGAACTAAAAAAGCAATTAGATGAATTACTAAGTAAAGGTTTTATACAACCTAGTTCATCCCGATGGGGAGCACCAGTGTTGTTTGTGAAAAAGAAAGATGGATCGATGCGAATGTGTATCGATTATAGGGAACTGAATAAGGTTACAATTAAGAATTGATACCCATTACCTAGGATTGATGATCTTTTTGATCAACTCCAGGGAGCTAGGTATTTTTCTAAGATAGACTTACGCTCCGGATACCATCAGTTGAAAGTACAAGAAGAAGACATACCTAAAACTGCTTTCAGAACTAGGTATGGTCATTATGAGTTTACAGTCATGCCCTTCGGACTAGCGAATGCACCTGCGGCATTCATGGACATGATGAATAGGATCTGTAAACCGTATTTGGATAAATTTGTAATTGTCTTTATCGACAATATACTTATTTATTCCAAAAGTCAGGATGAACACTATCAGCACTTGCATACACTCTTAACCTTGTTAAGAAGGGAAAATCTTTACGCCAAATTTTCAAAGTGTGAATTTTGGCTACAGGAGGTGCAATTTTTGGGTCATATGGTAAATCACGAAGGTATTCACGTAGATCCCTCCAAAATAGAAGCAATCACCAAATGGAAGGCCCCGCAATCAGCTACGGAAGTTAGAAGTTTTCTAGGGTTAGCCGGATATTATAGGCGATTCAATAAAGATTTTTCTAAGATAGCCGTGCCATTAACTAAGCTAACCTGTAAAGCAGTTAAGTTTGAATGGGGACCTAAGCAAGAAGAGGCTTTTAGGATTTTAAAGCAAAAGTTAACAAATGCTCCAATCCTAGCCTTGCCAGAAGGAACGGAAGATTTTGAAGTATACTGTGATGCTTCAAAGCTAGGATTAGGATGTGTGCTAATGCAACGCAAAAAGGTAATTGCGTATGCCTCAAGACAATTGAAAAAACACGAGGAAAACTATACAACTCATGACCTAGAGTTAGGATCCATAATTTTTGCCCTTAAGATTTGGAGACATTATCTATATGGAAGTAAGTTTACTGTCTATATGGATCACAAGAGTTTAAGATACATATTTGGGCAAAAAGAATTAAACATGAGGCAAAGAAGATGGATGAAAATATTAAGTGACTACGACTGTGATATTCAATATCACGAAGGAAAAGCAAACGTAGTTGTAGATGCTTTAAGTCGTAAGTATCATGAGAAACAACGACGAGTTCATGCTCTTAGATTAAATCTGCAATTGGATTTAATGGAACAATTAAAGAAAGTCCAGGAAACAGCAATCAAGGATGATGCTGAAGGAATGAAAGGAAGAATAAAGGAATTAGAGCAAGGAAATGATGGAATTTGGAGATTTCATAAGAAAAGGATTTGGGTACCTAAGCAAGGAGAATTAAGAAATAAGATTTTAGAAGAAGCTCATAAATCTAGGTATACCATGCATCCTGATAATAATAAAATGTACCAAGATTTAAGAAATAATTTCTGGTGGATAGGTATGAAAAAGGACATAGCTAGATATGTATCTAAGTGTCTAACCTGTTCACAAGTTAAGGCAGAACACCAGAAACCTTCGGGTCTACTTCAACAATTAGAAATGCCTGTATGGAAATGGGAACTCATAACAATGGACTTTGTTACTAAGTTACCCAAAACCAGAAAAGGTAATGATGCGATTTGGGTAATTGTGGATCGATTAACCAAATCAGCTCATTTTCTATCCATGAAAGAAACCTTTAGTATGGAAAGGTTAGCTAAATTGTATGTAGACGAAGTAGTATCCTTACATGGAGTTCCACTCTCCATTGTATCGGATAGGGATAGTCGTTTCACTTCCCATTTCTGGACAAGCTTCCAGGAAGTAATGGGAACCCGACTAAATTTAAGTACGGCATGTCATCCTCAAACAGACGGGCAAAGTGAAAGGACGATACAAACCCTGGAAGACATGCTCCGAGCATGTGTGATAGATTTTGGTGGAAATTGGGACGATCACCTACCTTTGATCGAATTCTTCTATAATAATAGTTATCATGCAAGCATTGAAGCTGCCCCATTCGAAGCACTGTATGGACGAAAGTGCAGAACTCCAGTTTGCTGGGCATAAATAGGAGAAAGTCAATTATCAGGTCCTGAAATCGTGCAAGAGACCACCGACAAGATCACTCAGATCAAGGAAAGACTGAAGACTGCTCGAGATCGCCAAAAGAGCTATGCCGACAATCGACGGAAGCCACTAGAATTTCGAGTCGGAGATAGAGTACTCTTGAAAGTTTCTCCTTGGAAAGGAGTAGTTCGATTTGGTAAGAAAGGAAAGCTAAGTCCAAGGTACATAGGACCATTCCCAGTAATTCAACGAATAGGACCAGATGCCTATCGTTTACAACTACCATTCAAAAATGTCCCTAAACAACCCATAAATAAAAACCCAAACCCCTGAAACCCTAACCCATATCAAAAACCAAGAAATCTAGAAAATTGGTCTTCAGGCGGGCCACGTAAAGGTAAGCTTAACCTTATGCGGGCCGCGTCAATGTGAGGTTTGACCGGATAAGCATCCGGGCCACGTGTCGCACGCATGGCAAGTCTACTGATGACAACGTAGCCCTAATCTAAGAATAGATGGCCCTCGCGGGCCGCGTAAATGTTATGCATGGGTTTACGCGGGCCGCGTAAAACCCATATTTTTGCTATAAATAGCCTGGACATCGAGCTTTCATTCTGTGTCGAAACCAACTTTCAAAAATGAAAATATACTGTCCAAAAGTCGAATTCACTCTTAAAATTAGCGAGGCGCTGCTACGATACCGGGTATTAACTCAATCGCTGCTACGATTCAATGTCCAATCGATTGAAACTATCCGATGAATGTTTAAGTGCTGCTCAAATTAGGGTTTATACTTTGTCATTCGTCGTAAATTCGATGGATGTTTAAGTATTGCACTTTGTCATTCATCGTGAAGGTTTAATCTCGTGAGTTATCGTAAATGCTGTATTAGTTACTGACCTAGTACGTGTGCATTGTTATTTAAATTAGGTTATCAGGCTAATCAGTAGGCTAAACTCTGCCCGCATAAATCTGCAATGTGAGTCATTCTCTTTTTACCAACTTTTCTTTCAAAATCATGTTCGGTTTTAAAGTTATAATTACAGGGATTAAGTCTTTGTAGTCTTCAATTATAGCCGGTATGTGGGGTTTTGTATACATTACTTGATAACCGTCACCATTGGACAACGAGATAGCCAATAGGTGGTCGAGTGACAAATACCGTGGGTAGATGGTGGATATATATAAACATTGTAATCGTTCTTAATACTGTAAATTATAACAATGTGTCATTTTAGACAAAAAGAATGATTCACCAGTATTTCCCCGCTGACAAAACCTTTTTCAAACATGTTTCAGGTGATCTGTTGTGATCCAGGAAAAGTGCCATGAAGCACTACAAGCTTAAGGAAGTGGCTCAATATAAATAAAGAAACATGTTTTGTAAAAATAAGGATTTCCCAGTAAAATCACTTTATTGTAAATTACGGGGTTTATCCCGAATTATGAAATAAAATAAACGGGCATTTCAAAGTTTTAAAAGATCCTATTAAAATCTTCTGCTGTCGCATCAATTAAATACCATGGGTTCCTGTCCCGCGGCTCCTGACCGGGTCAAACCGGGGCTAGGGCCGTGACACTAATGCCGCCGTAACGGCATATTCCGGTGGAAGACCACGAGCCAACTGAAGAACAAGACAAGATTCCGTTACCGGTTGGTCTACGTCTTTCAATTGTTCGCTAATTTCTTTCAATCTGGTGCAATATTCTTCAAGGGAGGAGCAGACTGATAATCTATGGTTTGTGAAGGCGTGTTCAAGAGTAGCGGCTCGAGACCCTTTGTTGTTGAGAAAAACACCTTGGAGACGAACCCACGTGGCTCTGGCGGTAGAGTCGGATTCAAGTATGCTAGCCAGGAGATCATCGGAGAGAGTTCCATATATCCATTGCAACACAATGGAATCGATTTTGGCCCATGAGGCATAATCGGCATCGGTGTCTGCAGGTGGTTCGGTGCCATCTATGTGATGAAGAACGGCGTAGCCTTTTGCGTGAAGCATGAATAATTTGACCCAAGACGTGTAACTGACCTTCGTGCCATCAAGAACTCGAACCTTATGTTGGATATTGGAAACCGTGTAAACCGGATGGAGAGGTTTGGCCGTAGCCTGATTGCCGGATGAGGGTGGGTTTTCGGTGTGGGTTTTGTCGCCGCCAGTCATAGCTAATCGGCAAGAGAAAAAAAATGGGGTGGAAGGGATTACACGTTACGGCTCTGATACCATAGATATCAAGGGTAAAAATATTGTCTGTGTATTGATGAAATATCAATCCCATTATATAGGGAGTACAAGACCTATCAATAAGGAAACAGATATGTACCAAACCTAAATACAATCATACTCTAAATATAAAACATATATACAAAGATATTGGCTAATAGTTGATCACTATATTGGATTAGTGAAACGTTGTAAGGTGGTCATTGTTTGGATTAATGAAACGTTGATACTAGTGATCTCTTCCGTTTAAGAAAACACATATTGGAGCAACTCTTGATTGGAGAATCGAGGAAAGGACATATAATAAATTAGTTGAAATCTGCTTGAAACTCTATAAATCGGCTTTGTATTTCTAACATTTAGTCTCTTTATATTTCATGCACATTATAATTGTTGAGTTTCAAACAAGGTTAATCCAATTATTTTTAGTGTTTAATTAAAAAATTAAAAAAAAAAATCACCCCTAGCTTTCCACATAACCTACTTCTAAAGTCTATACATGTACCTTACATGATTTGAACTGAACCCCCACCTTTAAGATAGAGCGGAGTTACCTTACCACCACACCATGTTTTTTTAGTACATAAGATGAATATTTAGACTAATTACTTAGATGAAGGCTGTTTGGATTATTTTAATTGCTTTATGTCTGGATGAATGTCGTAACTTGTTGGTTTATTAGAGTTTCATTGTTCAATTTTAGACAAAATTTGTTGCTGACTGGTTTCATATGAATTTGATTTTTAAACTATGGGTTCTCTCAACAAGCCTCATGTTGGGTTGTATTTGAGAGTTTTGAGGGGAGCAACAATAATTGATATATCTAATCTAACTTATAATAAAAGACTCCAAATAATGATACATCGTATTCTGTCCTTCAAACTCATAAATTTTATTTATATTTTTTTTAATAAATTTCTTTTAATATTAATATTAATTAAACCAATATATAAATATCACTTATTTTTATCCTTATCTTTATCTAAAATTAATAAATAACTTCAATTTTGCAATTTAGACCCTTTGTTTTTTTACTTTTAACCCAAAGTTTTTCATCTTTTGCAATTTAATCTCACCTCTTTTTTATTTTCAATTTTGGTCCACCATACTTTTCATCTTTCCCAAGTTTTTCGTTTCGTTCTAAATTTTGTGAGTTAATGCACCGCAACATGTGTGTGGGTTCAACATTTTTTCCTATATTTTTTCCCGTTCAACTGGCCCGTCGCGTCACATCCATTTTTTTTGCGTTTGAGAAGTTCGTCCAACACGCGGGTCCTGGATGGACTTAGTTATTTTTTTCTATTTTTACGTTTCGGTTTAATTTCTCAGCAACGAGCGTGCGTGACTCAAAGATTTTACGTCTGCTTTTCGCTTGGCTTTATTTTTTTCCAGTTTTTATTTATTTTGTTTTTACGAGTTTTTCCGGTGTTGGTGGTCGCTGACAATGGTGCAGTATTGCTACTACTTAACACAGTTTTATGACAACCGCTGCAACGCAGGGGCTTAATACTAGTATATATAAATAATAAGGGCTTTTCCTCGTAAAAATTCTTGTGTTCAATTACATTATTCATCAAGCATTCATTTTACCACCGTTAATCACCTAAGCACTCTATCTCACTTTACAAATTTGGTTACATTATACTTAATCGGATTTTTTTACCAAAACAATCATATTTCATCATACTACTACTACAAATGGGTTTTCACTTTTAAGTCATCAATTAACCAAATTCAAACATAATTCTTGTTCTATGAGGTGATTCTAACTCACAACCATACTAATTTTCATTTGAACTCAAGGATTGGTTGCAATCCACTTTCTACAAAATCACTAAATCATGAAATTGAACTTACATTTATGTTAAGAACACTTAAATGATGGCGAATTAGTGTTCATGCTTACAATCAAGCTTCGATTTCCCTTTCAATTTTAATGATTTTGCTAAGTTAGAGGGTTTCCTCTCTCTTTCTCTTGCTCCTGTCGACACAAACACACACCAGTGTGTGTTTGGGTTTTAAGTTTTGTTTTTATATATTATCTTTTAATTTATTCTAATTTGGCCCCTCATGTTTGGATATTTGTATTTTATGGGTAAAATCTATTCTTTAAGTTAAGATTTTTACTTGCACTTAAACTAGGTTCATAACAACGATTATGTTTATAAATAGTTATCTTTGACATATACACATATAAAAAGACTTTGGGGGTGTTATATTAGTATTTACATTTTATCCCCTTATAAAAAACAAACGACCCCACAATTTTTAAATGACTATAACTTTTTCGTACTCTAATATTATTTTTTAAAAATTACACCAATAAAACAAGAATTTTATTCTCTTTAATTTGAGTATAGTATAACTATAGTTATTTTAATAAAAAATTGATATATTACGTGATTAACAATGTCTAGTGTTGAGCAAAATCCGAATCGTTTACCAAAAACAGATGAAACCGAACAAAAATCAACAAAAAACTAAATTAACTGAAAACTGATTAGCTAAAAACCGATTAATCGAAAACCGAATTAACCAAAAACTGATTATCAGTTTTTCAGCCTCGTTTAATCAAAATTAACCAAACCGAACTAATTATTTGTATTTTTATATATTTCTAGCTTTTATACATCTGGTTCATGTATTTCATATTTTATACCTCCATTTGATGTATTTATATTTTCATTTCATGTGTTTATATATTAATTTCATGCACTTACACCCCAGGTTTGGTTTCGGCTATTAACCGAACGGAATAATAAACTGTCAATCTAACCGAACTGATTAACTAAAAACGATTTGTTAATAGAATAGACAAACTATGAGTCCGATTCAAGATAATAACTGAACCGATCGAATAATGCACATCATAATCAAATACACTAACCCATAACTTTTAAAGAAAAATGTTGGTAAGAAACTAGAAAAGTAGAAAAAAACCGATTTGTTAATAGAATAGACAAACTATGAGTCCGATTCAAGATAATAACTGAACCGATCGAATAATGCACACCGTAATCAAATACACTAACCCATAACTTTTAAAGAAAAATGCTGGTAAGAAACTAGAAAAGTAGAAAAAAACCGATTTGTTAATAGAATAGACAAACTATGAGTCCGATTCAAGATAATAACTGAACCGATCGAATAATGCACACCATAAACAAATACGCTAACCCATAACTTTTAAAGAAAAATGCTGGTAAGAAACTAGAAAAGTAGAAAAAAACCGATTTGTTAATAGAATAGACAAACTATGAGTCCGATTCAAGATAATAACTGAACCGATCGAATAATGCACACCATAATCAAATACACTAACCCATAACTTTTAAAGAAAAATGCTGGTAAGAAACTAGAAAAGTAGAAAAAAACCGATTTGTTAATAGAATAGACAAACTATGAGTCCGATTCAAGATAATAACTGAACCGATCGAATAATGCACACCATAATCAAATACACTAACCCATAACTTTTAAAGAAAAATGCTGGTAAGAAACTAGAAAAGTAGAAAAAAACCGATTTGTTAATAGAATAGACAAACTATGAGTCCGATTCAAGATAATAACTGAACCGATCGAATAATGCACACCATAATCAAATACACTAACCCATAACTTTTAAAGAAAAATGCTGGTAAGAAACTAGAAAAGTAGAAAAAAACCGATTTGTTAATAGAATAGACAAACTATGAGTCCGATTCAAGATAATAACTGAACCGATCGAATAATGCACACCATAATCAAATACGCTAACCCATAACTTTTAAAGAAAAATGCTCGTAAGAAACTAGAAAAGTAGAAAAAAAACCGATTTGTTAATAGAATAGACAAACTATGAGTCCGATTCAAGATAATAACTGAACCGATCGAATAATGCACACCATAATTAAATACACTAACCCATAACTTTTAAAGAAAAATGCTGGGAAGAAACTAGAAAAGTAGAAACGCCATTTCTGTGACTCCAATCTCTGTCCGAGTTAGCCGTACGAAGAGGCAAGAAATAACACTTCAACGTGGAAGTGAAATCACCACATCATTCTATACACTTCTTCTTCTTCTTCGTGTTCTCTGTAAATCAACGTATTACTGCAATGGCACACCTCAATGCGGCAGCCTCTGCCCTAACTGCTTCACCACTCTTCCCTCCTCTCAATCGTAACATTTCTTTTTTACACTTTTATCATATGCATCATTTATCAAATTACATTCAACATTTAACCTTCATCCATAGCTTGAATTGAAATGGGGATAGTTATATGGATTTTTTTAATTAGTTTTGAGAATTGAATTCAGAATCAGTAGTTAATGTTGATTTAGGGAGTAATACTTAATTCGAATCAAAGGAGATTAGGGTTTAAGACAGAATTATTAAATGAAAGCGGAATCGTAGAGGATTAATGATTTGAGTTACTCATAGAGAGGAAAACTTGATTTAAGTTTGAACTTTGAAGAATTTTTGTGTTTAATTAAATTTCAGGTGGACTTGTTCATTGGGGAAAAATGTTTCATTGTTCTTCTTTGGCGAAATTTCGTTCTAGTTCAGTGTTGTTTGGGAGTACTTCGAGGCGTGGACTACCGAGTCTGGTTGGTTGTGCACCGGTGGGGAACGATGTGGGGAGCATAGAAGTTTCTCAAGAAGAGGATGTGAAACCGTATGCGTGGCCTGATAAAAAGGTTGCATTCTCTGTTGGCGTTACTTGTTTTTTTATATTTTAGATGCATATTCATTGTGTAGCTTGCTTAGCTCACCGAATTAGATACAGGTTTATCAGTTATCATCATTTTATTAACACATTATTCCTATTTGTTATAGAGGCCAAGGGTGTGCATACTTGGTGGTGGATTTGGAGGACTATATACCGCTCTAAGATTGGAATCACTCACATGGCCCGAAGATAAGAAACCACAGGTAACAATGGTGAAACGCAACATGTTTCTTTATTCAAGATTTTTCTTTCATTCTCGCATTAGGTCATATTATATACAAATTTGATAATTGCTGCAGGTGATTCTTGTTGATCAATCTGAACGCTTTGTCTTTAAGCCTATGTTATATGAGCTTCTAACGGGAGGTACTTGCTTTCATTCATGGTTTAATGCTCAATTTTGACAATGGTATACTGATTGCTCTAAATATATTTTTGAGTACTTTAGAAGTAGACGCATGGGAGATTGCTCCTCGGTTTTCGGATCTGCTTGTAAACACCGGGGTGCAGTTTCTAAAAGATAAGGTGAAAGTCCTCAGTCCATGTGACCATGTGGGAATAAACGGGCCTAACGTATCCGGCTGTGGAGGAACTGTTCAACTTGAAAGTGGACTTGCTATCGAATATGATTGGTATCAAACCCCACAATTTTTTTAAAGAAAAAGATTACTTTGAGCTCATGACCTCATGTGCACTTGCTAATATGTATGTTTGTATGTGGGCAGCCAGGTTGGTACTTTCTTTAGGAGCTGAACCTAAGCTTGATATCATACCCGGTGCCGTTGAATATGCACTACCGTTCTCGACCCTGGATGATGCTCTTGTAAGTTTTAGACATAGTTAATTACTGGTTTACCGTTT
Source organism: Helianthus tuberosus (assembly GCA_030545235.1). Classification (NCBI taxonomy): domain Eukaryota; kingdom Viridiplantae; phylum Streptophyta; class Magnoliopsida; order Asterales; family Asteraceae; genus Helianthus; species Helianthus tuberosus. Next base: position 62,512,301 of record CM060354.1, on the reverse strand, counting down.
ATATGCAATTATTTAGGGCTGCAAACGAACTGAACTTTCAGCGAACAGTTCATGAACCGTTCGGCGGGAAGTTCGATTGTGTTGGTTCGTTTAATAAATAAACGAACACGGCCTCTGTTCATGTTCGTGAACGTTCGGTAACGTGTCCGTTTATGTCCGTTTGTGTTCGATAGTTAATTAAGGTTTTTAATTTTTAATTTTTATTTTTTATTTTTGATATTCTTTTATTTTTATTTGAGGTAACTAAGACAAATAAACCCTATTCCAGTATTCTCAACTTCATTAGTATATTTTGGGTGGATATACTTAATGTGTATGATGAAAGATGCATATTATATTCGAAATTTAATATATGTTCATGTGTTCGTTTATGTTCATGAACGTTCGTTTGTGTTCGTTTATGTTCATGAACACTTGTTTGTGTTCGTTTGTGTTCATAAACGTTCGTCTGTATTTGTTTCCGTTCATGAACGCTTGTTTGTGTTCGTTTGTGTTCATGAACGTTCGTTTGTGTTTGTGTGTGTTTATGAACATTTATTTGCGTTCGTTTGTGTTTGGTACCTAAAAGAACACAAACGAACACGAACACGTTCAGTTCCTTGATAAACGAACACGAACAGAAAATCTCGTTCGGCAAGTGTTCATGAACTATTCGTGAACACAAGTATTTCCTTAACAAACGAACACGAGTTGTTCGTGTTCGTTCGGTTTTGCAGCCCTAGCATAGTTATCTTTATTATCTAGTGTATACATTGTGATGCAGAAAGTAAATGACAGATTAACAAAACTGGAACGCGAGAATTTTGGTAAGGCAAATCCGATTCGTGTGGTGGTGGTAGGCCTTGGTTATTCAGGCGTTGAGCTGGCGGCCACAGTGTCGGAAAGACTAGAAGGTAAAGGAGTTGTGCAGGCCATCAGTGTTGACTCGTCAATCTTACCAGCTGCACCTCCTGGAAATAAAGAAGCCGCTCTAAAGGTTATAAAAATATCTTTTATTGCTAATCAATAAAGCCTTAGTGAATCCTATATCAATTCCCGTTAACATATCTCAAGATAAAAATAAAAGCTATTTCACAGGTTCTTAACTCGAGGAAAGTTGAGCTTCTACTAGGATATTTTGTGCGCCGCATAGGAAAATCAGGTGATTTTGTAACTTCTGGTGATGAATCAGGTGTTACAGCAAGGGGTAATAATCCTGAACAGTTAGTTGTGGAGGTACAGCCTACTGAAAAGGGTGCAAAAACACAACTTCTAGAAGCTGATTTGGTTCTATGGACCGTTGGAAATAAACCGTTACTTCCACAATTAGAGCCAAATGGGTGGCCTTTTGAGCTTCCTGTAACAGGTAGAGGTCAAGCAGAAACAGATGAAACGCTTCAAGTGAAGGGCCACCCACGTATATTTGCTGTTGGTGACTCTTCTGCTTTAAGAGATCCTAAAGGAAAAGTGCTTCCAGCCACTGCACAGGTACCATAGATAGAGGTGGCAACAGGTCAAAGTGTGTTGTTTTGACCCGAACCGTTTTTGTCTTAAACTGCGGTTTTTAAAAAATAATTTTGCAGGTTGCATTTCAGCAAGCAGATTTTGCTGGTTGGAACATTTGGGCTGCTATTAACAACCGTCCACTCTTGCCATTTAGGTTCGATGCTCAAATGTCACTTCCCTTTCCCAATAAATTTTCAATAGTCAATTTGATACATATTATATAAATAATATTTGTCTGTTTTTTAAATAGCTGAAAAAAAAAAGAATCCTTTGGTATAGACAAATATGGAGCAAGTTAACTCAATACATTTATTTATAAAAAATGATAGTGAACATGCATTATATTTATTTTACACATGTTACTCTTGTTTTGTGTACAGATTTCAGAATTTGGGTGAGATGATGGTCCTAGGGAGAAATGATGCTGCCATTACACCAAGTTTTATTGAGGGCCTAACATTGGAGGGTCCTATCGGCCATGCTGGTAATTATTCCGCACTTTGTGCATTTTACCTTTTGGTAGAGGTGACAAATTGACCCATTTACTTATGGTCAAACCGGTAAAAACAACAAATTCAGCTTAAATGGTAATGGGTCAAAAGTTTGCAAAAGTAAAATTTTTAATTCCAAAATTTAGATTATTAATGAAATAGTCTACTTTGGTAATCATGACATACTAATTATATAACTTTCGGACAAAAAGTGTTTTGTTTGGAGCAACCCCACCCATCCTCTCTCACCCACACTAAACACTACATTTTGACCCGCTACCCAACCCGTTCATTTTGCCACTGCTACTTGTCATTAAACCTCATAGATTGAATGATGGTGGTTTTGTGTTACAAAATGCAGCTAGGAAACTAGCCTACTTGATCAGGCTACCAACCGACGAGCATCGGGTTAAAGTTGGGATCAGTTGGCTTGCCAAGTCTGCGGTAGATTCCATTGCAACAGTGCAGAGTAACATCACCAAAGTTCTTTCGGATTCTTAATCTCTCTTTTGTAATGAAAATGAAATTTGCCTTCGGTTCAATAAATCATAATGTGGTATATAATTTATACAAGGTATTAGCCGCCTTTATGCCGTCACGTCGTAATAATAACATTGCTATCTGGTTTCTCTGGCTTTAAATCTTTCGTATACATTGTTCCCATTGTAATCTTGTGGGTTCTTCAACAATATCTTCAACATGTAGGCATAAACACTAGAATTATCCCCATGATAAAACTTTCGTTTCGAAATGCTGAGATCCCTTGCAATGTATGCTTACCCAGCCATATCATCTAGTATGTAATCAGTTACCTATTATGTACGTGTCAAAATAAATTCAAGTTGGTTTGCATTTTGACTTAATATTTTCGGAAATAAGTCAAGTCAAATATAATTAGTTTTCGTTTTTTATGTACGTTTTCAAATAGTCTAAGTTTTGGCGTAAATTTGGTTTGGAAACGATCCCGATCCGTGTCAAATAAATATGTGCTCACTCGACAGCATATGACGGCATAAATTCTATAAATTCGAGTTAACGTATGTTTTGACGCCGCCGCAACACGCAACGGGTGAAATTACTAGTTATTTATTAAAGTTAAGTGTAGGATCTAAAAGTTCATTTGTTTCTTTTTCGTCACAGATTCTCAATGTATTGCGTTTACCACTTTTAATACCATGATGACATTTGAAACTTGAAATTATGTGTTATGATGAACGTAAATTGTTTTTTTTTTTTTTTTACTTGAAGATATAATTCTAATGATGTGACATACATGTAGCACACTAGCTTTTCTTTGGTCACATGCAGAACATCATTGGCTGAAAACAGTAAGATTTCAAAAACAAAACGAACTCATAACCGCAGTCGAAAAGAATCGGTTTTTACACAAATCGACAAACTAAACCATATGACAATCAACTGCTGTCACCGATCCCCGAAGACTCACCAACGTCTTCAACTCTCACCGCCTGTTCAACCTCAACCACCTTCCCTCGGTTCCTACCACCATCAACCACCTTATTAAACCGCTCGACCCAAACATCATAATCAACCGAATACGGTGTCCCAACAATCCCATCAATATAATCAGCAAACGCCTTCAATAACGATGACACTTCACCGAGGTACTGTTGAATCACCCTCTTCCGCCAACATCTTTCCCGCCACTTTAACGCGGATTCGATTGAGTCAACCTGTTCTTGACTCGCCATTTTCCCGCCACATATGTAGTAAAGAACGTAAACCAGACTCTCGGCGTCGGAAGAAGGACAAAGCTTGCCATGCTGTAACGCATATGCCGACGAGAATTGTAGATTCACCGCAGGACACGTGTCTTTATCGTCCAAAACCGCACGACCCCACGAAACTAAAACGTAAAATCCGTTTGTTGTTATGATGTTTTCGGGACAAATGTCGCCATGCTGGACATTTGCTGACTTGGCGCTTTTGAGAGCCGAGAGACAATCACGACAGCAACGGATCGCGTCGTCGGAAGTAAAAGGGATGGATTTTGTTGACAACGGTTGACCGATGGGATGCACGACTAGTATCGGAGTACCGCATGACGGATGATCACACCTCCCTTTCGGACTCTGTCGTGTACAGGTACCGGAATGCAAGATTCTGCCGTTAGAAACAATTTGCGGAAGATTCTTGCTACAGATTCCTTGATCCGCGAAAATGTTCAAGATCTTTGTTTGCCGTTGGACTTGATACCATAAACTCATATCTTCCCATGAAGGTTCTAATCGGGTCGGGTGCGCACCGACGTATAACATCAACGGCTCTGTCGGAAATTCTAACGAAAACGCTTCATAACAACACCCGTTCCAACCTTGCAACAACTCCTGTATCTGAAACCGATCTTGAACCGCTTCAAGTTCCAATATTTCTCCTTTCTCGAGCTTCAACCGGTGATCTTGAATATGTTTCTCGACAATTTTGACACTTTCGGCATCATAATCAACGGGTATTATCGCCTTTTCACTATCTCCCACCAGCCGCCGCTCAACTCGCCGTTGATGAAGACGACGGCCATGATCCGTCGCTAATGACGTTATCGACCTTCTTGACTCTCCACACCATTGAACGATCGAGTAATACGTCGCTAAAACGATCTGCAAACATCCCAAATCTCTCCAGTTTGCGTTACCTAACTTGTTCCAAATCCGATCAACCTGCGAAACTTTAACTTCCGCATGGTTTATAATCCAGTTTACCATCGATAAATACGGATTACCCGACACTAATTCAAGTTTTCCCATATCACCTTCGAGTTTAACCACACCACCGAAGCTGGAATCGAGAACTAAGACGTAAACGCAATCGTTGCTAGCAGATGTATACTTGCTTAATGTTCTTGACAACAGTATACGTGCAGCGTAAAACAGAGCTTTACATATAGAAGACGACGACATTGTTAACTCGTTTTCGTTTATAATGTTGTGTCTGTAAACCGCAAAGTGGACAACCTGATCCCACCGCACATGGGGGTCGGATTCGTTTCTCGAAACTAACGCAGCACCACAAAGTGAATCAAGTCTTCGTCTTGCTATCGCTTTCTCGACAGTATAAAATTTGGATCCAGAATAACGAGGGCACCATATCGAATACGGGGATGGCCCGTTTTCATCCCATAATGAATGCCATAAAGAATAAGTAATAGCATGCAAGAAATCTTCAAGTGCTAAGAATTCTTGTTCTTTTGAGGTGTGAGTGGACTGAGGGGAGCATGGCATACGGTGTAATTGTTGAAATAACACGGATTCCAATGCGAAATCGAGGTTTTGTAACTCATCAAGTGCAAAAGGTGACATGAAACTGTGATCTGTGACCCATTCCTCAAGGTGTTGTGTGAATAAATCGATGTCGGTTAGGTTTCTTGCGATTTCTTTAGTTGCTTTGAATCCTTGTTTCGAGCTTGTTCCACTACGCGACGAAATAACTGCATTCGGTAGGATTTGAAATGAGTTATGAAAGTTATAACTTGGGTAAATTAAATTCGCATTAGACTAACGATGCAAACCTGATTCGGTCTTTCGGAAACTTCCATCCAAACTTTGACCACCAACCGAACCCAAATCGTATTGACTTGAACCTAAACAGGTAAAGATAACAAAACATCGTTTATACGTCTAAATACGTCTAAATGGTGAAAAGTGTACACGAAAAAAACAGGCTTATGTCGATAACCAAACGAGTTATTATTTCACTTTCGAGTGTTTGGGCAACTGATGATACTTATTATTTCTCATTATTTAGTGTCAAAATAACTAAATATGGATAATAAATCACCTATCCTAGCTCTAACCAACTGGTTAACTAATTATCCATTTCTAAAAGACATTAATTGGTCTAATGTTAGACCCATAGGCATATTCTAAACCTTATAAAGGCATTAAATGTCTCTCAAATGCATCTTTTCTTCAAGTTAAAGGGTGTTTTGATGTGCTTTTTCAAACAAATTATCACCAATTCAAGAATCAAAAACCAGATAACTTGGAAATCAGATAGGGGTACTTAGGTAATCTTACATTAATTTCTCCAAATTTGGTTATTTTGACCTTAAAAATCATAATCACACTTAGGGTTAAACACTCATAATATACTTAAAACACTATAATAACCAAAACCTATCTTCATTTCATACAAACAGAATATACAACCAAATCTAAGAACCCAAAAGATGTTTACAAGAACCAAGAACACACACATACACACACAACATAAGCCAAGAAACTTGAAAATAACTCACCTATCTGCATATTGGTGTCTGAAAATGGAAAAAAGCTGCAAGATTTAGAAACCCCAGAATGGGTTCAGTTAAAAACACAATATTTAGCATCCTCCACACCACAAAACTAGATGCAATCACTCCCCATGGAGCCCAATGTGGAGCAAAGAATGAAACCCTGATATCACAAAGACAGATAGATAGATAATTATTATAAGAAGTGACAGAAAGAATGGGGGAAAAGAAGTAACATGCCAAAAAAGAAAAAACTGAAACAGCTTACAATGATGAAGATGATGCTGATGATGCTTCCCACTCTCATATCCACCCACACCCACATGAGTTTTTTTATTATTAATATTATTGAGTGAAGGAATGTATGTAATATAAAATGGGAAAAATTTGGTTGTTTGGGTTGTTTTTGTTTTGTATTTGTTTGTAGGTTGTGTTGGTTCTTGTCTGGTCTTGTGCTTTACCAACCTTTGAATCTTTCTTTTGAAGCTCTCTTGATTCCCAAGAGACCCCATTTTCAATGACAATATATTATTTATTTAAAGTGATTTTCAGTCACAACTTTCAAGATTCATAAAGATTAAGATGAGGGTTTTTTTTTTTTTTTTTTTTTTTTTTTTCTAAGAGTAAATTGTCATTTTAGTCCCTGAGTTTTGTCCAAATTTGCCAGTTTAGTCCAAATAGTTTTTTTTTTGCATCTAGGTCCCTGACTTTTACATTTTGTTGCCATTTTGATCATTTTGCCTAACTCCATCCATAAACCCCATCTGTAACCAGGGGTATTTTGAGGATTTCCTTAAAATATGTTTTCAGTTGCCATTTTGATCCAATTACAAAAAATCAAAAAAATTCCAAAAAATTCAAAAAAATCTAAAAATAAAAAATTTTCTAAAAAATCATAAAAATTCTAAAAAATTCAAAAAAATCAAAAAAATTCTAAAAAATCATAAAAATTCAAAATAATCTAAAAAATTCTAAAAAAATCCAAAAATCATTAAATGTAACGGCACGAACCGTTTCGACCCGTACCGTTTCGAACCGAACCGTTTCGACCCGTACCGTATCGAACCGAACCGTTTTGACGCGAACCGTTTGGAACCCGTACCGTTTCGAACCCGTACCGTATCGAACCGAACCGTTTCTAGCCGAACCGTTTCGACCCGTACCGTATCAAACCGAACCGTTTCGACGCGAACCGTTTCGACGCGAACCGTTTCGAACCGAACCGTTTCGACCCGTACCGTTTCGAACCGTACCGGATCGAAACAGTACGGGTCGAAACGATTCGTGTCGAACCGTTTCGGGTTCGAAACGGTTCGGGTTCGAAACGGTACGGGTCGAAACGGTACGGGTTCGAAACGGTACGGGTTCGAAACGGTACGGGTCGATTCGGGTTTGAAACGGTTCGGGTTCGAAACGGTACGGGTCGAAACGGTACGGGTTCGAAACGGTACAGGTTCGAAACGGTACGGGTTCGAAACAGTACGGGTCGAAACGATTCGGTTCGAAACGGTACGGTTCGAAACGGTACGGATCGAAACGGTTCGCGTCGAAACGGTTCGCGTCGAAACGGTTCGGTTCGATACGGTTCGGGTCGAAACGGTTCGGTTCGAAACGATTCGCGTCGAAACGGTTCGGCTAGAAACGGTTCGGGTCAAAACGGTTCGGTTCGATACGGTACGGGTTCAAAACGGTTCGCGTCAAAACGGTTCGGTTCGATACGGTACGGGTCGAAACAGTTCGGTTCGAAACGGTACGGGTCGAAACGGTTCGTGCCGAAACATTTAATGATTTTTGGATTTTTTTTAGAATTTTTTTGATTTTTTAGAATTTTTATGATTTTTTAGAAATTTTTTTATTTTTAGATTTTTTTGGAATTTTTTTGATTTTTTGTAATTGGATCAAAATGGCAACTGAAAACATATTTTAAGGAAATCCCCAAAATACCCCTGGTTACAGATGGGGTTTATGGATGGAGTTAGGCAAAATGATCAAAACGGCAACAAAATGTAAAAGTCAGGGACCCAAATGCAAAAAAAAAAAAAAACTATTTGGACTAAACTGGCAAATTTGGACAAAACTCAGGGACTAAAATGGCAATTTACTCTTTTTCTAATAATGTCTAGATTAAGTGGTGAAAGACTTCTATTTCTCTTAAAAGATGCAGGTTCAACTTCCACTTAGGGGCTGTTTGGTAGCCCCTTAATCTATTCAGAGGTTGTCTCTTAATGAAATCATTTGTGGCCCTTATGTCTGAATGAATAAGAGGTAACCTTATGTCTAACTGGATAAGAGGTAACATCTGAATTGTAAACCATCACATGTCACATTCTTCTACATTATCTTTGTTAAACTCTTAAATGATTTCATTAAGAGGTAGCCTCTTAATGTCATTCAGATGCTACCAAACAGCCCCTTAGTGTAGAGTGAAACACTGGTGGACAATCATAAGAGACCCAAGAAAACATGTGTTTGATCCTTGAGCCAAACAAGTTCTACTAGTAATTTCATCGTCATGTCTATAAGCGGGTGGGTTACCGGGTTTTCCTTGAAATTGGTAGTGGACTCGGATTATTCTCGAAGTACTTCGTTTGTTCAAGTGGGTACCCCGAAAGTGATTGAGATTGATTCTGTTGGTCGTTAAAAAATGAGTTTTTTTGTTTTGTTTGGTTTTGTATGGTTTTTAATAAATGGAGTTTGATTGTATGGTTGGATGAGGAATGGAATTGTCAATTGTATGTGTGTGGACCATGTGGCAATTAACCATTAAGTTTGTCAAAGTGAAGGGGAAATAAATAAATAGAATAAAAAATAAAGAAGAGGAGGCTATGTTATTAATTTTCTTTTGGGAATGAAAGTGAAAGGAAAATGAAAGAACAAGATCGGTATCTTTTATTTTTGAGTAAACTTCCGTTTTGCTCCCTGTGGTTTGGTCATTTTAACGGTTTTGCCCCAAACCTATAAAAATAGCCATTTTACTCCCTAATGTTTTGGTTTTGTTGCCAGTTTGCTCTCTGCGGGGAGTAAAATGGAAACACAAACAATTTGGATGGAGTTAGTGGCGGGGAGCAAAATGGCAAAAAAACCGAAATATTAGGGAGCAAAATGGCTATTTTTAAAGGTTTGGAGCAAAACCGTTAAAGTGATCAAACCACAGGGAGCAAAACGGAAGTTTACTCTTTATTTTTTATTCAGAAAAGAAAGAAAAGGAAGTTATTTTTTATATTTATCAATAAAAAATAGAGAAAAATGCCCGGATAGTCCCTGTGGTTTTACCTTTTTTCACCTATAGTCCCTATCTTTCTAAAACTACTTGAATAGTCCCTGTGGTTTTCCGTTTTGTTCTCGGATAGTCCCTGGGTCTAACTTCAGTTACTTTTCTCTGTTAAAATGATGTGAAATGACAAAAATACCCTTTCCTTAAAAGGCCAAACCACAGGTACTATCCGGGCATTTTTCTCTTTTTATTTATAAAACTCCACCACCACACTTCATCTTCAACCTCCACCCACCATCACCCTCCTCCACCCTCCACCATCACCCTTTCTCTCTCTCCAATTTCGGCGAAAGTCCGGCTACTCACGGTGGAACCAGGGTTTTCCGGCCGTTTTTCACCGTGTCGCGAAATCTGAACCGAATAACTTACAGCAGCCACCTCCATCTTCATTTAATCCCTCCACCTTCAAAATCTGAACCGTGTCGCGAAATCTGAACCGAAACAGATCTAACCTGTAGTTGAACCAAGTCACTTGAACTCGAAACTAAACCCGAACCAAACTCAAACTGATAACACCACCCACCACTGCCTTTGTCGCTGTCTTCGGCCGACATCTCCGTCGGCCACCACCACCATTGCGGCTCCACCTCCAATACATCCAAAACCACCAAAAATTGATTAAAAGATGTGTAAATCCTTCAACACCACCTCATCATCAATTCATTATCCTAATCATCATCGTCTTCAACCGCATCAGCATCATCATCAACGACAGCCGGCAACATCACCATTATCGGTCAGAAAATTAAAGAAAAGAAAAAAAAGAGAAGAAAGGGGACACCAGTTCTTACCGAGATACAAAACTTGTCGGAAGATTGCCTTCACCGTCGCTCACGGCCACTGTCGTCGTTCTCGCCGTCGCCGGCCGTCGGACACCTCGCCGGTTCCCTCCTTTCTCTGATTCCCCTCTCTATTTCTTTGTTCTCATCGTCTAGCAGCACCGTACGCCACCACCATCAGGTGGTGGCCGTATAATTTCGTGAAACAGGAGAGTGGTGTGTGGTGTGAGGGTCTCGTCGGAAGAGGAGGGTGGAGGTGGGGGAGGTGATTGGTCGGAGAACGAGGAGACGCCGGTAAAACCGGCCGGAGATCACCTCCGGTGATCGGAGTTCGGAGAGAGAGGGAGCAGGGGGATCTATAGTGTGCGGGTTTTGTGATTAGGGTTTCAAATGAAGAGGGTTTTGTTTTGTGATTAGGGTTTCAAATGCCCGGATAGTCCCTGTGGTTTGGCCTTTAAAAAAAAGGGTAAATTGGTCATTTCACACCCTCTTAACACCCACTTAACAGAGAAAAGTAACTGAAGTTAGACCCAGGGACTATCCGAGAACAAAACGGAAAACCACAGGGACTATTCAAGTAGTTTTAGAAAGATAGGGACTATAGGTGAAAAAAGGTGAAACCACAGGGACTATCCGGGCATTTTTCTCAAATAGAGAAAAATGCCCGGATAGTCCCTGTGGTTTTACAAATTCATAAATAACCATTTTTAGAATCTAAACGTGACTTTACAAATTCATAACTAATCATCCTTGTTTCATAATAAATTAGTGGGTTTTCCCGGGTTTCGCGGCAGGTTTTTAGTGGGTGTCGGTTCGTTTCATTACAAAACTAATACGATACAGACACACGATATAGCAATTGAAAGAAACAAAAACGAATACATAGGTGAATACAAATCCATATTGGACTAAACTTATACCGGTTATGAATAGTAAAAACTGGCAACAATTTTACAGGTATCAATGTTATTTGCTCTTAATCGAATCGGTTCGTCATGAAACCCGTAGAAACACCATAAAAAGCATAAAAATGAATACCTATATCTATGTTGTTTGTGTTTGTCACACTAAGGAAAAAAATAATTATATATACAATATTTGAACCAAAAGATTATAACTGAATAAAAATAAAAAAATTATTTATTTTAAATAAAAAAATATTTTCAAGAATTTATGAAGTTAAAAAAAAGTAAAACATCACTACTTACTTGGTATTCATAATTATTTATTTATTTTAGCATTGTTCATCAAGACTTTATATAAATATATAAATATAAAATAAAATATATATAATATCAATATTTCTCTTTTAGTTTAGTTCACCCCAAAACTATCATAAAACTTTTCATTCTACTTTTAGTTACCAAACTCTATTAACTACATATTTTTAATCCAACATACGGTAAACTTGATATACTATATTAGAGTAGGATCATTTATGAAGAAAATTTAATTAAGAAGAAATATAAAATTTAAATCATTTTTCTTTCATCTCATTTATTATCTTTGACTAATTAATTAGTTATAAAGACTATCATCTTCCACACTAATTTGTTTTGTCTATACGCATCAAAAGTTATCTTACAAATTTCGAAAATAAGTTACAAATTTAATTTAGTTAGTTATTAAAGAAGAATATTATAAATTAATGATCTATGTAAGTTTACCAATGTATCCTTACATTAAAATTAAATACAAATATTAAATGAATCAAAATGAAACATTATTATTGGTTGAAACTTCTTCGTTTTTCTTCTTATAAGTTTTTTTCTCATTTGAACTCTCCACTAATATATCAAACTACTATTGGGTAGGTGACTCGGTGAAACACCCAAATTGAGGAGGTCATGCGTTCAAGTTCCACAAGAAATAAAAATAAAATTTGTTGAAAGAAAGGATTTTTTGAACGACAAATTTGGATTGCTGACGGGCCACTGGAGTATCATCATACTACGAGTGGAACCACCTAAACATATCCATCTTCACTAAGCAATAAAGTCTGTACACTAATTCAAAAGAAAAACCAATAAATCTGAGAAAACCCTCTTGTGAGATCGAATCTAGAATCTAATGGTAGTTAACTCTTATCCCACCTAAAAATATCAATAGACTATAAAGTCATGGGCTTAAAAAAATTTAAACTAATAATTGTATGTTTCTAAAATTATGCATATATTCACTCCAAGTCTCCAACTATATGTGGAATACTTTTTCTTACCACCTGCCATTCAATCAATAACTCATAAACTAACGTCATTTTCTTAAAAGTTTACTTTTATTTTTATATATAGAAAAATTGTTTTAATATTTGTTTGTATCTTTATAAACAGTGTAAAAATGTTTTATGTTTTCATAAAAAAAATGTGTTGTCTTTTACTTATTTTTCTTTCTTAAATAAACTTAGGAAATATAAAACGTTTTACATAATGTCTCTTTATTTATTTTCTACTTAACATTTTTGAAATACAAAACAAACTTAGAGAAGACTTTGAAAAGACTTTGAAAAGGGAAAAATTAATAGAATAAACAAACAAAAGGTCATAATGAAAAAATCACATAAAAATGGGAAAAAAATAAATTGAAAAAGGTCTTAAAATAGTTATTAACTAGCAGAAGTCCCCGCACTCCGCTTCGAGCTTTCGATCGGTATCGGTTTGTTACACTATCGGTACGATTCGTATACTTAGTATAACTTTGACTATAGCTTACTTTACCTAAAAAATACTTTATTAAATTGTGGTACGTCGAGAAAACTATAAAAACAAATATTCTTGGTAGTAGCATACTTGTGTTAGTAGTTAAACCGTTCTTATGGACCAGCAATTTTACTAATATATATGATAATAACAAATTTTGTATTAACCGAGAAAAGTTGTAAATCATTCATGAGAAAATAAACACTTTTATTTAATATGTATATAATAAAATAAAAATCAAATATGTTTAGTTTAAAAAAAATTACTAAAAAGGCAACATAAAAACCTAATGGACCATGTGTAGACAGTACCTAAAGTTTACCATTCCTCACTAGACTCAAGCTCCAATTGTTGACAAACTTTAGAGGGTAAACAAAGTAATATAAGAAACCTAATGGACCATATGCGTAGAAGCCATCTTAAGTTTATTGTTTCTCCATATGTGATGGATTAATACTATGCTAGTGGGTTACCATCCGCGTTTCACGGCGGGTTCAAACCATAGATAAAAAAAGCAATTGCGAACGGACATTTTACGTAAAGGTAAAAAACCACGCCACAACCATAATTCGAATGTCACAAAAAGTTATGGGTTGGTCCGTGATTGTATCGACATCTGTTATAACCATAAAAAAGAATACTTGCGACATGTTCGAAACGTGAATAAAATAACCTACTTACGACGGTACATACGAAAGTTAGAAAGACTTTATCTTGAGAAAAAAAAAACTAAAAAGGAACGACAATAAATAAATAAAAGAAAAAAAACTAAAAGTTTAGGGTCTGAATAATAATTACAATAAATTGTAAAGGGAAAAACTAAAGTTGAGGGTAAAATAGTGATTGTAATAAAGTGTAAGGATTGAAAATGAAAAAAAAAACAATTATTAAGATTAAGGGGCTAAACATGTTGTTACTAAAGTAGAGGGGTTGTACGATGAACTTATTAAAAATTAAAGGATGTAAATGAAAATTCTATTATAATGGCATTTTAGTAAATCAACCTAAAAGTAAGGACTTTTTGTTTAGTGTAGCTAATGGTGTAAATTAATATAAAGTATAATCATAAAACATTTAAAGCAGAAAAAAATTCATACTTATATCAATCTACGAATATAAGTATATGACGTTTGTTAATACAGTACGTATAGCAAAAATGTTGGTACAACGATGGCGTTTATTAATACAGTGCACATACAAAACATGTTGGTACAATATTAATATTAATGGTAAAATAAAAAAAAAGTAAAAAAGTTTGTGACTGAAAAAATAAAATATAAAAGCTCTTGTAACTTACATGATGTAGTAAAAAAAAGTAAAATAGGTTGTGGCTAAAAAGATAAATTTAAAAAAGGTCTTTTAGCTAACACGATGACTTTTTTTTTACTATATTTTATAATATAATATAGAATTTGACTGTTTACGAACTAGTTGAAAAGATGAAAGGGTAAACAAAGAAAAATGTAAGGTAAAGGGTGATGATGACGGGGGTAGCCCAAGACCAAATAAATTGACTAAATATGTACACGCTCAAAGGGCTAAATGGTTCAATGGTTGAAAAGCTGTGAGGTGGGGAAAAGCAATACGGAAACAGTAGCCAGTCACATCCAGGGATTGCTTCACCAACCCACAGCCGCAAAAGCAATGCAGGTCTGCAGAGCATACGCTATTATCCAGGGGTCAAAAGGCTTCAACCCCCGAAAGGGCAAGCCCCTCGCTGCAAGCAAGGTCACTAGTCAAATGAATGCCTCTTTGGGAGATGTCTTCTCCTATATAATTTGTCTTCTCCTATATAATTGACACTTCATTTACTGAGTTGGGACATTCTTGGCCAGGCCTGTTTCCTTAAACTCTGGTCATTCACATCGAGTACTTGCTTTATGCGAGTTGCTCACTTTCACATCCAACACACACATTCCGTTTGCTCCCACATCCGAATCTGAACATACTTCAGAGGAGGATCTTCAGCAAACAACAACGATAAACTAGTGAACCTCCTTCCACGTCTTGCAAACGTGGGGGGACCCCACGACCTGCGTTAGGCAAAGTTGAACCCTTCAACCCTTTTGCCTAACCAGCCAAGCTACTATCCTTGGTCTCTTATTTGTTGCATCAACAAGTTGGCGCCCACCGTGGGGCTACGCCGCTATTTCTCCTCAAGAAGACCTAGTAGTGTAGCTCTCTTCACTTAAAATCACCATGTCTGAAAGTGGATCCCCGGGTGAAGTAAATCAGATTCCAAACACCTCAACCCCGGGCAGTAGCCAAGCTCATGTGGCTATACCAACTTCTTTCTCAACTCCGGGAAGCACACCCGAGTTCCTCACCTTCAACACACCAACTCCGTCCAGATCCGGAGTTCCTTCTCCCAATATCGGTGTCTCTGACGCCCCAGCGCGTGTTGAACTTACCCCCGAGGGGGTTGCCAACAATTTCCTGGAATTGAGGTCTCTTCTCAACCAGCATGTGAATAGAGAAAGAGAAAATGGGGTGAGAATCCGCCTAGATTATGACGAGCCAGAACCAACGTTGTCTCCCGGACCACCTCCCCTTCCTTTTACAACTAGAAACGAGGCTGGTCCCAGTAATCCTTCAAACCCTCACCCATATCTGTCCACAATGGCGAATCCCACAGTGCATCCCATCTTCTCTTCCCAACCAATTACTAGTGGTGCTCCTTTGGGACATGAGCTAACCCTTGACCAGCTCCTACAGTCCCCAGTAACAAACTTTCCAGCATCTACAACAACCACGTGGGAGCAAGCTCTGTCCGTGCTCCCTCTGGCACGAAGTGCTGTTATGAGCACTCCCTTTGGAGTAAGCTGCTCGGTTGCACCTGGAAGCCTTCAAGGCTTCAACCTTATGCCCTCAATAATGACCCAGATGATGGCCAACTTCCCGTGGCAACACTTTATTAATCAGGTGCTAGCCACTCAGGGAAACAACGGCAATGACAATAATGTGGATGCAAGGGCTGAAGAAGACTTGGCTAAACCATATAAGCCAAGTAACCTTTCATGCTTTTCACAGCAAATAGCTGATTATGATTTTCAAGCAAAGATCAAGATGCCTCCACACATTAAAACGTACGATGGGACTGAAGATCCTGAGGACCATCTTCAGATCTTTACCGGTGCAACAAGGATAGAAAAGTGGTCAAACGCTGAATGTTGCCTAATGTTCATGCAAACCCTTGTTGGATCAGCTAGGATCTGGTTCAACGACTTACCTGCACGAAGCGTTCGAAGCTTCGACGACCTCAGCAAGGGTTTTTTGGCCAATTTCTCCCAACAAAGACGATACGTCAAAGACGCGACAGTAATCTTCCAGATAAAACAACGTGATGACGAAAGCCTTCGAGCGTTCATTGAACGACATAAGAAGGAAGGTCTAACTTATGTAGGGGCGGACGAGAAAATGAGGGTAGCCGGTTTCATGAACGCTATCACCTCAAAATATCTCACAAGAGATTTCAACAAATCTCTGCCCAGAACCTTGGAAAAAGCTCTCGAGAGAGCAGAAGCCCACATCCGAGGAGAGGAGGCAGTAGACATTAAAGAGCAAAGGAAAAGAGGGTCCAGTTGGCGGGACAGCAGCCCAGCCAGAAAAAGAGGGAATTTTAACTCCTATGACAAACGTCAAAAAGGTTCAGACCATCAAAGGCCTGAAGGTCGGAACCCCCCAACCAGAGAAAAAGGCATGAGCTTCACACCCCTCACAAAAACTCCTCAAGAGATCCTTGCAACGGAAGAAGGCAAGCAAAACTTTCGACCTCCTAGACCTCTCCCTAAAAGCAGAAAAAATGAGAACTCTACACAATATTGCGAGTTTCATGAAGAAAAAGGTCACCACACCAATGATTGCTTCCAACTCAAGAAAAGAATTGAAGAAGCTGTTAAGTCCGGAGAACTCGCTCATTTGGTAAAGGGAGTCCGGGATAAAATGGCTGAAGGAAAAGGCAAGGAAGTCAATATGGTGGATTTTGATGGAAGGGTTCCTCATAAAAGACAGCGGTTGGAAGCTTGGGAGCTTCAATGTGTCTGCTTCCCCCCAACGGAGAAAGACCCTCTCTCTAGCCCTCTTGTGGTAGAAGCTACCGTGGGAACGTTGCAAACATGTAAGGCATACATAGACACTGGGGCAGCCACTGAAATCATGTTCGAGAAATTCTTCAACCGCTTGAGTAATGAAGAACGTTCAAGGCTTCAACCCTCTGGAACCTCTATAAAAGGTATCGCCGATATACCCCTCAAGCCCTTAGGGCAACTGACACTTAATGTTCGTTTCAGTGAAGGTTTGAAAGAAAAAACCCAACCACTCACCTTTGTGGTTATCAACATCCCCTCAAGCTATGACGTGATCATTGGAAGGCCAGGGCAGTGTGCATTCTACATGGCCGTGTCTGTTGGCCATGGCACAGTCAAATTTCCTACCGAGAGGGGCATAGCAACCCTTCAACCCTCTCAAGAAGCTTACATGGTTGAGGGTGAAAGCTCAAACAGTGAAGAAGACAGGCAAAGGTTGGTCATAAACCCTAAGTACCCTGAACAAAGAATAAGGGTCAACCCAAGCCTTTCTCAAGAGACCCTTTCGTATCTCGAAAAGCTGCTAACACATTACAGCGATGTCTTCGCTTGGTGTCCAGAAGATATGACAGGGATCCCTCGGAACATTGCTGAGCATGAGTTAAGAATACCACCGGACGTCAAGCCTGTGGTCCAAAAGAAAAGAAGCCTAGCACCCGAGAGAAGTCTGGCAGCCTGCCAAGAGGTTGAAAAGCTTGTGTCAGCCGGCATTCTCCGAGAAGTCAAGTACCAATCATGGGTTGCAAACCCGGTTATGGTCAAGAAACCTGACAACTCTTGGAGGATGTGCATAGATTTCAAGGATCTTAACAAGGCTTGTCCTAAGGATTGCTATCCACTACCGGAAATTGATCTCAAGGTTGACTCCCTCACCGGTTACTCGTTCAAATGCTTTCTTGATGCATACAAAGGTTACCACCAAATCCTCATGAAGGAAGAGGATGAGGAAAAAACAGCCTTTCACACGGACAAAGGGATCTTTTGTTATCAAAAGATGCCTTTTGGCCTCAAAAATGCCGGTGCAACCTACCAACGACTCGTTGACAAAGCCTTTGCAAGCCAAATTGGTAAAAACATGGAGGCATATGTCGATGACTTGGTGATCAAAAGCAAGACGGAGTATCAAATGCTCGACGACATTCAAGAAACTTTCAAGAATCTCAGAAAGGTTAACATGAAGCTTAACCCAGAAAAATGCTCATTTGGATTTGAAGAAGGAAAGTTCTTGGGTCACATTGTTGGGAAACAAAGCATCAAGGCTAACCCAAACAAAGTGAAAGTTGTTCTTGAAACCAAACCACCAAAAACCAAGAAGGAGGTTGAAAGCTTAAACGGGAAGCTTGCAGCCTTGAAGCGTTTTACCTCAAAGTTGGCCGAAAGATCTCTGCCCTTCTACAAAACACTCAAGAACTGCTCAGATAAGAAGGATTTCAAATGGACTGAGGAAGCTGAAGAAGCTTTCAACCAGATGAAGCAACATCTAGCTTCCTTACCAGATATTGCGGCACCTGAAGCTGGGGAGTTAATATCAGTGTACCTCTCAGTTGCTGACGAGGCCATCAGTGCAGTCCTCACCATTAAGCGAGACAAGGCCCAGGTACCCGTTTATTTTTTCAGCAAAACTTTAAAATTGGCTGAAACGAAATATCCTCCCCTTGAAAAGCTTGCCCTAGCCCTAGTTCAAACAGCTAGAAGGCTTCGAAGGTATTTCCAAGCACACCCTATACAAGTGGTCACCAACCAACCTATTAAGAGTGTGCTTGAAAGACCTGAAAACTCGGGACAATTAGCTAAGTGGGCCATAGAACTAGGTGAGCATAACATCACCTATGTCCCAAGAAAGGCTATCAAGGCCCAAGTCTTGGCTGATTTCATTGTGGAAGTCCCAAACCAAGCAATCACTGAAGTAAATACTACCACCACTGAACCTTCCAACCCTGAAGCCTGGAAGCTTTTTACCGACGGGGCTTCAAGCGTTGAGGGGTCAGGGGCTGGGCTAATTTTGATCAACCCAGAAGGGTTGGAATTCACATATGCTCTCCGTTTTGATTTTCAGACCACCAATAACGAGGCTGAATACGAGGCACTAATAGCTGGCTTAAGGCTGGCTAAAGAAATGAAGGTTGAAAAGCTTGAAGTGTTCACAGATTCGTTGCTGGTCTCAAGCCAAGTAAATGATAACTATGTAGCCAAAGAGCCCAACATGAAAAAATACAGAGAAAAATCCAAGGAGCTGATGAGTACCTTCCAAGCATGCAACATCAAACAGATCCCCAGATCTCAAAACAAAAAGGCTGATGCCCTAAGTAAGCTTGCATCTCTCACTTTCGCCCACCTTACCAAGAAGGTGCTGGTAGAAGTGTTGAAGGCCCCATCAATTGACGAATTGGAGGTTCAAGATGTAGTTACCGAGGAAGATCCAAACTGGATGACTCCCATCAAAAAGTTCCTTAAAAAAGGTGAATTACCCAATGATCAAGTAGAAGCTAAAAGGGTTGAAATCAAGGCAAGGCAATATGTACTACAAGGAGAAACCCTTTACAAAAAGGGTTACCTTGCTCCCTTGCTAAGATGTGTCGGTCCTGAGCAAAGTAAGTATTTGATCAAAGAAATTCACGAAGGTATATGCGGAGCTCACTTTGGAGCTAGGTCGGTGGTTGCAAAGCTCATGAACCTTGGGTATTTCTGGCCCTCAATGCACCGTGATACAGCCGAACAGTTAAGGAAATGTGATGCTTGCCAGATTCATGCACCAATCCCAAAAAGTCCCAAGCATGACTTGGTCCCGATAACCTCGGCATGGCCATTCCATAAATGGGGAATGGACATTGTTGGTCCATTTCCCCCAAGCAAAGGAGGAGTGAAATTCTTGCTGGTGGCAATAGATAATTTCACTAAGTGGCCCGAGGTCAAGCCACTTGCTAAGATCATGGGAAAACAGGTTATTGACTTTGTTTGGGAGAACATCATTTGCCGTTATGGATTGCCAGGAGTACTTGTCACTGATAACGGAAGGCAATTTGCTGAGAAGCCTTTTAGCGTTTGGTGCAAGGAATACAGAATCGACCAGGTTTTTAGCTCAATGGCTTATCCACAATCAAACGGTCAGGTTGAAAGGACGAATAGAAGCATAGTGGAAGGTATCAAGACAAGATTGGGAAGATACGAAAGCAACTGGCTTGAAGAATTGCCTAGTGTCCTATGGGCAATTAGAACAACCGAAAAAACAAGCCATAAGAAAACACCCTATAGCTTGGTATTTGGGTCCGAGGCTGTGATCCCCGCTGAGATAGGAGTTGTAACCCAGCGAATCGTCAACATGGATCCCGAAGCAAACCAAAATGAGACCATGTTGAACTTACAACTCCTAGAGGAAGCACGAGATCAAGCTGCAATCCAAGAAGCCAAATACAAGCAACAAATGGAAGCCTACTACAACAAGAAAGTCAAGAATGAACGATTCAAGCCAGGAGACCTGGTCCTCAGAAACAATGAAGCTAGCAAAAAGGAAAATCAAGGAAAGCTTGGCCCAAAATGGGAGCGTCCATATACCATCCTCGAAGCACACAAGGGTGGATCCTACAAGCTAGCAGATTCAGAAGGCAAAAGGCTTCCAAGGCATTGGAATGGCAAAACCTTGAAAAGGTTCCATGTTTAGACAGGAAAGTTTGGTTTGTATCAAAATGTATTTCGAACAACACTATGAATACCTTTTGTAAAAAGCAAGTATTGCTCGAATGAATGAAGTTGTTTTATAAAACTTGTCTTTCTATCCTTAGATCAGGTTGAGAACCTAGCAAAAAACTACATGGCAAGGGCCATGTAAGGGGATGAGCTCCCATGCCACATTGCTCAATAGGTTCAAGGGTTGAATGAACCTATATAAGGGGTGAGTTCCTAAATCAATACAACTCCATGAGACTTGTTAAGAAAAAATAGAATTGTCTCATAGACGGGTTTGAACAGCCTACACCAAATGTTCCCTAAGCCTTAAAATATAATCAACAAACAGGCTTATAAAGTCAAGTGAAGAACAAGGAAATGATAAAAAGGATAGGTGCTATGTCTTCTTGTTAAAAATACCAAGGCTAAGTGACTGCAGCACTGAACCCTTTAAGGTATAAAAAACATAAGGGCAGCACAAACTCGACAAAGACAAAGTTACAAAAAGACAAAGAAAATCTAAAAGAACAATACAACTTAGACAAAAAAATTTAAAAATACAAACCAAGTCAGATCACAAAACTAAGAAGCCTTCAAGGCTTCAAGCCACCCGGGTAACAACTCGAAACCTCAAAGGCTTCAACCTACTAACAGACAGCCAAAAGGCTTGGAAGGTTAGAGCCAAACAAACTGCCTTAACGAAACAGGCATAAGTATAAAAACATAACACACAGAAAATAGCTAAACATCATACCATATCAAAGAAAGCCCTAAAAGACTTTCAAATACAAGTTAAGGCAAGTCCTAGTAACTTGCAAATTTAACTATTGTTCAAACGGCCATACATGCCTTAAACACAACCAACAGGAACCTTAAGGGTTCCCGAAAACCTAACATTGTTTAAAGGTTACAAAACATAAATTGTTTTAAGAGTGCTAAGAAAGCTACGAATTCATGCATCAGTAGAAGGCTTAGAAGCCCCAGAACTACTACCTTTGGCCTTCTTAGTCTTCTTAGCCTTTTTAGCTTTTGGACCCAGATCCTCAACAGCTGAACCCTCCAAGCTGACATCCTTCGGAGCATCAGATTCCCCAGGAAAAGTATCTTCACTATCTCCCGAGTAGGAACGTTTCCTTGAAAGGGAGCTAAGCATTTCAGCACACAACTTTTCATTCAAACCATCTGGCTTCAGTTCCTGCAAAACGGAGAGAGGCTTACCATAACAAGAAGCAACCTGGCTCACATACGGGTATGACAACCTCTCCATTTGCTCAATGGAACTCTTAAAAACATCGGAAGCCTCGGGCCGGTACAGGGGAGACTTCTCCAAGGGATGACCAGACTCGTGAAGCTTATAACCCGCAATAAGACCTTGGTGTTTTCCCAGATTGAGCAGTTTAGTGTAGACATCACCAAGAGCGGAGTTAAATTAGTTAGAATGCAAGGGATAGGTAACCACCTGGTGAAAGCCCTGCTCAATGAGCCATTGGTTATCTCCAGTAGCCTGGGCAACCAAAGTCTTCAAACCATCCTTCTCCTTATCAAAAGCCTTTTGTTGCACAGCCAAGGCCTCCCGGTCAGCTTTCAGTTTCAATAGGCTAGCTTCAAAGCTCTTCTTGAGATCACCCATCTCAATTTCGTGCCTCTTTGTTAACTCCTCCTCTTTCTTGGTCCAAGCCAATTCCTTCTCAGAAAAGATCTTGATTTCCTTCTTCATGGCAGCAATTGAAGCTTTCATTTTCTCCTTCTTCTTGGAGGCCTCCTCATATTCCCGCATCCCTTTAGCAAAGCGAGTGACACCTTCAGCCAAAAAGGCAGAAAGGTTGCAGGAACTGAGCATCATCCTAGAAATAAGATGATCAGCCTCCATCTCAGATATGGCACTTCGAACACCGGGAGGAGCAAAATGAGCCAAGGCTTCGGCACAAACAGCAGGATCCTTAAAATTGTCACCAACCTTAACCCCCCAATTAGGCACATAAATGTCCTCTGAACCCTCGAAACTTTCAACGCTTTTTGGCTGACGAACCCTGAATAGCAGGAATGGCACCCTTCTTAACCAATTTCTTCTTCTTGCTTGAAACAATCAACTCCTTTTCCTTGCCCTTACTAACATCCACAACTTGATCCCCTGATGCCTCAATATCATCACTAACATCAATAGGCTCTGAACCAGAAGGTTGGTCAACACTTTTCAAATGGCGTTGGGAACGACGAGTAGAACCTATGGAAGCAGTAACCTTGGTAAAGCCTTTAACATTCGGAACATTCACATAACCAGAACCCTCAAACCTGTAATCAGAACCCTTGACAACCGCATTCTCACCAGGGGTAGCAGCAACATCATCAAAAGCAACGTCAAAAGTATCATCGCTTTTGATAAAATCGAGGGCAGACATAGCTACAACACAAATGTAAAAGCACATGAGCAAACAAAAAGAAAAGAACAAAAAAGCAAGAAAAGAATAAATGCATACCCTTCCCATCTCTAATAAGCACCGGATCCCGGTTAGCCTTTTCCCACACTTTACTTATACCCAACAACACCAACAAATGCTCAGGGAAGGGACGAAGCCTCGAAGGACACTCCCTAAGAATTTCTAAAAAACGAGTGTTTATCTCAGAATCAGAGGGCTCCGGCTCGTTCAAAACAGCATCCGGGTGTCTCCAAACAAGTTTGAAGGGAACAATTTCCTCCGACACCCAGAAAAACCGATCTTTCCAAACCCCAAGTGTAGAAACCATGGATGAAATTAAACAAGTGTCAACTTGACTGGTTTCAAAGGTGAACCAATCACCATTCTTAGCAAGCCGGAAAAAGCGACTGAATGCTAAAAGAGTAGGATCATAACCACAAGCCCGACACAGAATCTCAAAATGTAAAACCCTAGCCATGCCAAGGGGATGAACTTGACCAAAAGACACTCGATAATATTCCAAAACATTTAAGACAAAGTTTGAAAACGGATAACGAAGATTGGCAAACTCAAAATGACGACAATACAAGGCAATCATACCAGAAGGACAGGCATTGATAGATTTATCGCAAGCCGGTGCAAACGGTTTATACTTCGTCCCTATCCCCCATTCCATACAAAATAAATCCACTTCCTCTTGGGTCATTCGAGAAAAGGATTTAGCCATATCCTTACGAGCACCCATGATAGAAAATTAAAAAGAGAAAGCAAAGAAAACTGACCTGATTTGAAAAAGGGGAAACTGGAGAGAAATAAGGAGAAGTAATGTTCTTCAAAAATAAAAATGAGAAAATAAATGAGATTAGGGATAATTATCAACAGGCAGAAATTTAAAACCGCCGCCTGACAAACTGCCACGGGTCTTGTCAACTGTCTTGTCAAATTCCGAAATTCAAAAACCGTTTCAACCTTCCGACCCTTGAACCTTCGAAGCCTTTGGGCAATAAAACAAACGTATAAAAGTCAGAAGTCTTTGAGCTCCTTTCCCAAAAACCTCTGACTTGGGGGGCTGATGACGGGGGTAGCCCAAGACCAAATAAAATGACTAAATATGTACACACTCAAAGGGCTAAATGGTTCAATGGTTGAAAAGCTGTGAGGTGGGGAAAAGCAATACGGAAACAGTAGCCAGTCACATCCAGGGATTGCTTCACCAACCCACTGCCGCAAAAGTAATGCAGGTCTGCAGAGCACACGCTATTATCCAGGGGTCAAAAGGCTTCAACCCCCGAAAGGGCAAGCCCCTCGCTGCAAGCAAGGTCACTAGTCAAATGAATGCCTCTTTGGGAGATGTCTTCTCCTATATAATTGACACTTCATTTACTGAGTTGGTACATTCTTGGCCAGGCCTGTTTCCTTAAACTCTGGTCATTCACATCGAGTACTTGCTTTATGCGAGTTGCTCACTTTCACATCCAACACACACATTCTATTTGCTCCCACATCCGAATCTGAACATACTTCAGAGGAGGATCTTCAGCAAAAAACAACGATAAACTAGTGAACCTCCTTCCACGTCTTGCAAACGTGGGGGGACCCCACGACCTGCGTTAGGCAAAGTTGAACCCTTCAACCCCTTTGCCTAACCAGCCCAGCTACTATCCTTGGTCTCTTATTTGTTGCATCAACAGGTGATAACTTGAATAATTGAAAAGATGAAAGGGTAAACAAAGAAAAATGTAAGGTAAAGGGTGATAACTTGAATAAAACTAATACAAATGAGTTTTTTTTTTCTTTTAAATCTTTATTGAAGAGATGAAAGCAAAGAAAAACGTAAGGTAAAGAGTGATAACTTGAATAAAACTAATACAAATGACTTTTTTTCTTTTAAATCTTTAACATTTGTGCCGAAAACCACCCCATTCATCCAATCAGACAGTGCCACGTCAATTTACCTAATTTGTTTACCTAATGCTCAAAAACGTTGGCGGTGGTTTACCTAATAGGGTTTAGATAAACTATTATAAAAAAAGTGTGATTGGTTTAGAAGGCATGGATCCCACCACACACCCATCTCTCTCCCCCCTTCCCTCCCTCTCCCAACTCGGTGAACCTTCACCGATTTTGGCCACCAATTCGGTAACATTTGACCGGTAAACTTATTGGCGGTGGATGGGGGTCGGTACCGAGTGGGTTTACCGCCCCCATTCCGCTCACCCTAAATCACTATTTTTCTTAATTCATACCCAACAATTGTTTTTCTTTACCAACTCTCGTACATTTTATCCCACCTGATAAATCATTACCTCAGATCAAACAGTGTGGGCGTGAGGAAGGCTGCTGTGGGGCTTTCCTAACACTGACACTCCGCCCCAAATGGTGTGGAGATAGTGGCGTGGGATTTCTCAATGATGTGGGGGAGATGGAGGGTGACATAGAGTTTGGTAATTGGGGGGGGGGGGGTGGAGTTAGGTTTGATTTTTTATTGGTTAGTTTTTTTTAAACGGCCCCTTTCAAACCCTTATACCCCGTGCTTTTTTTAAATGCCCCCATACTGACGTGACTATCACATGGACTTCTTACTTTAAAGATGAAGTGTTTAACTGTAACACCCCGAAAATATATATTTTATATTATAAATTAAAACACGGTGATAGTCAAGATAAAATAACTAGCAATAAATAACCTAGTTAGTTAAAAGTTTTGAAATAATAGTAAAAACATGGTTAAAAACCCTTTATAAACACCTGGGTAAAGTTAAGGGACTAAAGTGGATAATTTGAAAAAAGGATTTTAATTAAATCAAAACATAACACCAAAACACACACACTAAGTGTGTGTTCTGGTCGTGTGAATCACAGGAGCGAACAAGGGCTCCTTCAAGCTAACCCTAATCACTCAAAATCAAACAAATTCAAGCAAGAATTCAAGTGCAAATCGAAAACTAAGCTCAAATTAGTGATCACCTAAGTGAAGGGATCACAAGGTATGTTGAATTTCATTATTTGGTTCCATCTTGAATTCTTGGTGAATACATGAAATCGAAAATTAAGCTTGAATGATTGAGGATTGGATGAAATTAGGATTAAATCATGTCTAGGAACAAACCCTAGTTAATAGTTTGTTGAATTGGTGTTCATAACTATGAAATTGATAATCACCCACTTAGGTGTTTAATGGGTTTTGTAGAATAATTAAGAACACTAGAATTATGAACCTAGATTGGGTGTTATTGATTTCCATGAATTGAATCTAGGTGTTGTTACGCATGCTAGATATAATGAACTTGAAAATGATGTTTAATCTTGGCTAAATAGTTAGCCATGAACTTGATTGTGGATTTTATAAAAAATTATGACCATTAGGTGTTTGTTAAAATGCCTAAATGAAAGCCTAAATGTGGAGATTTCGATTAAAAATGCATATTTGAATGATATGATGAATTATGCGAAACATAATGTGAAAAGAGTTCTAAACAAGTCGTTGGTTGAACTCTATAGGCAAGGGAGTTGAATCTTCAAGCGGACAAACCGGAGCGGGCGCGCGCTTGAAGGAAAAGCTATAAAGGTACGTAACTTTTAGCTTCGTTACATTATGCATAAACGTTTGGTTATAGTTTGTTAATAGTATCGCAGTGTAATATACGCCTTTGATGTGTCAATGAAGTGAGGAAGCTCATTCGACAATCAAACGGGTCAAAATATTAGTTACAATAAGTTTGGCATGTCATTGAGGTGATGGTCTTCACTCGACAACCAAACGGGTCAAAATTATGTTTTAAAAGGGATAATGTTTGAAGTGACTTGAATGTTACACAATGAGATTGGTGTTGAGAGTGCGTAAGCCAAGAAATGGATACACCAAATTAGATTTAACGAACCCTTGATATTGGGTCCAAAGTTCAAGATTTTAAACTTGCCCAAATTGTTTAAAAGAGTGCATGCTTGAATCATACATATCAAGCATGACATTAATGCGTACGCAAACCGTGTGGTGGGAGCGAAAAGCATATGGTTGATAGCCCGGGAATGGGTAAAAATGTTTAGAAATGATTATGAATGATAAACATGTAATGTAACTTACAAAACAAACGGGTCGAATAATCGAAACAAGGATTTATAAGCCATTTGCTTATAAACCGCGTATCGATGCAAATAGAGATGGTAGATGGATCTGTATTTTAATTACTGACGCATAGGAAAAAGAATCACGTAAAACGGACTTGTAGAAATAAAGTTATGGCAATTTAAAGTTGAATTTCGACAAAAACTGGAGCTGGGCAAAATGTAGGTCCAAGGAACGGACCTGCCGGAAAACCATCACCCCGTGACACGCGAGGGGATATACTGGTTCTAGCGTGACACGCGGGGGCTGTCGCGGCCTGCGAAAGAAACAAAGGGGCCTCTCGCGTGGCGCGAGAGGCATGGTTCTGAAAATTAAAATTTTATTTTGTTTATTTGAGTATGAAACTTTTTTATACTTGTATCTAAGCTGTCAAAACTAACTTTTAAGTTGGTTTTGATATTAGGTAATGATAGCAAGCTCTCGGATGACGATCAAGCAATGGACAAGAACCTAACACACGTCCGAACAAAGCTTTCGTGTTAATTTATTTTGTTTTAGTTAAAAGTGAAACTCGTAAACACTTGGCACTACATTTTGAATGTTTTAAACTTGTATGGATGTTAACTTGACTAAAATTTTGTAAGGTCGCACTTCCGTATAAAATGCGTAATTAATATTATAATCATGTTTAATTGAGACGGGTCTTACAAGTTGGTAATCAGAGCTCAAGGTTGTTAACAAAGTGTGTTCGGTTCAAAGCTTGATCAAACATCCGGTAAGAATTAATTATTTTATGTAGACTTTAACAAAACACTAGAAAAGAAATATGATTCGATGTGCACAGGAGGAGTGTGTTAACACACTCAAACCCGGAAAAGTGCACCAAACATGAATGGTTTAAGCAAGTTGTGAACTTGGCTAAACAAAGCAAAAGATGCAAATGATATAGAACGAAATGTTTAACAATTAATATAAAAATTTCAGATTCAAGATGGCAGATGAAGGTAATAATGATACAGTGCCGATAGTCACCGAACAGATGAGAGAGGTGATTACCAAAGAGGTTGGAAAGGCAATCGAGAATAGTCTATACGGGTTTATAGACAAAATCCAAAGCACGGTACTTACGGTAGTAGAAGAACAGATCAAAAGGTTGGAGGATAATGTCAACCAAACGAAAGACAAGCCGTTGGAGCGAAAGGCTTGCCCGTATAACAAATTTATGGCTTGCAAACCTCCGATCTACAATGGGGAGGTCGATCCGATAATATGTCAACGATGGTTGAGTGACATTGAAGGAGTGTTTGAAAGGACCCACTGTGATGTAAGTGACTTCGTAGCCTACGGTACGGGTCAGTTAAGAGGTCAAGCGAAAGACTGGTGGGATAACATGAAGAAGGAAATTGGGGTTGAAGCGGTAAAGAGTATGACGTGGGATGAGTTTAAGGCACTGTTCCTTAAACATCACAGTCCCAAGGCGGTCATTAACAAAATCATGGAAGAATTCATCCAAATGAGGCAAAAGGGTGAACCAATTGACAAGATCACGGGTATCTTCCTTGATAAACTAAGATTCTGTGACGAGTTAGTGACGACAGAGGAACAGAAAATATATTACTATTATAACAAGTTGAGCGCCGAATATCGGGAGTTCATCACTCCCTCAAAGTACAAGACTCTTACCGAGATCATAAAAACTGCTCGGGAATGAGATATTGAATTGAAAAAGCAAGTTGAGCGGGGTGAACGAAGGGCGTAAGATATGAATCCAAGCCCTACAAAGAAGGCAAAAATGACAGAATTTGCAAATAAGTCGGATGCGAAAGGCGGGTCGCCAAGTTGCAAGATATGCGGGAAGGGTCATAAGGGCGAGTGTCGCTTCAATTATAAACCATGCCCTATATGTGGGAAGACTGGGCATACTGCTTATTTATGCCCAGGAAAAGTCTCAGTCTGTTATAAATGCTACCAACCGGGACACAAGAAATCTGAGTGCCCTGAGTTAGTCGGGAAGAAGGATGGGAAAGATACACAGACAGAGGCACAGTAAGCAAGGGACAGATCTTTCCACTTAACCGCAGCAGAAGCAAAGACAGAACCCGATATGGTCTCAGGTATATTTGTTGTAAACTTGATTCCTGCACGTGTATTTTTTGATACGGGTGCGAATAAATCCTTTATTTCACATGGATTTATTCGACATCCTTCCTTTTTATTTACATAGTTACCTATGACCTTAGAAGTAGAGATAGGTGATAATAAAAGCTTTATCGTGTGTGACGTATGCCAAAACTGCAAGTTGAGTATCGATGATGAAGAATACTCAATAGACTTGATCCCGATGTCGATGGGAGAATTTCAAGTGGTTGTCAGAATGGATTGGTTATCCCGACATCATGCGAAGGTCGTATGCTTCCGTAAGGAGATAAAACTAACGTCTCCGAGCAGAAAGCACGTCACTATTTATGGTGAAAAAGGGGGTAATCCCATGGTATGTTCGATGTTAGAAGCTCATAAGCTTATAAGGCGCAGATGTAAAGCCTTTATGATATATGCATGCGAACCGGAGAAAGAGTCACTGAATATCGGAGACGTACCGGTGGTACGTGATTATGAAGACGTGTTTCCGGAAGACTTACTAGGAATACCGCCAGAACGGAAAGTAGAATTCGGAATCGAATTGGTTCCGGGTGCAAAACCCATAGCTAAGGCACCGTATCGGCTCGTGCCATCGGAGCAAAAGAGTTGATCTCGAAAAGGATTCATAAGGCCGAGTGTGTCTCCGTGGGGACTAGGAATACCGCCAGAACGGAAAGTAGAATTCGGAATCGAATTGGTTCCGGGTGCAAAACCCATAGCTAAGGCACCGTATCGGCTCGTGCCATCGGAGCAAAAGAGTTGATCTCGAAAAGGATTCATAAGGCCGAGTGTGTCTCCGTGGGGTGCACCGATATTGTTTGTGAAAAAGAAAGACGGGAGCATGCGAACATGTATCGATTACCGGGAGTTAAACAAACTCACGTTGAATAATCGACACCCGCTCCCGAGAATTGATGATTTATTTGACCAACTACAAGGCGTGAGTTGGTTTTCCAAAATTGACCTTAGATCGGGGTATCATCAGTTAAAGGTCAAGGAAGAGGATGTACCGAAGACGACCTTTCGTACGCGGTACGGACATTGCGAGTTCCTCGTGATGTCTTTTGGATTGACAAATGCACCCGCGGCTTTCATGGACCTCATGAACCGGGTTTGCAAACCTATGTTGGATAAGTCAGTAATCGTGTTTATCGACGATATTTTGGTATATTCGAAGAATGAAGCTGATCACGCGCATCACTTACAAGAAGTGTTAGAAACACTTAGACGAGAAAAGATTTATGCGAAGTTCTCGAAATTCGCTTTCTAGTTACGAGAGGTGCAATTCCTCGGGCATATCATTAGTGCCGACGGAGTATTGTTTGATCCGTCGAAAATAGAAGCCGTGGCAAAATGGAACCCTCCTAAGCATCCTTCGGAAATCAGAAGCTTCTTAGGGCTTGCGGGATATTATAGGAGATTCGTACAGGATTTCTCCAAGATCGCTTTACCATTAACCAAGTTTACTCGCAAGGAGGAAAGATTTATATGGCCATATGGGGCGTTGAACAAGAGAAGGAACTCCAAACGCTTAAAGAAAAGTTAACCCACGCTCCGGTATTAACGTTGCCGGACGGAGTAGATGATCTCGTGGTTTACTCGGATGCATCACATTCGGGACTCGGGTGTGTTTTGATGCAACGAGGCAATGTTATAGCCTATGCCTCCAGACAACTGAAGATTCACGAAAAGAAATACCCTACGTACGATCTTGAATTGGCGGCAGTGGTATTTGCTTTAAAAATATGGAGGCACTATTTGTACGGGGTGAAGTGCACTATATTTACCGACCACAAGAGTCTGAAATATTTCTTTGATCAGAAGGAATTGAACATGAGGTAGAGGTGAT
Source organism: Helianthus tuberosus (assembly GCA_030545235.1). Classification (NCBI taxonomy): domain Eukaryota; kingdom Viridiplantae; phylum Streptophyta; class Magnoliopsida; order Asterales; family Asteraceae; genus Helianthus; species Helianthus tuberosus. The sequence continues at coordinate 62,481,109 of CM060354.1, read as the reverse complement.
GGTTGGAAATAGTGAAAGATTAAGACTGCGAAATACATTACCATCCCGGGAAAGCCAATGTAGTGGCGGATGCGTTGAGCCGAAAGGCAGATTATGCTCCTATAAGGTTGAGATCGATACAGCTTGTTGTGACATCGGGTTTGCTTGAGCGAATCCGAGAAGCACAAGCTGAAGCAATGAAAGAAGAGAACTGGAGGAAAGAAAGAATAGTGGGCCAATTGAAGGATTTGGTAGATGGTAACAAAGTGTTGAAACCCCGCTTCGGAAGGACGTGGGTTCCTAACTCGTGCGGGGTTAAAAAGCTTCTACTAGACGAAGCTCATAAATCCCGTTATTCTATTCATCAGGGGGCGACCAAGATGTATAACGACTTGAAACAAAACTATTGGTGGCCCACAATGAAAAGAGATGTAGTAAAGTACGTGGAGAAATACTTAACGTGTCTGCAAGTCAAAGCAGAGCACCAAAAGCCATACGGTAAACTTCAACCGTTAGATATTTCGGTTTGGAAATGGGGACATATCACAATGGACATGTTAACCAAACTATCAAAGACAAACCAAGGGTATGATGCCATATGGGTAGTTGTATATAGACTGAAGAAAAGTGCTCACTTAATCCCGATACGTGAGACTTATACGTCAGAAAAGATGACGGGGGTTTACAAAAACGAAATAGTGGCACGCCACGGAGTACTAGTATCCATCGTGTCCGATAGGGATACCCGGTTTACTTCAAACTTTTGGCATGATTTCCAAGAACAAATGGGGACGAAATTGTTCATTAGCACCGCGTACCATCCACAAACGGATGGACAGAGCGAAAGACCAATACAGACACTGGAAGACATGCTACGGGCGTGTATCATCAACTTCGGAGGTAGCTGGGATGTTTATCTACCATTGGTCGAGTTTTCTTATAATAATATATACCATGCTAGCATTGGTATGGCTCCGTACGAAATGCTCTACGGTAGAAAGTGCCAAACCCCGGTGTGTTGGAGTGAGGTGGGTCCACGTGAACTCGCCCATAAAGACATAGTTCAAGCCACTAACGAGAAAATTGATATGGTTCGGGCACATTTGAAAGCGGCTCAAGATAGGCAGAAGTCGTATGCGGATAAAAGATGAAGACCGACCGAGTTTCAGGTTGGTGACAAGGTCATGCTCTGTCACACCCCTTTCAAAGGTGGAAGCACGAGGTGTGATCATGAAAGGTTCTCATTGCATACGAATGGTAAACATACTACATGCTCGTAAAAATAACTTCAATGCCAAACATTACATAACTGAAATCATTATTTAAGTGTTTACATCACAAGACAGCATTTTGTTTGAAAAGTTTACAACGTTATTCAACGATAAACATAAACAACATCCATGAGCATGAGTAAGACCGTGCGCACATCCACTTTAGTTACCTGAAATACATGTGAGTTTTTGGAAAAACGTCAACATAATGTTGGTGTGAATTCATGCAGTTTCTGTATTGAACGTTTGTATACTTTGTATGAAAACATGGTATGTAATTTGTATAAATCAAGTATTCTGTATGTATCCAGGTTGTTAATGGGTTGCAAGGCCATTAACATGTGACACGACATAGGAAGCAACCAAACCATAGGCATTTTTCTAGTTGTCGATTCACGACTGAGACACAAAAGCACTACTCGGTACTAGTTTTCACCAAGAGTGTGGCTGCCCGAAAACCCATTAGATCTAACCTTTTGTTCTGCGGTCTTAGTATATACACGATTAATGGTGCTTATGGTACCCTATTCGTGACACGATTTCTCATATCATTCCTTAAAACGCACCATACTTGGTACTAGTTATCACCAAGAGTGCTTCTTGTTTTTGTATCCATCATACCATTTGTAAACATTGTAACATTTGTAATATGTATTTCACCACCAAAGTTATAAAACTGAAAACAGTTAAAAGAAAAGGGGGATCATGAACTCAAAACTTTGCGTTTCTTGCGCCGTAAACTTCACCGGGTTTGCTTATATAGCGTCGTGACCTATACGTGTTTTATTAACGTTAGTCACTAGACTTGTATCGCACAAGTACAAATCAATAGCTTTGCTATAAGTGGGATTATACTGGGTTTGGTTGTTGTTGTTGTTGTTGAACTATGTATCTTACTTATATTATTTTCTCACAAATAAATATAAGTATCTTGTATTTTTCACCCGAGTTATGTATTTTTTCCAAAACTTTATTTCATGTTCATAACTTGTCCAAGTTATATAATCTATCAAGTAATATATTTTCATAAATATATTATCCTGTGTTTGTCTAAGCATGTTGTATGTGTATTTTGTATTTTTACTCCTTAGGAGTATTTAGTGTATTTTCAAGTCTTAACACACTATTACGTATAATACATACTACATACACTTAGCACAAAATTTGGCGATCAATAAATATATATATTTTCCTCAAAAATATACATGCTTAATATCAATTTTTATCTTGAAGAAATCATCATTTCTTAACTTGGAGTTTACATAAAAATTAGGGAAACCTTGATAAATATTTTTAGGGAATAAGTTTCACCAAAACTTATATTTTTCTAAGTGTCAAAATTTATAGAAATTTTGACATGGTTTCCCTAAAAATGGAGGTTTCCCATGTTTTCAACATGTGTTTATTTTCTTTTAAAATCATCACAACAATCAACAATTCATTTAACACTTACCGAGTGTCAAAATCAAGTAATTTATACTGCATCATGAACTTTGAAGCTTTGTAAAAACTTGTAGTAACTTACCATGTTATTTAGTAGGTTTAGTTACTCTTAAAAACATGGTTATTTGTTTGTAAATCACTTTATTATAAGATCTAGTCATTTACAACTTGTAAGATGATTTTTCTAAAAATACTTCTCTTGTATTTTTCTTGTTACATACATGTTTCTAGTCTTGTTTAAACACTAAAAATATTATTAGTTTACTTAGAAACCATGACTTTGTAAGTCTTGTAAATAAACTTGGTTTCTTGAGAAAATCATTTTTGTAATCATCTATTTGCAAGATTTGTATTTTGTTTATATCATTTTTACATATGAAAATCACTTTCATTATTCAAGTTCAATGAGACATAAAGCATGAAGATCTTGGTCTTTCACAAAATCACCACTTTAACTTACTAGATCATGTGTTTAATCACAATCTAGTAGGTTTCTTATGATGTCTAACATCACTAACACAAATCATCAATCAACAAGAAGCAAATCAACATATTCAACATGTATTCTTATATTTTTAAGCTTATGTTAAAGTATCATGATCATGTTCTTTTGTGTTCTTCAAGTTTATCATTGTTCATCATCTTTTAATCAACAATATATGAAGTAACAAGTTACAAGGAGCTTACTACTAGCACAAGGGCTAAGGAAGAACACTTGAAGATGAAGATGACAAATGGGTTGAATAAAAGCAAATGGAGAAGGTTCTTCAAGATCTACAAGCTCTAAACCTTCTTAAACACCTTCTAGCACCTTATGTAAAGCTTGGAATGGATGAACTTGATTAAATGATGATGGTGGTTGTGGGGGTGGCTCACGGCCGTAGGGAGAGGAGAGAGGAGGAGGTGTGTTGTGTGAAGAAGATGGAGTGAGGATGGTTATATATATAGCACTTGCAAGATCTTATATATCTCAAAGAAATCAAGGAAAGATCCAAAAGAAATCTATGAAAGATCAAGTAAGATTTTAAGGGATCTTGGCAAGATTGTGGTGGGGTCACCCCTTTATGACCGTAAACAAGAATGGGGGGGGGGGAATGTGTAAATTTCAATTCCTATGTACATAAATAAGTTAGTTTCAAGTGTAATTTTTAGGGACTTGTTGTGTTATTATGTTATAAGAGGTGTTATGGTGTTCGGGGACCATAACTAGTTCAGAAACATTAAAACAATGTTTCTAGTAATATTTTGATGTTCCGGATAATGTCCGGTTGTTCGGTTAAATACCGGTTCGTTAAAGTGCTAAATTGCACCGTTTAGTGTCCTTTAAGTATCCTTTTGTGACCCTTTTAATTCCCAACACTTAGGAGGGTATTCTGGATAATAAAACATGAATTCTGCATAATATTTATGTGTTAAAAAGCTGATTATAGCTGATTTGTGCTGAATTCTGCATTTAAAGTGCGTTTCGGGTGCTTTCTAGTGCATATTCTAGCTTCCGGAAGGTCTATATGTTAACCCTTGTATATACTCTTGGGTTTTAATCTATTCTTGACGTTGGACCTATACCTAGGCTCCAATTCTATTGTCTGACTGCTTTCTGTAGAATTGTTGACACAATGTGCCTTACCGGTGAGTTTACTAGTATTTCTGATGCAATGCTATCATTAATGCATAAAGCAATTTTTGTAGTATAAAACGTGCATGAATTCACAAGTATAGCATGAAATCAATCAATGTTGACATTTAATCACATAACTGCAGATATTAAATAATAATTAAATTGTACGGAAATTACCGGTTTTATGCCAGTTGTCATAGTCTCCCCCCGTTAAAAGAATTTCGTCCCGAAATTCAGGCTGATTTATCGCTCACAGGAGCTTTCTTGAACAGGTGGGGGGTATTTTTCTTTAAACTGGTCTTCACGTTCCCACGTGTACTCGGGTCCGTGCTTAGAGTTCCAACGTACTTTGACAAGTTTGACACTACTCCTTCGGGTCTTGTTGACTTTCCACTCATTAACCTCAACGGGTTGTTCTGTAAATCGGAGGGTGTCGTCAATATGAACTTCATCCGCAGGGATAATCACTGTTTCTTGGGTTGGACTCTTTTTGAGGTTGGATACATGAAACATATCATGTATTCCATTAAGTTCTTCCGGTAATTCCAACTTGTAAGCCACGGTACCAATTCTTTCCAAAATCTTGAATGGTCCGATGTATCGTGGATTCAGCTTTCCACGTTTTCCGAATCTTACTACGCCCTTCCAAGGTGAGACCTTTAACAAAACTTTGTCTGCCACTTCGAATTCTAATGGTTTTCATCTTCGATCAGCGTAGCTCTTTTGTCGATCTCGAGCCGCCTAAATGCGCTCTCGGATCTGTATGATTTTGTCGGTTGTCTCTTGCACAAGTTCAGGGCCAACCATACGTTTGTCTCCAGCGTCTGCCCAACATAAGGGCGAGCGGCACTTGCGGCCATATAGGGCTTCGAATGGAGCGGCTTTTATGCTCGTATGATAACTATTATTGTAGGAAAACTCAACTAAAGGTAGGTGAGTATCCCAACTGCCGCCTAGGTCCATAACACATGCGCGAAGCATATCTTCCATCATTTGTATTGTCCGTTCGCTTTGGCCGTCTGTTTGCGGATGGAAGGCCGTGCTTAGATCTAGTTGAGATCCAAAGGCTTCCTGAAAGGATTGCCAGGTCCTTGAGACAAAACCTCCATCTCTGTCTGAAATAATTGAGATAGGCACTCCATGACGTGCCACAATTTCTTTCAAGTACAACTCAGCAAGCTTTCCAGTGCTATCCTTCTCTCGGATCGGTAGGAAATGTGCAGATTTCATCATTAGATCAACTATTACCCATATCATATCGTGCCCTCTCGGGGTCCTTGGTAATTTCGTTATGAAGTCCATCGAGATTTGCTCCCACTTCCACATGGGTATCTCTGGTTGTTGCAGTAGGCCAGACAGTTTTTGATATTCAGCCTTAACCTTAGCACAGGTTAGGCACTTTCCAACATAGATAGCAACATTGCTTTTAAGTCTCGGCCACCAGTAGTAGTCCTTCAAGTCTTGATACATTTTGTCCGATCCTGGATGGATCGAGTATCTTGACTTATGAGCTTCATTAAGGATGACTTCTCGAATACCGCCATAGAGCGGAACCCAAATGCGCCCCTTAAAATATAAGTTCCCTCTTTGTTTGGCACCAAATTCTTCAGCATACCTTGGAGATATTCAGCTCTACGATTCTCCAACTTAAGGGCTTCTTGTTGTGCGTCACGAATGCGTGTAGTGAGGTTCGTCTGAATAGTCATTTCCAATGCTCGAACCCTTAGGGTCTTAACCCTTTCCTTTTGGCTTAACGCATCTGCTACAACGTTTGCCTTTCCAGGATGGTACTTAATCTCACAATCATAATCGTTCAGCAGCTCGACCCAACGTCGTTGACGCATATTTAATTCCTTTTGATCAAATATGTGTTGTAGGCTTTTGTGATCTGTGAAGATTGTACATCGAGTACCATATAAATAGTGTCGCCAGATTTTCAAGGCGAATACCACTGCGCCTAGCTCCAGGTCGTGAGTGGTATAATTCCTTTCATGTACCTTCAATTGTCTTGAAGCGTAAGCGATGACTTTCTGGCGTTGCATAAGCACGCAACCCAACCCTTGACGCGAAGCGTCGCAGTATACCATGAAGTCTTCAGTGCCTTCGGGTAAAGATAGTATCGGTGCATTGCATAGCTTATTCTTGAGCAGTTGGAAGGCTTCTTCCTGCTTATCACTCCAGTCGTACATTTTGTCTTTCTGCGTAAGGGTCGTCAGCGGTTGAGCTATCTTAGAGAAATTCTCGATAAACCGTCGGTAATAGTCCGCTAAGCCCAAAAATTGTCGAACTTCAGTTGAGGTTTTGGGAGCTTTCCAATTCTTTATGGATTCTATCTTGAATGGGTCTACATGAATGCCCTTCTCATTCACAACGTGACCAAGAAACTGTACTTCGCGAATCCAGAATTCGCACTTTGAAAACTTTGCATAAAGTTTCTCTTTCTTCAGTAGTTCCAGAATGGTCCTGAGGTGTTGCTCGTGTTCTTCTCTCGTTCGCGAGTAAATCAGGATATCATCGATAAATACAATCACGAATTTATCGAGATATGGTTTGCATACGCGGTTCATCGGATCCATAAATACCGCTGGCACGTTCGTCAGTCCGAATGGCATCACAAGGAACTCGTAATGCCCATAATGCGTTCGGAATGCCGTCTTTGGTACGCTTTCCTCTTGAATCCTTAACTGATGGTATCCAGATCGAAGGTCGATCTTGGAATAGTAGCTCGATCCTTGCAACTGATGAAATAAGTTATCAATCCTCGGTAGTGGGTACCGATTCTTGATTGTGAGCTTGTTCAACTCTCTATAGTCGATACACATCCGCAGTGTTCCATCCTTCTTCTTCACGAACAATACTGGAGCTCCCCAAGGCGAGAAGCTTGGCCATATGAATCCTTTATCCAATAACTCCTGGAGTTGTGTGGATAATTCTTGCATTTCGGATGGTGCAAGCCGATAGGGTGCCTTGGCTATAGGAGCGGCTCCTGGAACCAAGTCTATATGGAATTCGACTTGTCGTTGCGGAGGTAGTCTTGGCAGATCTTCGGGAAAAACATCGGGGAATTCCTTCACCACAGGAATGTCTTCGAGTTTTGGCTCCTCAGCCTTCTTATCTACAACGTGCGCTAGGAAGGCAACACATCCTTTCCTTAAGCACTTCTGTGCCTTCATACAACTGATGATTCGCAGAGGCACGCCTCGTTTTTCTCCATGCACGATGAGAGTTTCATCATTCGCCAGAGGGATGCGAATGATTTTCTCGTGACAAACAACTTCAGCTTTGTTCTTGGACAACCAGTCCATTCCGAACACTACATCGAAGCTACCCAATTGAATATGTAAGAGGTCGATGCTAAATCTTTGCTCACCAAGTTCTAATGAGCAACCTCTAACAACTTCGCTTGATTCAACAAGTTTACCATTGGCTAGTTCTATGGAATAAGGAACATCTAATCTACTAGATTCTATTCCAAGCATACGTTTAAATTCCACAGACATGAAGCTATAATCGGCACCAATGTCAAATAGTATGGATGCAAAGTGATTGTTAACGAGAAACGTACCGGTGACCACATTAGGGTCCTCGCGTGCGTTCTTTGCTCCAATCACAAACGCCCGAGCCTGAGCATTGTTTCCCCTTGGGCAATCTTTTATGAAATGATCCTTGCTTCCACAACTGAAGCATCCTTGGTTCTGCCCAGCTCCATTACCGTTCCTGTTACCATTGCCATTTCCATTTCCACCATTGTTCCTATTACCAGTACCGTTGCGGTTTCCATTCCCGTTCCTTCCTTTTCCCTAACAATCCTCAGTGTAGTGACCCAGTTTTCCACACTTGTCACATTTTGGAATGCGACAAACTCCTTCATGATGACGCTTGCACTGGTTGCAGGTGGGCAGAGTGCCCAGGTACCTTTTGGCAGGTGCGTCATTCATGGTTGCAAGAGTTTTCACCTCCTGAGGCGGGTTGGAGTCTCGTTTCTTGTTGTTTGAACCTTTGTTGTTATGTGTCGCTTGATTCAGGTTCGAATGCTTCCTCTTCTTGTCACCAGACGACTCAGCATGCGTCTCGGACTTTTCAGTTGGGTTCAGTGATAACTTCTTCATACGCACAACATCTTCAGTAAGGCTGACAGCCAGAGTTACAGCCTCGGTGATCGTTTGAGGTTTGGTCGAAGTTACCATGCTACGAAATTCTGAGGCCAATCCCCAAATGTAGCGTTCAACGCGCTTAAATTCAGGAGTCACCATATAGGGGATCACTCTTGACAAGTCGTGGAACCTTCGGGTATAACCAGTAATGTCAGCACCTTCCTTGGTCAAGTGCCAGAACTCAGTCTCCAACCTTTGGAGTTCAGCACGAGAGCAATACTTTTCTCTCATACGTTCCTTTAGCGCATCCCACGTCATGCCGTATGCAGCATCATCACCCAGAGTCTGGACTTGCAAATTCCACCAAGTCAAAGCTTCATCAATAAACAACCCTGTAGCAAAAGTGACTTGTTGATCCGCGGTACACTTGCTCATACGGATAGTGGCATCAGTCTTCTCCGTCCAGCGTACAAACACCACTACACCTCCAGTGCCATCGTAGTTCAGCGGTTCGCAGTCGAGAAACTGCTTGAAAGTGCAGCCCTGAGCTGCGTTGCCTCCAGATGAATCTCCATTCCCATTACGTCTAGCATTGCTTGGTCCTCCGCTTTGTTCAGTACGGTTCGCCTCGTACTTGGCGATAGCTACGGAGATCCTTTCTTCTAGTAGGGCGTTTAGCTCTTCAGCAGTTCTTGGCAGTGGGGGAGGAGGAGGTTGATCATGAGCATTCACAGCTCTTCTGGGTGCCATGTTCTGTAAGAACACAACACAGTAGGGTTAGACATTTGTTTGATATCGTCATACGAGACAGTAGTAGTATATATTCACAAGCATATACCACATAAGTGACATCAAACAATCCGCCATATAAATCAATTCATACAGCAACAAGCATGCATAAATAGATAAATACTGATGTGTCGTAAGATATTCACCAAGTCTTTACACATGTCAGAACAACTTGTTACATTATTGTTTTGCAAAATAAACAAAATGCATAAGGGTTACATCTCCCCAAGGTACAAGTTTAATATATGTAAAGGACAAATATCTTACTTCACATTGGCGGTTCATGTCTTTATACCCTAAATTATTACTCCAAAAGAGTATTTAATAGGCTGGGGGAAGGGTGTTCACGTTTGACCTTCTCTTGTATTTGAAGGAATCTCTTATGATACGTGACAATACTTGTTGTGGTTTCTGTGCATTGAATTCCATAATTATGTATGCATCCATAATTACGTAAGTCCTTGCACAGTCCGCACAGTTCGTTTCATCCTCGTATCACTTTCTTCAGATAGGCCATTGCTTTCAGGTAAAGTCACGAGTACCTGAGATATTCTATTTCTAGTGTATATATCAATTATCACACATAGTTGCAAGTAATTTCTAGTCAAAGGCAAGTGCTTCTCCAGTGCACCCTAAGTCTCATAGTGTCTGTTCTTGACTCTTTGTAAACAGTTTCAGGTAGTGGATGTCGCGGAAAGTTTTATGCAATGAAAACTCTTTGAAAAATTGTTTTCATGAAAGGATCCTAAAGATTGTAGTCTAGACTCGAGAAGGAATCCTGGTTCACTACAATCGCAGCTCTGATACCAATCTGTCACACCCCTTTCTAAGGCGGAAGCACGAGGTGTGATCATGAAAGGTTCTCATTGCATAAGAATGGTAAACATACTACATGCTCGTAAAAATAACTTCAATGCCAAACATTACATAACTGAAATCATTATTTAAGTGTTTACATCACAGGACAACATTTTGTCTGAAAAGTTTACAACTTTATTCAACGATAAACATAAACAACATCCATGAGCATGAGTAAGACCGTGCGCACATCCACTTTAGTTACCTGAAATACATGTGAGTTTTTGGAAAAACGTCAACATAATGTTGGTGTGAATTCATGCAGTTTCTGTATTGAACGTTTGTATACTTTGTATGAAAACATGGTATGTAATTTGTATAAATCAAGTATTCTGTATGTATCCAGGTTGTTAATGGGTTGCAAGGCCAATAACATGTGACACGACATAGGAAGCAACCAAACCATAGGCATTTTTCTAGTTGTCGATTCACGACTGAGACACAAAAGCACTACTCGGTACTAGTTTTCAACAAGAGTGTGGCTGCTCGAAAACCCATTAGATCTAACCTTTTGTTCTGCGGTCTTAGTATGTACACGATTAATGGTGCTTATGGTACCCTATTCGTGACACGATTTCTTGTATCATTCCTTAAAACGCATCATACTTGGTACTAGTTATCACCAAGAGTGCTTCTTGTTTTTGTATCCATCATGCCATTTGTAAACATTGTAACATTTGTAATATGTATTTCACCCCCGAAGTTATAAAACTGAAAACAGTTAAAAGAAAAAGGGGAGCATGAACTCACAACTTTGCGTTTCTTGCGCCGTAAACTTCACCGGGTTTGCTTATATAGCGTCGTGACCTATACATGTTTTATTAACGTTAGTCACTAGACTTGTATCGCACAAGTACAAGTCACCATCTTTTATGTATTTGTTCTTGTGTTAAAAATAATTTATATTTTTAACTATGTATCTTACTTATATTATTTTCTCACAAATAAATATACGTATCTTGTATTTTTCACCCGAGTTATGTATTTTTTCCAAAACTTTATTTCATGTTCACAACTTGTCCAAGTTATATAATCTATCAAGTAATATATTTTCATAAATATATTCTCTTGTGTTTGTCTAAGCATGTTGTATGTGTATTTTGTATTTTTACTCCTTAGGAGTATTTAGTGTATTTTCAAGTCTTAACACACTATTACGTATAATACATACTACATACACTTAGCACAAAATTTGGCGATCAATAAATATATATATTTTCCTCAAAAATATACATACTTAATATCAATTTTTATCTTGAAGAAATCATCATTTCTTAACTTGGAGTTTACATAAAAATTAGGGAAACCTTGATAAATATTTTTAGGGAATAAGTTTCACCAAAACTTATATTTTTCTAAGTGTCAAAATTTATATAAATTTTGACATGGTTTCCCCTAAAAATGGAGGTTTCCCATGTTTTCAACATGTGTTTATTTTCTTTTAAAATCATCACAACAATCAACAATTCATTTAACACTTATCGAGTGTCAAAATCAAGTAATTTATACTGCATCATGAACTTTGAAGCTTTGTAAAAACTTGTAGTAACTTACTATGTTATTTAGTAGGTTTAGTTACTCTTAAAAACATGGTTATTTGTTTGTAAATCACTTTATTATAAGATCTAGTCATTTACAACTTGTAAGATGATTTTTCTAAAAATACTTCTCTTGTATTTTTCTTGTTACATACATGTTTCTAGTCTTGTTTAAACACTAAAAATATTATTAGTTTACTTAGAAACCATGACTTTGTAAGTCTTGTAAATAAACTTGGTTTCTTGAGAAAATCATTTTTGTAATCATCTATTTGCAAGATTTGTATTTTGTTTATATCATTTTTACATATGAAAATCACTTTCATTATTCAAGTTCATGGAGACATAAAGCATGAAGATCTTGATCTTTCACAAAATCACCACTTTAACTTACTAGATCATGTGTTTAATCACAATCTAGTAGGTTTCTTATGATGTCTAACATCACTAACACAAATCATCAATCAACAAGAAGCAAATCAACATATTCAACATGTATTCTTATATTTTTAAGCTTATGTTAAAGTATCATGATCATGTTCTTTTGTGTTCTTCAAGTTTATCATTGTTCATCATCTTTTAATCAACAATATATGAAGTAACAAGTTACAAGGAGCTTACTACTAGCACAAGGGCTAAGGAAGAACACTTGAAGATGAAGATGACAAATGGGTTGAATAAAAGCAAATGGAGAAGGTTCTTCAAGATCTACAAGCTCTAAACCTTCTTAAACACCTTCTAGCACCTTATGTAAAGCTTGGAATGGATGAACTTGATTAAATGATGATGGTGGTTGTGGGGGTGGCTCACGGCCGTAGGGAGAGGAGAGAGGAGGAGGTGTGTTGTGTGAAGAAGATGGAGTGAGGATGGTTATATATATAGCACTTGCAAGATCTTATATATCTCAAAGAAATCAAGGAAAGATCCAAAAGAAATCTATGAAAGATCAAGTAAGATTTTAAGGGATCTTGGCAAGATTGTGGTGGGGTCACCCCTTTATGACCGTAAACAAGAATGGGGGGGGGGGGGGTAATGTGTAAATTTCAATTCCTATGTACATAAATAAGTTTGTTTCAAGTGTAATTTTTAGGGACTTGTTGTGTTATTATGTTATAAGAGGTGTTATGGTGTTCGGGGACCATAACTAGTTCAGAAACATTTTAAACAATGCTTCTAGTAATATTTTGATGTTCCGGGTAATGTCCGGTTGTTCGGTTAAATACCGGTTCGTTAAAGTGCTAAATTGCACCGTTTAGTGTCCTTTAAGTATCCTTTTGTGACCCTTTTAATTCCCAACACTTAGGAGGGTATTCTGGATAATAAAACATGAATTCTGCATAATATTTATGTGTTAAAAAGCTGATTATAGCTGATTTGTGCAGAATTCTGCATTTAAAGTGCGTTTCGGGTGCTTTCTAGTGCATATTCTAGCTTCCGGAAAGTCTATATGTTAACCCTTGTATATACTCTTGGGTTTTAATGTATTCTTGACGTTGGACCTTTACCTAGGCTCCAATTCTATTGTCTGACTGCTTTCTGCAGAATTGTTGACACAATGTGCCTTACCGGTGAGTTTACTAGTATTTCTGACGCAATGCTATTATTAATGCATAAAGCAATTTTGTAGTATAAAACGTGCATGAATTCACAAGTATAGCATGAAATCAATCAATGTTGACATTTAATCACATAACTGCAGATATTAAATAATAATTAAATTGTACAGAAATTACCGGTTTTATGCCAATTGTCACATGCTCAAAGTATCTCTGTGGAAGGGGATTATCTGGTTCAGGAAAAGGGGAAAGTTAAGCCCGAGGTTTATTGGGCCGTTTAAAATCGTCGAACGGGTTGGTAAAGTAGAATACCGCCTTGAACTACCGGAGGAACTGAGCGGGATACATAGTACGTTTCATGTATCGCACCTCCGAAAATGTCTAGCCGAAGAAACGGCTTACATCCACTACGACGACATCGAAGTGGATAACAGTCTTAATTTTGTAGTGAAGCCAAATGCAATTCTGGATCGAAAGGTTAAGAGCTTGAGAAACAAGGAAATTGATCAAGTGAAGGTCAACTGGGAGCATAGAAAAGGTTCGGATACTACATGGGAGTCCGAATAGGAGATGAGACGCCTCTACCCTACATTATTTGGTACGTATTCCGGTTTCGAGGACGAAACCGTTTTAAGGGGGTGGACTTGTAACACCCCGAAAATATAAATTTTATATTATAAATTAAAAGACGTCGATAGTCAAGATAAAATAACTAGGAATATAAACCTAGTTAGTTAAAAGTTTTGAAATAATAGTAAAAACATGGTTAAAAACCCTTTATAAAGACTTGGGTAAAGTTAAGGGACTAAAGTGGATAATTTGAAAAAGGATTTTAATTAAACAAAAACATAACACAAAAACACACATACTATGTGTGTGCTCTGGTCGTGTGAATCACAGGAGCGAACAAGGGCTCATTCAAGCTAACCCTAATCACTCAAAATCAAACAAATTCAAGCAATAATATAAGTGCAAATCGAAAACCAAGCTCAAATTAGTGATCACCTAAGTGAAGGGAGCACAAGGTATGTTGAATTTCATTATTTGGTTCCATCTTGAATTCTTGGTGAATACATGAAATCGAAAATTAAGCTTGAATGATTGAGGATTCGATGAAATTAGGATGAAATCATGTCTAGGAACAAACCCTAGTCAATAGTTTGTTGAATTGGTGTTCATAACTATGAAATTCATAATCACCCACTTAGGTGTTTAATGGGTTTTGTAGAATAATGAAGAACACTAGAATTATGAACCTAGATTGGGTGTTATTGATTTCCATGAATTGAATCAAGGTGTTGTTACGCATGCTAGATATAATGAACTTGAAAATGATGTTTAATCTTGGCTAAATAGTTAGTCATGAACTTGATTGTGGATTTTATAAAAAATTATGCCTATTAGGTGTTTGTTAAAATGCCTAAATGTAGAGATTTCGAGTAAAAACGCATATTTGTTAATAGTTATGGCAATTTAAAGTTGAATTTTGACAAAAACTGGAGCTGGGCAAAATGCAGGTCCAGGGAACGGACCTGCTGGAAAACCATCACCCCCGCGGCACGCGAGGGGATATGCATGTTCCGGCGCAACACGCGCGGGCTTTCGCGGCCCGCGAAAGAAACAAAGGGGCCTCTCGCGTGGCGCGAGAGGCATGGTTCTGAAAATTAAATTTTTATTTGTTTATTTGAGTATAAAACTTGTTTATACTTGTATCTAAGCTGTCAAAACTAACTTTTAAATTGGTTTTGATATTAAGTGATGATAGCAAGCTCTCAGATGACGATCAAGCAATGGACAAGAACCGAACACACGTCCGAACAAAGCTTCCACGTTAACTTATTTTGTTTTAGTTAAAAGTGAAACTTGTAAACACTTGGCACTACATTTTGAATGTTTTAAACTTGTATGGATGTTAACTTGACTAAATTTTTGTAAGGCCGCATTTCCATATAAAATGCGTAATTAATATTATAATCATGTTTAGTTGAGACGGGTCTTACATTAACATACAAAAGGGTGCCTTTAATCTATCATGTCCCTCTACACCGAATAGTCTTAAACCCACCTATACTTAAACTTAGTGATAAATCTTTTACTAAATTACATAGTCTCGCTACTTTAATGATAATATATTATTTAACATACAAAAGGAAAGTGATGATCAAATAGAAAGTTTATTTTGGCTAGGAAGGATAGCAAGCAATAAGATTATAACATGTGACAAAATTTAAAATAAATAGGAAGGGTATTTTAGTCAATTTTATCTAATCTTTTCCATTCTTCTCTCTGTAACTTCAAAACCCACACTTTTCAAAACCCATCATCTTCAACCTTTTCTACACTTTCTATCTCAATAATCACTACATTAGAGTGCGATTTTCGTCACTAATCAATGATTTAAACACCCAATCAACGTGTTCTTCAAATTTTTTGAAGAAACCCAGTTTAATTTCATACAATATCTCATTTTTTCCTGTGATTTTGAAGCGAATCACTCCATTCGTTTGATTCGATCGCTGATAAGTGTTTCTAACATTCAAATTTCGTCAGTCGGTGAAGAAATCTAAAGAAAATCGGCTTCGATTTATGTAAGAAATTTTTGAATTGCATTTTTACGATCTGGGTTTTTGAATTAAGTCATTGTGTTTTAAAAAGTAATCTTGGCGGGGGTCCGGAGCAGGGTCCAAGGGGCGGCAGCCCCTGGCGGGGTCCAAGGGGCAGAGCCCTTGGCTGGGGTCCAGGTCAGCTTGGAAAAGTTTTTTTTTTTTTTTTTGATTAAATTGTTTTAATAAAACTATACCAGAAAATTTAATTTTCTGGAAATTGCCTCATTTCGTAGATAGTTTTTGATCTCCTACTTCCTGGTTCAGACAATTCACAGACAAAACATACCCTGGTTCAATGCGTTTTAGAAAAAACACATTTTGAAGTGTTTTTAGTCCATTGCGTTTTAGGTAAAACACATTTTTATGTGTTTTTTTTGGTCCATTGCGTTTTAGAAAAACACATTTTGAAGTGTTTTTAGTCCATTGCATTTCAGGTAAAAGACATTTTTATGTATTTTTAGTCTATTGCGTTTTAGAGAGAACATTTTCTTTAGTGATTTTAGGCCATTGCGTTTTAGAAATAAGACATTTTTTTGTGTTTTCTGGCCATTGCGTTTTAGAAATAAGACATTTCTTTGTGTTTTTGGTGCATTGCGTTTTTGGTAAAAACTAATTTTTATGTGTTTTCAGTCCATTGCGTTTTAGAAAGAATACTTTCTTTTGTGTTTTTAGGCTATTGCGTTTTAAAAAAAAAGGCATTTTTATGTGTTTTTTGTCCATTGCGTTTTATAAAACACATTTTGAAGTGCTTTTAGTCCATTACGTTTTAGGTAAAACACATTTTTATGTGTTTTCAGTCTATTGCGTTTTAGACAGAACATTTTCTTTTGTGTTTTCGGTCTATTGCGTTTTAGAAAGAACACTTTCTTTTGTGTTTTTAGTCCATTGTGTTTTAGAAATAAGACATCTCTTTGTGTTTTCTGGCCATTGTGTTTTAGAAATAAGACATTTCTTTGTGTTTTTGGTGCATTGCGTTTTAGAAAAAAAATCATTTTTAACGCTTTTTGTCCATTGCGTTTTACGCAACTGAGTTTTCGAAAAAAAATTAAAAAATATAGCAATAGTATACTCGTTTTAAAGATAAAAAGGCTCTCGCTTTTTTTAGTGCAATTTTTATAAAAAAAATAATGTCGTATGGAAAAGTTATTAACGTTTAAAAAATGTGGGGAATTGAAAGAGAGAGAAACTATTGTCCTGGATTGACTAGAATGCCCTTACACAAACCCACGCGCCTCTCTTTTTTTCTCGAATTTCACTAATTTAATGTTAGCCGTTGATTAAATCAATTGATGATTAAGATTACTTCCTAGCCTTTCTAGCAAAAAAAAACTTGCTATTATATCCTAACCCTATATTAAAAAACTTAAAAAAAAAATATTCTGAAATATTGTTTAAGAACATTTAATAATAAACTCTTTATTTTAATATTGTTTAAGAACCCGTAGAACGCAATGTCTCAATTCAAAAACCCAGATCGTAAAAATGCAATTCAAAAATTTATTACATGGATAGAAGCCGATTTCTTCAACGATTGACGAAATTTGAATGATAGAAACACTTATCAGCGATTGAATCGAACGGATCGAGTGATTCGCTTCAAATTCACGGGAAAAAAATAGATATTGTATGAAGTTAAACTGGGTTTCTTCAAGAAAGTTGAAGAACACGTTGATTGAGTGTTTGAATTATTGATTGGTGACGAAAATCGCACTATAATGTAGTGATTATTGAGATAGAAAATGAAGAAAAAGTTGAAGATGGTGAGTTTTGAAAATGGTGGTTTTTGAAGTTACCGGGGGAGAAGAAGGAAGAAGATTGGATAAAAATAATAAAATTGACTAAAATACCCTTTCTCTTTATTTTAAGTTACGCCACATGTCATAATACTATTACTTTCTATCATTTCTAGCCAAAATAAACTTTTTATTTGATTCTCACCCTTTTAATATATTCTTTTTATTAATACATTTTTTGTATTTTATTTGTAGGTGATCCTAAAGATATTTTAAATTTATTTATATTTAATATTAAGTGATATTTTGTTCATCTAGAAAAAAAAAAATACAGATCGCTTAATAGGTGAAAATTTGTGAAGTCATTTTATACATTAAAGGTGAAAAAAAACAAGTTATGCTCAAGTGATAGTGATGTATCAATTATTTTTGACGTAACAATGAAAACAAAAAATGTTACACATATACTAAGGGCTAAATGTGTAACTTAATGAGTATGTTCTATAAGACTATAACCAAAGCAATGTATGTGCAACTTTTATAATAAAGAAACATAATCGGCATTTTCGTTTAAATAACTACATTTTCTATTGAAATTATACGAAAATGTACTTTTTCGATTAATTTGTTTAGGACCTAGTAACAAATCTAGATTTCATTTGGATTTGTGGAAGTATATATATGGGTAAATTATGATACATGATAGTTTTCCATATAATCTTGACTTTTGGCTAATTAATTGGGTACATGAAGTTTTTCTCTAGTAATTGATATCTTTTAAACAACCTTCGAGCTAAACGACCTTTATATCGGCCAACCGGTTTACAGTGTTGATCGAATGAACAAACAAGATCAATCGTTTGATCAGATTTTCACACATTAACGTTTTTCCTTTCAACAACTCATTTATTGACTTACTATTTTAGACTTCATATTTTGTTAATTTCAATCTTCGTGTTTCGTTATTTTACAAGCTAACTCACACACTCTGTAATCTTACTAACAAATCTAGACATTTGTCCACCGTAGTACTTTAATGTTCATAGCTTAGGGAGGAACACATTTCCAACACACCTTGGTTTCAAATCCACACTAAATGATACAACCCCTTTGGTCTCGTATGATGATACAACCAAATCTTTTTATTTTATTTTTTTATAATTTCTCATATGATTTTCATTAAAAACAGAGATGCTTATAGACTAATGGCAGGTAGACGGACAACAAGCTACGCCACTACCCCTTTATGAATATAATGTTTACTTTCAAAGGCTACAAACACTTTGGTAGATCTAAGGAGGGTGAGATGTAAACAAATCTTACATTTATCTATGATAATATAGAGAGACAGTCCCTCCAATATTTGAACTGTGTGACCAAATAATTGCATTTGGTAGTTACGAAAATGGAGAAACAGAAAACCAAGGGAATATATTCGTGTACTGCTCAGTTTGTCCCTATTGAACATTGTTGGCTGACTAAGTCCTCTTATTATTGTATTTGTAAGGAAATAATGAAATTATGATTTACACAAAAATATAATAATGTATTTTTAATTGCTTTGATGGATGCATTTCTTTTCCAAAGTCTAAACACTTGTGCTAGAAAACGAATAATATGTTGTCGTTTGTGGTAAAACTAACCAACTGTCACTTTTTGTCAAAGAACCATATAGGTAGGCCTTTACCTGTAAATTAATAATTTGTTATAAATTTACTTTTTACCGTAGTGAGGAACAATAACAATACCAAAAAACTAACTAAAAATCGAGATCTTTTACTAAAAAAATAGTGCAAGGTTTTTAAACCTTGGGGATTCCGATTTCCGTCAGTATTACTCGCAGTAACGACAATGTCGTCGCATAGACTAAAATGTATAAGAGGTACATGAAGGTGAATAAATAAAGAGTGAATAACACATGTTATGAACCTGTGATACCAATTGCGCGAAGGGCTTCGGAAAGGTGTTGAAACCAAGTCCTAGGGGCAACTTCAGGTCCAAAAGGGACTTGTGAAGTAGACAAATCTTATTTGGTTATTGTGGGTCAATAAAACCGTATTATATAAGCGATTAAGCAAGGCATATGATATAAACGGACATTTTTGAGTTCCTAGAAAACATAGACCAACACCGAAAGTTGTTGATCTGACGATGAGGATCACCCTTCATCGAAACGGATATATGATAGAATAATGTAAATATGTTGAGTAGATAAGACAAGTCATCAATGGTCATAACAAAATGGATTATAGCCAAGAAAGACACAATGTCAATAGACAAGGAATTGACCTTTGAAATGGATTTTCTGGTCGTTGTACAAGATGATATGCGATTGATTAGACTTTTCGTTCACAAAAAGGGTAATATATGCCTAATACGGCAAATGCAAGTATCATATATTGTGTTTTGAGTGAACGTCCAACCAAATTGGTGACCATCACCACGACTACAGTTGTTGTCTATTCACAAGAATTCCCACACTGAAGCGTCACATTTTATCGTTGTTGGGTTACTAGTTACCAAACAAGGGTTGGGGACCTAATGAGTCAGTATACATTATCCGAAAATCAAGTTGGGTAGTTGTCGATCGAATAAAAGATAGACTTTTAGCAACGTAAACGAAGACTGCATTAGGAAATAGATGGTTAGATAAGTAACTGTTAGAAAAAAAATGAATTTTAGAAGTTATAAAGTCCACTATATATTTAAGGCAATCCAGCAGTATTTCTTATTGTAAAAAAATCAGCACAAATATATATTTGCTAAAACTATCCAGACACCTTATCTGCCAATTTGCACACTCTTCCCCTCGAATAGGCCTATACAGGGCGTATAGGGTTACATCAAACACAAGTTTTTTTACAAACATTTTATACAATATTAATCGTTTTAGCAAACTTTTATAAAAATATTAGTTTTTTTACAAACATTTTATACAATATTAATCGTATTGTATCGTATAGAGTAGTATAAGTCTCGTATAGGTCTCGTATAGGCATCGTATAATTAATATTAGTGTTATTGATATTAATATGAGTTTTTTTATAATTAATATTAGTGTTATCGATATTAAAAAGACAAAACAAAAAAATATAAAAATATACGCCGCATACAGGGCTAGACTGGGCGTCTAGTGTGGTCCAAAAGACCATTATAGCCCTGTTTTGCCCCCAGTCTAGCCCTAACTCAGGGGTAAAATGGTCTTTTTTGTCTATACTCTCCGTATAGGCCTAGACTGGGCGTCTAGTGTGGTCCAAAAGACCATTATAGCCCTGTTTTGCCCCCAGTCTAGCCCTAACCTAGGGGCAAAATGGTCTTTTTTTGTCTATACGCCCCGTATAGGCCTATACGAGGCATATACGGGTCATATAAGACAAAATATGACATAATCAGAGATTCTCTTGGAAATTGAAAAAGGTTATATGCGCGCGTATAGACCTATACGAGGCGTATATAAGGGTATGTGAATAGGCACTTGGGTGTGTGAATATGTAGACCCATTTGTAAACGTTAGAAACAATCAGCTTGGACTGGACTGGACTGGACTGGACTCTGGAGGCTTATGTAAAAAATCAGCACAAAAATATATTTGTAAACGTTAGAAACAATCGACTTGGACTGGACTGGAGGCTTAAAAGTTTTATTAGGTTGGAAACATGAGACAAAAATGGGCCCATTTGGTTGGAGTGCTCAATTCACACAAGAATACAAGATGTCCTCTTAAAAAGGATAAAAGTATAATATGCCATAAATCACAATTAGTCCCATATAGATAAACAAATGAAATGCATCACATAGACCCTCCAAAAATGAAATCCAATTTCATAACAGCCATTCCTAGATTATAGCTTCCTTGCAATGTCTGCCATCGATGTGTACGTACCCACGGTTGCAATCAAAATCCCAACAAGCACAACGAAACCAATCATCACCAACTCGAGTCCAAATACCCTATAAGTGCCCGAGATCTTCCAGTAACACAAGGATGGCAATATAATGGATACTGTGACGGTTAAAAGTGCCCCAACAATAGACATGAGATACCCAAAGAAAGGGAATACAAGGGCTACAACTATTGTGCTTATGACGAGTGTTGTTCTGATGCAAAGGCTAAACTTTCTTGTATTGAATGATGGAAATCGTTCTTCGATTGTGTTCACAATTGGTACCACTAGGAGTGCATATTTAACTATCGGGCTAATGAGTGTGGTGAATATAGCCGCTTGTGAGCTTGCTTTGTTAGTTGGAAGGTTTAAGGTAATCTGTGACTCTGCCTTTGAACCAAACATTCGGTAACCAACTATTGCCATCGAAGAGTATGTAATTGTGCACAACACAAAACACAACAACAATACCTGAAATTTAGAACTCATTAAGATGTTAGAAAATTTTAAAATTAAGATGTTAGTAAATTTTAAAATTAAGACCTAGGAAATTCTAATATACCTCCCACATAATAAAGAGACTTGTAGTATTAAGATGTTACGAAATTTTAACATACCCCCTTAAACAATTGAAATTTTAGGAAATTATAATATACTCCTTACGATATCATACATACTAGAAGTTACTTATCTGTATAAGTCGACTGATATAATGTTTTTTCTCTAACGACAAACATGTCAAATGGATAATATGTGGACAGTTACTAAAAGTAATTTTAAGGCAAAACGCCTTGATTATTTTAATAAAAAAAGTTATAATTCAAATATCATAACTTTTTGTACTCATATATTCAATTTGGTCATGTTACATCCAAACATATATATATATGTATTATAATTCAAAAAAAAAAATGATGTGATGGAGCTATGAAACCTTTAAAGGATGAGACAATGGTACAAAGATGTTTGCTAGTACCTTTGAGAATTGATGTTTGTTCTTCATGGAAGTATACAAAGTAGGGAAAACCGGATGAGCACCATAGCAGAAAGCATACAAACACAAAGCAGAAGGCATTCCATTCCAATTTACTACCTTACCCTTTTCCCGAAACCCGACACCATCAAACTTACCAACCCAAAGGATCGAGCCTAAGATGACAAACGACGCGAGAACACCAACAACCGATATATACGAAAGAATTCTCATATTCTTAAACCAAGTTGTTGGGAGTATGATCGCGGCGACCATGATAACAAAACTCTTCTTGCTACTTACGCGAAGCCCATAAATATCAAAATGCACTTGTGGAAACAAGTTGCTTAAATTATCCCCTTCGATGATCAAGAAAGCGGTAGCAACCAAATACAACTCTAGGTTTGTGGTGACTAATACTATGATCCTGCCGGTTTTACCAAAGGCTCGCTCTCCAATGTCCGCGTAACTTCTTATTGTGGGATCGATATCCATACATCTTTTTATGAGTAAACCAGTGAAGAAAGTTGAGATGGCTATTGTTAAAAGAAGTAACAAACTCAACCATCCTCCTGCTGCCACTGCATATGGAACTGTTATAATTCCAATACCTAGACAAAAAACATTAACATGTTTGGTTGTAAAAAACATCTTTATGAATCCTACAATCAACAAAAAAAAGTTATTGTTTAGGTGGTTTAGGGTTTTGAAGAGTGGATGTAAGTGGCTTATGGAAATACAGGTGTTTCTAAGTTCTACTGCATGATTGCAAACTTTGTTAAGTTGTTTGGAGTTTAGCTAACAACCCCCGAACTTTTCGCTCAATAGTGTTATGTATGTACGTTTGGTAAGAATTTTTTAGGTATATACGTTTTCGACCCTCCGGTTTTATAAATTTTTTTACTTATATAGAATTTTTAGGTCCGGTGACTTCCGACCCCCGGTGGAAATTTTCAAGCTTCGTCACTGCTCAGAAACACTTTTATTCCCATAAACAGCCTACAAACAATGTTCAAAATCCTAAACAACCAAAAAATTCTAGAATCAACATATTTTAGGGTGTAGGGGGCACTCCAAAATGAACCCAAATAAACCCACCAATGAGAGAATGCCACCTAGTTTTAACGGATAGAGTTAATAGCCAAAATGGTCCCTGAGGTTTGCTCACTTTTGCCACTTTAGTCCAAAATCCAAATTTTTTAAATCTGGGTCCCTGAGGTTTGCATTTTTTTGCCATTTTAGTCCAAAAATGAAATCTGGTCAGATTTCTAAAAAAAACCCTCAAGTTTTGTCCTTTTGCACAGGGGTAAAATGGTCATTTTCATTTTATTATAACTAATTATTAATTAAAAATAATAAAACCCTTATTATTTTATTTTCCCATTCATTTAAAATAAGAGTTAATAGCCAAAATCTGGGTCCCTGAGGTATAAACACACACATCTCTCTCTCTCTCTCTCTCTCTCTTCACAAGCACCACCACCACCTCTCTCTCTCTCTCCCTCTACTCCTCTCTGCCGCCACCACCGCCACCTCCTCACGCCGGCGACACTAACCTCTGTGTAAATCCTTTATTAGCTGCTACTCATCAAGCTAACGGCAGTAGCAGTGTTTACAGGTGTAAATCGACGAACAACAACAACAAAACCGCCTCTGTCTCTCTCTCTTCTCCCTCTCTCTCTTCCGGATGGATCTAGGTTGTTTGCAGGTGGTTGGTGATTAGGGTTGTTTGCAGGTTGTTTGGGATTAGGGTTTCGGTGAGGGTGGTGATGGTGGAGACGGTGGGGGGTTGTGATGGTGGATGGGGTGGTGGGTTGAATCGTGTTGGTTTGCAGGTTCTTGGGATTAGGGTTTTCAGTAGGGGTGGTGGGTTGAATCGTGTTGGTTGCTGATTTGGGTTGTTGCAGGTTTGGGGTTAGGGTTCCGGTGGAGAATCGGAGGAGGGCAAGTGCGCTTGCAACCTCTGTTTGCAGCCATGGCGGTTATTCCTCCTTGTTCCCAATGTGAAACAGATCTGAGCCTCGTTTCTTTTTACAAATCGGTTTTTGTTTTGATTTGTTGTTGGAGCCTCGTTTCTTTTTACCTCGGTTTGCAGGTGGTTGGTGATTAGGGTTGTTGCAGGTTTGAAGGTGGTTGTGGTGGTGTGTTGTTGGAGGTGGTGGGTGAAGAGGGAGACAGAGAGATGGTTGATGGTGGTGAGGGGTTTTATTATTTTTAATTAATAATTAGTTATAATAAAATGAAAATGACCATTTTACCCCTGTGCAAAAGGACAAAACTTGAGGTTTTTTTTGAGAAATCTGACCAGATTTCATTTTTGGACTAAAATGGCAAAAATGCAAACCTCAGGGGCCCAGATTTAAAAAATTTGGATTTTGGACTAAAATGGCAAAAGTGAGCAAACCTTAGGGACCATTTTGGCTATTAACTCTAACGGATATATAGTCATTTGCGAACGTCGCTCTTGGGTATCACTCTCGGGTTCACCAGCCAAAAAAATATATTTTGATACACACCAAGATCCAATTGCGGCAGTGTACCCAATGAACCCGATTGGTCTATTACAACGAAAATCAAACGTAACATACCTGATAGAGCATTGAGACCGTTAAAACAGGTGTTTAGGAAGGATGAAGTGATTGTAGCGGCTAAGTGTTGTTGTTCCTGGTATTGTGCTTCCATTGTGTTTTAGAGAGCATGAAAAAAAATTCTTGAAAACTTGTTTATGGAGAAATGAATATGGTTAGGATAGGGGTTTTGTGTATATGCATGAAATGCTTTTATCACGGACTCATCCCCAACATAAAAGGGAACTGTTACAACTAATAATTTAATGCAAACTTTTTTATTTTTGAAAAGAATTTAATGCAAACTTTGGGGATACGTATTTGAGTGGTTTAGGAAGGATTTTAATGGCTAGCATTAACATTGGTCAAATATTATGTTTACCAAAAAAATGTTTTAAATATAATATTAAAACAAACGATTTTGGGTAATTGGGTGTCAAAATATCTGTAAATTTATGGTAAACAAAAGTTTATAATTCTAAAGAAATAGTTTTTTTTTAATAGAATGAAAATGACATTAACTCCCTAACTGATTTTACAAGCATTTATTTATACGTGAGAAAAATATATATATCTTATATGATTGAAACCTTCTTTCACTAACAATACAATGTTACGATAATTATTATTATTATTTTTTTTATCATAGATGGCTTATATTCTTGAATGAAAACTAAACTAGATTGCTTATCAAATGTATGGATGCAATATACAAGTATGGACAAATACTTAGTTAATCTAATTTCAGAAAAAAAAAAATCTAATTTCAGAAAGTTAATAAATATATGTTTACACCATAATACGAATCAATGGCAATGACATTAAAAGATTACTAAAGATCAAACATGTCAAGTAAGGATAATAAATATTTTTTGTGTGTATAAACGTTAACTAGGTTATAACCCAGGAACTTCCCGGGTAGGAAAATTTAATTTATATTAATCAAATTATTTATATTGTTTTCACTGAATTCAATAAAACTCATACTGTTTTCACTGAATTCAATAAAACTCGTATGTGCGATTGGCTACCTTTAACACTTGAAGTATGAGTGTCTCTTAGAGAAATCATATAATTCAAAAAGATATGGTCACTCGTTTCCATGGACAGGTCACACCCCACACTGAATATTCTGAATACAGATACCTCAGTCAATCAAAGCCTCCTTTGAAGCTAAGTTACCATTTTCCGCTCTCCAGCTAAGTAATTCGCCTTCAAAGGAGCCCCCAAACAAACTGCTTAATACCATCAGGCTAGGCTGGTTACCTTATGCCACGATCTCCAACCGTATGTTTTTTGGTGAAAAACCCACCCCAAATTATTACTCCAGGTCTGTTTATCCTTAGCCTCAGCAATCACCATGCCCCGCAACACATTCATGAGCGTCTTGGTCTAAGTCCATTCATCAACATATACAGGGTCTCTAACCCACTATCACTTCTAAGTAAAGTTCCACCAATTCTTTTGAAGCAAGAATCAACCAAGGCCTGTTTATTATTAGATAACGAAAAAACAATTAGAAATGAAGATAATCTAAAATAATTTCATTAAAATTAGTAATATTAGCGTACCCATGATGATTGTTGAAAGTAAAAAGTGTACCAGAAAATATTGAAAACATACTGGCTCGTAAACAATCATGAGATACGTAAACAATCATGAGATACGAAGAAAACAACAAATCCAAATTCAAGGTTACATTTTCAAAACAACTTCTATGTAGAAAACAGAGAGTAACTTGGGAAAAAAAAATACTAAATTTTGTACAAAATATTGAATACCTTCTCAACGAAAAGAAATTGATTGCATAACCAACTCTCACCAACACCTTTTGTTTGTGAAAAGTAACTAAATGGAAAATAGAACTTATACAAATGTTCATGTGGGTAAAATTTGTTCACAATTTTGTGAAGATTTTTCTCACCATTCTCACAAAAAATGGAGTGTTCTTGATGAAAAACGTCTTACCACCAAATGCCAAGTCCATTGAGCCGATCATCAACCAGCAACCCAGTGGATTCAAAGGGGTTTTCGCGGGTCAAGCTATGCCCCAAAGCTAACTAATAGTGGATCAAACTATTGTGGCATGACTAACAGAAATCTAAGTAAAACTACATCAAAAAATAAATCAGATTATTTTAGTATCCACTACATGTTGGACATATGATTGTCGTAGACATTGAATCATAAAAAAAGTCTTTTTGTCCAGTTTTTTTAAAAAGCAATTCAGTTTGGAAGTAAAAATAAAATACTTAATAAAGATGGTTTAATGAAAATAGTTCTTATTTACCTTTCGTCCAAAAGGACCAAATCGACCAACACGATGAATGTAAAGCTATCGGTTACTTGGAGGTCACGATTAATCAGCAGGAAAAACCTGAAACTGAAGATTAAAAAACATATTATATGGTATGCACATGAGTTTAATCCTCTCCAACTACAAAAATATGTAAGTTAAACAAACTTCTACTGAGTTTTTACTTAGCTAGCATAAGTGTTCAACAATATGAAATAACATAATTAAGATAAGTAAGAGTATCTACACGACTTAGTTGGTATGATAATAAAGGCACATTTTGGCATGAACTTGTTTTGACCCGATTACCTAATAAATGTAAACTGATCCATTTCACCACCTCTAAGTTTACCATTTAAAACGTAATAAACATCAAAGATGGCATAAGAAACAAAATGAAAAAATGTATCACCGAGTTCTTTAGCAATACCTTTGATCGACAGTTCCCGGTAGCTATATGAATAGCGGTGCTACCCTTGTTGTCTGCGCATTTAGAATGAAGTGATCCACAACGAATAAATCATCCACGACAATAGTAGGCTGCCCTTCTAAAGCAATATGAACATACTATGCAACTCCAAGTCAAGGTAGCCAAACTGGGCTACAAAATAAAATGTATTTATATTAACTAAAAAAAGATTGAAACTTTATATCAAGTATATATACTAATTTTGAACATACATATCAAGCAGAACCTTGGAATGATTTATATAAAAACAAAATTTACACAAATTGTATAGATAAAGCCACACCAACTTTGGTTACAATATCATATTCCCATGTAGAACCCCATCCGCCCGATCCTATTCACAAAAATTCATTTTAGGTGGTTACAGTGAAAGATCAAAACCATAGAGTTTTTCTATTAGGATGAAGAGACGACTAAGTGTTACCTGGAATCGTTGCACGATTGATGCCAGCGAGACTTGGCCAGAGGACGAACGATGGTCAAATTCAAACAAAGGAATGTTTTCGAGAGGGTTTAAAATTGGAAATATGCGTTTGCGTCGACCATAGGGTTTCAAATCGAGAAAATGAGCAATATTGACGGTGTACCTGATGGTTGAATCAATTGGGTTGTGGAGATTGATGGATTAAAGAGGTTGAAGCAGAAGGAGAATGATGAACAATGGGAAATCTAGGGTTTTCTAAAGGAGGGAATGAGGGATTTAGGTTTTTTTTATCAATTATATACTTGGGTCATAACATGCACCGCGGAAGATCCATATAAAAGTAAAAGTGACCCGCTATTTTTCCCGCCCAAACTAAGCTGAGGTTGCACGAGAAGCAGACACGTGTCCCAAAATTTTTTTATTTATTATATATACTAGGTTATCTACCCGTGTATTACACGGGTTGAACAAATTAAATTATATAATTCATAAGTCCATAAATAAATAAAATACAAATGAAACTACCTATCATTATGAATTAAAATCTAATAAATTTTGAGTACAAATAAATATAACCTCCTAGTTTAGAACACAGATCTTTAGATGATAGATCATGAACAAATGGTTCTACTATTGCAGTTGATATAAAGTTGAAGAGGGGTCTTCTAACTAATAGAAATAAGCCTTAAACAAATGGTTCATGGCTTTGAGATGATAGAATTATAGGCATTTATGAATACCATAGATAAAAACTTGAAAATAAATCAACTAATGAATAAAAAACTTGAAAATAATCTAACTATAACTCCATACCATAAATTGACATAATCTTAAGCATTTCTGCATCATCCTTTTCCTTTGCAGCATAGCGAAACTGTGCACATAATTTTTATAGTAGTTTATTTGTAATGAGATTGATATATATGATTCTAGGACACAATGAACCTCATACCTGTTTAGCACATTCTTCAGGTCAGGTTGTACTAAGATGGTTTTGCACGAATATCACCCCACTGAAATCGGCATCATGAATTTCAAGAAAAACTACACCACCAAAAACCTAATTCTCAAAAGTAAGAGACATCAAAAGTCTAGACTTAAAATCACAAAGTCGCCCCTAACAAATTAGTGATTAGTATATGTTTTCTTAACATCTCTTCAGATTTTTAGCAATAAAATGAACTAATAGTTTTGAAATTTAAAGCATACTGATTGACACTTAAGGAGTCAAATATAACAATTTATAGAACAGATGGCGCGCCCGAGGCATTTTGATGGCCAGAGACATAGTAATTCAACCGGGTCGGCATAAAATTGATACATAACTGTAACAGTAAATGGATTCGAGATATAGGAATCACTACTTGATCTAAACGCTGAGCATTATAAATGAAAATTACGATAAAGAAGACACCACGTAATTTGAATTAAGAATCCACATATCTCCACTTAATCGGGTAATCAGCCAAGACTAACTTAGTAGTGGAAAGTTAATATCAAAAGAGAAAAACAAATTTGATTTAAATTCACTCTGCCTTTGATTAATTCAGTTTTGCGATTTACATAGAGTGATATGAAAACGAAAACTACATAGCTTAATTCTAGAAAGTAATAAATTGAATTAACGCCGACTAAAACATTAAGATAACAAAAATAAAATAACATTAATTTGAAAATAACAACTCCAGCAGCTACAAGGAGTAAACATGCATAGCATATTAGCATGTATGTTCAGGTCTTTTGTCATGCGTGTTCAAGTCTTTTGTTAATCTACCTTGATTAAATTAACCTAAGCCGACCCATCTCGCTCAATCCGATGCCTTCAACTACTGGAATAACAGCTAGGGAATTCAAACTCTAGAGGGACCGACCATCACATATTACCCGTCGCCTTGTGTAAACGCTGCTCATCACTCTACCGGATGCGTTTTACTCACTACCCCGGTTGCCTCGCGCATAAGGCGTGCTTTCTAAAACCAATAGACTAACATTAACTAAAATTGAACAAATTACAAAAGTTTTAGTGACTGCATCTTTTCTATATCCGGTGAAATATTTCTAATCGGTTTATTAACATCTCCAACACTTAGTTCACCAACCTCTTTAGAAATAACTCCAAAAAAAGGTTGTGACTTGTGAGAGGGTACACTGATAATTGATAAAACAAACGCATAGATTAACTCTTTGTAAATTTCAAAATCCATACTAATATGTTTGTTTGATCCATCGACACTTACAGACATCTCAAGTGAGCAAGATCGCCTAACTCGGGTGCAAGTACTCCTTCCAGTGATAGCCAGTTAAGATAACTTCAATAAGATGATATTCCAACTTGCAAACGCGTCATCTAATCCTGTAATTTCAAAGTCATCATAACAATTAAATTATAAACTTTACATTCAGAGCTGTCTGCCTGGGGTATCTCAAAAAAAAAATATTACCGATTTAGCGATTGTATATGGGATCAAAATTTTCACCGTGTTCTTAACTATGCTGCATATAGCCCAATTGAAGAATCAACAAAAAATTAGAAACAAATATGAAGTTAAGCATTAAAAAACAATTGATTGTATACTACCCGAGACACACACATGAAAGAACTTATATAGTCACGGAAGATGGAAACAGAAACCGTTTGAAGGAACACAAATCGTATATATAATTTTGTCAAACTGTACTCATCCATCATAATAAGTTATTTAAAATGAAGTCCTAAGATGCATGCATCATCTTCACTGTAATCAAAATCACTTATATCAAACTCAATAGTTTTGGCTTCTTCCTTTAAATCAGAGGTTAGTTATTTTGGCTTTAAGTAATCTTTAAAATCCCCTGCAATGTACGGATCCACCAATTTCCAAAGGGAAAATACTAATCGGTAATGGCAAAATAAAGATAAAATAAGTGAAGAATGGAAAACATTAAGTTACCGTCTTTGCGGCACCGGTGAGAAGAAAAGAAGTAAAACCCTATTCGTTAAAGACATGAATCAGTAGGATTAAAGAAAAAATAAAAATCGCAACACATAAAGTTACCGTGATTGTAGTAGATTCAATGAGTAGAAGATTGACTTGTTAGGAGTAGATGAAGTTCGTGTGTTGGAAGGTTTTGATTTATGCAGAATAGAGGATCAATATTAGGAAATTAGTGTGTATGCACCAAGTGGATTAGGGTATTAAAAACAGAGACGGGTTATAACACAAAACGAAGCACCACATATTATAATTCGGGCATTGAGCGGGAAAATCACAAAAAGGAGGCCCTAAGAATCTAACACGTGTCCCATCATTAGTTTTATTTATTATAATAGTAAGATAAGATGGGGGATAACTTGACGTATGTTCACTCACCACTATACAAATCATTTTGCTCATTATCCATTATCCCCTTTTTTTTGTTCATTGTGGCTATGGAAGCTATCCATATGACGATGACAAGAGCCGTTAGTTCGGGTGTTTATGTGGGTGTAAAACTACCGAGCGATGG
Source organism: Helianthus tuberosus (assembly GCA_030545235.1). Classification (NCBI taxonomy): domain Eukaryota; kingdom Viridiplantae; phylum Streptophyta; class Magnoliopsida; order Asterales; family Asteraceae; genus Helianthus; species Helianthus tuberosus. Next base: position 62,449,525 of record CM060354.1, on the reverse strand, counting down.
CCCTTATCTTAGTCACATGTTATTCGCGGATGACTCAATATTTTTTGGGGATTGGACTAAGGTAAATGTGTGAAATCAAAAAAGAATACTAAGATGCTTTTACTTAGTATCGGGGCTGAAAGTGAATCCTAAGAAAAGTCAGTTATTTGGTGTAGGTAAAGAAACGCAAGAAGTAACCCGTATGGCGTTGATTTTTAATTGTAAGGCGGGCAATTTTCCATTAACTTATTTGGGTCTGAAAGTTGGTGCATATATGAATAGAGTAATAAATTGGAAAGAAGTAATCGATACTTTTAACAAGAGGTCAAATTGGAAGGCAAGATTATTGTGATTTGCCGGTCGAGTGACACTAATTAAATCTGTATTGGGTAGTTTACCGAACTACTACTTATCTTTGTATAAGTGTCCTATTGCGATCATAAAAACAATGGAGGGTATACGAAGGAGATTCTTATGGGGAGGTTGTAGTCTAAACAATAAAATAAATTTCGATGGGTTAAATGGGAAAGAGTTGTGGCATCAAAAAAGTTTGGGGGTCTCAATAATGTACCAGACGAATTCATTTGGAATAGATGGGCAACGTTGAAATGTAATATGTTTGTATGGCGTGCGGTGGATGGCAAGATACCAAATGCTGTTTCATTAAGAAGGCAGGGCATCAGTACTTATGTGGTGTGCAGAATGTGCGATCAAGACGAAGAAACGGCAGATCATGTTTTGATAACTTCCAGGTTCGCAGATACGGTTTGGAGGAATGTGTTCATATGGATACAAGCGACATTTGCAGGTAGTATTGGAACAGTAAAACAATTGATGTATGATGCGTGCGGTGTGTTATAGGTTTTTAATGTATATTTTAAGCCCTTTTTTAACACTTTTTAGCCAAGTTTTAAATTTATAAAACACGATATTTTACTAACACCAAACACACATATGGGCAAGTGCACCCATCGTGAGCGTAGTATAGTGTTGGCAAGATACCGAGGTCGTCCAAGGACACAAGAGCTTTTAGTACTGGTTTATCCTCAACGTCTAATCAAATCAAAAGTTAGAAAAAGATTTTAAACTAAGAAAAATAAAAACTAACTAAAATGCTGAAAAATAAAAATAAAAGAAAAACAGATAGACAAGATGAATCACTTGGCTCCGACTCGTGTATAGTGTAACCTTTGATTATTTCCGCACTTTTGCACTTATTTAAGAGATTATCTTAGTTATTGTAGTAGGCCCTTCTTTTGAAGGTGACGTTACCCTCAACCCAGTAGTTTGAGTCAGCAAGGATACAATCCTAAAGGGTCGGATTATTGAAAGATAATTAATTAAGTTATTAATGCGTATTGTGGTAGGCCCCTCTTTTGAAGGTGACGTTACCCTCGGCTAAGTAGTCTGAGTCAGCAGGGATACAGTCCTAAGTAGCCGGGTTAAAGTATTAATAGTAGCTTACATATGAGGGGATCAAAGAGTTTGAACCCCTGTCATCCAATACCGGTGGGTATTGAAGGAGGTCCTACTAAATTTGACCCAGGTCCTTGCAGGATCTATACACTGAACAAGGCAAGACTCTTACCAAACCGTTCCCTTAACCCTCGACCAGGTAGCCAACATACCTCCATATAGACCGTGGAGATATGAATGGTGAAAATCTTTTATTTTATATAGACAGTAAAATAATGCCAAGACACCACGGACAAACGATAAGGAAGAATCACCTTCAACATAAGAAACTAGTTATTAAAGTCATTAATACATAACCAAGTAAAAAGTGCGAAAAGATTAAAAATAAAAAGTATTACACTAGACACTTGTCTTCACTAAGTGATGTAAGAGACTTAGGCAAACATGGCCTTTGATTGTCAAGAACTCTTACGATCAATCTTGGATCCCGAGATGACTCACACACTCTATGATGGACAATGGATGATGGTGTTGTGATGGTGGTGGGTGGTGGATGAAGTGTGAGAGAGGTGGTGTGCCAAGGGATGGTTTGCAAATGAGCCAAGCACCCCTATTTATAGCCTGAACAGTAGCTCGGGCACGGCCCCGTGTCCATCCTCTTCTCTGTCTTCATTAATTGCAGTTTGTCTGCATTAGTTGACCACGCCTCCGTGTCCACTGGGCACGCCCCCGTGTGCAGAAGCATATCTGTACTATCAAGATTTGCCTGGATTCTGCAAATCTTATAGTTGACCACGGCCCTGTGTCCGCTGAGCACGGCCCCGTGGTGGGCGATAGAAGCTTTTACAGCTTTGTCTTTTATGCTGGCACTTGGGCACGCCCCCGTGTTCACTGAGCACGAGGCGTGTTCAGCCTTCTGTTTTCTTGTTTTGTTTGGGAAGATGCTGTCGGGGAGGTCGGGCATGCCATATTTGTTCCTTTTCTAGTATTTATGTTAGATTTAGCTGCCTTTTTGCTTCTTTTGTTAATTTGAGCTCATTTAATCCTGAAAATACAAAAGGATGACAAAAGCACACTTTTTCCAACATTAGTACTAAAAAAGGGTTAGTTTTATGCCACGATTGATGTAATTTATATGTTGCATTTTGCACACATCAAATACCCCCACACTTGAATCTTTGCTTGTCCTCAAGCAAAACTCTTTATAATGTGGCTTTACACTCCCAAATGGAATGGGTAGAAGAGAAGGTTTTTGGGCTTGTCATAGAGTGTCGGGATTTCCAAGATTCTTTATTAAGTTTTTATTTTTATTTATTTACAATCCTATTCGTCATGATTTATTTAAAACTTTTCATAAGATAAATTACTTATTAGGGCATAACATGTCTTTTTAAAATTCCATTTATATACAAGTTCACATACCTCACGGGGGATCACTCAACACTCGGCCGAAGATGTATTTTAGTGAATCACTCGAGAGCGGCATGGAACTTACTCCTACCATAGGCTTGCCAAGCAATCAATCCTCCTCCTTTTTAACTATAAACCTTTGTAAATATTAAGAGGACTTTTGGGTGAAGGGTTAGGCTTGGGTTAAAGGTAGGTGGTAGGGTTAGTGGTTAGTAGAAAAAGGGCGAAAAAGCGTAAAAAGCATCGGTTTCCGTAAGACCTTTTATTTTTGCACTTTTTTATTTTGATGAAGCTATTATTCAAACAAAGTTATTTTTGATGAACTTGCTTGTTTATTTCTTTTGCTTCATCATCAACATTTTTTTTTTTTTTGAAAAGTCATACGAGAAACCGAGCTTGTTACTAAAACAAAGGGTTAAAAATAAAAAATGTTTTGGTGGGTGAAAGGGTGTTTGGTTTGGGTTAAGAAATGAAAAGGTTAGGCTCAAAGGGATTAACTAGGGGGGTTTTGGGTAGGTGGTAAAAAAAAGAAAAATAATGGTGTAGAAAAAAGGTTAGTCCTAATGCTTCCATCATTTACTTACTCGGGTTTAAGTTGGTAAGGACCGGGAATGTATCATCGTGGCAAGTTCTAGAGTCGTAAGAACCAAGCGGCTATTCACACAAGAAACGAAAAATGAGCATTTAGTTTAAAGCTTGTCATGCCTTTTCATAATTTTCTTATGTTGGTTCTTTTTTTCACGACGCTGTCGGTTGTAAATTTGTAAAAATATAATCTTTTTAGAACTTGAAATTCCCAAGTTAAACCTAGACAAGTAAAAAAAATGAAAATTTTTGAAAAAAATTGGGGTGATTAGCGGTTCTAATAGAGTTTTGTGTAAGGCTTGTAATTAGGACTTGCAAGATTCAAAGTTTTAGCATCCCCCCCACACTTAAATTACACATTGTCCTCAATGTGTCCCAAAAATAAGTTTTTAGGTTGATTGAATGTGTAAAAAGCTGTGAAAAAACAAAAATTTGTGTTACTGGACCTCTGGACACGGCCCCGTGTCGGATGGACACGGCCACGTGTTCAGTTGCCAGTAACGAAAACTTACAGAAGTTGGACACGGGGGCGTGTCCACTGGGCACGACCCCGTGTCTGGCAAAAAGTCTGCAGATTTAAACTAACAGCAGGTCTGGGGTAGTGGGCACGGGGGCGTGTCGGCTGGACACGACCCCGTGTAGACAATCTGCAAAGTTGAAAAACAGGTTTCTGGCTCCGGTTCTCCTGTTCCGGCTTTAGTAGCACTAATGTTTAGTGCTCTAAGCCTCGTATGTACCTGTTTTATCAATGAACACTACACCAAACCATAGCAAACATCCTAAATTACCAAGTTCAACATCCACATCACAAAGTTAAAAAGAAAAACAAATGCATAAAGTAAAAAGAGTTAAGGAAAGTAAATTGTTCAACACACGGCACGCAGGCCGGAAATTGTTCAAGATAAAGGGGGGTTAACCTGTGAGATTACCAACCAACCGCTTCTGCCTCCGCTCCTCCCGCCTAGTCCATATCCTCGTCTTCATCATCATCATCTCCTCCGCCATGCCTCGCAATGTACTCCCGGATATTCCCAATATCATCTTGGATATCGGATATGTTTCTCTCGATTGCTCCAACCCGGGCATACGTGTTGCTCGCCATGTTATAGGTGTTCCTGGTGCACATGAGGTTTTTCTGCAATAAATTATGTAAACTTTGGAAATTAGGAAAACCGCCTCCTTGTGAGGAGGATTGGCCCGGATTACCGCGGGGCTGATACTGGTACTGATGATGCTGTGGAGCATGAAGGACGAGTGCCTCTTGCGGGTTCCATGCATGCCCCTGCATCCTTTGGAAGCTAACTGTCCCGTCTTCAGCCTCATAGATCAAGCTCATGGAGCGGCAGATGTGTATGTCAACTCTCCCCGACCATGGGCTCCTTTCGAAGTACCTAGGCATGTTTACGAAATGCTTGAAGAGACGGTATATCCATCCCCCAAAAAAGATAGGGGTTGGTGCAGTAGCAAGCCGGTTCAAATGCATGTTACGGAGCAGGAGGTACAGAACATCTAGGTGTCTGCGGTTATGAATGCAATGAAGAACCACCAAATCTCTCAACCCAACAACGCCACTGCTGTCATGCCTTTGGCTAAGATAGTAAGCGAGGACCCTATGGATGTAACGGTAGAGTGGGTCCCTCAACTTAGTGCTCTTAGTGCTGCTCGGGTTGTAGTGCCCTTCTCCAATTTAAGCCCAAGCGACTTGGCGCTCATTTTCGTCCAAATCTTGCACTCCTCCGGTGTTTTCTTCATTACCCGCATCTTCCTCCGCATACAACCCAACTATCGACCCAAATTGTGCCATCGAATCGAGTACCTAGTTCCGCCACATCGGAATGACACCCCATCACTGTCAAGTGGGTCGCACCTTGAATTAAACGCGAAGGTGCTATAGAATTCCAAAGTATATTCGGTGACCGAGCGTAGGCGAGTAGTAAGGGTGACTCTCAGTGGCCCGGTAACTAGGTTGTTGAAACGGTCAAGTTGGTTCACTAATGTTAACAGATCCATGCACACTTGTCTTGGGTATTCCTCCGGTCTTGTTTGAAGTACTTCGTATCTAGCACTAGCATCGAGCTCATTTGCGTTGTACCTCGTGAATTTCTTCGACATCTGAAAGAATACACCAAAATTAGCATGAAACAATGGAATTTTCGGACAAAACTGCAAACAGCGAGCTGGACACGGCCCCGTGTTCAGCGGACACGACCCCGTGTCCAGACATCTGTTACTAAAAAATTTCATTTTTCGACCCGGTTTTGAAAACTTGAAAATTTTTGGTCCACTAGGTGCGGTTTCCCCCGAAAATGAAACCCCAAGCGCCGTTTTTCCCAAAACAAACCGTTTACCCATTCAATTTTATCTTTTTCGGTTCAAAACCAAGGGTTTGAGGTTTTTGTGAGAAATCGGGCGAATCTTTGAACAGTACAAGTGGATTTACTTCCTATAACACTAATCTAACTAATGCTTACAGATTTAAGCAAAAATTTGAGGTTCGATCCGGATGAAGTTCAAGAACCCTAGATTTTTCCTCAAATTTTTGAAGTTTTAACTACATGCAAATGCTTAATCTAACTACTAATGATGATAGAATCATACCTTGGTGTTGTTAGAAGTAGAGGAGACGTTGAAAATCTGCGGAAAATCGCCTTGAACCAGAGCGTTTTCGGGGAAACGAGGCGTGTGGAATGGTGTAACTGTTATGAAAAAGGGGTTTTATCCCGACAGTCACGCGGACACGATCCCGTGTCCAGCGGACACGGCCTCGTGCCGAGCAGTAAATATTTTTTTTTAGTGCTCGTGTGAGTGCCCTTGTTTCCCTGAAACTTGGTTAGAAAACTTACCGATTTAGATGTCAACCCATTCGTTCGTAACTTACCAGGTATGATGTTGATGCCTTTATTCTTCGATCGTTTGAAGCGATATTTTTTCCTCTTCATCCTCAATAAATCCTTGATAGAGTTTCAGCCATTGGCCATTGACTTTGAATGGGATTTCATTCCGAGATTTAATTTCTGCTGCACCGTGTGGGAAAATATGGGTGATGGAAAAAGGTCCTGACCACCTAGACTTTAATTTACCAGGAAACAATCGAAGTCGTGAATTAAACAAAAGAACTTGATCTCCTACTCGAAATTTATTAGGTTTAATATGTTTGTCATGCAAGTTTTTCATTCTTTCCTTATAAATTTCAGAGTTTGAGTATGCATAATTCCTAAGTTCGTCTAATTCATTTAATTGACAAAATCGATTTCTACCGGCAAATTCTAAATCTAAGTTTACATTTTTAATTGCCCAGTAGGCTTTGTGTGCAATTTCTACTGGCAAATGACAGCTTTTTCCATAGACTAGCTTATATGGAGTTGTATAAGCAGTTCGAAAAGCCCATAAAGCATCATCTAATTTATCTGCCCATTCCTTTTTATTTAGCCCTACGGTTTTTTCAAGTATTCGTTTTAAACCTCTATTAGTCACTTCGGCTTATCCGTTTGTTTGAGGGTGATATGCTGTTGAGACCCGGTGATAGATCCCATATCTTGTTAAAAAATTTTCTAGTTGATGGTTGCAAAAATAGGTACCTCTATCACTTATTAACGCTTTAGGTGTTCCAAAACGAGAGAATAATTTTTTCAGAAATCTTACCACGACTCTTCCATCGTTTGTTGGAAGTGCCTCGGCCTCGGCCCATTTAGACAAGTAATCTACTGCCACAAGTATATATTTGTTTCCTTTTGACGGTGGGAAAGGTCCCATAAAGTCGAGTCCCCACACATAAAAAATTTCACAAACAAGAATGCCATTTTGTGGCATTTCGTTTTTGGAAGAAATATTACCTGTTCTTTGGCAAGCATCACATGTCTTGACAAGACTTTGGGCGTCTTTGTAAACGGTTGGCCAATAAAACCCTGAATCAAATACCTTTCGTGCGGTACTAGCGGCACCATGATGTCCTCCGTATGGACCTTCATGACAATGGCGGAGAATTCTTCTTGCTTCGCTACCATGTACGCATCGTCGGATGAGTTGGTCGGCACACATTTTGAAAAGATAAGGGTCTTCCCAAAAATAATGCTTCACATTAGCAAAGAATTTTTTTCTCTGATGATGTGGCCAACCCTTAGCGACTATACCGCTAGCTAAGTAGTTAGCATAGTCGGCGTACCATGGTTCTTCTTTGTATTCCACCATTTCTAGGGACTCCGTTGGAAATTTTTCTTTGATTTGCTCGTCCCTGGTTGCCTCCAAATCTGGGTCTTCTAAGCGTGAAAGATGATCTGCCGCAGTGTTTTCTGCTCCTCTTTTGTCTTTGATTTCAATATCAAATTCTTAGAGGAGTAAAATCCACCGAATCAAACGTGGTTTTGCGTCCTGCTTTTTGAAGAGATATCGAATGGCTGCATGATCTGTTTAGACTATTGTTTTAGAAAGAACAAGATAAGAACGAAATTTATCAAAAGCAATACTACAGCTAGTAATTCTTTTTCAGTTGTTGTGTAATTTTCTTGTGCATCATTAAGTGTTTTACTAGCATAGTAAATTGGGTGAAAATGCTTTTCTTTTCTTTGTCCTAAGACTGCTCCAACCGCAAAGTCACTTGCATCACACATGATTTCGAAAGAAAATTTCCAATCAGGCGCTATCATGATAGGTGCATTGACTAGCATTTCCTTTAGGGTTAGAAATGCTTGATTGCAATCCTTGTCAAAGATGAAAGGAGCATCTTTTTCAAGTAATTTTGTTAGAGGCCTTGAAATTTTAGAAAAGTCTTTGATAAACCGCCTATAAAATCCGGCATGCCCTAGGAAACTTCTGATAGCTCTAACGGAGGATGGGGGTGGTAGTCGAGAAATAATGTCTATTTTTGCTCGATCAACCTCCATTCCTTCGCTTGAGATTTTGTGACCGAGTACTATTCCTTCAGTTACCATGAAATGGCATTTTTCCCAGTTAAGGGCGAGGTTAGTTTCCTCACATCGGGATAGCATTCGTTCAAGGTTATCTAGGCATTGGTCGTATGAATCCCCAAAGATAGAAAAGTCGTCCATGAAGACTTCCATTGTTTTTTCTATCATGTCATGGAAGATGGCTACCATGCAAAGTTGGAATGTTGCGGGGGCATTACATAGACCAAATGGCATGCGTCGATAAGCAAAAGTTCCATAGGGACATGTGAAAGTTGTCTTTTCTTGGTCTTCGGGTGCTATCGGGATTTGAAAGTAACCTGAAAAACCATCCAAGAAACAGTAAAATTTATGACCGGATAATCTTTCTAACATTTGATCAATGAAGGGCAAAGGAAAGTGATCTTTCCTTGTTGCTTCATTTAATCATCTATAATCTATACATACTCTCCATCCTGTGACGGTTCTCGTTGGTAATAATTCAATCTTTTCGTTAGTTATTACCGTCATACCTCCTTTCTTTGGAACTACTTGGACGGGACTTACCCAAGGACTATCGGAGATATGATAAATAAGTCCGGCGTCAAGTAACTTGATGACTTCATTTTTAACCACTTCTTGAACATTTGGATTTACACGACATTGTGGTTGTATTACCGATTTGTAGTCATCATTCATTAAAATTTTGTGCGTGCATGATGTGCGTTAGGTGTATATGTAGGTTTAAGTATATTTTAAGCCCTTTTACACTTTCTTTATCCAAGTTTTAAATTTATAAAACACGATATTTACTAACACTAAACACACATATGGGCAAGTGCACCCATCGTGAGCGTAGTATAGTGTTGGTAAGATACCGAGGTCGTCCAAGGACACAAGAGCTTTTAGTACCGGTTTATCCTCAACGTCTAATCAAATCAAAAAGTTTAGAAAAATGGTTTTAAACTAAGAAAAATAAAAACTAATTAAAATGCTGAAAATAAAAATAAAAACAGATAGACAAGATGAATCACTTGGTTCCGACTTGTGTATAGTGTAACCTTTGATTATTTCCGCACGACCCCGTGTTCAAGCTACTGTATCTGGGTGTTTTATGAAAAATATGCAGCACGGCCCCGTGTTCAGTGAGCACGGCCCGTGTTCAACCTACTGTAAATGCAAAACTAAACTAAAATGCAGAAAAATGTGCGCGCGTTTTAAAAAGGTTTTGAAAAACTGATTAGGCCGTCGATTTTAAGCTTTCTTAAAATCCTTGTGTCCCTGGCAACGGCGCCAAAAACTTGATGTGTGCGGTTTGTTATAGGTTTTTAATGTATATTTTAAGCCCTTTTTAACACTTTTTAGCCAAGTTTTAAATTTATAAAACACGATATTTTACTAACAACAATCACACATATGGGCAAGTGCACCCATCGTGAGCGTAGTATAGTGTTGGCAAGATACCAAGGTCGTCCAAGGACACAAGAGCTTTTAGTACCGGTTTATCCTCAACGTCTAATCAAATCAAAAGTTAGAAAAAGGTTTTAAACTAAGAAAATAAAAACTAACTAAAATGCTGAAAAAAAAAACAAAAAAAAAAACAGATAGACAAGATGAATCACTTGGCTCCGACTCGTGTATAGTGTAACCTTTGATTATTTCTGCACTTATTTAAGATATTATCTTAGTTATTGTAGTAGGCCCCTCTTTTGAAGGTGACGTTACCCTCAACCCAGTAGTTTGAGTCAGCAAGGATACAATCCTAAAGGGTCGGATTATTGAAAGATAATTAATTAAGTTATTAATGCGTATTATGGTAGGCCCCTCTTTTGAAGGTGACGTTACCCTCGGCTAAGTAGTCTGCGTTAGCAGGGATACAGTCCTAAGTAGCCGGGTTAAAGTATTAATAGTAGCTTACATATGAGGGGATCAAAGAGTTTGGACCCCTGCCATCCAATACCGGTGGGTATTGAAGGAGGTCCTACTAAATTTGACCCAGGTCCTTGCAGGATCTATACACTGAACAAGGCAAGACTCTTACCAAACCGTTCCCTTAACCCCCGACCAGGTAGCCAACATACCTCCATATAGACCGTGGAGATATGAATGGTGAAAATCTTTTATTTTATATAGACAGTAAAATAATTCCAAGACACCACAGACAAACGATAAGGAAGAATCACCTTCAACATAAGAAACTAGTTATTAAAGTCATTAATACATAACCAAGTAAAAAGTGCGAAAAGATTAAAAATAAAAAGTATTACACTAGACACTTGTCTTCACTAAGTGATGTAAGAGACTTAGGCCCCCGTGTTCACTGAGCACGGGGCGTGTTCAGCCTTCTGTTTTCTTGTTTTGCTTGGGAAGATGCTGTCGGGGAGGTCGGGCATGCCACATTTGTTCCTTTTCTTGTATTTATGTTAGATTTAGCTGCCTTTTTGCTTCTTTTGTTAATTTGAGCTCATTTAATCCTGAAAATACAAAAGGAAGACAAAAGCACACTTTTTCCAACATTAGTACTAAAAAAGGGTTAGTTTTATGCCACAATTGATGTAATTTATATGTTGCATTTTGCACACATCAATGTATCAGGTGAATCATCTAGTATGGAGTCACAAGCGATATGTTTGCTCGCGTTATGGAGCATATGGTTAGCTCGGAATGGCAAAACATTTAATAACAGGAATGGAGTCATACAAAAGGTTCCGGATGAAATAAAGGAGTGGCAAAGAACAAAGTTGAGGGCTATCTTGGAGTGATTGGTGTAGATTTACAATTAGTATGTAATAGTTATTTTGTTATGTTTTCTACTTTCTTTGTTGTACGTTATGTCTCTTAGCATCTTGCTAAGGAGTGTGTTTGTTGATTTTATAATATGTTCCTGTTGCCATTTAAAAAGAAAAAAATATTGGATTGGCAATGCCATTAAAAGATTACTAAAGGTTAATTTAGTTGAAGATAATTAAAATCATTAACAAAAACTAATTGAAGATAATTAATTCAAAAACCTATTTGAAAGGTTTGAGAAAGAAAATTGGGAATACGCATTGAAAGATTTGAGAGGGATTTTAATTTTAGTCTCTTTTTATCCAATATTATCAAATTTTTTTAGTATTAAAACTTTAAAAATAAAAAAAGCTGGGTTTGTGTTGGTGAAGGTGCATATCAATACTTGTTGCTTGTAGAAGAAATTATCAACCTCCAACAGGCGACACATAAGAAGGTTTCATATGCTATCTTTCTGTCGACGACTATATAGTTCTTTGGGAGTTTTGCTTTTTCTAACGGGTCGAAGGCAATTTTCGGGATAAACTTTGATTCTTCCGTCACTACAGCTGGTCTGTAAATCAAGTTATAATTATATTTTGCTGCTAGATTATACACGGCGCGAGTGCGCGGCCTATGAGATATGTGGTCGTCATTAATTCTATTCAAACACTAGATCTCTCGCCCACTTTATATGTCGGATTCGACTCGCCCGTGTACGCATCACGCTCATTGCGTGCGGTGCGGCGGGGACCGAGCCGGTCTTGGATGAGAGTTCGGTGTCGCATGTGCTCGTCATACGTCTGCTCGCGCCTTCCCGTGTTGGTTCTGGTGTCGCGCGTGGTACTAACATCATAGTACAAATCTTCGCGTTGATATTGAGTACCTCTTGTACGCGCACGATCACGTGGCGGGGAGGCATAATCCAGCACCGTTGGGTTGCTTGAGCCGGTGGTGTTTGCCGGGTGGTGGTCAGTGCATGTGCTCATAGTTGGGCGTATACTGCATTCAACGTAGACTGATATTTCTTGAACCATGAAGCGGGAGTCTCCTCCTCTGATAATAATGATGCTATTTGAGCGGAGGGGCTCACATATTGGTTTGTCGAAGTTTGGTGTTGTGCGTCGTGCACCGCACTACCATGTGCATGCGTACCCCCCCCCCCCGCGAAGTTTCCCTCGGTGTACCCGACAACATGCTGGGTCTGGACGTGTGCATTGTCCGCACGTTGGCGCTATTGAGGGCTTGAACTATAACAACCCGTACTTTGGTTGTTCCCTTTTTACCGTCTTTTCATTCGTAGATGCTTGTACTCCGAGATTCGATTAATACCAACGGGTTGAACTTTAATTTAAACGCATTTTACATCGCTTATTTATCGCAGTTAAACACTTATTACTTGAACGCTTATCACAACGCGAACACGAAACGCGGACTTACTTATATTATTTGTCTTATTTGTGTGTTTAAATGTTTAATATATTATATGTGATTGACAGTCTCGTAAACGCTCAAACGCGCACACTCGCAACTCGACTTAACACGCAACCCGATTTATCACGACAAAACGCAACGCAACACTTAATCCCACCCGTAAACGAATCAAAGTTGGAAATTAATAAAATACAAACTCGACCGTCCGAATGGGCCATCCGCCCGGATGGAGCCCATCCGGATACAGACCATCCGAACACAACGCAAGACCTCACCCTAAAACTATAAATAGAGGCCTTGTGTCTTCATTTCAACTTTTCTAAATCCCCTCATCTGCTCTCAGAGATTCTGGCTGCGATTCAAGACTTGTTGTAAGCATTCGATTTCGATTTCAGTCTCCATTCCACTCCTACTCCATCTTCTTTCATCATAATCACACACACACTTCAACTTTTCTAAAATCATTGATTCCAGATACCTCGAAGACGGTTTCCCCTCGTTTTGCCTTGGCAAACTGCTGTGGAGCATCACTCAATCGAGATGGAATCAAGGTTGTGAGAGTTATTACATTTTTCAACTTATTTATGAACTTCTCTTCGATTTTGTTATACAACGTTGGTGAAATAGGGAACCAGTCAGACTCTCGACTCCTCTCATAGTCGAGGGCCGGCTCTACGGTACTTTTCACCAAGGAGATTGTCACACCCCAGCCGATGGCGGAAACATCGGGGCGCGACACTAAGCGTTCAGATTGCTCAAGAGATTTCCACAACACTAAATTGTTTCAATAGTAATTAATTAATTTCACGCAAAAAGGTCTAAACATCAATCACCAATCCACAATTACGAGAGTATCAAATACATAACGTTCAAATATTGTTCAAAATTCTTGATTTGACTAGATGAGTTTCTAAGCATCAACCTAGCTTGTTTCTTCAGCGTCCAGACTTATCATCCTGCAACATGTCTTAAAATGTACATCCCAATTACCACCAAAGTCGATGACACAAGAACGGAGCATATCCTTTAGGGTTTGAATAGTTCGTTCTGTCTGTCCATCCGTTTGAGGATGAAAGGCTGTACTAAGATTCAAATGGGAACCCATAGCGGATTGAAAAGTTTGCCAAAGACGCGACGTAAAACGACCATCGCGGTCAGAGATAATGTCAATGGGTATACCATGACGACATATGATTTCATCAGTGTAGATTCTAGCGAGCCTTTTCACTTTGAAATCTTCACGAATAGGAAGAAAGTGGGCTAATTTGGTCAAACGGTCAATGATTACCCATATGCTATCATGACCGGTAGGTGTTCGAGGTAGTTTAGTGATAAAGTCCATGGCGATGCTATCCTATTTCCAAACAGGGATTTCGGGTTGTTCAAGATGACCTGAAGGATGTTGATGCTCGGCTTTAACCTTCAAGCAAGTAAGACACTTCGAGACGTATGCGGCGATTTCCTTCTTCATACCAGGCCACCAATAGGTCGTACGCAAGTCATGGTACATCTTATCGGCATCGGGATGAATAGAGTATCGGGATTTGTGAGCCTCGTTCATAATGAGCTCACGAAGATTATCGCGATCTGGCACCCAGATGCGATTGAGGTAGTATTGAAGTCCATCAGACTTCGTCACAAGTTGATCCATAGTAGTGCCTCGTATTTCCACGATTAGACTACCTTCGTTGGCTGATGAGTACTGAGCTTCACGGATACAAGCATGAAGATCACTAATGACCTGAGAACAGAGGATGCTGCTAGCATGAGTCTTCCGACTAAGAGCGTCGGCCACGACATTCGCTTTGCCAGGATGATAGAGAATCTCACAGTCTTAGTCGTTAAGCAACTCTACCCATCGTCGTTGACGCATATTCAGTTCCCTTTGGTCAAAGATGTGCTGTAGGCTCTTATGGTAAGTGAAAACCACACACTTGGTACCATATAGGTAGTGTCGCCAGATCTTTAACGCAAAAACAACTGTGCCAAGCTCCAAATCGTGGGTAGTATAGTTTTTCTCATGTATTTTGAGTTGTCGAGAGGCATAAGTGATGACCTTGTCCTGCTGCATAAGCACACAGCCTAGGCCACGGTTCGAGGCATCACAATACACCACAAAATCATCATTCCCATCAGGGAGAGTAAGTACAGGAGCGTTACAAAGAAGATCTTTAAGAGTTTGAAAAGATTCCTCTTGCTCGGGACCCCAAGCAAAAGGTTTCTCCTTCTGAGTCAAAGAAGTAAGGGGAACGGCGATCCTTGAAAAGTCGGAGATGAATCGACGGTAATAACCCGCCAATCCCAAGAAGGAACGAATCTCAGATGCTGATTTAGGCGTACTCCAATTCTTCACTGCTTTGATTTTGGAAGGGTCAACATGGATTCCTTGTTTACTAACAACGTGCCCGAGAAATTGTACTTCATTAATCTAAAACTCACACTTAGAAAACTTCGCGTATAAACGTTCACCACGTAATAGTTCTAATATGAGGCGTAAATGTCGTGCATGTTCAGCTTGGTTCTTCGAATAAATAAGAATATCATCAATAAATACTATCACGAAACTATCCAAGTATGGTTTACAAACACGATTCATAAGATCCATGAACACGGCGGGTAGGTTAGTCAAGCTAAAAGGCATGATCACGAACTCGTAGTGTCCATAACGAGTGCGAAATGAAGTTTTGGGGATATCTTCTTCGAGAATACGGAGCTGATGATAACCGGATCGAAGATCGATTTTAGAGAAACAGCTTGCGCCTTGTAGTTGGTCAAATAGATCATCGATGCGAGGGAGAGGATAACGATTCTTAATGGTGAGTTTATTAAGTTCACGGTAGTCGATGCACATACGAAACGAACCATCCTTCTTCTTAACGAATAACACAGGAGCACCCCAAGGTGAGGTACTTGGACGTATAAAGCCTTTGTCGAGCAGTTCTTGTAGTTGACTAGATAATTCTTGCATCTCAGAGATCAATATCCGCCATGAAAACATATAACAAGTTTCACCAGGCTAAGCTAATGCAGTCCCTATGTAACACGCATTTCCAACACAATTAACATAGCAATCCCAAGAGTCTAGCGGGAGCTATAAACGTTCATTGCCTTTCCCAAAGTCTAATGGGAGGTTTGATCTTAACAATACCCAAGAGAATAGCAGACGGGGCGTTACAACCTATAGCATATGCATAGTACCATAATTGTTAAGACATGTCACATACAAGGATTAAACGTCACATAGCATATAAGTCTCAAGTTTCACAAGTATCATGTTTCCATGTTTACTACGGATAGAGTATATTTCCAAATAAGTTTCAAGTGTCAAGTGTCACGTTTATAGAATACATGTTGCATCCCAAAGTGTTTAAAACAAAAAGGTATCGAGTATACTCACTATAGGTGCTAAGTATCAACACCGACTAACTGGATCGAAGGGAGCGCTGGAGTTAGCCTGATTATAGTATAACAGTATGAGTGTGGAACCCATTCGATCGGATGGTCGTTCGATCGGTAGTGTGTTTTGCAAAATGTTTTAAGCTTTTGAATTTTTCGTTGTAGTATGAGATCAAGTCGTTCGATCGGATGGTCGTCATCCGATCATTCGATCGGATGACTATTCGAGTGAAAATTTGATGGTTTAAAGTTCTGATTCACAATAGTTTAAATGTCGAAGGCTACAGGGAACAGGTCCCTCGGTCGGATGATCGTCCGATCGGATGATCGTCCGATCGGATGATCATTCGACTATTGCGATCTTGTTCCTTTGAAACTTTCGTAAAATTTCTAAGTTTGAGTTTAACGGAGGTGACGTGACACGTATCAAGATAACGGAAACCAACCAAGGTTCAGCTTGTCTGATTGGATGGGAATCACCGCATTCGATCAGGTTAACTGCCATTTGACGGCGTTTCATGTATGACCCGTAGATCGGTCACCTCTCCGGTGGGAATTCGTTATCGAGCCGACTCCAGACTAAGGAACAAGTCCTAGGCCTGTTTGGGTCCAGATCCCACTGATTTGAGTAAAAAGTTAAGGAAGATTGAAGAAAAGTTGAAAGTATGAATTTCCTTTGAGAAAAAGTTAAGGTTTTGCAAAGATTCGTGTCTAAATGTGCAAAATACTGGTGGATCTGCACCATTCCTGATAAGATGACGTCATTCACTGATTACATAAGCAACCCGTGATGATGTCACCTTCAAGAGTCCAAATCGAGTGATTTCATGAAGGAAACCAGTGATTTTGATGGAAGGAATGGTGGGGAATTGTGTAATGATGATAGAAGTACAAGATTCATGGAGAAAACTTACAAGAATCGCTTGAAATCGAAAGAAAAGTGCCTTAGAATGAGTTGGATGCTTCTGGGTCGGACGAGGCTGTCACATCAGTGAACAGTGATGTGACAGCGGGTATTTATAGGTGTCAGAGACAAGTAAGGCGGTGTGGATGTGCTCTGAGTCGAATGGCTATTCGGTCGAATGGCCATCCGTCTGGATGGTCATCCGATCGGATGCCCATTTGGACAGCCGAGACCCGTTTGCTAGTTTTCCGACCTTGGTTCGTTTTGCGAGCTAGATTAAGCATTGTGTTGCATATTATTGTGGGTAACCATTACAATGGTATTGTTAAACAATAAACACAAAAGTTTCCATGTTTCAAATTTGCGTTCAAGCTAGGTTCACGTCTAATAAGTTTCAAGTATCAAAGTATCAAGTATCAAAGCATCAAGTATCGATGTTTCAAGTATCAAGTCTCTCGTTTAATAAAGAATCCAAGTTCTTCGTTTCATCAAAGTATCAAGTATCAAAGTCTCTTATTTAAAACATAACAAGTATCAATTTTCAGGATTTAAGTTTCAAAGTATCGAAAGAGCCTAGTATCATAAGTTTCACATAGTGTCAAAGTTTCACATAGTTTGAGGCTCAAATAGGTAACACTAAATATTACAGGGACTAGTCTTGCCAAAAGCTAAAAGATTCAAACACAGGGCGTTACAGAGATGGTCTGGTTAACGATGCCATTTGAGCGGAGGGGCTCACATATTGGTTTGTCGGAGTTTGGTGTTGTGCGTCACGCACCGTACTACCATGTGCATGCGTAACCCCCCCCACGAAGTTTCCCTCGGTGTACCCGTCAACATCTGGGTTTGGACATGTGCATTGTCCGTACGTTGCCGCTATTGAGGGCTTGAACTGTAACAACCCGTACTTTGGTTGTTCCCTTTTTACCGTCTTTTCATTCGTAGACGCTTGTACTCCGAGATTCGATTAATACCAACGGGTTGAACTATAATTTAAACGCATTTTACAGCGCTTATTTATCGCAGTTAAATGCTTATTACTTGAACGCTTATCGCAACGCAAACTCATGTAAGACCCTAATACATAATATCTTAAAAACGACGCAACGGAAATACGAGCCTTAAAATTTCTTTCTTTATTAACGACATTACTTAGTGAAGGCTTAATTACAAAATGTCATACGTTTTCTAGAAGTAATTCACAATATTCACACTTAAATTAATACTTCGAAGCGTTACATAATTCAAACTATGTGACCGTTCTTCCGTACAATCCTTGCTCTTTGACTCGATCTACGCCCACTTATCTTCGTTAGTGGTAGAGGAAATCCGTGTGATACCTGTGGACATCATATACAACTTAACCGTTAGTCCTTGACACACCATACGATAGTATTCTATCTAATTGAAAATCGTATAACAATCTATAATGTAAACTTGGATTCATTCAAGCATTCTTTTAAATTCTCTTAATCCAAGTTTAGCTTTAATTCCTCATGAACCCGTCGATCTCATACCTGCATTACATTCCAATCTCAAGGCACATCATTAGTAATCGTCAATACCGAAATGTATTGAAACCATTCCTACATACATTCATAGCAACTTACGTGCCTACATGCATACATTCCTAATTCCTACGTACAAACAATCATATACACCTATATACATACATACGAGCTCTTGCTTACCACTCTTATTCACATATATTTATACTAACATATCATATTCCCAACTTTCCATAATATAAGTTTTATACATATCAACCTACATACTCGTTTTCAGACACATTTACTTATAGATTTCCTTCACTAACACGAAGGTAATTCCATACTTATACTATTCGGAGTCCTATAACATTTACTTATAATCAAAACCATCTTAAACACTAGTTATGAGGCCTTGAAAATCGATTAAAACAAGTTCCATGTCAAAAACAACAAAAATAGGGACTTTTTCCAGTTCAGTGGTCTCTCGCGGGCCACGAGAGACTTAACTCCTATTGTCGCGAGGCGCGAAAGCATCCTACCGTAGCTTACGGTGGCAACCAAAAGCTTACGGTTCCTTTAAACTACCTTACAATGGAAGAAGGGTTTCAACACCTACCGTAGCCTACGGTGGGTACCGTAAGCTACGGTGGTGCCCAGTTCAGCCCACCATTTTAATACCAAAACTCTCATAACTTGATCGTTTTGCATCCGTATCACTTGGAACTTGTTCCTAATTGTCCGTAAAACAAATCCTTACACAATTGACTAAAAATCATTACCCCGGGTCCTTAATTTTTACGAATTTCATTATCGTTACATTACTTATGCATATTTATTCGACCCGTTTAATCCCACCATTATACCTTCATCTTAGATAACTACCTTCGTCTAGCTAAATCAATACTTATTTTAATACTCTCATTCATTACAAAACCTTACATAATTTCCCCACATTCATAAATATCAAAATTCTATATACATACTAAGAAGTGAATCGGCATCACTTACCTTTGCCCGTAAGAAAGTTGTCACCATTTCCACTTGTTTGCCATGTTGTCTTCCAAGCCTTGCTACACATTGATGGAAACAAGTTCATTCCTTTAAGAATTAGACTACACCTTGTGGTTATACATGCCATTCAAATACATTGATAATAATCCACATACTTTTCAACTAGATTATTGACTATACAGTCAACCCGTTCGACCCATTTAAGAAAATACTTGCACAATCCATTTTCATGCATATAGACACTTTAAACACACCTTAACAATCCTAATCATTCATCCAAAACAACATATAGTGTTTAGGCAACGGGTATAGGGACAATCATTCATGTTAAGTTCATCATACACATTCTTTTTACTGCTGCACTTTCTGTACGGCTGCAGTTCTCGACCCATTTTCGCCTCTATACGATCTGAATTAGCTCAATATGTTCACATGTAAAATGTAATATGCTCTGATAGCTTTCCAACCATATATCATATGCCTTAAACCGAGCTACGGTTGATTTTATATGAATTTTTCAAAATAGGTGCGCAACAATAATTACTTCCAATCAGCTTTGTAGATCTTAGGAATTATGAACTAAAACTCAACTTTAAATCATCAATTCATGTTCATAATTTATGCTAAGCATCATAAGCATGGTAGAGACCATATGATACAATAATTCTCACAAATTTCTACATAGAACATGAACCACATTGAAACTACACATGCTTGAATGTATCTGTGCATTAGCTAATGATTCAAGCATTTCATCAAACACTTGGTGTGCATACCACTTTTTAAGCATAGTGTACAAGTGTTTTAAGCATGTTTCTTCCCAACGTCATCTCATGAACCATAAACAAAATCACATAATCATCAATTCCATATCAAGTTCACCTATCACAATCTATCATATAACACTTTATACATCACAAAATCACACTATAGCATCTACATGTTCATCAAGATTATCATCTTCACACTCATACAATGGGTTTCATTCTAAATCATCTAAATAACTAAAATTTAACAATGATTCAACTTTAACATTATAGCATTAATAATTAATCATTCTAATTTCAACCAAATTCACAGATTCATCATAACCCACTTCATCCAACATCACCAAATCAAAAAAATTAACTTAATTGGTGTGAAGAACACTTAGGAGATCGAAAATCTTGATACATGCATCATAAAAATCTACAATTTCCTTTCAATTGGGTTGATTCATGATCAACAAGGGTTTCCCCTTGTTCTTTTCTTGTTTGGTCGACACACTCACACACATCAGTGTGTGAGTTTTGGTGTTTTATTTAATTTTAATTTTTCATCTTTCAAATTGCCCAATAATAGTCCCTCAAGTTTCGATTTGCTTATAAATGAGATTAAACTCATTATCTTGTTACTTATATACATGTTACCACTAGGTTAGTTTGTTCCTAGTTATATTAAACTTAAACTCAATTTCCCATCTTTAGCCCTTCTCATTTATTCTTTTGTCATAAATGGCACTAAATTTCATTCTCTATTTACTTGACTAACTATTTAACTTAGTTAAATAGCTCGGTTATTTTACTTCATGACATTACATAGAGAAACATACTAGTCGATTAAATTTTGAGTTTTTGGGGCGTTACAACTCAACGCAAACTCGAAATGTGGACTTACTTATATTATTTGCCTTATTTGTATGTGTAAATGTTTAGTATATTATATGTGATTGACACTCTCATAAACGCTTAAATGCGCACACTCGCAACTCGACTTAACACGCAACCCGATTTATCATGACAAAACGCAACACAACACTTAATCCCACCCTTAAACAAATCAAAGTTGGAAATTAATGAAATACAAACTCGGTCGTCATAATGGAGCCCATCCGAACACAACGCAAGACCTCACCCTAAGACTATAAATAGAGGCCTTGTGTCTTCATTTCAACTCTTCTAAATCCCCTCATCCGCTCTCAGAGATTCCGGCTGCAATTCAAGACTTGTTGTAAGCATTCTCTTTCGATTTCTGTCTCCATTCCACTCCTACTCCATCTTCTTTCATCATAATCACACACACACAGACACTTCAACTTTTCTCAAATCATTGATTCCAGATACCTCGAAGATGGTTTCCACTTATTTTGCCTTGGCAAACTGCCATGGAGCATCACTCAATCAAGATGGAATCAAGGTTGTGAAAGTTATTACATTTTTCAACTTATTTATGAACTTCTCTTCGATTTTGTTATACAACGTTGGTGAAATCGGGAACCAGTCAGACTCTCGACTCCTCTCTTAGTCGAGGGCCGGATCTAGGGTACTTTTCACCAAGGAGATGGTCCGGTTAATGGGTCAGACATGAATTCTCATCAAGAACAACACATTCGTCCGAATGGGTTATGCCCATCCGTCCGAATGGACATGACCCGATATTCTCTGTTGATTTGATTCCGTTAACGTACCCGTCTTCATAACTAAAACATTTTAAAACGAAACTTCAACAATTTTTGAATAAAGTTAAAAATCACAGTCCATCCGTCCGAATGGACCAAGTCCATCCGTCTGGATAGACTCTGTTACCACTCCGAGTCTTGTTCTTTCTACTTTAAAACATCAGTTATTACATCAAATTATTTTATCTCCGACATTTTAGCCCATCCGTCCGAATGGACCCCGCCCATCCCTCCAAATGGACTAATCCCATCCGCCCGAGTGGACCATGTCCATCCGTCCAAATGGACTAAGCCTATCTGCCCGAATGGACTATGCGCATCCGTCCGTATGGACTAAGCCCATCCGACCGAATGGACTATGTCCATCCGTCCGAATGGACTGTTAAACACCTAGCTCACTCCGTATTCCACTCGACACTCCGATTTCGACCATTTCAGCATTTAGGAAGACTTATGTCTTTGTTCCCGTACGCAAGCTGATTCGATGCTCCCTTCAATCCAATCCAGACTGTGTTTAGCTGTTAAACACGCACTGTGAGTATACTCGAACCCTTTTTCGCTTAACGCACTTTTGGGTGTTACGTACGTTCTCTATAAAAAACACAACACCTAAACGCTTTATAAATGCTAACCGCACTCGCATGATATACGTGATTAGTTGAATACTTATTGCTATGTTACACAGTGATGACTCAGCACCTGTTTAGTCAGGGTTTGTTAAGGATCACATACTTTACTTCACGTGCTCACCTCGGTGAACATGTGTCGCGCATACTCTACTTGCAGTCATGTGGTTAGCTTGTATCATTGTTGATAGCTTACTTGATTCTCCTTTTACGTGTTACATGCTGGTTATGCGTAAACACTTTTATACTATACTTATGCAAACTTGTGTACTCACCTTTACATTATTGTATTGACTTTATTTTAACGTATGTGACAGGTTGATGGATTGTTTGCTGCAAAGGGATAGGAATGCTAGAAACCCACATAAAAATCTAAGTTGTCGGATTGGTTTTGTTTGAGAGATTTGAACTCTGTGATGACTTTTGTTGAAGTATTTGTTTAATTGTATGGGATATTGAACTTGTTAAATATTGTCATTAAATTAGTCGTTATGGATTCTCTTGAGCAATCTGGTTCGCTTAGTGCCGCGCCCCGATGATTCCGCCATCGGTTGGGGTGTGACAGATTGGTATTAGAGCCATAACAATAGGGAACTAGATCGAATTAGGCAAAACGGACCTAGTCTATAGTCTAAGAACCAAACAGACCCACTTGTACGAACCCACATACTGTGGCTTCGTACGAGACAATATGTTATACTCTTGTGTGAACCCACCTAGTGTGGCTTCGTACGAACTCACAATGTTGCACCTTCGTACGTAGGCAGCCTTTCCTAAGGCAGAATGAGTACTAAATGCCTTTCCTAAGGCTAACACAATACACACATTTGAGAACGCTCGTATAACACAAACGAGTGATTGTGTCAAGATTAGGTGTGAAAACTAGGAACTCTCGATAAGATCACTCACTCCGCGAATTTTACTCTCAGCACGAGAATCTTCCGTTGAGTTAGGAGTGATATCCACATCTCAATGGGAATCTCCCTTTCTATCTCATGGTTATTATAACCACAGTTAGGAGCGAAGTTGTTAAGTTAGGGGTGAAACCCGCATCTTAATGACCCGTTCTACTCTCTAAATTAATTTTAAAGATCTTACCAAAGTCTCAGTTGTTCCAACGAATCGAGTCACATTGTAACTGGAAGGATGAATGCCGGTAGCCGTATCACGGTGAGAGCATAGTCTATTAGGCCTAAGCGTGTGCTCGAGCTCGTTGGGAATGGTTGAATCACTTTGGGTAGTCACAGTCTCAACAACCAAGACACTCTATTTGTTTTCAAGCCTACAATCGTCGATTTTACGCATTATCAAATTTACTGTGTTTATGTGTCTTCGATTTCGAGATTTTACATTTTATTGATTTCTCATTTTACCGCTTTTCGCTTTCTGCTTGACAAAACGCGCACAACTTGCACAGCTCTCGCAATCTAAAACGCTAACTAATCGTGAACAAACTAAGAAGCCCCATACGCTATACTCATCGCTCATGCTACCCGCTTATGTCGCGCAACACTCGCAAATGCTTTTCGCCATTTAAGAGAAGGTGAATACGAGCAAAATATGTGTTTATGTAAATTATGTGCTCATGTGTATGCGTGCAAATACGTGCATATGTGCTTACGTGTTCCTGAGCTTTATGTGAATAATAATAATAAAATGTGTTGTAAGAAATGCTAAACTTTTCAACGAAACCCAACATAATCGAATCTCATCCAAATGTGTTCGCAGATGTCTTCTTTTGGATCTCACACTCGTCGAACTGTTTAGAGGAACAATGCTGACAAATGCATCGCCTCTATCATGGCCAAGGAAATGGCCAAGGTGATCCCTTAAATCGTCAGCGAGATCCATGCTGTCAATAGTACATCTTCAGTGGATTCCAGGAATGACTCTCCAAAAGCACCATTCAGCTTCAAGCAGTTCAAAGCCTGTGGTCCTATGAACTTACTGGTGAAGATGGACCTAGTCAGATGTTTCAATGGTTTGATGCGATCGAAGTTACCTTCCGACAAAGCGGATGTCCTAAGAATCTCTGCACTGTCAATGCCATCGGTGTATTTCAGTCAAGGGCACTTGATTGGTGGACCGTTGAGTGCAACAGGCGTGGAAATGATGCAGCCTATGGTCTCACATGGGAGGAGCTGAAAGAGCTCATGATGAAGGAATTCTGTCCTCCCCACGAAGTCCAGAAGCTGGAGAATGAATTCTGGAACATCAAACAAGTTGGAGATGATAACGTTGGTCTCACCGCCCGATTCAAGCAGTTGAGCATCATTTGTCTAACTCAAGTGGACACTCCTGAGAAATCTATCAAGAAGTACATCCGTGCCCTTCCTGACTGTGTCGCTGACTTTGTTCAAGCAGCGAAACCTGTAACAATCGAGGAAACTTATCAGCTCGCAGCAGAGATCAATGATAAGCGAGTCTTGGTAGTAGTTTTCAAAACTTCGACCAAGAGTCTCAACCAAGCTACTGTAATGCCAGACTCTGACGACGCACCATCTCAAGCTCCCAAGTCAAACCGCCAAAGTCGCAAGCAAAAGAACTCCAACAAGAACTGCGCGGTAGTCGTAGCACCGCCCAACACCAAGACTCGTCAGGTTGCTACTCCCAACGCACCGCCTGCTAAGCGTGCGTATACTGGGAATCACCCACTGTGCCCTACTTGCACTTATCATCATCCAGTGGGGATGAACTGCCGTTTTTGTGTCAACTGCAACATCTATAGGCACTACACAGCTCACTGCCGATCAGGCCCTCGTCAGCAAGCTCCTCAAGCTCTCGCAGCACCGCCGGCTCCACTTCAGGCAACTCCAGTCAACCAGGCACTTCCATCACCAGCTGTTCACGTACGTGCTTGCTACACGTGCGGTAACCCAAACCACTTCGCCAATGTCTGCCCGCAGCGTGTTGTGAAACAAGAGCCGCAACAGCAACCGCCACGGCAGCAACAACAGCCACAGCCTTAGCAGCAGCAGCAGTAACCTCAAGCAGCCCGCGGAAGAACATTCAACATCAATGTCCGCCAGGCTCTGACTGACAACAATGTTGTCAATGGTACGCTCCTTGTCAATGGTATTTATGCTTCATGCTTATTTGATACTGGAGCCGATAACTGTTTTGTATCGCTCAAATTCGAAAAGCTCCTAAAACGTAAACACGCTAACCTCCCAACAACCTTCGACGTAGAAGTTGCCACCGAAAGAACCATTACCGTCAGCTCCATTCTCCGTGATTATACTCTCGAACTCAACAATCAAGTTTTCCCGTTCGATCTCATACCTATGCCATTAGGTAGTTTTGACGTCATAGTAGGCATGGGTTTTCTTCGTGAGAATCATGCCAAAGTTATTTGTTTCAAAAAGATGATTCGTTTCTCCCTTTCAAACGGTGATCAATTATGTGTCTACGGTGAAGTAGTCTCGAAAGAAATGAAGCTTATGTCGTGTATCCAAGCAAGCAAGTATTTACGCAAGGAATACTTCGCTTTCTTAGCCCATATTCTGGAGATGAAGAACGAGAAGAAAACCGTGAAAGACGTCCCTATTGTTTGTGATTTCCCTAACGTTTTTCCCGAGGATTTACCTAGTTTACCCCCTACTCGTGATATTGATTTTTGTATTGACTTAATCCCAGGCGCTACACCTGTTGCAAAAGCTCCCTATCGCCTTGCACCATCCAAAATGTGCGCGCTATCCAGCCAACTTCAGGAATTGCTCGATAAAGGCTTTGTAAGCCCTAGCACATCACCATGGGGCACACCCGTCCTTTTCATGAAAAAGAAGGATGGATCGTTCCGAATGTGCATCGATTACAGGGAACTTAACAATCTTACTATTAAGAACTGCTACCCGCTACCTCGAATCGATGACTTATTTGATCAACTTCAAGGTGCTACGTGTTTCTCAAAGATTGATTTACGTTCAGGCTATCACCAGTTGCGTATACAAGAGCAAGACATCCCGAAAACTGCTTTCCGTACTCGTTATGGCTATTACGAATTCGTGATCATGCCTTTTGGCCTCACAAACGCAACAGCAGTCTTCATGGACCTGATGAACCATGCGTGCAAACCCTTTTTGGATCATTTCATTATTGTGTTTATCGATGATATTCTTATCTACTCGAAGTCGAGAGCCGAACAGGCACAACATCTTCGTCTAGTTCTCGAACTTCTCCAAGGGAATCGCCTCTACGCCAAGTTCTCCAAGTGTGAATTTTGGCTCGAGGAGGTTCAATTTCTCGGTCTCATCGTTAACAGTCAAGGAATTCACGTCGATCCCGTGAAGATTGAAGCTGTAAAGAGTTGGATTACGCCGAAAACCCCTCTGAAATCCGTTCATTTCTCGGATTGGCAGGTTATTACCATCGATTCATCGCCGACTTTTCTGAAATCGTCGTGCCTCTTACCGCCCTAAATCATAAGGAGAAACCATTTATTTGGGGTTCTGAGCAAGAGAATGCCTTTCAAACTCTCAAGCGTATGCTTTGCAACGCTCCTGTTCTCGCACTCCCCGGCGGAAACGACGATTTCGTTGTTTACTTCGATGCCTCTAACCTAGGTCTTGGTTGTGTTCTTATGCAACGAGACAAGGTTATCGTGTATGCGTCTCGACAACTCAAAATCCACGAGAAGAACTACACTACCCACGATCTCGAGCTCGGTGTAGTTGTTTTTGCATTAAAAATATGGCGACACTACCTTTATGGTACAAAGTGTACGGTCTTCACCGATCATAAGAGCTTACAACATATCTTGAACTAGAAAGAACTGAACATGCGCCAACGCAGATGGGTTGAACTTCTCAATGACTATGATTGTGAAATACGCTACCACCCAGGCAAGGATAACGTCGTAGCCGATGCCCTCAGTCGGCGAAGCTATGTTCATAGTGTTCGTAATGTTCAAGCCCAGAACGATCTCGAAACTCTAATTCGCGACGCTCAACATGCATGCTTCATTGAGAATACCTTGAAAGAAGGGATGAAGTGTGGTGCCAAGACTCAGCTAGTGACTAAATCGAACGATATGTATCACTATCTCGACCGTATTTGGATCCCTAGTCGCAATAACCTCCGAGAGATATTGTTGACTGAAGCTCACAAATATCGATACTCCTTTCACCCCGGTGCCGACAAGATGTACCAGGACCTCTGTTCCAGATACTGGTGGTCAGGCATGAAAAAGGATATCGCTCTATATGTCTCGAAATGCCTAACTTGCTCGAAAGTTAAGGCCAAACACCAACGACCCTCTGGGTTACTCGAACAACCCGAAATCCCGATGTGGAAATAGGAAAGTATCGCCATGGATTTTATTACAAAACTTCCCCGCATGCCTTCTGGTCACGATAGCATTTGGGTTATCGTTGATCGTCTTACGAAATTCGCCCATTTCATTCCGATACGAGAAGACTTTAAGGTTGAACGATTAGCACGAATCAATACCGATGAAGTCATTTGTCTGCACGGGACGCC
The DNA here is from genome assembly GCA_030545235.1 of Helianthus tuberosus. Taxonomy (NCBI): domain Eukaryota; kingdom Viridiplantae; phylum Streptophyta; class Magnoliopsida; order Asterales; family Asteraceae; genus Helianthus; species Helianthus tuberosus. The sequence continues at coordinate 62,421,710 of CM060354.1, read as the reverse complement.
TCGTGACATCATCTCTGACCGCGATGGTCGTTTTACCTCACGTCTCTGGGAGACATGCCAATCCACTCTCGGTACCACTCTCAATCTCAGTACCGCATTCCATCCCCAGACCGACGGTCAGACTGAGCGCATGATCCGCACCCTCGAAGACATGATTCGTTCGTGCGTTATAGATTTTGGTGGTAATTGGGATTCGCATTTGCCCTTAGTAGAATTTTCATACAATAATAGTTATCACACTAGTATTCAAATGGCACCCTTTGAGGCACTATACGGTAGAAAATATCGATCACCTATTGTATGGCACGAGATCGGAGACGCACAGATCACCGGTACCGAGTTAATATAGGAAACGACAGACAAGATCCTCCAAATAAGAGACAATCTCCTGAAAACTCAGAGTCGTCAAAAGAGCTACGCCGATAAACGCCGCAAGCCCCTAGAATTCGAAGTTGGAGATCATGTCCTCCTAAAGGTTTCACCTTGGAAGGGGGTGATCTGATTCAGCAAGAAAGGGAAACTAGCACCTCGTTATGTGGTCCCTTTAAAATTATGGAAAGAATTGGTAAAGTGGCCTACCGACTTGAATTACCGGTTGAACTCAACAACGTACACCCGACTTTCCACGTCTCAAACCTCAAGAAGTGTCTAGCTGAAGAAAATCTTCACGTACCTCTCAAAGACTTGCAAGTGAACGAGACTCTGCACTTTGTGGAAAAGCCAGTAGAAATCATGGATCGAGAGACCAAGAAACTTCGACGCAACAACATTCCCATAGTGAAAGTTCGCTGGGAAGGCAAACGCGGCGCCGAGTTCACTTGGGAACTCGAAAGTGATATGAAAGCTAAATATCCGCAACTCTTTGTTACGTCTACCACTTAATTTCGGGACGAAATTCCCTAAAGTAGGGGAGACTCTAACAACCCGTACTTTGGTTGTTCCCTTTTTACCGTCTTTTCATTCGTAGACGCTTGTACTCCGAGATTCGATTAATACCAACAGGTTGAACTATAATTTAAACGCATTTTACATCGCTTATTTATCGCAGTTAAACGCTTATTACTTGAATGCTTATCACAACGCAAACTCGAAACGCGGACTTACTTATATTATTTGCCTTATTTGTGTGTTTAAATGTTTAATATATTATATGTGATTGACACTATCGTAAACGCTCAAACGCGCACACTCGCAACTCGACTTAACAAGCAACCCGATTTATCACGACAAAATGCAACGCAACGCAACACTTAATCCCACCCGTAAACGAATCAAAGTTGGAAATTAATAAAATACGAACTCGGCCGTCCGAATGGAGTCCATCCGGATACAGGCCATCCAACACAACGCAAGACCTCACCCTAAAACTATAAATAGAGGCCTTGCGTCCGATTTCAGTCTCCATTCCACTCCTACTCCATCTTCTTTCATCATAATCACACACATACACTTCAACTTTTCTCAAATCATTGATTCCAGATACCTCGAAGATGGTTCCCACTAGTTTTGCCTTAGCAAACTGCTGTGGAGCATCACTCAATCGAGATGGAATCAAGGTTGCGAGAGTTATTACGTTTTTCAACTTATTTATGAACTTCTCTTCGATTTTGTTATACAACGTTGGTGAAATCGGGAACCAGTCAGACTCTTGACTCCTCTCATAGTCGAGGGCCGACTCTAGGGTACTTTTCACCAAGGAGATGGTCCGGTTAACAGGTCAGACATGAATTCTCATCAAGAACAACATACTTGTCCGAATGGGCTATGCGCATTCGTCCGAATGGACTTGACCTGATATTCTCTGTTGATTTGATTCTGTTAACGTACCCGTCTTCATTAACTAAAACATTTTAAAATGAAACTTCAACAATTTTTGAATAAAGTTAAAAATCACAGTCCATCCGTCCGAATGGACCAAGTCCATCCGTCCGGATAGACTCTGTTACCACTCCGAGTCTTTTTCTTTATGCTTTAAAACATCAGTTATTGCATCAAATTGTTTTCTCTCCGACATTTTAGCCCATCCGTCCGAATGGACCACGCCCATCCGTCCGAATGGACTAAGCCCATCCGCCCGAGTGGACTAAGCCCATCTGCCCGAATGGACTATGCCCAATTGCCCATCCGTCCGTATGGACTAAGCCCATCCGACCGAATGGACTGTTGAACACCTAGCTCACTATTCCACTCGACACTCCGATTTCGACCGTTTCAGCATTTAGGAAGACTTATGTTTCTGTTCCCGTACGTAGGCTGATCCGGTGCTCCCTTCAATCCAATCCAGACCGTGTTTAGCTATTAAACACGCACTGTGAGTATACTTAAACCCTTTTTCGTTTAACACGCTTTTGGGTGTTACATACGTTCTCTATAAAAAACACAGCACCTAAACGCTTTATAAACGCTAACCGCACTCGCATGATATACGTGATTAGTTGAATACTTGTTGCTATGTTACACAGTGATGACTTGCCCTACCGCCCTTAGCAACGATAGTACTATAGTTTAGACTCAGCACCTGTTTAGTCAGGGGTTATTAAGGATCACATACTTGACTTCACGTGCTCACCTTGGTGAACGTGTGTCGCGCATACTCTACTCGCAGTCATGTGGTTAGCTTGTATCATTGTTGATAGCTTACTTGATTCGCCTTTTACGTGTTACATGCTGGTTATGCGTAAACGCTTTTATACTATACTTATGCAAACTTGTGTACTCACCTTACATTATTGTATTGACTTTATTTTAACGTATGTGACAGGTTGATGGATTGTTTACTGCAAAGGGATAGGAATGCTAGAATCCCACATAAAAATCTAAGTTATCGGATTGGTTTTGTTTGAGAGATTTGAACTCTGTGATGAGTTTTGTTGAAATATTTGTTTAATAATATGGGATATTGAACTTGTTAAATATTGTCATTAAATTAGTCGTTATGGATTCTCTTGAGCAATCTGGTTCGCTTAGTGCCGTGCCCCGATGATTCTGCCATTGGTTGGGGTGTGACATGAACCGTCATGAAATTAGGATGGTCCCTAATCGACCATGATGGTGAACAGGGAAAAGAAAAGGAAAGAAGATGATAGGTTTTTAGAAAAATTGGTGGGCGTCAGTGAAGAAACACCAAGTTAATCCGGAAAGGTTAACTTTAGGGGTTAGTCTCGTTCACAACGGTTAGTCTTCTTTCTTTCCTCACCTAACGATTGTTTGATCTGAATTCGGTCTTGCAAAACAACACAACACCGTGAAGCTCGTTACAAGGAGGAGAGGTTGGGGGTTTCTCCTTGTAACCACCCTCCAACGTGAGAATAAGAACTTGTTTTGAGGATAATAAGTGTGTGTATTGAGTGAGAGAGTAAGAGAACGATCCTTAAACCTGAGGATGGACTTCTCTATTTATAGCCGAAGGGTTAGAAAGGATGGAGAAGCCAGCTGGGCCTTAGCCAAAAGTCATTTATGGAGAATATCCGTTTGGTCTCCTCTGGCAGGGCATAAATGTTAACCAGGATTAGGGCTGACGTGGCATGTTGTTCCTCTTTCCACCCCAGCACCTCTTAGTACGTCTTGTCGGGTTGTCGCTAGTCGTCCTTTGAGGATCATGCGACAAGGATTGAGGACCGATGATTAGTGCCATGTGTCGTCCTTTTGTACTGATTATCTTATGTGTTATCCCTTGTCATTGTTGGGAATAATCCACGTGTCTCTCTAGGTTTGTCCTCCAATGTTCATGTTCTGCCTTGATGACGTTGCTTCTGTGGTATGGTCACTCGTGTGCCCATCTGCGTATGCTATTTGGGACCATACCCTTTCAGTGATGGACGAATATTAACTCCGTCTCGGGCTTTAACTCTGTGTTTAGTAACAAAGCAGCTCTAGATAACGATTGTCTCTAGCTTTTATTACTAATTATTACAAAGCAATCAGATAATAGAAATTGTCTTCTTTAGAGCTTGAAAGAAATCATTTTATCTGAAGGTATCAAATTTATTCTTGTAATAAAAGTTCAAGTTACAATATTATCTCTATATATGATTTCAACTTCTAAACGTGCTTACCAAGTGAATTTATCTGTAGTCCAGTTCCATTACATAACACTATGGGGTATGGGGCATGGGTTGGGTACAAACGCCCAAGTCACCAACCCAGGTGGGCTTAGGTTTCGGCGTGGCCCCTTGGGCGGGGGTTTCAGCCCGGGCGTTGGGCGAGCTACCCACATGACATGGCGGAACCTCATTGGCCAAGAGCACTAGCCCTTTGAAATTGGTTTTTTTCCACGCCACCCCAGCCACGCCCCACCATACCCCTTTGAAATTGGCTTTTGGTCTTGGGTGCCCCATACTCCACGTGTCGCACCATACCCCCAACCCACGCCCCACCATACCCCACGGTCTAAACCACTTCTTTGGTCAACATTTCTCAATAAAATTATCTGTTACGCCCACTTTTTCTCATTCGAAATTAAGAGCAATGACATACTATTTTAACAAAAACTGGGCATGACCCGTTCGTACTATGAGCGGTTCCTGCTTTTAACAACCATAATTCAAACTAATTTTATGACACGTTTCAAAATACATATTACATACCATTAGAATGAACATAGTTGTCCATTCGAAAACCATTGTGTTTTAAACACTTACAACCAACTAGGATTTACAAAAGACATAGCATATTAAAATTTAAAGTTTAACTACTAAACATAAGCTATTTATAACAAAAGTATTTTTGACCTATTAACATCATTACAAAAGTAACGGAAGCGCATGATGGGCATTTGAAGCGTATTCGATCCGAGCGAAGCTTGACCATTAGACTTGAGTTTTACCTACATCACAACATCAAAGTAAACTTCATTAAAAACTAAATTCCTTTCCTACTAACATAAGATTTTAACTCACGGATTTATGACAATCATGCCATTCGCGTAACTTACAAGTTTACTTGTTAAATTAGTACCATCATTCTTATACATGAATATGTTCCTAAAATGAACATCATACCATCATTCTTATTCTTAAATTCTAACCCTTTCAATCCGTTCATAAAGGGTCTACATAAATTCCTTCTCTTGCATATCATTCTAATATATTCGATCCATATGCAGTGAGTTCTAAACATGGTTCTTCTCTTGACCATTACAATTGCCACACTATATAGTAAAAGTAAAAGTATAATAAAACCATGAATCGTACAAGTAGCGTACCTCGTTCTTGATTTCCTTGTTGCTTCGCTTGACTTGAACTTTCTTCCTTTACACCTATACATAACCATTCATACTTAAAATTCATGCTATATACACATTTACATACATTCTTTGATAAGACATCTTATATTTTTAACGCCTACTTCATAAGCACATTCAAATCACGATTTTTACATAAGGTTTATGGCTAATATGGTTGAATTCTTAATTGAGGCATTTCATCAAACACTTGGTGTGCTCAACATCGACAAAGCACAAGGTACAAGTATTCATAGCTTAGTTCTACTTGTTCATTTTCTAGTTTAACAAAATTCAATCAAATTCATATATTTCTTTCATCCTACATCAACTTATCAAATTTCTCCATCACATACAAGATCATGCATCAATTCACATCTATTAGCAATTATTTAAATCATCATGTTCATCATACTTTTACAACAAGTGGGTATAAACCTTAAATCATCCAAATTATCGAAATCAAGCAAAATTCTCAATCTATTGTGAAATCCTAACTCACAATTACACAAGATTTCCACATGAATTCATGATTGGGTTAAAGCCCACTTTCTACAAATCACCAAATCAGAAATTTCGACTTACCATTTGTTGAACAAGCTTAGATGGTTAAAGATTTGAGTTCATGCATTAGTTTGGGCTCTTAATTCCTTTCTAATCTTGTGAATTTCTGGAAACTAGGGTTTCTCCTTGGTTCTTTGCTCCTGGTCGATCCACATAACACACCCAGAGTGTGTGTTTTGTGTTTTATTTTTGTTTATTAATAATTTCATCACTTTTATAAGTTCAGCCCCTCTAATTCTAGTTGTTGTTTATTATCACATTAACTTTCATTCTTGTTGAACTAATATCACATTCTTTTAACTTAGTTAATATTACATAATTAGACATTTAAGGTAACATAAATAAATTGCATATTTTTGGGGTGTTACATTATCGGATTACTGATTTTTATACTAACATATGATTTGGCATTCCTGATATTTTAAGATCATTGAGAAAATCCGGAGAATATAAACTTTCTTGTAATGGCCCATTAAGATTATATTTTTGAAAAAAAAAATATCTAAACCATGGTGCGTTAAATATATTATGTCATAATTAAGATGACAAGTATCGTTTTAAAACAATAATTATGGGCAAAAAATACAAGATAACGTTAAATTAATAAATATACTATATTGATTATGGTTGTTTCAATATGTGAATTGATTAAATGCGATTAAAATTTTATTTACACAAAATCACTTCCTAAATTATGTCATTTTTCTTCATTTATCCAAACTTAAGGTGGAGGGAGTGGTCACTATTTGGGGAGTGGTAAACTTATTTTCTAACTAATAATGTCATGCCATGTCAAGTCTCCACTCCACTCCCCATTTTGCACTCAATCACCAGCAAGGTCAAACACATAGAGAGCGGTAAACAATTTAAAAAAAAATTGTGATTGATTGAAAAAGGGTGGGATCCACTATTAACCCCCTCTCTCTCCTCTATCTCTTCTCTTCTTTTTCGGTGTCTCGCTCAATGAGTAGTCACCGCCTCCTCCTCTCCCTGATCACCGAACAACCACCGGCAACACCTCCCCGCTCAGTAAACCTCCCTCCCGAAGCACTCCCCAAGACCACTCCCTCCACCCTTACATACCCAACAAAGTTGTTTCTTCCTCTACTCAAACTCACATTCATTTCAGATCCATGAGAGTCGTTTCTTCCTCTACCCAAACTCACATCCATTTTAGACCCAACAAAGTTGTTGCATATTGTTTCAATTGTTATCGTTATATAATTCAAAGAGACCTTATTAATTTATATATTATAAAAGAAAGGAATGAATAATTCATAGACGATGAAAGATATCCAGAAATTGATTGTTAGAGTAATATTAATGTATAAAAGATTGTGATGGACATAAGAAAAATGATAGAATCTTGTATTGATTAATTTATAAAAAGATGAGAAACTTATTGACGTGGATAGACCCGGTCTCTTTAATTATCTTTTTATTTGAATTTAATATTTTATCTTATTTTATTTCCTTTTGAATTATGACTCATATCATATAAATATGATTTTGCTTTATTGGATTTTATCACCCCCAACTATCGGCCTTTGCCGTTGCCACCCACAATTAACACTTTGACGCCCGGCACCCCCAACTTGACTTTTTGTTTGCAATGACACCACCCAGTTAAATCTCCACTAACTGGGTTTGTTTTTTTGTCCGACGTGGCGCAGGTTTGCTGAGTTGGAGATGATTACGTGGCGATTATGTGTCACTATATCCCACTTGTAAATACAAACTGCCAAGTAACAACATCAAACCCACACTCCCCATCCAATCTTCCACACTCATCACACCGATCGTCATACGGATCACTATAAACCAACTCAAAACCCCTAGTAAGTGCTTCCGCAAGAGTGAACAAGCTCCGGTTAAGCTCAGCACCAACACTTTTCAACAAAGGAACCGTCACACCATTCCTACAATTCATCATCTTCCGTATCGGATCAATCGGGACCTCCCCGATTATAAAAAACGAATCCGTAAGATCCATACCACCCACATCACAATAAAACCGATTCTGCTGTTGAACCAACACGGGTGATGAGCTACACCCATAGAATATTGTAAGATCAACATTCTGACCATTATCCGAATAAAAAATGTTTGGATCAAGTGAAGAACTCAGAAACTTAGTAGGACATGTATTGTTCCATAAGTCTGACCTGGCTAGAACCAGGCTGGTTCCTGTCAAGTTGACTTCAAGAACCCTGTATACAACTGAATTAACTGTTAACTCTAGGTAACTGTTTTTAACACAACTGAGGTGGAACTCCGGTGGCCCACAGTGGTCCGGCTGGTTACCGCCGGTGAAAGGGTAGCTCAGGTTGTGGATATTGCCACATGAGAAAGTACCATCGCAGTTGGAAAATGGGGAGAAGTTAGGCTCAGTAAACGACGTCGTTAGGTTGAAGAATTGGAAGAGGAGGGGGAGGAGGACGGTGCCGGAGAAGATCGCCGTAGGAGGCATTTTGGGGTGATGATGGTACCACGTGAGATTCCGGATTAGCGGAGGATAAGGCGGTGGGAGGAGGAGTACGGCGGGGGATGCCGGAGAGTGAGTCGTCGTCGAGATCGAGATCGTCGGCGGCGTCGAAGCCTTCGAAGTGAGGATCGTCGGTGGCGGAGAGGGAGGTGTGGTGGAGGAGAAGGGAGAGGAGAGAGAGTAGAGCAAGAAACACTGAAGCTCGGTGTTTCACCATTAATGGAGGTTTGTGAGCTTGTGTGTGTGCGAGAGACAGAGAAATAAGGGGGAATATGAGGTTAAGGTGTGAAGGGAGGGAGAGTGACACATCATTCGCCACGTAATCATGTCCAACTCATCAACTATGTGCCACGTAGGATAAGAAACAAACTCAGTTAGTAAAGATTTAACTGAGTGGTGCCAGCACAAACTAAAAGTCAAGTTAGGGGTGCCGGGTGTCAAAGTGTTAGTAGCGGGTGGCAACGGCCAACGGCCGATAGTTGGGGGTGATAAAATCCAATAACCCTATGATGTTTAGGGTTATTGTTTAGGGAGTTTTTGGTTTATTATTGAATAGAAAGAGCTATGTTCTTCAACCTTTTAGTTTCTTTATCGTTTTTGAGTAACTAATTGTTCTTGAGCCATTTGATTGCGTGAGAAACTGCATCAGTTATGATGCATGAGTATTAATTTGAATTGCAACTATCTTTTATTTAGTTTATTTTATTTAATGTCTATCGGTTAGTTATTTTTACTACGTAGAACTGTTAAAAACAATGGTATGATGATGAATCAACAACTAACAATAGAAAATGAACAACAAAATAGCGACAAAACAGGTGACAAAACTCTTATTAACCCAAACCAAAAAATTAACCCCCAATCTCCCAAAAGATCTTACAAAAGTAAGATCAGAACGATACAGAAAATACAGAACAAATTGATGATCATCAACTGATGATCATCTACCAACCAGCAGCAATAATCTCTCAACAACAAAGAGAGAATCACAACAATACAGCAGCTGCACTATACAATTGTCTACAAACCCTAGAATTACACAGAGAGAAAGTGAGAGTGAAAAGTGCGAAGGAAGAATGAATCTCTAGAAGTCTCTCAGCCTTTTATATGACCTCTTTCCAATATTACACTTTAGTCCAAATGTTTAGGCCAAGATGATCGCAGCCCTCCAGAATTTCCAAATAACCCCCTGAACTTTTATACCAACTCACAAACAGTTGCAACAACTTGCAACAACCTGAACAGACTTAAACAAACAATAAGCTCACACGATATCATAAAGACAGCCCACATATGCAGCCCAATAGTATAAACGGTTTAAAGCCCAAGGAAGAATGAAAATAATACAATGTATTATTTTAACATCCCCCCTTCATTCAAACGGCTTTAAACAAATTCACAAGTCCAAGTTTTTCGCAAAACACTTCATGTTGGCTTGTATTTAACCCTTTGGTAAAAACATCAGCCAGTTGACTTTCTGAGTCAACTTTCAATGTTTGTATAAAACCAGAAGCAATTTTTTCTCTAAGAAAATACAAGTCCAGCTCAAAATGTTTTGTTCGTTCATGAAAAAATGGGTTTACCCCTATAGAAATAGCAGCACTGCTATCACAATACAAGCTTACAGGAACTTTACAACTAACATTCAACTCTTTTAACACATTTACAATGCAAGCAAGTTCACAGGTGGCTGAGCACATTGCTCTGTACTCAGCCTCACCTGAAGATCTGGAAACTGTACTCTGTTTTTTGCTTTTCCATGAGATTAAATTATCACCAAGGAAAATACAATAACCAGTTACAGATCTCCAAGTATCAAGACATTTTGCCCAATCAGAGTCAGCAAAACAAGTTAAATCAAGACTACTACCCTTTTTAAACATAAGACCTTTACCAGGACAGGACTTAAGATACCTTAACAACCTTAAAGCTATTTTAAGATGTGAAACATATGGTTTATGCATATATTGACTCAAGAACTAAACAACATAACAAATATCAGGTCGTGTTAAGGACAAATAGATCAACTTTCCAATCAACTTTTGATAACTGGTTATATCAACAACTTCTTCCTTATGATCACCTACTTTGTTATTCACAATATGACTTAACTCAATAGGTGTATTCACATGTTTGCATCCGAGATAACCAAATTCAGACAAAAGTTCTAAATAGTATTTTCTCTGATTTAGACACAAACCAGATTTATCATATACAACTTCTAATCCTAAAAAATACTTTAGAACACCCAAATCTTTGATTTGAAAATTATTACTAAGAAGTCCTTTTATTCTACTAATTTCAACATCATTGTTCCCTGTAATAACAATATCATCAACATAAACCAATAAAGCAACAAACACAGAATCTTTATTCATAATATACAACGAATGATCACATTGACTCTGAACAAACTTAACACTAAGCAACACATCAGTTAATTTTTCATTCCATTTCCTAGGAGCCTGTTTTAACCCATACAAAGACTTAATTAACTTACATACTTTGGTATCATTCTTAAAATTATAATCCTCAGGAAGAGTCATATATACATTTTCAGTTATTGACCCATACAAAAATGCATTATTTACATCAAGCTGATACAAATTCCAACCACTTTGAACAACAAGACTTAATATGCATCTAACAGTAACCATTTTCACAACCGGTGAAAATGTTTCCCCAAAGTCCAAACCTTCCCGTTGGTTATACCCTTTAGCTACCAACCTAGCTTTATATCGTTCTATTTCACTGTTAGCCTTGTATTTGATTTTATAAATCCATTTACAGCCTATGGGCTTTCTATTCGTAGGCAAATCAACAATTTCCCAGGTTTTATTCCTAAGCAAAGCTTCCATTTCTAAATTCATAGCTTCAACCCACTTAGGGTCTTTCGAAGCTTCACTATAACTACTTGGTTCAGCAAATTTATTTAAGCTACTAATGAAACACACAGAATCAGCAGTCAAACAAGAATAGTTAACTACTTTATTTATATCATATTTAGCACAGCTATTAAGAACAAAGTCTTGAAATCTTTTTGGAACAGAAGTATTCCTAGATGATCTTCTAAGACCTAGGTTTCCCTCAGATGGGTTGATCTCAGCATCTGACACATCAGTGTCCTCTGCCCTGCCAGACTCCTCCCTATTACTACCTTCTACACTAGACTCTAAACTATGACCCAAATCACTTAGTCCAGGAGTGGCAGATGTAGAGGGAACTGGCTGCTGATCATCACTGACTGTGTCATGAGATTCAGTAGTACCCTCTTCATCATTGGGAATTAAAGAAACTTCAGGTATATTTGTTTCATTTTGATCAAAAAAAAGTTTATCAGATTTAAACTGTTATCAAACATAACATATCATTAATCTGTTTAGACTTAAAAGGATACACATGTTCATAGATCTTAACATCGCTAGAATAATAAACCTTTTTTTCATCTAAACTCCAAAGTTTATACCCTTTTTTTCACATTAGAATAACCTATCAAAACACATTTATCAGCATGATAAGCAAATTTATCAGGTTCATTTAAAATGGTACTAAAACAAAGACACCCAAAATTTCTTAGATGAGACAGAGAGGGTTTAAAATTAAACATAAGCTCATAAGGACTTTTCTAATTTAACACAGAAGATGGCAGCCTGTTAATAATATAAACAGCAGTTAGCACACAGTCACTCCAAAACCTCAGTGGTAGACCACCCTGAAACATCAATGCTCTGGCTATATTTAAAAGATGTCTATGTTTCCGTTCAACAACCCCATTTTGTTGTGGGGTATATGAACAATAGGTTTGATGAATAATACCTTTAGTTTTGCAAAACAAAGACATTTGATTATTAACAAATTTTGTGCCATTATCACTCCTAAAAACTTTTACTTTCTTTTTAAACTGAGTCTGAACTATTTCATTAAACACTTTTAGATTTTCAAAAACTTCCATATTATTTTTTAGAAGATAACACCATACAGACCTAGAAAAATCATCAATCACTGTTAAAAAATATTTGAACCCTTCATAACTGGAAACCTTATATGGACCCCATAAGTCTAAGTGAATTAGATCACCTACTTCCTTAGACTTATGTTCACTCAAAGGAAAAGGAACTCTTATTTGTTTAGACCTATGACAAATCTCACATGGACCATGTTCAACAGAACTAACTCCTAAATCATCTTTTAAAACAGCCAGAACCTGATCTGAAGGATGGCCTAACCTACCGTGCCATAAATTTGACCTAACAACACTATTAAAACACATATTCACAGAATTACCATCTTTTCCTACAAAATACAGCCCATTTTCCTGTTTACCAATCGCCAGAATTTTCCTTGACTTCAAATCCTGAAGCATACAATTGTTTTCATTAAACAAAACAGCAATACTATTATCCTTGGCTAACTTATGTACAAATAAGAGATTAACACTATACTCAGGAACATAAAACACATCTTTTATAACAACATTATTAATTAACCTAAGTTCTCCAACTTTTAACACACTAACACTAGTCCCATTAGGATGACCAACCTTCAACCCACATTCAGACACATCTATACAATTAAACATGTCTTTATCACTTTTAACCATATGTTGATTAGCACCAGAATCAACAATCTAATTGTAGTTATGACTCAAACCCACACTACTAGAATAACTAACAAAATCATAAATACACGAAGACATACCTCCCATATTAGACTTCACCTGATCTCCCTCGGGCTTATCACCAACTAAACTCATTAACCTTGAAATTTGTTCAGGAGTAAACAGCAAAGCAGACACAACAGAACTAGAAGGACCAGAAGACATACTAGAGTTATTTGAGTTATTAACACTATTATTTATACCAAAAGACCCACTAGACCTCTTCTTCATGCCAGGAGGATAACCAATCAACTCAAAACAACGATCAACAGTATGACCTATCATGTTGCATTTAGTACATTTCAGATTAGGATTAGATCCCCTAAAGTTGTTTCTCCTTCTAGAGTTAAAATTCTGATTAGATTGGTTTGACTTAGCCACAAATGACACAGACTGACCCTTTGATCCACTACTTGAGAGTCTATGTGACTCTTCTCTAGAAATCAAGGCATAAGCAGCCTTGACAGAAGGAAATGGTTCTCTTGTCAACAAATTTGTCCTCACAGGTTGATATACATCATCAAGACCCATGAGGAATTGCATTAACTTGATTAATGTGGAAAAATCATTGTAGTCTTTGGCTGCTTGACAAGAACATGAAGGCAGATGCAACATTGCATCAAACTGCTTCCACATTGTTGTCAACTTATTGTAATATTCAGCCACTAAGCTACCATTTTGAGAAATACAGTTGATTCTTTTATATAAATCATAGACAACAGAACCATCTACCTTATCATAGGTTTCTTTCAGGTCTGTCCAAACTTCAGAAGCAAGTTTGGAAAAGACCTGTCCTAAAAACAATTCTTCAGACACAGAATTCAATAACCAAGTTAACACCACAGAGTTGCACCTATCCCATTGGGCAGCTAAGACATCATCATCATTAGGTTTTTCACACTTTCCATTTATAAAACCAAACTTATTTTTAGCTTCTAGTGCAAGCTTCATTGCACTAGACCAAACAGAATAATTCTCAGTGCCCTTAAGTTTTATGTTAACTATGGTCAAAGCACTTGAGTCACTAGGATGCAAATACAGAGGGTTCCCTATGTCTAACTTGCTAATAAGGGTAACAGAAGTACCTTCACCATCACCCATGATGACAAATACACAAAGAGCAAACAACAAAACAAGCACAGATCACACAATTTATCAACAGATAACACCCAAGACAAAAGACAACCAAACAAAAAAACAACCTAGGGCGAAGCTGATTCAGGGACCAGATTCCAGGTTCATCACTCACAAATGCCTGGACAAGCCTTTACTCAGGAGCCACTCCTAATATAAACCAAGAACAGATAACAAAAAACTACAGAACAGAACAGAAACAACAACACAGAACAGATGCACACAATAACAAGACACACCAAATAGCAAGTAGACAGACTCGATCAAGTGTCGGCCCGACTAGTCCGGTAAACAGAGATGCCTAGACTCACCGACAAAATGATGCAGAAACAAAAGATAACAGAGATAAAAGATAGGATCGATCTTACAGCGGGTGCAAAAAGTTCCAAGAGATACCAGATCAGTAGTTTTCAAGAACCACTGAGTCTGATATAGAAGATACTTTGAGTAACACTTCCGGTTAGTTTGCCCTAAACCTTCTAGGGTTTCAGAGACTAACACAGAAGTCTGTTCGGAGAGAAGACCAAAAACACCAGCAAACCCTAAGTTAGGGTTTCGTCCAGCACCAACAAGTATGACACCAAGAACAAACAGATCTAAGCAGATCTGCCACCAACAACAGTTTCCGAGCACAGAAACCCTAGACAACAATAACAAACAATCAGAGACCACAATACACAGCGGATAATAACAATCAAATCATCAATGGGAGCACCCAGGCTCTGATACCATGCTAAAAACAATGGTATAATGATGAATCAACAACAAACAACAGAAAATGAACAACAAAATAGCGACAAAACAGGTGACAAAACTCTTATTAACCCAAACCAAAAAATTACCCCCCAATCTCCCAAAAGATCTTACAAAAGTAAGATCAGAACGATACAGAAAATACAGAACAAATTGATGATCATCTACCAAGCAGCAGCAATATTCTCTCAACAACAAAGAGAGAATCACAACAATGCAGCAGCTGCACTATACAATTGTCTACAAACCCTAGAATTACACAGAGAGAAAGTGAGAGTGAAAAGTGCGATGGAAGAATGAATCTCCAGAAGTCTCTCAGCCTTTTATATGACCTCTTTCCAATATTACACTTTAGTCCAAATGTTTAGGCCAAGATGATCGCAGCCCTCCAGAATTTCCAAATAACCCCCTGAACTTTTATACCAACTCACAAACAGTTGCAACAACTTGCAACAACCAAAACAGACGTAAACAAACAATAAGCCCACAAGATATCATAAAGACAGCCCACATATGCAGCCCAATAATATAAACGGTTTAAAGCCCAATGAAGAATGAAAATAATACAATGTATTATTTTAACAAGAACTCCTATAAGTATTAGGGTTTGTGTTTGTTTAGTTTAGTTTTGATTGAATTTTAATATAAAAGAACATTGTTTTTGAAGCTATCGGTTCGTTATGAGACTTTGATTAACGAAGTGATCTTGAGCCATTTAATTGCACGCGGAACTGCATCACTTATGTAGTTAAAAAATGTAATAAAGTTTATTTGAAATTCATTTACAAATTAGCAATTTCATAATTTTTTGCTAAAGATATTGTGGTCATTTATAGGTGATCCAAGATTTGAATATAATGTTGAATTGTTGACTAAAATGACAAATTAATTAACTATAAAAAGGTAAGTATTTTAATTCTTGAATAGTTTTATAGTTACTAAAAATATAAATTTGTATACAACCAGCCACGTCTTCACCTATAAAAAGAGGAGGTTGGAAACAGTACACATATGTTTTATTTTTATTTATAAGTATAGAGATACGTAGGTAATCCGTCTGAAATTCGTTGGTAATCAGAACGTTTGGCTTAGATTGGTCCCATGTGTTTTGTTTTTAACAAATTTTTTACATCTAAAAAACACTTAACATTGTACTTGCAAAGATTTGAACCCACACCACTTTTATAAGGACAAACACCATACCACTAGACTAGTCATGAATTGGTCACACGTGATTGGTTCAGATCTCATGTTACATTTGTAAAGCCATCAACAATGAAATGAGTTTAAACAAAAGTATTATTTAAGCATAGTTATTATAATGGGGGCATGGTGCAATTTCATTCTATAACATTTTTTTAAAATAAAGCAAGTTGCTTTCCCAGTAAAATAGCCCCTGTGTTTTCAAATCTAATTATCTTCCTTTACGAAACTTAAAAAAATTATAATCACAGTTCAGTCCAGTTTTATGAGGCAATACAAACTTGATTAGAGGTTTCTAGAACATCAAAACCCACCATATTCCAGGCAACACCCAAAATTCTATCATCCTACACTTTATTTGATAACAATCTAGACCAAATAATGCCATTAAATTAAAAAAAAAAATCAAGTTATGAATACATAATTTGAACTCGCAAATGACGATCGCAATTGGTTCACAACACGCCCTTGAAAAAAAACATGTAAATCGCAACATTATCCCTCTTGACTCCTTACCACAATGACAAACTTATCTAAGCACTTCAACACAGTCACAACATGATATCATTGTAAAAAAAATCTATACCTTAAATTAACAAATGTTGTCCATCCCCCATTAACCAATCCCAAATTCAATTCAAGTATCAAATAATTAATCATTCAATCTCTTAGTTTACCCTTTCGGGTCACGAGCTGCAGCAAGATGATCCTGCAAAACCATCATGAAGTTAGAGATATCGAAGATTACTGATAACTTGATAAGACATCAAACAAACTTAACGAAAGCTTACAGATATGAAATCAAATGCTTTAGTATCATCTTTCTTTGAACTGTTCATTGTTGAAGTAGGAGGTTGAGTTGCAATAACCGGATTAAATATATCTGGAAAAGCCGAAGAACTACTTGCCGGACCAAGATTCTGCGATTGCAAGTTATTCATTGTCGATAAAAACTGCTTCTGCGCTAAAAGGTTGCTCATTGCAGCATAATTAATCTGTTGAGAACCAAATAACATCGGATTCAACATCATAGTATTATATGTACTAGGATCCATAGGATTCAACATCATAGGATTTGGATTCATTCCATGTCCCTGAAATTGAAGCATGTTACTCAAAGCATCGTTCATCTGTGGGTTTAAATTGTTCATCTGAGGGTTTAAATTAGTCATAGAATGACTAGAATCTGAAAACGCGGTTTCTAGTGATTCGTTTTGAGCGGGCCCGTCCTGTGACGGTGACGACTCGTTCTCATTAATAGATAAACCAGACATCAAATCGTTGACGTTATCTTTAGAACCAAATAGATCGAATAACTCCGGTTGGGTTTCGCTTGATTTGTCAACAGTAGCCAGTCCTGAAAAGATATCGACTGGTTCATGTTGTTCTATATCGTTTTGGCCGTGAAATGACACGTCTGTAAACGGGTCGTCATTGTTCACAGATTGATTGTTGTGCATGTCAGTACCAGAATCACCGAAAAAGTCGTCCATCAGCGAGGTGGTTGATGATGATACAGGCGCGTTGTTCTCATTTTCATTCCCGTTTGGATCGTTGGTGTCGATTAAATCAGGCATCTGAATTTTGGGTATCTCGGTTTCCGTGTTTTTGTCTTGCTGACTCATCCTGCTACCGGTTTGCTCTCCCGTGAGAAGGTTTAACACCTGGTGGTTGTAGCAGAAGAAGAAACCGAATCCGTATTAAAAGAATTGTTTTCGAAAAGATGATTAATTAAAAACCTTTACTGCAAGTTTGCAATACCTTATTTGCCTTTTCCCTCGCGGAAGCTTGGGGAGATTGAGAGCATTTTACCACAACGTCTATATTTTCGGTGAAGTATGAGGCCACAACGTGAAAATGTTCTTCGTCTTTCTTCCTCAAGATGGCCTCCAGCACACATAATCCTCTCACACAGACCTGACATAATTATTAACCAAGTAGGATTTAGAAAATAGAACAAAAAAAAAACTTCAGTTTGATAAGCATAAATGTTTATTTAATTTTAAGACAAAAAAACAATCTGATAAGAAAGGAAGGAAGGAGAGAAACATGATTCGTTACTTATACGGAATGATATAATAAAATTTAAAAGAACTAAAGCTAACTTAGAATATAAATGGTCAATTAGAGTATATTTCAAGTCAACAAATCAACCTGGAGTCCTAAAAGTGGGAAACTGGGTGAAGTGGGCAACGGTCCGATTGGGCTGACCGAATGCTTTTTGTCCAAAAAAAAATGTTTACAAAATAAATGGTATGTCAAATTTGATTACAGGAATTATATTATCAGGTGATTTGAGTAAAAATGATTTCAGGAGGTTTCTGCATTAGAAAGTAACTATGGGCAGCTATCAACTTGTCTTACCCATTTCCTTTTGAGTAAAATGTCATTTTCGTCCCTGAGCTTTCGCCACTTTCGTCCAAAGGTTTGTTTTTCCGCGTTTGGATCCAAAAGGTTTGAAATCTTGCCATTTTCATCCGACCCGTTAACTCCATCCATTTTTCTCCGTTAAATGAGGGGTATTTCCATGTTGACTTTCTAGTTATTACTTTTCTTATATGCATAATGCATTGACAAATAGGTAAAAGGACGAAAATACCCGTTTTAACGTTAAAAAATGGATGGAGTTAACAAGTCGGATGAAAATGGCAAAATTTTAAATCTTTTGGATCCAGATGCGGAAAAGCAAACTTTTCGACGAAAGTCGCAAAAGTGGTCAAACACTCAAACCTCACGGACGAAAATGACATTTTTCTCCATTTCCTTTTAACCTAAACTTTTTATTACCCAAATCGACAGGTTCAAGAGTAAATGGATCGAAATTTCCACTTCTACATGTTACATTATGTTACAGTAACCTATAAAATTAAGAGACTTTAACAGCATGCATACCTGCCACATATGCGATTGAAGCTTTGATTCAAGTGCTTGACTTAAAGCAAATGCATCCAATTTGGACGCTTCAGTCAAAAACACTTGAAGAGCATCTCGGGTCGGTTGTAACCGAATTCCACCAGATGTTACAATGGTCTCCAGCAATCTCTCTTCGCGGCTCTTCACACCTGCAAAATGCGAACCCGAACCGCCACTTGAATTATCCATCTGACTTGTTTTAACCTCTTGACCCCACGGTCCCGACACTTCTGTTGACAACCGCGCAGAAGACAGGCTACCACTGTAACTATTTTCATTAGTAAATGAAGTAAATGATCTACTCAGATTCGCGCTCTTGTAAGTCCCCGTGTTATTATTCTTGTTTGGGGTTTGAGTTTGTGTTAAATTATTCAATCCCTGTTTAATCGTCGCGCTTCCGATGCCAACCACCTCGTTAAGAAATGACTTCTTATCGTTTGACGGAGGGTCAAAGTTGGTGTTTCCGAACCCTTGTATTCTTTGGGCGAGACCTTCGTTAGGTGGTGGTTTACTGGTGTCTTCACCGGAAAATAAAGCGGATAAAGCTTCTTGGGCGGTTTCCCTAACGGATTTATTAAGAGCGTCACCCTTTAACGGGTCGGGGTGACCCCTGTGATGGATTAGCTCACGGATGGCCGCCGAGTTTCTTTGCATTTCTCTCTTGAAATCCGCACCGGACTTTCCTACTGTGTACTTGATCACTCTCAAAGCCTACAAACAAAAATTGCACCAAACACTTAATTTAAATAAAAATAGTGTGTGTACGGATAGAAATCATAGCGTAAACTATTATGTGTTTTGAATTTGAACTGACCAAGCTTGATTTCCAATTCCAAACTTCAAATTCCATGACATCAAACACCACCTCGGTTATTAATCTTGGTTTTAAAAAGCGCGTGGTCATCCAATGCATTTTGATCCCAAAGATCAATAAAATCTTAACTTGTTAACATTTAAACACTAAAATATCATATATACTCCCTTATCTCCGTTAAATTTGTTCCATTTGATGGTCTAATTTGTTCAAATACTCAAACCCATTGCTCAACCAATGGTCAGATGTGTTCAATCAGATTCAAAAAACTATCGCAATCAACATTTAAAAATTTGTTAGAATACCGGTCAACTGCATCAGGTGCCGCAGCACACATAAATCGCATCACTCAATGAGATCTCATCGATGTGCACATTATGCTTTCCCAATGCACACATTTTAAAACCAAGTAAAAGATAGATCAAATGAGGATTGATCATTAACTATAATCACACTAAGGTCTAAGGGGATGTTTGGATGCAATACTTGATCCACTTTTTTTTTTTTGAACAACCAACAAAAGCCCGATCACCCGGGTAAACCCAATGGCAAAAGGCCACCCACATCTGCAAACGCAGACGACGCTGGGTGGCCCGGCCCGCCACCATTCCAGAGGAAACCCACCGCCAAAGGCGCACTATGGTAATTCTCATTGACCATTTTACTAATTCTACATCTTCCTAAGTTATCCGAAATTCCGAATTCGATTATTATAACCCCTAAAGAATGAACATGATCATACAATCTATAAACCAACTATCAACACAATTTACCAAAGCTTTGTAACAGAGACAGGGGCAAACTGGTAAATATACCTTCTGTTTAACAATGGGGGACTTATGTTGCAACCGTTTGAATATAAACTGAGAGACTTCCTTAACAATGGAGACATGAGAAGAACGAAGAAGCTCACAGATTTCATCCAATTTGTAAACAGGGGTGACTTTATCTTCGTCGGAAGTGGCGTCATCGATCATCTTTGACCTCCAGTAGGATTCCACTGCTCTCCTGCTTTTATCCATCTCTCCGATTCGAAAACAGGAGAGTGAAACCCTAAATTAGCTGCAGAAATCGAATTATTTTGATTGATTTAGGGCTGTTGATGTGAAAAGGAAAGATTAGGGTTGGGTTTGGGGAGATTGGAATGAGAAGAAGATGATCTGGTGGCAGGGGCGGACCCACATTGGTGCCACCGGGGTCCCCGGACCCAATCTTTAAAAAAAAAAATAGTAGATTCGATATATTAAATTGTATATGGACCCCATAAATACAATTAGGTGGACACCATAAAAATAAAAAGAAAGTTGGTGTAGTGGTAAATCTCCCTCTTTTCCACCAAGAGGTCATGGGTTCAATCCTTGATAAGCCATTTTTCTTATTTTTTTTTTTAAAATCTAGTTCAAACCTCACTTTAACTCGACCCGAACGAGGACCGACCCGAAAATGGACCCCATTGAAATAAAATCCTGGGTCCGCCACTGTCTGGTGGTAAGGAACAGCTGGTCAGGCACTACACTGGTTGTCTGGAGTGCTAATTTACAAGTAGAATAATAATATTGTATTTTACTTTCATTATTTGTTCAAGTTTTTTTTATATGTTGTTTACTTTTTATTTTATTTTTTTTGTTTGTTTAGCTGTCATGTGTGTAAATAAAATAAAAGGACAAAAAAAGACAAAAAAGTTAAAACGTTTGTTTGCATTTAGAACTTAGAAGTAATGTTTGCTTGCTTAAAAACAGCTATGGAAGAAATTGAATAAGCGTATCTAAATTCCTTCATTTATTATTTGTTTTGGACGACACCTAGCGCACTGGCTGTATTTGAGCACCTCAAGTGTTGTAGGATAATCTACACGAAGGCAAACCCGAGTTCGAACCTGGTGGCTAGTCCGAAAGGAGTTATTAGACTCAGGCCTCTGACTGCCATCCTAGGAAGTAAACACGTCTGAATTTTTGTCACTTGTGTGGATTAATCTCGGAACCAAACGTCTGGGTGACCCAGAAACTCATGTTAAATAAATTTCAAGTTTAATCTTATTAGTTTGTAATTAAATAATATATATGTGCAGTTTTATAAAAATGTAGCTATAGCTTCACTCATATTGTTAAATGATGGTTGAGCGATTGTTGATAGCTTATCTATGGTTAAATATAAGTTTGATTTATTTACTTTTATTAATATACCTACTAGGTTATTATACGGGATTGCTTCCCGGGCTCAGGAAACTTAGTTATATCAATTATTATTTGTTATTAATACGACCTCATTGCATCAAGCATCTCATTGGATTCAACAACAATGTCTTCACATCACCGGATTAGATCATAAACCCATATTAAAGGTCAAACAAAAGCACAATAGGACCACATGAATAACATCATTTCCAATTTTACTTCAATGCACTTACATGATCGGGTGATTTGGGATTTTGTAAAAATGTTTATTATTGTACTTCTTAACAAAATTACATAGAATTCAACAAAACAAAACAATGACTTAAAGAACTATACTTTAACACCCAATCTGATCGAGCAAACAGATGTTGACCAAAAGTCAAACAGTTGTTGACCAAAAGTGAAACAAATGTTCAACCAGATCCACTGTCTTCTTATATTTTAGGACTGTTTTCCTCTTCAAAACACTGTTCAACCTAACATGGGTTTCCATGAATTGTTGACCTAAAGTCAAACAGATGTTAAAACCACTGTTTGAGTTATTCAAACATCTGTTGAATACTAAATGAGATATTGACCAAAAGTCAATCAGATGTTGACCAAAAGTCAAACCGAGTATATTGTCTTTAGCTTACATCTCCACATTATTTCCGTTAGACATGGACCTAATAATTTACATGTACATATATAGTTTTAAAATCACAACTTCAAAACTAAACAAACAAGTCTACTATCAGTTTCGAAAAGCAAAGAACTACAACCCAAAAACTTGGTTCATTGTATCCTTCTGCATTTGCCTTCTTCAACCCATGAACATTCATCCGAACATAAAAAACTTGTTACCTTTCACAAAGTTAAGTGTAAATGCTTGACCTGGAGCCATGCCTTTATCTCTCACAAACTTTCTCATTCCTTGCAGATAATATCTTGGTTGACCTCGAGATTAACCTATAGCAGCTTGAATATTCCAAACATCACCTGCCACATCCACAATCTTCAAACCCATCTTACGATTCAGTCCAAGATCTTCAGCCTGTTTTTTAAAAAGGCGCTGTAACAAACAACGAACAATTCAATAAACAAAGAATTAACACATCTTTAAAATCTGACTAAAGTATTATATATTAGTAAACTCATCATCACAAACTTACAAAATGACCGTCCACACGGAAAGAAATAGGTACGATCTGATTATCTTCATTCCCAACAACCATACCACCTTCATTGACATTAACGATGTCCTGTACAGCTTCAGTATCTGAACTCAAGACAATCTCTTCTATAACCTTTTCTTTAACAACAGCACAAACCTCCGGTGGAAGCACTAAATCACAGGTAGCACAATTGAAAACCGTGATATGAAAAGTCTGAAGATCTATCATCTCAAAGAAAATGAGATAATCAGTAGTTAATGACAACTCATTCTTTATCTCCTTCCATCCGGTAAGTATGTAAAGTTCATTGTTGATATCTTCCATCCCTACAGACCAGTTCTGGTTTTCAGGTCCTTTAATATGAACCGGATAGAAGGAATAGTGTTTAACATCTTGTGATGAACAAAGCAACGATTAATACTCTACAATCAGAATAAAGCACATTATATAGTACATTAGTATAAATATATCAGAAAATTAAGTAAACAAATAAAACACAACAATTAAACAACTGTATCTCCAAAAAAAATTACATGATGAATAATATTCGAAGTTACATACCACATAATCTTCGTTACCAGATGGTTTGAAGTAAAACTCTTCACAAGGAGCAAGAGCAATGTCTTGATAAAAATACAATATTCTGAAACTTTCTAATGCTTCTTCATAATGAAATATCAACCATGAATCTGAAGGTATTTTCAAACTGTCTACCAACTGACACCAACCATTATAGAAATAATATCTGCCATTGCTTAGAGGATAGATCTTGACTTTAAAAACATTTCCAGTTGTGGTCCGGATCTTTGTATTTCCAATTGGATAATTAAACTGTTGAATCCAATTTTGATACTATTTTGGGAAAATCTAAGCACAGATAAAAGAAACACTTTTATTG
This sequence comes from Helianthus tuberosus, assembly GCA_030545235.1. Taxonomy (NCBI): domain Eukaryota; kingdom Viridiplantae; phylum Streptophyta; class Magnoliopsida; order Asterales; family Asteraceae; genus Helianthus; species Helianthus tuberosus. The sequence goes on along the minus strand of CM060354.1, from coordinate 62,397,740 downwards.
CTAAATATCATACCAAAAAATTAAAATTAAGTGTTAAACTAAGATCGGATAAAATTACTAACCAAACATTTCCTTTTACTGTCTTCAAGGTAACACGGAAATCCATAAATCATTCTCACGTAAAACTGTAACAGTATCAATCATATATAATCAAAATCAATAACATTAAGAAACAAATGAATACAATCCATTAATGTATGCAATACATCTAAATAACAGATGATACAACTAATATATATCAAAATAACAATAGACAACATCGAAAATGTGAGAATACATGTAATTTCTTATCATATCGAAATATATATATTTTTTTACAGCAAATCATATAATTAAAACTTAAAACCTACTTTTCCGATTAAGTATCACAAATAGACATGGAGGATCATCAGCTGAATAAATTGTACAGAAAAACAGGATAGTGACTTGTGTCTATTCCAAACAAAAACTTAAAAACAGTATACCAACTACTAATCAAAATAAGTTCAACTTTTCAAATACACATGAGAATACATCAGTTAAAATCAGAAATTTATAATATACTTCAGAATAACATCGTTACATGAACAACTTTATAAACAACTTTACAAATAAACGTGACAATACATTAGTAAAGATTGAAATTTTATATCATACATCAGAATCACATCAACAACTTTATAAATAACTTTACAAATACAAATGAGAATACAACAGTAAAGATCGAAATTTTATATCATAAATCAGAATAAGATAAATACATGAGCAAAGTGAAATCCAATAAAATCAACAATGGATAAGACAAATGGTAGATACACGAAATGCATATCACTTTTTTTAGAATCATATATGTCTATCATAACATGCATAATAACTACATAGTAATCGGATATACAAAAAAATTAGGACTATAAGAAATTGTTCCAGTATAAGCCGCAACAATAAACGCAATCATAACCAACAATGGATTGAAAAAAACAGGGAGATACATGAATACACCACCGTCGTTTACAACTTCTTCATTAAAATAGCAATAACCATAATCGGCTATGGAATTCAAAACTAAAAGAATAAACATGAAAAAATACAAAACAAATCAGATTATTTAACAATACCTTTATTATTATACAAGATGATATTGATGAAGATCAGAAGAAATCGAAGAAGATGACAGAGTTTCTTGGAGAAAGTGTAGAAAGAAACGTGGAGGGGGTAAACGAATCGAGATTTTGTGAGGATCTTTAACAAGTTAGAAGTTTAAAAATATCCCATGTAACCGGGTCGAATCATCCCATTTAGTTTTTCCTCAACATCTGTTTGACTTTTGGTCAACAGCTGTTTGAGTTTTGGTCAACATCTCATTTAGTATTCAACAGAAATTTGAATAAGTCAATCACTGGTTTGAAAATGTGTTTGACTTTTAGTCAACAGTTGGATGGAAACCCATGTTAGATTGAATAGTGTTTTGAACAAATGTTTAAACATCTGTTTAGACTTAAACAGATGTTGGGGCTTAAACAAATGTTTGGCGTTCTATATCAGTTGTTTGGACTTAAACATATGTTTGACCTTAAACAGATGTTTGGCCATAAACAGATGTTTGGCAATAAACAGATGTTTGGCCTTAAACAAATGTTTGACCTTAAACAGATGTTTACCCATAAACAGATATTTGGCCTTAAACCAAACATCTGCTTAAGGTCAACATCTGTTTCACTATTCGTCAACATCTGTATGACTTTTGGTCAACATCTATTAACATATAAACACTGCTAACATAAAATACAAATAATTAGCTAATAGACGGCACACATTTAACATCTTAAATCATCAAGACCCTTAACAATTTGACCATATGATTTAATCGTGTGTTTTATCTTAGATGCGAAAACTCGAAAAGAAAATTCACTAAAAGGATAACATATTAAACGGGTGAAAAACACTCAAAGTGTATTTTACTGCATAAATACTGTTACATACAAACACTGTTAACATAAACACTGATGCAATATCTGCTGTTGATGCTGAACTACTATTGTTGTTGGGCAGTGGTTCACCTTTGGTTGTTCAGATCTTTGGCTAATTCTTGTACCTTTGCTGAGTTAGGATTTTCTACCAACATCTGCTTGATGGCCAATTTAAAATATTGGGATTCTTGTTGCGCCTGTTCTTCTTCATCCATCTGTTTTTGCCTCTTTGTTTGATAGACAACAGCAGCAGATGGAACAGTGGGTTTAGCAGATCTTTTAGTTGGTACGGTCTGTTTGATTAAAACCTCTGATGCTGGATAATCTGGATTTTTAGGAACAGAGGGATCTTTCTTTCTTCTTTCTACCAATTTTTTATATGTATCTATCACTTTAATCTCTTTCCACCTTGCGATTTGATTCCTTGAGCCATAATTTGCAGTTATAAGCTCTTCCTTCATTCTCTTCAACTTCAAAGTACTTTCAGGTACATTCTTTTTATACTGGGACCAGACTGGTGGGGTTGGTTTTATTGTTGAGTCTTCAAGCATGTTTTGTATTCTTGCAATTTCTTGCTTGAGCTCACTTATGGTCCAATCTTTGAATTGATACTTTTCTGCCTTGTATTTCTTGTTTTGTATGATGAGCTCAATGTAATCATTCCTTAGGCTTTCATCATCTCTTTCTGATAACTGCGGACAAAGATCTTTTAAAAACTGCTCTAATGTTCTGACTTGGCTGAGCAGATATTACAGATATCTCTATATTTCTTTATCAGATTTTCCTTTTGTGACTCTTTTTGAGATATCCTCTGCTTGTTTAACTTTCAATTGAAGGTATTCATGAATGTTCTTTGGCAAAGGATACTCTTGAAGAGATGAAAAACTCCTCTTTTCAGGATCATCGTCAGAATAAAAGGATTTGATCTCCTCCCTAACTGCTGGAAGATCCAGAGGAAATTTTACACTCAAAGGACCAAAGTCAGTAGTTTGGTCAGGGGTTAGAATTGAAGCAGTTGAAGCAGGTTTTTGTACAGTTGATATGATCAAAGGTTGTGAAGATATTGGAAGTGGAAAAGCTACAGTGTCATCTTCAAGTTTGACATTGTTATCCTCCTTCTTTTGATTTTTGGTGTGGTTGTAGGTGTTGAACTTGGAGTTGGATTTGTGGATTGAGTGGTGGTTGGTAAAGTGACAATAGCATTTGTTGTGACAACAACTGTTAACAGCTGTTGATATAACATTTGTCTCAACATCTATTGGCTTTGTAGTTAAAGGTGAGGAACTTTTGGGGATTTTAGAAGGTGATGTATCAACCACTGATGTTTCAACAGCTGTTGATATAACAGGTGTCTCAACATTTGTTGGCCCGCTAGTTTGAGGAGAGGAACTTTTGAGGATTTCAGAAGTTGATGTATCAACAACTGATGTATCAACAGCTGTTGATATAACATGTGTCTCAACATCTGTTGGCTTTGTGGTTTGAGTTGAGGAACTATTGGGGATTTCAGAAGGTGATGTATCAACCACTGATGTATCAATAGTTGTTGATATAACAGGGGTGGAAGTGGGTTGAGTGGTGGTTGGTAAAGTGACAACAGCATTTGTTGTGACAACAACTGTTGAAACCACTGATGTATCAACAGCTGTTAATATAACAGGTGTCTCAACATCTGTTGGCTTTGTAGTTTGAGGTGAGGAACTTTTTGGGATTTCAGAAGGTGATGTATCAACCACTGATGTATCAACAGCTGTTGATATAACAAGTGTCTCAACAGTTGTTGAAGTACCCTGCTCTTCCTTTGCCATCAAAACTTCCTTTTCTTTTTCAAATCTTTTAGAACCCTTTCGTTCCATTTTCTCTTTTCTATTTGCTTTTTGTTCAGCAAAGGCATTGAGAGTCACATCTGGCCTTGGAATTTCTACAACATGTTTAGCCTTTGGATCAGGTTTTAGATACAAACCATCCTTTCCTTTCTTTCCTTTCTCCGCCTTTTTGGCATCATCAGGGTTTTCTACATAGACAATAGTAGGAGGAGAAGTACCAGTGGTTTGAAGTAAATGAGCTTTGATGGCTTTAATGTCAGCTTGAGTATCCTTATACCTTGATTCCATCACATTTTTCAACATTTGTAGCTGAATTTGATGTTGTTGATTAGCATATTTTATTTGTTGATGAAACAAAGGTTGTAGAAGTTGCCATAGCTCACTTGTTGTGGTAGCAGATGATGAAGCAGTGGATCGAGACTTTGAGGATTGTAACAACTGTTGCAACATATTTTTGATATCTGCCACAGATGTTTCAAGATTGGTAACTCTCTCCGTCAAATTCTGATATTTTAAACCATCACCCAATTTAATGGGATCATCTGATTTCCCACCAGCAGTGGTTGTATCAGCAGTTGGACCAGGAGAAGTCTCCAATGGTTCATCCACTGATGCCCCTTTTTCTTGGTACTGGGGACTTCTTTCTTCCGTAGTAGTTACTTCTGGGATCTCATCTTCCAGAAGGTCCTTTTTTGAGAGTTTGGGGGGCTTTTTGGTTTTTTTCTTGACGGTCTTTTTGGTGATTTTTTGTGGAGGTTGCACAGCAGTGGTTGTGATGCTGTGGTCACCAAGAGCAGTGGGCTCAACAGCAGAAACCTGAGGAGCAGATGTGGACGCATCTAAAGTTTGCTCAGACTCCTCTGTTTGTGATTTTTAAGCTTTTGACTCTGACAACCTTGTAAAAATTTCAGCAGATAAACTATTTATTTCACAAGGAGCACCTTGAAGAAGCACTTGTGCACTGTCATTTGGTACTTTCTGTTGTAAATAGTAGCTTAAAAACCTTGGAAACAACAGGAATGGTTTTTTCTTATCTTTTATATTATTGACATTTCTAACCAAATAATTGAAAATCTCTTGGGAGTAATTGAAATTTTGTTTAGCCATAATAGCATATCCCAAGTATTGAATTTTCAATGGAATTTCATTAAAAGCTGTTGTTTTGTTTGAAACACATAAGAGTAAAGTATGAAATAAAAATTTCATCGGAGGTGGGAATGCTCCTTTTTCCATAGTAGTTTTGGGACATTGCTTTTCATACCCCCTTTGAATCAGATCTCATTGATACTCTTCTTTAGGGAAAGAGTTTTTACCTGTATGATCGTTCATCTCAAAAACCTCAGATATGGTTTATGGAGTAATAGCAACCAGAATCCCAACTACTGTTGATGTAATAGCCCAAGGCTTGTTGCCTTGAACTTCTAATTTTGCATTTTTCCAAAAATCTTGTAGGGTTTCTTGGTAAATAGGTGCGTTGTAGGTCAACAAAGTTTTGTACTTTGAGGATGAAAGAGCATCGATGATTGAGTGAAATTCTGTGTTTTTACTTATTTTCTCAAGTGTACACAGATAGTTATGAGGGGTTTTAAGAGAAAGAGCCATGGTGATTAGAAGGAATTTGTGAGAGGAAGAAGAAGATGAAGAGTTTGAAGGAATTTGATGGAAACCCTATTTGGAATTCGAAATGGCAGTTAAAACACTGATTGGGGTTTTAATCAGGGTTTTATGAAAGTGAAAAGTGGATGCTGACGTGTCAGCGGTTACAAAGCGTGGACAGCTAAGAACTGTCCACGTAACAACCTCTAATGAAAATGGATGACAGTTGTTTAGGGAAACCACTGATGGTCAATATCAGTGGATGTCAACTATAAAAATGTGAGCAGTGGCTGTTTTTTAACTATCAGTGGATAACCAACAGTGATTGAAACACTGATGTTTGGAGTTAAAAAGATGTTTAACCTTAAACAGATGTTTGCAATAAACATATGTTTGGTCATAAATAGATATTTGGCCTTAAACAAATGTTTGACCTTAAACAGATGATTGCCCATAAACAGATGTTTGGTCTTAAACCAAACATCTGTTTAAGGTCAAAATCTGTTTGACTAATGGTGAACCTCGGTTTGACTTTTGATGAACATCTGTTTGACTTTTTGTCAACAGTTGGATGGATACCCATGTTAGATTAAACAGTATGAATGAATAAACACTGAAGTATCATAAAACTTTGAATGAAAATCGTGAAAAGTTAAATGTGATACAACAGTTGAGAGGATACCTTTGCATTTTAGGCTTGTTTCTTATTTTGATTAACTGTTGATGATGTTGAGAGTTTTTATTCACACTGACATTTTAAAATATGTTAAGATGGATATTGAGATTATTAAAATAAACTATTACATAGAAAAATAGACATTTAATGAAATATTTATAAACTATTACACGCTAGAGTTAACACTTGTTAGGATTTCGTAAACTCTGGCCTTTCTCCATGTGATTTCATGCTCTCTTTTGTTTTTTCAGATCAGTTAGCATGTTGCATATTTTCTAATCCTGTTTTAGAAGTTGTGTGAGAAAATCTTCTGCAATTTTCTGGAAATCTGATGGAGGAAAGTGGAGGACTTCATCAAGCAATGCTATGTTGTTCCAGGTTTTCTTGTAATTAGTATCATTAATTATGTCGACTTTACTGTTTAGTTCTTCGTCTGTTCTTTTTTCTTTAAGTGACCACATCGAGAATTGGGTTTTAACATCGCTGGTGTCTGACCAGTGGTAGAAACTGAAGTTTGCCATGTAGATTTTTGTTGGATTTTCTGATGTGGAACAATCTTTCATAGACAGTGATTTGTAGGACAGTTTGTTGATGTTTTGAATCAAAAGTAATTATCGATCTTTTATAGAGTTTAAAAACGCGTCTACATGGTAAATGAAGAGGTTAGTTGTAATTATGATAATCTGCTTTTGTTCTTTGAACTTCGAAAATTTGTCCCTTGGGTTTCTTGGTGAACAAACACTAGATAAATGGTCGGAACCGAAATATCTAGAGGGTTTGAATCCGCATAAAAAAGATAAGTTTCCTCTCGTCTGATTCAATTACAACTGATCTCCTCTTCCGGTAATTCTGCAAAAAAGAAGCACCGTTAACCTCGCCAAGGGGAGAAAGGGGTTCTCTCCTTGACCTGACTCCGGTGTGAGAATAAGTATGGGTTATTAAGAAGAAAATGTATTTGAGAAGTGTGTGTAACTTGAATTTCATACCTGAATAGTTCTCATATTTATAGCCGGGAGTCTTTGGGCGGGAAAACCCGTTGGTGAAAAGTTGACGGAAGATGCTAACACCGTAAGCGGTTGCATTTCCTTCCGTCTAGCTCCTTGATCCGACGTGAGAGCACACGGATCGTGGTTTAGATCGATGGCTGGGGATTTGCCACGTGTAAAGTGATCAAGTGGAGATTACTCTCCAATTGCATGCTATCGTTGTGGTTTCAAGGACGTCCGGGAAGCTGACACGTGTCCAGATGGTTATAATCGTCTTAGTGGTGCACGACTGAACTACTTCTAGAAGATTACTGCTGTAATCTGGTGTGACATCTTATCGTGTGGAACCAGCTGAATAAATCCCAAGTTTGGGCAATAATATCCAAGTCTGGATACAAAGCGGAAGTATTTAGGATTTTCATCCTTTATTTATGGAAGCAGGCGCAAGGATTTATGATTTCCTTTGGGCGCGCGAGTGTTATCTGCTATTTTGTCTTAAGCCTTTCTTTAAAACCAGTGCGTGGCCGCGCAAGGTAAAAATGAGAACTTATAGATGAGGTTGTGGTATGGTCCCAAGCACTTATTATGAGGTTTTTGGGACCTTACCCCTTCACTTGGTATTTAATTTTAAAGTTTTCCCATAAAAGTTGGGGTTTCAAAAGGTTTTTGCATTAAAAGACTGCTGCTTTGAAATATACATTAATATGTTTATATTAAATCTACACGTTTTGATTGATTAAGTATATAAACTCATGACCACTTCACCTGTTTTTCATCACGATTTCCTACGAAGATATCATACTTTCAGGAAAGTCGAGTAATATAGTTTATTGATATGGCGTCATTCACTACTGTAAAATCAGATGATTTAAAGCAGTTTTTTGTCAAGCATATAGAGGAACAGGTGTATGAAGATAGGGCTACTCTTCAAGAGCTGAAGAGATGTTTTGATGGATTGCAAGTTGGCCTGTTCACGAGAGAGCAGGTTTCCAGAAATCTTATGCGGATGCCTTCAACTTCAGTTCGTGAGCTTTGTGTTGTCAGCAATATAGAGTGTGGTTATAGAGACGTGGAGTTCATGGCGATGCTGAAGGACATACATCGAGAGGTTCAGCAATCGATGGAGTTGAAGCTGACATTTCTTAATTCTTACGGTTATTGTTAGATTTAAAAGTTTAGTTGTTCAGTATGTTATGTAATAACTGGACTTTTAAAGTCATGAATAAATGAATAAATTTTAATCTTATGAATCTATGTTGCATTTGTAGGAAAAAAAGAGAGAGAATGTCAATTTTAAATTACCATTTTGCATATTATGAATTTCAAAAGTTATGGATATTGTCAGTAATTACTGATTTGATTTGAAAGCAATTGTCATCATGACATTTCTAATTTTTATTTTAACTTTAATTAAGAGAAAATAACCGTCAATTTGAAATTCCCATTTTGCATATTTTCAATGTCTAAAGCTCAAGAAATTAACATTAATTACTGATTTGATATGCAACAAAATGTCATCAACAGTTATTTTTATTTTTTATTTTAACTTTAATTTTTATCACCAAAACAATATTGGAGGAACTCTTATCTCATTGGAATGTAACGATTAGGTTAAATGGTAATTTCATTGTAATTCTAGTTTTCATTTGATAAATTCATTCTATAATAAATTAACCACATCAACAATAAAAATGTGAGCAGTGGATGTTTTTTTAGGAAAACCAATGATGGTCAATATCAGTGGATGTCAACAATAAAAATGTGAGCAGTGGCTATTTCTAACTATCAGTGGATAGCCACAGTGATTGAAACATTGATGTTTGGTCAGTCAGTCAGTGGTCAACATAAAGAATGAAGAAACAGAGGTTGTCTTTCAGTAGTGGATAACATTTAACAATCAGATGTTTGAACCAAAACAGTGGTTGTAACATACTTTTACGGATTAATTAAAACTATCATTTTTAACTATTTTGAAGATGTTTGACCTTAAACAGATATTTGACCTTCTATATCAGTTGTTTGGAGTTAAACAGATATTTGACCTTAAACGGATGTTTGAACATAAACAGATGTTTGCGCTTAAACAAATGTTTGACCTTAAAAAGAAGTTTGGCCATAAACATCTGTTTGCAAAAAAAGACCAATTTCAAGAATACTATACGCAAACAATCAAAATGAGTAGCTTAATAATCATCCAAGTGTACTTCATTTTTATTTAGTAGTATAAAGATCAAACCACTGTTCTATTTATAGTACAGATCAAACCAATGAGGTGATGTGATAAATACTGTTACATATAAACATCTCAGAGTATAAAACACTGATGTGATAAATATTGTTACATATAAACACTGTTAACATAAACAAAGGTAGAATATCTGTTGTTGATGCTGAACCACTGTTGTCGTTGGGCAGTGGTTCGTCTTTGGGTTTGTATAGGGTTTGTCTCGAGAGATAAACTCTAGCGAACCACTGCTATACTAAACACTGTTACAAAAGAAACACTGATACATAAATACTAAAGTTGAATCCGATGTAGATGCTGAACCACTGCTGCTACTGAGCAGTGGTTTTCCTTTGGTTAATCAAGCTCTATGTACATAAGTGCTTGTCTTTAACAGGGCTTTGTCTTCAACAGTGGATAGTCCTCATCAGTCTTTAAGTCCATCAGTCTTTATAAGGAGCAGTGGTTAGTTATAACAGTCCTTAGCATGATCAACTGTTATAACCACTCCATAACCCTTTGAGAGGAAGCAAGTGTCGGTCTATTTAACTGAGAGGAATGATTGCAGTACATCCTTGTTGAAAAACAGAGTGGATAAATTTAGGGAAAATGAGGTTGAAAGATGATAAGACAACAGTGGACGATCTCATTCTATAGGTTCGATAAATTCAGGGGTATTCTCAAATAATACTTTCATAGATGCTTCCAAAGAAGCAGCACTTTGGACATTTGTCGGTCTTCAAACATCACTTATCTATTATCTACTATCTATTATCTATCTATTATATATAATAAATGAAAGTTGATTACTCCACGTGGCCCAAAGTGGATCAATCAACTTTCATTTATTATATATAATAGATAGATAATAGATAATAGATGTTTGAAGACTAACAGATCTCCAAAGTGCTTCTTGTTTGGAAGTATCTAGGAAGCATTATTTGAGAATACACCTGAATTTATCGAACCTATAGAATGATATCGTCCACTGTTGGCTTATCATCTTTCAACCTCATTTTCCCTAAATTTATCGACTCTGATTTTCAACAGGAATGTAATGCATTATTACCTTATTTAAGATACCTTCAACTGCATTTTCTGATAAATCAACATTCATTTCACTCAAAAGATACATTGAACTGCATCTTAAATCATGAACTATTTAAAGAAATGGATGAAATCATCCAAAATACCCAAAATAAAACTAATTCAACCATCCAACCATAAGATATTTGCCATATTAGAATGGCCATTTTTACCTTATTTCAACAGGGATGAAATCATGAACTATTAGAATGGTCATTTTTACCTTATATCACAAATTTCATAATATGAAAATAAGTAAAACACAAACAAAAATTGAAACCAAACACCTGATATTTTCCGTCCAAATCTTTTAGTTGGTCCTCATAGTCCTACAACCTTTCGAAGTCGTTGGAGTCGGTCGGTGATGTCAGCAGCCTAATTAACAAACAACAATAGCAAGTCACCAAACAATCGACCTCAAAATCATATAGAAGCCCAAAAATAAAACAAACCATAACCTAAAACTCAAGATGGAAAAATGAAAAAATATATTTATAACTAACCCTAAACCTCAAATCCATTACAGCATAACCATTCAATCGACCTCAAAATGATATAAAAGTCTAAAAAGAAAATGAAAATTAGATAATTGAACATCAAAATTGAACAGCAAACCTGTAACACCCCAAAAACGGGTTTGGTAAGCAAACCACGTTAATATTACTGACGGGTAAAATACCGTTAGTGGTAAAAAAAAAAATTTACCCGGTAAATATTAGGATTTAAATAATTAATCCTAATAATAAACAAAAAGTGAATAAAAAGCTTTTAAGAAATAAAGTGATAGAAGACCCGAGTTAACGGGACCTGAAATAAACTTGGTTATAGATTTCCCGAACCCACTAATTTAACTAGGAATGTTTAACCTAGTTAATAAGTGGGGAATATTGTTAGAAATAAGTAGGTTGTGCCCTACTTAATTAACTAACCAAATTAGAGGGGCCAATATTGTTAAAATTGAAAGTTATATTATTGATTTTAATTAAAAATAAAAAACAAAACACCCCATTTGGGGGTTCTGGTCGATCAAGAATGAGCAGGGGCGACACCCCACTCTCAAACCCTAGAAAAGTTCACTAAAACTCTCAATTGGAGGTGCAAATCTGGTCCAAAACGAAATTCGAGCATAGATTATTGATCCTCATCACAAGAGGATTACAAGGTATGTAAAATTTGATGAAAACTCTCAACTTGAAAATCTCACGAAATTAGGAAATCTGAAAATTGATGATGCATGTTTGTTAATTGCATGGAATAGGAACAATATAGTGTCTAGGAGTAAGCCCTAGACTAGTATATGTCGAAATCATGCTTAGCTCAAGTTTTTGTTGATACTAAATTCATGTATGAGATGTTTTTATGGTTTTGATTGAAAAAAATAGTGTTATGATGTCAAGAACAAGCTTAAATTGAAAGCTGAATTCAAACGATTCTTGATCAGAATTTACAGCCGATTTGTATTGGTTGTAACCTGGACAAAAAGTGATAAAATAATGTGTTTCTTGAGTCTAGAATGCAATTCCATGAAATATCTTTAAAACCCCACTGGAATCGCATTTTTTCGACGAAAATCGAGCGTTTTATGAATTTTTCCGTATCAAAGGTTCAAGCTGCGTTTTCTGACAGAAATTGCAGCCCATCACGAATGTCATAACTCAATTTAGGAATTGAGTTATGATCTCAAATTCTTACTGTAGAAAGTTTTAAGTGATTAAAAGAATCGCCAATTGGAATTTCGTCAATCGGATAAACGAGGAATTTTTAATGAATTTTTCCGTAAGATGCAGTCAGAAGTGACGAATCTGATTGCAGCTTAGTAAATGAATTTTCACGAATTTTTGGTAAAGAGTTAGATCTTGAAATTTTAACTCAAGTGCTAACCCTCCGAGAGGTACGCCACATAAAAAAATCATAATTTTTGAAGACTTGTAAACAGGTTAAACAAGTCACCAAAAACAGCCAATTTTCATTGATATGAAATGCCTAAATGAAATTGCGGCTTACTAAGTTAGTATGTAAAAATTTGATTTTTGTTAAGAGTTCGGATGAAATATGCCTAAGTGAGTTCAATGAACCAAATGTGCATATGAATATGTTGGTAAGTCAATTGACTTTTAAAAAGTCAAACTAACCAATGATAAAGTCAAATAGTAGTTTCGACATAGAAAATACGTGAGGTGGAATAGTCTTGAATTGAAATGACTAATCTAACCACCTTGTGAATGATGATAGTTTGACGCGTAACAAGCTAGGTGGAAGCTTGATGAGGGAGCGGATCAAACAAATCAAGAAGGAAAGGAAAAGCATAGTTCGGATGCGAGGTAAGTATAGCTTACACTAGTCATATAGTTTAGAATGTCCTTTTGTTGTTTTGATTTCGAACAAGACAAATGGAAAGTTGAGATATGGTGTTTCCGGCGTGTAGTCGTACGGAACAAGATAACCAATAAGGGTAAAATTGAAATTTGGACACTTGTTGACAATAATTATTGGTTTTAAAAGATACATATTTCGTAAGCCTTATTAGGCCAAAAAGCGTTAAGAGGTGAATTATAGTTAAAACGACCGTGCAGTGTAAATCGGAACGGGTCGTGTAGACGAGATGGCAATAAGCTTTATCTCGCCAATATTATCGGTCATTTAGACCAACGGGTCAAAAGGTGAAAATATCGCTTTTGACAATATCGACTAATGGTTTGATGAGTTGTTTGATTTCAGAAATACATATCGAGTGGATATTTACATCACTATTACTTAGTAGATATTGAGGCAAGGTACTTAAATGGGTCAATGTAATGATCCGAGCCAGGTACGCATAATAAGATAACTCTCATTTAAATGTAAGGCTAATGAGAGTTAAACGAAGTCTAAAATAAGTTTTTGGTTACCTTAATAGGTAAACCAAATGTTACGGACGATGGTCATTATATTTGTTATAGGTTTCTAACCATTACCAAGAGTTTAATAAGGGTTTTAGCCATGGAAATGGGTTGCATTTGATGGTTTGGTTCGAATTTAAAATGACCCTAAACACGATTTCCGCAGCTTTTTATACGGATTTCGACTAATCTTTAAAAAATCATATAAAATCAACCGTTTATCCGATTTGGGTGTTCTATACCTTTTCGGAAAGCTTATGAAGCAATTTTTTACTGTTTTCAATCATAAGAAACAAATGTGGTTGTTAAATAAGCCAAAAGAATGAATTAAACAGCTGTTCAAAACCTTGAAAGCTGTTTGAAAAATGAAAATATAGTTGCTGTGCTGATTTTATAAAAATCATATAAAATCATAGAAAATTCGTTAGAAGGTGTACCTTATATGCTTGCGAAGGTATTGAAGTTTTCTACGATCCATCTTTGAACATGTTAATCTAGTTCGGGCTTTGAATGGGTCATAATGGTCAATTACAGAAGCTGTATAGAAAATCGCTGCACATTAATAATGTCATTATTAATCCAGAAAAAGACATATGATTGCGTATACTTGATTTAGTCATGCCACCGTAAGTTACGGTGGAGCTGATATGATTACGATGGTTACATACTAAGTTACGGTGGACCCAGAAACAAAGTATATTTTATTTAGTTTAAATTCCCGGATTCGTTTAGACACGTTTTAAACCCCGTTTGACTAAAGTATTTCATGTTTATGGAATATAGGTACTTTTGGATGCCGAAAGACGATCAAGCTCAGCGAAGAACCGAACACGATAAAGATGCACGCTTCCGCACTTTGCCACGTTGTAAATTTTAAACAACGAATTCGATCACGTTATGTAGAATAACTTATGATTTGTAGAACTTTTAGTAAACCCGTATTTCTGATGTATATGTAATCGTAATTACCTGATTGTTTTCGTAAAAGATTCATTAAACCTTAAATTATAAGAACGGGTGTTACAAAACCTGACCAAAAATTAACCAAGAGAACTGCAGGACGCAGAGCCGACAACCTCCGATCATCAAGTTACCAGCGGAACCCTAGCCAAAGCACAACAATTGTGACAACCCGCACTAAACCAGGTATCCGTACGACTTAATTAATGATTAATTTCTGCTTAATTACTGTGCTTGTTTGAACTAGCTGATGAACTGCTACTTGAATACTGATACATGAACTTACTTGCATCATACTTGCTTGCTGTCACTACATTATTTACATGCTGAACCTTAGTGACAAACATGATGCACAAAAAGCACAGTAGCACAATACACGGATACCCAGTGAACATGCTGATATAAGCCAGCATCAGGCAAACATTGCCTCCAAGGCCTGTAAGAGCCTGAGATATTTGGCTACACTAGTAGTGAGTGTAGGGATATAAGGGTTGCGGAACTACGTCTCAAGGGATAAGTTACAATGAACGGATGTGCCTAAAGCGTACTTTAAGTACAAATCACAGCACTTTAATAAATAATCCAGCTTCTAGCTGACTAGTAAAGTGCCAAATATGGGGAAAATACTACTAGACACTTTCTAAAGTGTTGGAATTAAATTGTGTCACTAAAAATAACAATAACGGCACTTTAAAGCCTTAGTAACGCTTTAACGGATTATTATCCAATCGAACAACCGGACTATACCCGGAACATGAAAATATTGTTATTTTTATTATTACTCTTTTTCTGAGCCAGTTAGGGTCCCTGATTACCCTAACACCCGCCATAACACGTAACATACAAGTAACGGGGTTAAACACTTAAACTTAACTTAGTTTAACATAACTAAACTCCAACTATCTACTTGAAATCGAACCAAGACCCCCCCCCCCATGTAATCGGCCTAACTAGAGGGGACAACAAGAGTACAAGACTTGATTAAAATATTATTGTGCATAATATCTAGGGAACATTGAATCCATTGGACTAAACTCTCCTAATTGTCTATAAGTAACCACACTTAACACAAGAGTTCATACACTTCACATTTCACCCAACCAACTCTCTCTCTCTCCCTCCAAGAGCTACGGCCGAACACCCCCTTGCCATCCATCATATTTTCGAGTTTGGTTCTTTCCATTCCAACATCATACAAGTCTTACGGGTCACGCATAAGGAGTCTTGGAACAAGCGGAAGGCAAAGGACCTCGATATCTTGCTTTTATCCACCACCTTTTCGCCTAGAATCTTCCCTAGCCCTGAGCTAGAGGTATAACACTTAAATCTCATATTTGAACTTATCTAAAGTGGTTAAAAGGATTTTTGTCGGTTAAAACTCGGAATCTTATATGTTGAAGCATTAAAGTCTACTAAAAACTCTAAAAATGGTGGTTAATAACATATAAGTGGTGTAAAAGTTGTAGTATTTGAAATATGTGCTTATTTAGACCCGATCTATGTTGTGGTAGCTCGGATCACCGTTTAACCCGGTTTGGTAAGATCACGGATCTTAACATAAGCTTGTTTTGAATGATACAAGGGTTAAAAGGTGAAACTCTACCACACATGAAACATGAACTTGTGTAAAAGTATTTTAACATGTACAATAGTGTTTAAAACTAGCAGATCTACGTATCTGTAAGTGGTATTTTCAAAGGACCACGCGTCAAAGAAATCATGTTTTCTAAAAGACGGAACTTACACTAACAAACATGATTTTTATAAACCACAAGTGTGTAAACACTTGTGAAATGAAAAGATCCGACAAAGAACTAGTTTTGTCAAATGTTACTAGAAGTTGTAAAGACGAATTTCTCTAAACACGAGGATTTTACGAGATCAAAGTTACTTTATATAAAGATCTACAAAATATAATGGGATTTACACTATAGTTGCGGAAAAACTACAAGTTCATGCGATTATGCGATTTACATACTTGTCGACTAGTTTGATGTGTCGGAAATTGTTTGATTGAATAAAGAAGTTGTTGAATTGATTTTGTAAAAGAAAATGATACGCTTGAAAGCGTGGCCACCTCCAGTTACAGAGGAAACTCTGGCGAAATTTTTCCAAAAACCTAACACTTAGAAATATTTACACAACAAGTGTTGGAATTATTTTTGACATATCTTCAAAATATAAATTTCGCCATGACTTTATTTACTAATATTCGGAGGTGGGATTTTCACAAAATTTAACGTGAAAAATATATATATTGTCACAACACTGTTTATGATTATTTTGTGGAAATACATAAATATTATTTTTAGGAGTAAAAATAATATTTACAAACGTTAACGATTCCAAAGTAATACGAACGCTTTCACATGAATATATAAGTTACACCGGTAATTATATTACCACTCGATTATTAAAACGTAACTTACGCACATGTATCGTATCCCCCATCCTTGGGAAGGAGTATAACTACCAAGTATATACATAACATAAACACGAAATAGTTGTCTAACTATTTCCCAAAAACTTAAACTATAAAGCTAAGGCACGGCCATCCGTCTAATAGAATTAGCACTTGTAGGTCGTCGCACAGCTTTCCGATTTGGAGATACTTGGTAGAGACGCTTCACTGTGAGTTCATGTCCCCCTTTTCTCTAACTGTTTTCAGTTTTCTTAACTGCGGGGGTGAAATACATGTTACTTTGTTTACAAGTACTATTATACACGGTATGTTAACGTAAGGAGGTTTACTACTTAGATCATGTGAATAGGTAGGCAGAACACCGAGGGACTTAAGCGGTAGATCTATCTGGGTGTAGCGAGCCCAACTCTAGGCCCAACAGAACGGACCTCTGAGAGGACCAACAGAACGGACCTTGAGTGACTTGGTTGCCCGACGCATAAATCGGCTAGGGTTGAGTCTTCCTACTTGCATTTCACACATGCTAATGGCCTTGCAAACCATTGGTGATCTCTTTTCCTTACACTGCTACATACCAGGAAAACATTTATACTTACAAGTGTTTTACTTACTCACTTGCACATGAACTCGCTCAACATTATTGTTGATTTTTCAACTTACATGTATTTCAGGAAATTAACGAGATCTGGCACGGTATGGCATGTTTTCCGCTGCACTAGTTTCCAAGGTCATCCGGGGTTTAGGGGATGTGTCTCTTTCCTGGACAAGACACAATCCTTAAACCATGTTTACATTATGTTTAAGTTTGTAATGTCTGTTGAACAAGGTTATGGTTGTTGGGGTATGTTCCCGTTAAGACAATGGTACTGTATTTGGTTTTCAAAACTTAATGGATGATCTTGCATGTTTTTAATTCATATAGCTTTGTTATGGTTAAGCTATGGTATTAAGAAGTCACACCAAATTAACCACGCTTCCGCAAAGCCAGGGTGTGACAACAATAAGTAAAGACGCATGAAGATCGAATGAGTGAACAATGAAAACAAAGATTGACACTTATAGAATGGAAGTTATTGATAATCTAACCTTGATTCGGAGCATTGATCTGAATATCGATCGGAATAGAGCAGAGCAGAGGGAGAGAGAAAGTGGAAAAGCCCTAAATGAGTAAATGAGGGAGGAGATAAATAAAAGAGGGCAGTGGTACAGTTGGGTAGGAAAAGGGGAAAAACGATGCCCTAGTTAAGTGACACGTGGCCCAAATCACTTTCATTTATTATATATAATAGATAATAAAGTATTGTAAACTAAAATAAAATTGGTGTAGAAAATACGAATTGATGTTTACTTAAAGAAATTAATTACATATTTTTGTTATATTACACAATTATTATTACATTTATATATTATTAATTTTAAACACTGTAAGGCTTTGGGGTGTTGTAACTTAGGCTTAAATGGTGTATTCTTTGACACGTAATTGATACATGTCCATCTCTTTTATTTATGAGACACCTGTCTCTTTTGGGTTTCAAAACCCATGTAAAAGGTCATCATCTTCATCTCAATTCTTTCTCTCTTATGAAAATCTTTCTCTAAGTTACACGCTTTCTCCGTCGACCTTTTGTGCCTCGCCGTTTACGGACCTTACACGGTCTTATTTTGTAGAGAGAGAAATTACCATGGGGTTTCTAGAGTGAGAAACTGAGCGAGATTGGTCTTGGCTTTATGTCACTGGCGGCTTTTCAGCCGTACATGGTGATAACGGACCTGCGTTCTTCTATACATCTCTTTTTTTGTAACTACTTTATGCAATGTGGTGTTGTACGTTTGGCTTGTTTGGTTTTCCGGTTGTGAGATACTTGTGTCTTTGGGGTTTTAAAAACATAAACAGAGAGGGGTATTGCGTTGTGGTTGCTGGCGACTATCTGGTCGTCTATGGTGGCAACATACCTTCACGGCCTTCTATCCCTCTCTATGTTGTGTTTGACTCGATGATGGTGAGCTCATTTGAGAGTTTTATTGCTCGAACTTATAGGTTTACCAAAACATTTTTTTATGTTTAAAACGGTTAGTTCCGTTGTGGTCGTCAGTTTTACTACTCAGTCCAGGCTGTGATGACGCTCCTCTATTTGGTGTGGCAACTTATGTTGTAGCAGTAGTGGAGATCTGAGCCTATACTGATATGTTACTATTAACCAATTAACCACAACTTTGTTTTTGGGTTTTGGGTATGCAGTTTGTTTGTTAGTAAGTTACTAGCGTTATCTAAGGCCAAGAACATTTGATTATTTTTTGGTAATTTGTCAAGGAAATTGAAGTAGGTAATAAGATTTTGTAGTATTCGCACCTTAAGATCTTTCTTTTTCAACAAGATTAATATGTTTAATACGATTTGTGTTTGTAGATGTTGTGTTGTCATAAAAGGGGGAGAGGCTGGTGATAGAATGTTAACATAGGAAGCCACTTTCGTTAACGTGAAATGATATGGCAATTCTTTTTAAAATGCTAGACTTTTTATAAATGTTGGTGAATTTTATAATATTTTTTATATAATGTTTGTTTAAAATTAGGTAATGTGTTAAGAAATGTTGTCAATTAATAATTCTGAACTGTATAAAGTCGACTAACTACATTAGATGTTGTTACCAGGGGCGGATTTACATTTAGATAGGGGGTTTCCGAGAACCTGTTCGATCTGTAGTATATAGTATTAACGTATATAGAAAATTCTGAAGGAACCCCCTAATATTTTGTAGAGGAACCTTATAAACAAATGTGTAGAGTGGTTCACTGGTTTATGTCTTTGCTGTGTAAGTTGATGTTGCATGTTCGAGTCTTGGGAAAACCTGTTATCTGCCTTTTTTTGCCTTTTTAATATCATCTCCACTCTCTCGAGCCACTCATCCACCATTATTGCTACCACCCATCAATCATCCACCTTCTTCATCTCTGTAGGTAAATTTCTCCATTTCAATCCATATATTCATCAATTTAGCCACTCTCAATCTCATACATTCATCTCAAAACCTAGAAAATTCTAATTGTTTGTGGATTAAAATATGGGATTGATTAAGTTTCTAGGTTTATTTGATGAATTCGGTATCGATTTAACATAGGGGCGTTTATGTGTGGATTTTGAGCTCAAATCAAACGAATTATACACCCCCTTAATTTCTTTTGCTTTCATTCTAATTTCTTTTCCCTTCTTTCTTTCTTTCATTTATTAAACTGGAGAACACGGTGTCGTTGGTCTGTTTAACACAAATGAGCGTGGCACTGGAGAGGTCAAATGGTAATGAAGGTGCCAAGACCATGGACAAGAGCAGTTTTCTTTCCTTTTTTTTTTATCATTTAGGCTTCAAAATTATGGGTCTACAAGACAAGAGCAGGCTCTTTTTTTATCTTTTCGGTTTGTCGGGTTTGGGTTTCAAGTATTCAGTTTTTTTTATTGTTTAGGCTTCAAAATTATGGGTCTACAAGACAAGAGCAGGCTCTTTTTTTTTATCATTTAGGCTTCGTGTTTTTAAGCTTATCATGGCGATGTTTTTTTCATTCTTGTATCGTATTTTTATTATGTTATGAACTTTACCCGACCCGAACCGTCGAACCGTTCCGTATTTTTTTTATGTTCGGACACTTAAAAAAGTGAACCCCTTTGAAAAATTTTATGGATCCACCACTGGTTGTTACAATAAGGGTGACACATAACTGTGTCTTAATTGCCCAATGAGAATGCCTCATAAATTCGTATATGTCACGTCTTAATTTGTAAGCCTCGAGCCGTATCACGGCGGGGACTTCCATCTGGTTTAAAATTAAATACAATTGTGATATACAAGTTTTTAAAACAGGTGATTTACAATTCATTAATGCACTTGGAGATGGTGAAAACAAAAGAAAAGGTTTATTCTTTTAGTAAGGACCCACCATCATCCAACATATTTCGCTCTTGCAAGCGTTGTAATGTGCAAGCGTTTATGGTCGTAGATGCGGATATGGATGATATACCAACTTAGGCGAATGTAGAACCGCTGGTGGTTGCACCAGTCATTGTTATTGATGATCCGGTTATGGCAATCAATGTTGCAGTAGGAGAAAATGATGTGCAATAACCCCTACAGAAGTGCTTGCTATGCTCAGTGAACCTTGAGGGTGCTTAGAGCCTTTTTTGTGTTCCCCACAAATGTTTTTACAATATTACAATAGTGAGACAGGTACTTAATTTTTGTATTAGTGGTTAATGCATCTATTTTTTAAATCATTTAATGTTTTGTTTATTAGTTTTTCAATATGAATGGTATTTTAGTCATTTCAAAGCCAGTTAACACCAAAAACTAGCCCTCATCCACGTTAGGGATCATTCGAGAAACGAGTGTGCAAAAGGTGAGGACTATGGGTGTAATTTTAGAAAGTTGTGGACTTTAAAATACCTAATTAGTCTTTCAAACACTAATTACATTTTAATTCCCTCATATTTAACTTCTGCCTAATTAATTAGTCATTACACTATATCCCCCAATAAAAAAACCATGTACCCTACGATTTTTAAACGATCATAACTTTTTCGTACATTAATATTTTAACCAATGTTACAACATAAAAACGAGCATTTTATTCTCTTTAGTCTGAGTATAGTATTTCAATAGTTTTTTTAATAAAAAAATTATTGATATGTTACATGATTAAGAATGTTTAGGGGTTAACAATAACTAAATCGTTAACCGAAACGAAACCGAAGATAGACGAAACCTAATCGAAATCAACCAAAAACTGATTTAACTAAAAATTAATTAACTGAAAACTAAATTAACCAAAAACCAGTTATTCGTTTTTTTGTACCCTCCTTTAACCAAAATTATCCGAGCAAACTGAACTACTTCTATTTCATGTATTTATACTTTCATTTTATTTATTTATACATCAATTTCATGTATTTATACCTCAAATTCATATATTTTTAAGCTAAAGGTTTAGTCCAAATTATGTTTTGGCTATTCACAGAAATTAAACGAAATAAAAAACCATCAATCTAACCGAATATTAACCGTTTAGTTAATAAAATACACACTAACCAATGACTTAAGGCTGGTGGGTATAGGGTCCGTCCCCATACCCGTCTTGGATCGTCGCCGGCAGCAAGGCATCCCGCCCCCTCCCGTCACCGTCTTCCACGTCGAGCTTTGGACGTTCAAGACAGTCCAATATGGTGGGCCCCCTTTGTTTGTGATTTGTATATTATGCATTAATACTTGTACATTGGGCATAGAGTTTAAAAATAAAAATAAAAAAAAGTGGTGGGGTAGAATCATCCTCCCATACCCTCTAGTTTTATGGGATGGACCATCCTTGGGAGAACTATGATGTGGCGCCTACGTGACGGATCATCCTCCCTTAGAGGACCATCACCATACCCTCTAGCCTAATTGAGGATAACAAGTAATCGAACTAACCGAATCATAGACACACTCGGTTGAAAAGATATTGGTAGTAGGCCTGGCAATGGATCGGATATTGATCCATATCCAATCCAATCTGATCCATTTAAATCACTTATTGGATCATAAAAAATATCCACTAATCCATTAATTAATCCAATAGATTGATCCATTTATCCAATTAATTATATGGATCGATCCATGATCCATCCGGATCGATCCATTACCTGGAATAATTGGTACTAACTGGCTATTCTCGTTCTACAACTTTCCCCCTTTTTACCATTGGAACTCTAAATTCTCGTTCTACAACTTTCCGATCTCCAGCTGAAACTAATCCATGGGTAACTTCTACCTAATTGCATGTTTCTCATTCTTTTATATGTTTCAATAAATCTTTATAATGTTGTTTGAGTTATGTTCTTTTTATCTTGATTTCAGTTGACACCAGCTAAAGAAGTACACTACTTGATCGTTTGAGGGTTTCCATGGGTAACACAAACTTTATAATTGCATCTACCTCTTTCTTTCTCTCTCTCATATGAAATCTTTTGTTTACTTTTTATTGATATTCTGTTCCTCGTTAATACACTTTTTTTTTTTTTTGTTGAATATAACCACAGATAATCATAGGAGGAGGTTTATCACCTCCTCCGCTGACGATGACGACATTATCACTAACTTTCCAGAGGATTTGATAAACCCTATTTTAGAGCGGCTCCCCATTAAAGATGCTGTAAGAACAAGTGTTCTATCTAAAAGGTGGAGGTATAGATGGACCACTATGAGGACTCTGGATCTCCAATATCAATTCTCTAATCAGTTTTTGAACATTGGAGCATTCAGTCATAATGGGTTTATAAGGGTTATAAGCCAGATTATGATCAAACACAAGGGTCCCATTTTGAAATTTGTTCTCCATATACCAGAAGAGATAGTTCTTGATAGCTTCCAAGAAGTTGATCTATGGATGTTAATCCTATCAAGAAACAATGTTAGGGAACTCCACATTGCGAACTTTAATCAGTTTTATCAAATTCCAACCTCCGTATTCTCCTGTCGAGAGTTGAGAGTGTTGGGATTATATAGGTGTATTCTCAACCCACCACTTGAGTTTCAGGGATTTCCCAATCTTGAATTTATTTCTCTCATATGTGTTAATTTTGGGGCTAGTTTAGGTGGAACTGTAATCAACTTACCACAACTTAAGAGGTTCAAACTGTATAGTTGTCGCAATGTTAACAATTTCAACATCAAGGCTGAAAAATTGCAGTATTTGCGTGTCACCGGTTGCCCTGATGCCAATGCATTGATGCTCCAGTTGTTGCATAGTGAACACCTTAATGCAGTTTATATACGTCATCTGTCACCCGTGAAAGATTTTATTCAAGTTAAAAGATTTAGTTTTACTATTGACGGTTATTTTCTCAAGGTATGATACAAACTTATATTATATATTAGAATGCCTAACCTTTGTTTTTTGTCAGTCACTCACGTTATTTCGGTAACTTAAAATCTCACTTTCACCGCACAGATTTTGGCTGCAGAAAAGTTTCCAAACTCGCTTCCACATGTGGTACAATGCTTAGAGGAACTGCAGTTCACAAGTTTTAGTTTCGGGGATTTGAATCAACTTCAAGGTGCTCTATGTATGCTTCGGAACTCACCTAATTTGAAAGGACTTCGTGTGAAACATATGCTGATGGTAAAGAGGGCTAAAGTTTGATAGAATTTTATTGGCTAATATAGTAAACAATTAGATGATAAGACATAATTTCACTTTTGTATTGTATTTGTAGGGACAAGAGGCTGATTTGCAATTAACATCTAACTACTTAGAATCCCCTGACTGTCTGGGTCAAACATTACTCATGTTGCAAATTGTAGAAATGACATCTTTAGAAGGGTCAAGACCAGAGCTCCTCTTTGTAAAGCTTCTGCTCGATTGTTGTCCACATCTTGAAAATATGATAATCCAACCAAAATCAACTATTGATGCTGAGAGAAGGCTCAACATTGCAAAGGATGTTTTGATGTTCCCACGAGCCTCACCAAAAGCAAAAGTGGTCATCTTGGATCCGGGGCCATAATTCTATAAGAATGTTTTAATGCATTGATATCCGGTAGCTATCTCGTAATTTATATCTTGTCTTTTATTTTACCTTTTTTGTATGCAGTTGACAGTACAATGTATGTTAAAACAATGATATTAATGGACTTGGGCTTTGCTGGATTAAGATAGGGTTACAAAGTGGTAACAGGTTCTGCCTTTTCCCATGTTGCAATTTGTATCTTCGGGTAGTTCATTCAGCATAGAAGAAAGTTTTTGGTTTGGTCTCAAGTGCACTGAAGTCTGCCTATATAAGCTGAATCGTTTATCTTGAACCCCCTCTTCAATTTGTGCATATCAGCCCATGGTTTTCTGGTTTCATTTCGTTCCATGTTATCACTTATCAGAGATTAGCTTTTAAAACCTTTGTTTTAAAATTTTTAAAACGACTTGTTTTGACCTGGACCCAGTTTGATCCGTTACCTGATCTGACCCGTCTATTTCGCCTTGCTTATCATACTTTCTCTACAGTTTTGGTAAACATTCTATAATTTCCATATTCATATATATCCAAACTCTATGGGTGAGGGCCGTAGCAGCCTCACCCCACACAGAGTTTTGGTGCTCCGTTGTATCGCATGGTGTGCTGAGTATATTTCTCAACTCCAATGAACCACCCATAGCTAGTTCTCCATCTCTATGTATGCTTGGTTTTGTGTGATTTAGTACTAGATGATACGAAGATCTCTATGAGTTGCCTCAGATAATGCATCTGCTACTCTGTTTTCTGACACCTTATTATAGCGGAAAGAAGGTAGGTAATTTGTGTGCACTTCTCTTGGTGTGAGGCTTCTATCCACTGCTTATATATTTTCTCGAATATAGGGCATAAGTAGTGGAGGCTGTGTGCACTTGTTGGCATAGTCATAGCTACTCCAGTACACTGCTATTCGTCACCGCCTAACGCCTTTGTTTGCCCCACTTTGGCTTCAAAGTTTGGTTTTTTTGGGCGTTCCCCTGGGAAACCATACCCACAAGAGCAGAACTCTCTGGCGTAACACATGGTGGGACGAAAACCTGGTTGGGCTCAGGAATCGAACTGACAACCTCACACAAGGCTTAGTCCAAATCCCTCATTGTATATATCCACCCTAATATGACACAAGTGAGAATTAAACTTGAGTCTCTATTGAAAAACTCTAGCCTCCTACCACTAGACCACAAGTAAGGGGATATATCATTTAGTTAATAGTGGGTAATAACTAGGAGTTGTCTTAGTTGCAAGGGCGGACCTACATTAAAGGTTCCGGGTTCCCAGGAACCCATTCAGTTTTGAATTATTAGTAGAAAATGTGTATAAAAAATATAGAGTGAACCTATAGATAAATTATAAGGTGAACCCATAACAAAAAAGTTGAACGGGTGCAATGGTTAGGCGCTCCTTTTACTTTCACTGTGGCGCAAGTTCTATCCTGGTATCAAACGTTTTTCTTGCAATTTCTTTAAAACTGAAATTAATGAATTAGGGTTTTTGTATTCATTTTTATTCATTGGGTTTTTGTATTCATTCCTGGGCTTTTTATTCAATGGTTTCCTATCCCTCTTCATGGTAGAATCAGAAGCAGTAGATGTTTTAGAACAATGGAACCATCAGATGTTTTCGGTAAGTGTGATTTAGTATGGAATTTTTAGATTGTAAAAAATTAAAAATTCATAAAAGAACAACTTATAGCATTATATTCAAAAATTGCTAGAGGACTGAATAGGAATCGTCGGCTTTTTATTAGTTTATTTTGAATGTGAAACTGGAGCTTTCAATCAACAAGAAATTCCTTCTTAGTATTATATACCCACCTCTACATGAAAACAACTTTAAACAGCATCCGCCACTGGTTATAAATCCCAACCGACCCGACTCGACCGGAAATTCTAACGTCAAGTTGACCAAAATTCGAGCACTTAAAAAAGTGAACCCAATGGAAAAAATTCTAGATCCGCAACTACTCAGTTGCAAATGTTTAGGAGATTTATATTTACATATAAAGGTGATAAGCGATTGTTTGTATTAACAAATAAAACTAAAATGAAGCTTGGTAGAACTAGAGCAGTGGGGCCAGTTCGTTGGGGTGTTAAAGCGAGTTTGGGTCAGACTGGTTTATGTCAAAATGAATCGCTTTTAAAAATATCCGTTTGGTTCGGGTCAGAAAGATTTCCGTGAGTTCAACCACAATTATGTCTTTTGTGGCACCGAGGGACGACACGGGTGGGGGCTTTGGTGGAGGCAATGTTAGTGACAACAGAGCTTGTGACGGAGGCTGAGGTGCCAACAGTGGTGGCGATGCCTGCGGTAACAAAGGTAGTGGTACCGGTGGTTGTGTCAGTGGTGATTGCTAGGTGGTGGCCGCGGCAGTTTTAATTGCAACGGTGGTGATGATGAACTGTTGGTAGTAGAATGGGAATCCTAACATGAAGTATGTTGTGATGAACTTGGTCTTTTTTAATCTACTCACACAACACCAAACAGACATTGTTTGTTATTAACACTATTTTCCATTCACTTTCTTTTCTTATACAGTTTATAAAATGGCCTTGGTGCATCAACACTAGCCCTATACTAGAAGCAGTTGTGTTCAACTGAGAAAGTTGATTTAAAGCAGTTGTGTTCAACTATACGCTATTCTTGTTAAAATATAAATAATGATAATATTAATATAATATAAATAATGATAATATTAATATAATATAAATTACAATATTAACAATAATACACACTACGCCCCGCTTGTGGTATGCTCATATAATGTATATATGTGTGGGCGCTCGGGGGGCAAAAGTGAAATGGCACTAATTTTAACGTTATTTTACTAATTTCGTGAAAATAACGTTAAAAGAGGGGGATGGTTAATCATGCATCATGTGGTGGCGTTGATAGCCAAAAGACAAGGGGGTACATGCACTAATCGGTGTTTGTCTCAATTGCCGAGTGTTATGTGCCTTATGTCCAAGGCTTGATGCAAAACTACAATCGAGTCGGGGGTCTCATTGGAAGCAGCCTCTCTATTCCTATGGGGTAGAGGTAAGGCTGTCTACATCTCACCCTCCTCAGACCCTACCTTAGCTTTGCTATTGGTGGGATATACTAAGTATGATGATGATGATGAACAATAATACACACATTTATAATTTATATTCTTGTTAATATTTGTTTTTATAATTAAATACAGGATTAAAAAAATTGACAGTTTATATACGCCATGGTCGGCGTACCGAGCGTATAACGGACAAAAAAATAATAAAAATATTATAATGGACAAAAAATATATTATTTTTTGGTTTTCAGGATGATGATAGACGATGACATGGATTACCAGCTCAACCTGCAGGAGCAGGTGGAGCAGCAGCATCAGCCGGCGGATCCACTTACGGGCACCCATACTTGGAGTTTCCCTCGGAGTCCGAGGCTACTGGCCGTTGCGCCAAGCTTAGGAGGATGCATGCCGGTGGTGGCGGTTCGTTGGTAGTCTCTTCAGACCCTCGGTGAGGCGGCTATAGCATGAGAGTTTATTCCGCCTAGTTCACCTTGGGATTGGCTTTTTGAGTTATCGCATATGTCGAGCTACAGAGAGATTCTCGTCGAGGTTTTGTCTTCGTTTTGTCCTCGTCGGGCAGACCAGCCTATGGACCCGGCGCACCCCCTCCCCCCGAGGTTTCTTTCCACCTGGGCGGCCAAGCGCGTGCTATGTCGCTTGCAGAGTTTGTGACTCGCTGCGGTTTATACTAGGAGGCTGAGATCACTACGGATCTCTATACACAGGTACGTTTAATGTTAATATTTGTATTGTTCTTATTAATATTTTAATACATAGCATAATCACTAACCTTCCAGAGGATTTGATAAACCCGATTTTAGAGCAGCTCCCCGTCAAAGAGGCTGTAAGAACAAGTGTTCTATCTAAAAGGTGGAGGTATAGATGGACCATTATGAAGTCACTGGATTTCCTTTACGGATTCTCTGGACAGTTCTTGAAAATTGGAGCTTATTGCCATAATGGGTTTACAAGGGTTATAAGCCAGATTATGATCCATCGCCAGGGTCCCATTTTGCAATTTCATCTCCATATACCAAAAGAGATATTTCTTGATAGCTTCCAAGAAGTTGATCAATGGATGTTAATCCTATCAAGAAACAATCTCAGGGTGCTCGACTTTCGGAATTCAAATCGGATTTATCAGATTCCATCCTCCCTATTCTCTTGTCTAGAATTGAGAGTGTTGGGATTAGTTAACTGTATTTTCAAGCCACCGCTTGAGTTTAAGGGATTTCAGAATCTTGAAGATATTATG
Organism: Helianthus tuberosus; assembly: GCA_030545235.1. Classification (NCBI taxonomy): domain Eukaryota; kingdom Viridiplantae; phylum Streptophyta; class Magnoliopsida; order Asterales; family Asteraceae; genus Helianthus; species Helianthus tuberosus. The sequence goes on along the minus strand of CM060354.1, from coordinate 62,369,307 downwards.
TTCAGCAAAGTTAATTTCGGCGGTGGAACTGTTATCAACTTACCACAACTTAAGGCTTTGACACTGTTACGTTGTAGCAATGTTAACAATTTCAACATCAAGGCTGAAATGTTGCGGATTTTGCAGGTAGACAGTTGCCCTGAAGATATGTTGCTCCGGTTATTGCATAGTCAATACCTTTATGCGGTTAAAATATGCTTGTTGGAATCCTTAAATGATCTTCTTCGCGTTGGAAGATTTACTTTTACAATTGATGGTTATTTTCTCAAGGTATGATACAAACTTTCTTACCCGAATACTTAAACGTTATTCAGTCCTCATGTTATTTTGGTAAAGTTAAAATCTCACTTTCACCACACAGTTTATGGCAGCAGGAAAGTTTTCAAAGTGGCTTTCACATACCAAATGGTTAACGCGATTGAACTTTCAAAGTGTTAGTTTGGGTGATTTGTATCAACTTCAAGGTGCTTTGTGTATGCTTCGGAACTCACCTAATGTGAAACTACTTCGTGTGACATATATGCCGATGGTAAAGGGGCTAAAAGTCTTTTTAACATATCTTTTTGGCTTGTATAGTAAAAGAATCAGATGGTAAGTCACGATTTCACTTTTGTTTTATGTTTGTAGGGACCTGAGGCTGATCTGGAATTAACATCTAGTTATTTGGAATCTCAGTATCAGACATTGTTCATGTTGCAAAGTGTAGAAATGATATCTTTAGAAGGAACAAGACCGGAGATGCTCTTTATAAAGCTTCTGCTCGACCATTCTCCACATCTTAAAAAGATGATTATCCGACCAAGGGCTACGGCTGATGCTGAGAAAAGGCTCAACATTGCAAAGGATATTATGCAGTTCCCACGAGCCTCAACAAAAGCAAAAATGGTCTTCGTGGATCCGGAGCCATAATTCTATAAGAATGTTTAAATGCATTGAAATCCGGTGGTTATCTCGTAGCTTATATATCTTGTCTTTTATTTTACCTTTTTGGTATGCAGACTATGTATTAAGTTCTCATTCTACCTCTGATCACTAAATTGTATTAAATCATGATACCAGACCTATCAATTCAGAACTAATTTTTAAGTAAAGAGTTGCATAAACACATGCATATATTGTTTTTAACTATGATAGGTGATAATTATTGGTCGCTCCTCCTGAGGACCTCCGGGGACGACAGGAAATACCACTTGCTGCTCTCTCCAATGCTGGTTATGGCTTCGTTTGTTCGGCCTTCGTGAGGGACTTCCTTGCACCATGTTTATCTGCTTTGGTTCGGCTTCCTGGTGATTGGTATCTTCTGATTTTTGTATCATCTCGTCATGACTACTGGATTGGATGTCCCACTGACAAAGTATCTGTGGGTCCAATACTGCAGTGTCAAAATTACCTTTACCTTCTTCCAGAGTATCAGATCTGATATTTGGTAATTCAGATCTGTTGTTTTGTGTGAAAATCTGGTGCATAGCGATCTGGAATATGTTGAACCAGTACTCCGGAGTTTGTTCTAGGAGTGGATCTGAACGATTACGAACTCCCGTTTGTATCGTGGAGTCATTTCCTTCTGAATGGCTTTTGTTGTTTTCATTGTTTCCCATGATTCCGTCGATCTGGACATCTCGGGTTGCAAAACCCTTGAATTCGGATCGAGGGCCTGATGGGTGAAGTGATGGGTTCTCTGCCATATGAAACAGAAAACGAAGAAAAAATGAATCGAAACGAGAAGAAACGAATGAAAATGAGTACTTGGAACCATACCACAATCTCATCCTTCTAACCCTCTTTAGACCTTGCGCGGCCGCGCACTAGTCCTACAAAGAGAACCTAGAAGAAAAACAACAAGTAACACCTGCGCGCCAAAAGGAAACCAACGAGTCCTTGCGCCTCTCTCCATAAACAGATAAGGATGAAAATCCTGATAAGCACTCCCGGATAAAAATGTACAGACTTGGATATTATTTACTTCACTGATGCCATACGGTAAGAAGCCACACTGGATTACAGCTGCAATCTTCCAGAAGGCTCAATCGTGCACCACCAGATGGTTATAGCCGTCTGGCCACGTGTCATCATCCCAGGATCCTTTGAAGTCACAATGATGACACGGAATGAAAGGGAGATCTTCACTTGCCCACTATCCACGTGGCAATACCCCAGCCGTTGATCAAAGATCGTGATCCGTGTGCTTCCACATTCGATTAAGAGATTAACAGAGGGAAAAATAACTGCTTACAGAGTTAGCATTTTCCGTCAATATTTCAATAACAGGTTTTCACGCCCAAACTTCGGCTATAAATAGAAGGATAATTCAGGTATAATCTCTAAGTTACATTCACTTCACTTATACTTCTTCTTCTTCATATACCGATACCTATTCTCACGCCGGATGGTGGTCACGGAGAGAACCCCCATTCTCCCTGTGGCGAGTCTAATGGTGTCTGTTTCGCAGCTATCGAGAAGAGGAGAAGATCTGTCACCCCTGAACCGAACGAGAAGAAGCCAACCCTTTTATGTAGAACCTAACCCCCTGGTTTATCTGATTCTGGTCATTTAACCAGTGTTTCTTCAGTTATAAAACTATTAGTCAACTTTATTTTTTAAATAACTATCTTTCGTTTATTATTATTTTTTTAACTTATCACTTATTTTTTATATTTTTTGTAGCAAACTATCAAACTTCTCCAACATTTTGGATCAAAATTCGTGAGCTTTTTTTTAATGCGATGGGAAAAGGTGAATATTGGGACAACGATTCGATATTTAGCAAATGGACCGATTTGAACCATAAATGTCACCAATTCCAAGAAGTTTATCAACGAACGAAGGATAATTGGCCGAGCGGAGAAGGTGACGTCGATATTTTAACAAGGGCTATGGAAGAGTATGACAAAACTAGAGGCGTTTTCGCGTACTATAGATGTTGGGAGCTTCTAAAAAATAGTCCAAAGCGGGCTAACGTACCGACCATGACGTCTAGTAGTAGACATAAAGCTACACGGTCGAAAACGTCATCCTCGGTTGACCTGGAAACACCAACTTCCGATGCGCGCATCGTCGACTTAAATGTTATTTTGGACGATGACGAGGAAGATGAAGAGTTGTCCTGACCGCCCGATAGAAGAAAAGGAAAAAAAGACCGGGAAAAAATCGGTAGAGTCGTCTTCCGATAATCTCGAGTTGAAGGGATATTCCGAGCAGATGAACCGACGTCTATAAGACATTCGAGACCTCGGTCACAAGCATTGAAAGACTATGCAAGAACGACTCATCGAAAACAAAAAATTAAACAAGATGCAAGCGGTGAGGCAAACGAAAAAGGACATAGAGTTTTTGTCGAAACCGATTGATCACCTCCAAGGCGACGCGTTGATCGTTGCACAAATGCACCGCTAAAAACTTCGGGAAAAATACGGCCTTTAGATTATCATCTTTTTTATTTTTTTAGTAATGTTCCTTTTTTATTATTTTAATTTGTTTTTTTAGTTTAGTCGGTTTTTATTTTTAGTATTGTAATTTTTTTTATCTAATGAAGTATTATTACTTTTTTATTTCAAAAAAAATTAATAATTGTGTAATGATGAGTTGGGGCATTATTAGGCATTCTTTTTGTAAAAACGCCAATAATTGCCTCCTTAGGACTCTCATATGGCAGAAACAAAATAGGACATTATTCACCAGACCAGTACACATGGTGGCTATTAATTCATTGCCCCTTTTTACCATTGGAACCTAAATTCTCGTTCTACAACTTTCCGATTCCAGCTGAAACTAATCCATGGGTAACTTCTCATTCTTTTATATGTTTCAATAAATCTTTATAATGTTGTTTGAGTTATGTTCTCTTCTTGATTTCAGTTGATTACTTGATCCCCAGCTAAAGAAGTACACTACTTGATCGTTTGAGGGTTTCCATGGGTAACACAAACTTTATAATTGCATCTACCTCTTTCTTTCTCTCTCTCATATGAAATCTTTTGTTTACTTTTTATTGATATTCTGTTCGAATCATCCTCGTTAGTACACTTTTTTCTTGAATGTAATCACAGATAATCATCATAAGAGGAGGTTTGTCACCTCCTCCGCTGACGATAACGACATTATCACCAACTTTCCAGAGGATTTGATAAACCCTATTTTAGAGCGGCTCCCGGTTAAAGATGCTGTAACTCTGTAAGAACAAGTGTTCTATCTAAAAAGTGGAGGTATAGATGGACCACTATGAGGACTCTGGATCTCCAATATCAATTCTCTAATCAGTTTTTGAACATTGGAGCTTATCGTCATAATGGGTTTATAAGGGTTATAAGCCATATTATGATCCATCACCAGGGTCCCATTACCAAATTTGTTCTCCATATACCAAAAGAGATAGTTCTTGATACCTTCCAAGAAGTTGATCAATGGATGTTAATCCTATCAAGAAACAATCTCAGGGTGCTCGACGTTCGGAATTCGAATCGGATTTATCAGATTCCGTCCTCTGTATTCTCTTGTCTAGAATTGAGATTGTTGTCGTTAGATAAATGTATTTTCAGGCCACCACTTGAGTTTAAGGGATTTCAGAATCTTGAAGATGTTATTTTCAGTAAAGTTAACTTCCGCGGTGGAAGTGTTATCAACTTACCACAACTTAAGGCTTTGACACTGTTTCGTTGTAGCAATGTTAACAGTTTCAACATCAAGGCTGAAATGTTGCAGATTTTGCGGGTAGACACTTGCCCTGAAGACATGTTGCTCCGGTTATTGCATAGCCGACACCTTTATGCGGTTAAAGTATGCTTGTTGAAATCCTTAAATGAACTTCTTCGCATTCGAAGATTTGCTTTTACAATAGATGGTTATTTTCTCAAGGTATGATACAAACTTTGCTTAAACTTTATTCAGTCCTCAATGTTATTTTGGTAAGTTAAAATCTCACTTTCACCACACAGTTTATGGCAGCAGGAAAGTTTTCAGAGTGGCTTTCACATGCCAAATGGTTAACGCAATTGATCTTTGAAAGTGTTAGTTTGGGTGATTTGGATCAACTTCAAGGTGCTTTGTGTATGCTTCGGAACTCACCTAATTTGAACCTACTTCGTGTGAAATATATGCCGATGGTAAAGGGGCTAAAAGTCTTTTAACATTTTTTTTGGCTTGTATAGTAAAAGAATCGGATGGTAAGTCATGATTTCACTTTTGTTTTATGTTTGTAGGGACCTGAGGCTGATCTGGAATTAACGTCTAGTTATTTGGAATCTCAGTATCAGACATTGTTTATGTTGAAAAGTGTAAAAATGACATCTTTAGAAGGAACAAGACCGGAGATGCTCTTTATAAAGCTTCTGCTCGACCATTCTCCACATCTTAAAAAGATGATTATCCAACCGAGGGCTACGGCTGACGCTGAGAAAAGGCTCAACATTGCAAAGGATATTATGCAGTTCCCACGAGCCTCAACAAAAGCAAAAATGGTCTTCTTGGATCCGGAGCCATAATTTTATTTGGATTGTTTAAATGCATTGAACTCCGGTGGTTATCTCGTAGCTTATATCTTGTCTTTTATTTTACCTTTTTGCTATGCAGACTATGTTTTAAGTTCTCATTCTACCTTTGATCACTAAATTGTATTAAATCATGATACCAGACCTATCAATGCAGAACTAATTTTAGCTTTGCCTCTGATGATGTTGCTGATTCTATATCGTTTCTAATAGCCCCTAAAAGTTGGCTCTCCAGCAACTGGGGGCGTCACGTGAGGCCTCGAAAAACGACCTCATGACAACGAGCTTGTGGGTTGAAGATGATCTACTATTGGCTTACTAGTCTTTTCTAATATCGTTTAGGAATTACTTACAAGTTTTTGTTTCTTTATTGTCTATCATGTTAAATTAGTAATAATTTATTGATTTGTTGATACCAGATTATAATTTTTAGTTTATATAATTTCTGATTTTACTAACTGTGTATTTTTGTAGGTTATTAATTTGTTAACTTTATCGTATCATTTATTTTTTATATATTTAAAACACGAAGTTTAGACTTATTAATAAGATTTTCATTTTTTAGACTAGCTAACCGATCCGACTAGTCAACCGGTGTAGCGCACAATTCGATATCAGTTCTTAATAAACAATTAACTTTTAAACAACCATATTTTTTTTATCTCAATCTTTCCAACAAACCTTTACAAACGAAGCACAATTCATATGCTCTTGTCACACACACTCTCTCTCATATAGGAATACAAAAAAAACCAGATACATATTAGGCCATGGGGTATGGGGCTTGGGTTTGGGCGTGGGTTGGGGGAAAACGCCCAAGCCACCATCCCGGGTGGGCTTGGGTTGGGGCGTGGCCCTTGGGGCTTGGGTTTCAAGCCGGGCGTGGGGCGGGGGAAGCGAGCTGACATGGCGGGCTGTGTATGGCCAAAAGAAAAGAGCCATTGGGCTAGCCGTTGGCCAACGGCTATATTAAAAAAAATTAATTTTTTCTTCCATTTTTTCACTATAAAACTCACATTTTTCTTCCATTTTTTACCACATTCAACCACATCTTCACTATAAAACTCACATTCTCCTTCTACAAAACGAAAAAAATGCATCCTTACAACCGTTGTCCTTATGACCCGAACAACCCGTATGGATTACAAGAAAATAATCCTAGCCCACCACCCACTTGTCCAATAGCTCGTCCATTTTTCATACACTCTCCTATGCCCGACATGGCGGGTTATGCATCGTATATCGAGAATCGTGTGTTTACTAACTTCCCACACACCGACGATGCGATACCTACCCCGTTTTCACAATCGCCCATCGACCTTTCACCAACCTCCATCAACCTATCACAATACGAATCCGTTCCCGAAACTCAACCACCCAATGATGGTCCTTCCGCATCGAAACCCGTCAAAAAAAGAAGTCATAAGAAAAAAACTGAGGAGGATAAAGTTGTTGAAACCGCCAAACGAAAACAACAAAAATGGGTCGTTGCTGAAGAAGTTGCATTGGCGAGGGCTTGGTGTGAACAAACTCAACATTCAACTTTAGGTATTCTTAACCTTTGTTTTTTATTAATGGTTATTTTTTATATAAGTTTGTAATAATTAATTTTTTTTATTAAAAAAGGAAATTCGCAACATCGAACCGCCCTGTGGGAATCCGTTAGTGGGTAGGGAGAGTTATCGTGAAAACGATAGCTTATCCTCAAAGTGGAGCGAGATAAGCACCCAACTTACAAAATTTAGTGGTTTTTTAAATAAAGCAAAGCAAAACCCGAAAAGTGGTGAAACCGAAGCCGACATTTTGACAAATGCAGTGGTCGCATTCAAATCAAATGTGAAGACCGACTTCCGTTTCATGCATTGTTAGGAGATTTGTAAGTTCCATCCAAAGTGGGCGACTATCCCCATTGGTAGCGAAACTAACTCGTCTTCCAAAAGGTCAAGGGCCTCGTCCCAAACCCAATCTGATGCACGAGATCAAGAGTTGGAGGACCTTTTGGATGATTCGCCAAGCCCAAACCGGCCTGAGTATGGAAGAAATGCCTCAAGAAGGCGTGCTCAAAAATCTAGATCTGAAACGGCATCACCTTCAGCTGGGAGTTCTGGCTCGCGTAGGGGAATATACAGCGAGCAGTTGGATGACATTTCATGCAAGATGGATACATTCAACGTATTCCAACAACAAAGGGCCGAAATACGAAGGAGCAAAGAAGCTAGAGATGCCGCTAGAGATGCCCAGAAACAAAAACGGGATGATATGAAATTTCTAACCCAGTCCATTGATCACCTACAGGGTGACGAGTTAGAACTAGTCTTGGCGTTGAGAGAAGAGATAAAAAAACAAATATAAAAGTTAGGAATTTTTTTTTTAATTTTCTTTATTTAAAAATATTAAAAAAATTAAATTTGTTGTTTTAAATAATATTGAAAAAGCCGGCTGGGTCAGCCCAGCTCCAGCCCACCAAACCCACGCCCCAAAACCCCGCCCCACCATACCGAGTTGAATGTGGGTTTGACCATGTCTGCCACCCCATTCCATGTGTCAACCAATGTCCAACCCACGCCCCAACCCAAGCCCCACCATACCCCACGGTCTTATAAAATCACCGTGGAAAAAACCCAAAATTGGGAATTAAAAAAACCGGGTACAACCTACTTATATATTGATTCAATACCCTATCTTTGAAACCGGTTCCAACCCGGCCATACTTCCTCGAACCGGTCAAAAATCCGAAAAGGAACCAGAACCTAAAATATTTGATTACATCCTCTCCAAAACTTGACTCCATATCCAACCCGGTTATTGCCATACCCGGTTTTTAACATACACTGAAACCGGGTATGGTTCAATAGCTGATTTGTTGGCTTAAGTCTGATACCTCTAGGGCCAAAGCCCATTGATATAAGGCCCAGTAATATATCCAAAAGAAAAAGTTTCAACAGGCAAGAAAATGCCCAAATCCCTAATTTCCTTTTTTCTGTTGTGATTCAACAATCGATATTTTAAACATCCGATCAGTCAGCAGTGCAAAACTCCGGCAGAGCAGGTGTTGGCGATCGACTCTAAACCCCCATCGACTGCACACTTAAGGTAAACCATTGTTCTATTGTATTTTTATCGCAAACCTAAAGTATCTCTACCGGCTGTAAGATTGTGTTTTGTTACATAGCATAATTACTTTTTAATAATCATTTCTTAACACCTTCTTTATGTTCATGATAATCTGTTGTCTTGATAGTTTCTGTGCATACAAAATTGATGATTGATGATTTTATTGACAGTTTTACTCGTTTATGATTCATCATTGGTAATGTTTGCTTACAATATTATCACCTTTTAAATCGGCTCTCACTTGTTTTTGCTAAAGCCGGTTCTGACTTCCGACTCGAATCTAAATGACAAGTTTTTATATGACCCGACCCACTCACCAGTGGCGGGTCTCGAACTATTACATAGAGGGGGAGGGGGTCGGTAAGATTTACACTCCTAAGCGAAAAAAAATTCGGCCATTAGCCCATGCCGCTCACTTTGCTAGTGTCAATGCACCTCTATGTTTTCCTAGAAGAAGTTCCGAAATAATGTATGAAGTTTCTCATTCTCTACCCTTGATTACTAAATTAGTAAATTGCATTCAATGCGTGTTACTAAGGCTAGCGCATTTATGGGGACACTGAATACAAAACTAATTTCAAGTAAAGAACACATATGTATATGTTTTTAACGGAAACAGATAAAACGGTTATGTAAACGTATAACCGCATGTCTTGCTCACAATAATTGGTAAATTGAATAGAAAAACACATTATGCCCTAACTTTGTCTGTTCGGTTAATCTTGCAGAAACACATGTACTCCTCCGTCATCTTAATAAATTCAATTATTAATTTTTAATCTGCCGTGTTGTTTATTTTCAATGTTTTGATGTTTTTGCCATATTGATGTTGTATTATTTAGACATCCCATGTGTTTATATTATAATCTCGAATAATGGCAAGAACTGGAATTGTGTGGGCCCAACTCAATTTCATGATGTCTTGTATTGAAGCCTGCCAAAACGGGTCGGGTAACAGAGTATACCTGGTTCGGGTCAGTACGGACTGAATACAAAAGGTTCAATTCTGTTTCGGGTCAAAATGGGTTCTCACCAGATTAAGTTCACGTTGGCCCATTCACGTAGCATATAGGTACCTTATTGCTATTTGTCGCTATTCGCTATCGATAACTATGGTTTAACCCGTCTAACCTGTTTATGACCCGATTAAACCTGTTTCACTATGTAATTTTAAACCTCTTAACATAACTAGATTATTACATAAATACATATCACCATCAAAACCCTAGCTTGTCAATCGTCCATTCCTTCCTGACCATCTTTCCCTCGTTCTTCATCTTCTTCTTCATACATCGTGGTCAACCATAAGCAGGTATCGTCGCAGTCCGATTTCTTCATCTTCGTCTTCAATTCTGTATATATTGTGTTGAACCAGCCCTAGACTCGTATTCATGTTATTAGTATCAGTTTAATATAATGAGAAGAATACCCAAATTATCTTCAGATCCATGGAACCCAGATTTCATTCGTAGAAAATTTGAAAAATCTTCATCTTTTTAGGGTTTAATCTGTAATTCTTTGTGGGTTTGGATTTATTATATTTTGTTTGAAGACAAAGGGTTTCAGCCTCAAGGTGTTTTTAATGGGTTATATTATAAAGCTAAAATTAGTGATCAAGATTAAGGGATTCATGTAGAATTTGGGGGTTATGTTGATGTAATCAGCGGTCTTTGGTAATCGTGTTAAAGGGGTCCTAAGCAGTTAATGCAGTAAAAAATCGGATATCGGTAATCGTGGTGGGATATCGGTAATTTTAATATCATGCTAAATTTACATATATAGCAATTTAATGCTAACAAGTTAGTAAACTCTCCTACCATTAACAAATTAACCTTTTGCAACTTGCAAAACACTAACAATTGTAGCAAGTAGGAACTGATAAAGACTTAAAACACTAACGATTAACAATTAAGACTTAAAACACTAATAGCGGCAATAAGAAGAAAGACGAATGGTAGAACTAAGAAGAAAGGTATTGATATCGAGAAAATCGGTGATATATTACATAGAGGGGGAGGGGGGTCGGTAAGAAAATCAGTGATATATTACCTTTTAAATTGGCTCTCACTTGTTTTTTGCTAAAGCCCGTTCTGACTTCTGACTCGGATCTAAATGACAAGTTTTTATATGACCCGACCCACTCACCAGTGGCGGATCTCGAACTATTACATAGAGGGGGAGGGGGGTCGGTAAGATTTACACTCCTAAGCGAAAAAAAATTCGGCCATTAGCCCATGCCGCTCACTTTGCTAGTGTCAATGCACCTCTATGTTTTCCTAGAAGAAGTTCCAAAATAATGTATTAAGTTTCTCATTCTCTACCCTTGATCACTAAATTAGTAAATTGCATTCAATGCGTGTTACTAAGCCTATGGGGACACTGAATACAAAACTAATTTCAAGTAAAGAACACATATGTATATGTTTTTAACGGAGACAGATAAGACGGTTATGTAAACGTATAACCGCATCTCTTGCTCACAATAATTGGTAAATTGAATAGAAAAACACATTATGCCCTAACTTTCTCTGTTCGGTTAATCTTGCAGAAACATATGTACTCCTCCGTCATCTTAATCAATTTAATTATTAATGTTTAATCTGCCGTGTTGTTTATTTTCAATGTTTTGATGTTTTTGCCATATTGATGCTGTGTTATTTAGACATCCCATGTGTTTATAATCTCGAATAATGGCAAGAACTGGAATTGTGTGGGCCCAATTCAATTTCATCATGTCTTGTATTGAAGCCTGCCAACGGGTCGGGTAACAGAGTATACCTGGTTCGGGTCAGTACGGACTGAATACAAAAGGTTCATTTCTGTTTCGGGTCAAAATGGGTTCTCACCAAATTAAGTTTGGGTCTAACACGTTGACCCGTTTATGACACGATAAAATTCATGTCTAAAGAGGTTTAACCCATCTAACCTGTTTATAACCCGATTAAACCCATTTCACTATCTAATTTTAAACCTTTTAAAATAACTAGATATATTACATAAATACATATCACAATCAAAACCCTAGCTTCATCTTCGTCGTCTTCATACATCTTAGTCAACCATAAGCAGGTATCGTCGCAGTCCGATTTCTTCATCTTCGTCGTCAATTCTGTATATATTGTGTTGAACCAGCCCTAGACTCGTATTCATGTTATTAGTATCAGTTTATTTTAATGAGAAGAATACCCAAATTATCTACAGATCCATGGAACCCAGATTTCATTCGTAGAAAATTTGAAAAATCTTCACCTTTTTAGGGTTTAATCTGTAATTCTTTGTGGGTTTGGATTTATTATATTTTGTTTGAAGACAAAGGGTTTCAGCCTCAAGGTGTTCTTAATGGGTTATATTATAAAGCTAAAATTAGTGATCAAGATTAAGGGATTCATGTAGAATTTGGGGGTTATGTTGATGTAATCAGCGATCTTTGTTAATCGTGTTAAAGGGGTCCTAAGTAGTTAATGCAGTAAAAAATCGGATATCGGTCAAGGACCGATATTTGAGATATCGGTAATCGCGGTGGGATATCGTAATTTTAACATCATGCTAAATTTACATATATAGCAATTTAACGCTAACAATTCAGTAAACTCTCCTACCATTAACAAATTAACCTTTTGCAACTTGCAAAACACTAACAATTGTAGCAACTAGGAACTCATAAAGACTTAAAACACTAAAACACTAATAGCAGCAATAAGAAGAAAGACGAATGGTAGAACTAAGAAGAAAGGTACTGATATCGAGAAAATCGGTGATATATCGGTCAATATTGCCGATAGCCCGATAATATCGGTACCGATATTCTAACTGATATTTTGCACTGATATCTCACCAGGGGACCGATAACTGATATAAGGGGTCGTGCCGTGTAACACGTTTATTATACAAGTCCGTGCTCGTGTTTAAGGAATTGTCACGATTAGTTAACTGTGTCGTGTTCGTCTTTAGTGCATGTGTTAATCGAATCGTGTCGTGTCGTGTTTGACCGTTTAACAATTTTTGTTCTGTTTTGGGTGAATGTGATTTTATGCTACAGGATTATTATGGTATGTATATATGATATATCTCGGTGTTAATCTGCAGAAGCACAAACTACAATGGCATGGTTATCTCGAGCTCGTGTGGTTTCTTCAGCTTTATTTGGCAAGCGTGCTTTTAGCTCTTCTTCCAGTATGTTTCTCTCACACTGGCCTTGATTGTTTGTTTATAATAATCTGAGTTTTTACAGCTGCGAATTTCTGTCTAACAACCATTTCGTTTACAGATGCTTTTACAGACGCCTACAACCCGATGTTCTCTCTAGACATAAGTTCACAAGTCGGCAGTTGCATGCCCATATCCATGATGCGAATCGGAACCATAATTCATAACATTGAAGTCAACCCGGGTCAAGGAGGGAAGCTGGTCCGCGCAGCCGGCACCTCCGCAAAGATCTTAAAGGAACCGAGCGCCTCGAAACTGTGTTTGATCAAGCTGCCTTCGGGTGTGGAGAAACTGATCGACACTCAGTGCAGGGCAACCATTGGGGTGGTGTCAAACTCAGAACACAAGGACAAGAAGCTCAGAAAGGCTGGTCATAGCCGGTGGCTCGGGCGCAGGCCTGTGGTTAGAGGAGTGGCTATGAACCCTGTGGACCATCCTCATGGTGGTGGTGAAGGTAAAAGTAAGAGTAGCGGTTGTAGGGGTCGGGGTTCGGTTACTCCGTGGGGGAAACCGACCAAGGGTGGTTACAAAACTGGTCCACTCAAGAAAAGGAAATAATTCAATAGTGAAATTTGAAAGTTTGGTGTGTTTTAGAGGATGCTGATTTTGCACTTTGGTGCAAATGTTTTGAGATGCTCTTGATTTTAGATCATGTTTATGGTATTTCATAATAATATTTTGGATTTTTGAACAATTCTGAGGTATGATTTAGACCAAGTATCTTGTGATAATTTGATGTGACTTCTTTTTTGCTAAATGAAGCAATCAATTTTATCTCTTTTGTTTCTAATAAACAAAATATAAACATATGATAACTATTTTATTACATTAAAATCCTTAAACTTTTCAAAAACACACCAAAAAAATCTCTCAATCTAATTTAGAGTAAACTGCCATTTTGGTCCCTGTGGTTTGGGCAGTTTTGCCATTTTAGTTTAAATCTCAAACTTTTTAAATCTGGGTCCCTGTGGTTTGCATTTTGTTGTCATTTTAGTCCAAAACTCAAAAACTCTCATTTTTTACTGTTCCAACATCCCTTTTTTGTCTTTATCTGCAGGGGTAGTTTTGTCCATTTAATTTTCATTAAACCAATTTCTTAAATAAAAAGCCCCCAAATATAAATACCCCTATCAGTTCCCAAATTATATCATCATCTTCAACCTCCTAAGCGGAAGTTACTGCTAAACCCGTGTGCCCAGTGGATGATAACTTCAATATTGCTGTAAATGAGAAAAGCGTTACTACATGGGAGAATGTGTTTGCTTCTCCTGAAAAGGTGGAAAGGAAGAGTGATGTCGTTATCGTTTCAACTCCTTACATGAAAATGTCTCCGCCGAAATCTTGTACATTGTTGGAACCGTCTTTGGAATGGTGCAACAAGATAAACAGCACCAAAAAACGACCCGTGGATCCTGTTGGTGGTGGGTCGGGAGATTCTGACCCGTCTAACTGTCAACTACCATCTGGGCATCTGGCTTTGAAGTATCTTGAGATTTTTGGAATTAGGGCTTCTTGTAAAATGGGAAATTCAAGAAAAGTGGTGGAAGCATCACCGAATTGGTGTATGCAGATGTCACCGCCCAAGACATGTGTTCTTTTGGAACCAAGTGATGATGATCAGTACAAAGACGTTGAAACAGAGTTGAAAAAGGCCGGTTAGGGTTTCAATATTGGGAGGTTGAAGATGATGATGTAATTTAGGGGTATTTATATTGGGGGGGCGGGGGGGTTAATAAAGAAATTCTTTTAATGAAAATTAAATGGACAAAACTACCCCTGCAGATCAAGACAAAAAAGGGATGTTGGAACAGTAAAAAATGAGAGTTTTTGAGTTTTGGACTAAAATGGCAACAAAATGCAAACCACAGGGACCCAGATTTAAAAAGTTTGAGATTTGGACTAAAATGGCAAAACTGCCCAAACCACAGAGACCAAAATGGCAGTTTACTCTCTAATTTATCATATAATAAATCCCTCAAGTTGTCTTGTTACTAGTAATAAAATTCAAATGCATAAGGTAAAATAAAAGTTTTCTTTGTTGTGAAATAAGAGTTTCAATGTGTTAACTTTTCGAGAATATTTTAAGTTTCACCAGGTCAAGTCATTTGACTCGAGAACCAAATGAGTGCTACAACCCAAACAAAAGAATTCATCCAAAAAGACTAGCCCGGAAAGCGAGGGAGCTCATTTAGTGTATAAACCTTATATTTGTTGCTCATACAAGCATCCGATATTGGACAAGTCAAATACCTCGCACTGGTTTCAGTGCATAACATTCGACCGTCCACAAGGGCAAACGCCCTCGTTGGTCACGGTTGGTTCCCATCATGCTACCGCTCCGAATTTGGCTCTAATACAACTGTTAAAATCCAAACAAGAGAACTCACCAAAAGACTAGTCTGGTAGGTGAGGAAGCAAATTTGGTCTTAGACCACCTATTTCATGTTCATATAATCGATATTGGACAAGTCTCATACCTTGTAATAGTTTCAGACCATGGGACAACCTCATTTTATTTTATCGTTAAAAGTGTTTTGCAGTATGGTTATGATAGTTTGATTTTACTGATCAAGTATAATAATACTTCTTATGGGTGGGGTTCTAGAGTGAACACTAGTGTATTTGCGAACTGAGTGAACAAATCCTGGCCATTGATTTACACACGTGTATGGCTAGGATTTCACTATCAAATCGTAAAATACAGTAGTATATTTCATCATCAAATCTTGGGCATTGATTTACACACGTGTATGGTCAGGATTAGTTCGCTCAGTTCGCAAATATACTAGTGTTTACTGTTGAACCTAATCCTACTTCTTATATTATATAGTGTAGAGTTACTTTACAAAGAACCAAAAGCTTACAAAGCGTAGAAAAAATCTCAGCAACAAGATCTTTATGATTTGTGGCTGAGATTGATGCAATGACATTTTTGTAAATATGTAGAACTCTGAAACTACAAGGAGTGATAGAATGGGAAGATCCAAACAAAAAGGTTACACATGCTATTTCCAATCATATTTAAATGTCCATAATTTATTTATGCGGTTATTTTAAAAAAAAAATTTCACCACAAAATCAATCGTTTTGTATCTTTCAAACGAATATACTATTACTATTCTGGAAGGAAAAAAGAGATTAACTAGGTTTTGTATGAACCAAACACCACAATTTATTGTGTTGTTATGGCGTTTTTACCTAGCTTCAAAAACAAAACAAAATAAAATACAACATGAAAATACCCGGTTTCAGAAACACCATAAATATTTGGGTGTTTTTTTTAATTCATGGCGTTTTCGGCTATGTATTGTTTTGTTAAATGGGTTTTTGATCTTGGTAAATTTGTAGTTGTAATTTTTGTGTATGCTCCTATTCGAATCTTCATCACCAGCCACACAAGCTCTAACAAAACGTGCAGTTCTAAAAAACACCATAAACCTGCAGTTCTAAAAAACACCATAAACCTACAGTTCAAAAACACCATAAACTTGCAGTTCTAAAACATCACAAACCTACCGTCCTTAAAAACACCATAAATCTACAAATTTAAAACACCATAAACATGCAGTTCTAAATAACATAGTTCTAGAAACATCATAAATATGCAGTTCTTAAAAAAACACCATAACCCTGCTGTTCTAAAACACCATAGACCTACAATTATAAAAACGCCGTAAACACTCAAATCCATGAATAACCACAAAAAAGCCATAAAATGAAAACGTCATAGAAATTCAGTTACAAAAGAGTAAATTATAAATATTGTTCTTTATCTATATACCCAATTTCAGGTAATGTCCTTTAGTGTTAAAATTGATGAGATTTGTACTTTATATTTCATAATATTGCACGTTCCGTCTTGGCCATAACCAAATTATTTTTTCTTGTTAAATCTTGACACCCAAAGGTATTTTAGTTTTTTTACCTATTTATTTAATATCATTTAAACAAATAAAACAAAATATTTTTAAAAATTATTATTATTATTATTATTATTATTATTATTATTATTATTATCTTTTTCCATCACTCTCTCTCTCTATATATATACCACCACCATCCACCATCACTACCACCTCAACCACCATCCACCACCACAACCCCCAACCCCTGCAACCACCATCCACCCATCAACCACCATCCACCAGCCCCAAACACCACCCCCACCCCACCCTTTCCCCACACCTTTCGACCACCACTTGCCACCAACCTCACCTAACGACCTCCACAAGCCGCTACCACCGACTCCAACCGCCACCCCTACCCCCTGCCCTTTCCCCCACCTTCAAACCCTAGCCACTGTTAACCTAATTACGATTCAGATGATGTGATTACATATGCGTGAATGAGATGATGTAGATGAGTGTGGTTGTGTGTATGTATGTATGTACCAACGAGACGCGTTTGAAGAGCCGATTTAGGTGGCTGAGGGGATCTCCGTAGAATAGGATTATCGGAGGCGCCATTGGAAAAAGGACGTCGGAGATCGGCGGAAGTTCGTTGCAGAGATCAACGGAAGTTTGTTAAAGGACAATCCGATTTGTTCTTGCGAGTTGAAAAAAAAACCCATCTTTTTCATCATATTAAGATCTGAAACGGTTTCGGCTGATCGAAGGGTAAAAGCGAGTCGGTGGTGGCACTTAACGGAGATGGCAGTTGGGGGCTGGTGGTGGCGGTGATCGGCGGTGATCGGCGGTGTTGATGGCCGAAAATCCTGTTTAGAGTCAAAGGAAGAACATAGAGAGAGAGAGGGGAGTGTGTGTGTGTTTACGGAGAGGGAGGGATATATTTTCTAAGATTATATACAAGGCAAAAGACTAAACTGCCCTCATGTGCATTGCCGCACATGATCTCATTTAACAAGTTAATTAACTTAGTTAGGGTCAAAGGACGTAACGTGCAAGATTTTGAATTATGAAGTACATATCCCATCAATTTTAATGTCAAAGGACACCGCCTGAAATTGGTTATATAGATATAGTTCAACTTGTTTAAAAAAATACACCAAACCATCAAAGAGTCCACAAACCACTACCAAAAACTTGTTTATCATCTCCTGGTTACACGATGGCGTTCTCTCTTTCTGAACCGCTCAAGCATGATCTGATCCGTTGCCGCTTGTCTTCCACCACCTCCACCACCACCACCATCGCCTCCATCTACAGCAGCAGGATCACTGGCTTTAGATTCCCCATTGTTATTTGCACCTTTGTTCTTGTAAAGCTCAGGATGGTCTGTAATTCATCCAATAATGCCATTAAAGCATATAAAAAGATACAACAGGAAGTGAGGTATAGTCGGATGTGTGAAGCGTGAACTGTTAACACTCAACAAGACATACCTCTCCTAAGTTTTTCCGCATAGTCCTTGCCACGTTGGAAATAGTCAGCACTATAACTTGAAGGTATGGTAGATTCGGTTTTGGCCCGGCCCATTAGCCTCTTCTCCTGCAGAAGCTTTTTGGCAGCCTCTGTTTCCTCTATATTTTTCAGCTTAAATCTGCAAGTTTTAACCGACAGCACGTAAACCAATCACATCAGATACAATAAACTCACACAGAGTCTTCCCATTTTGGTATTAAAAAAAAGGGAGATGCATACTCAATGGGAAGCTGGATTTCAGCAATTCCAGTGGTCCACTGAGTAGAGCTTTCCTCCGAGTTCCGCCGTTTGACCTAAGTCAACACATGAGAATGTAAACATAAGTGTCTCTGTGTGTGTGTGTGTGTATTGATAGGATTAGCTATAGCTCTTTATCTATTGTAACAAGTAATTAGGTAACTACATGTTTATATGACAATATATGCATATTTGATCACTTCTTAATGTAAACAGATACAAGTTTCTTATTAAGTTACAATAATGTGAAATTAACCGTTTCATTCATAAAAAGAATACGACGAATAACTTTAAAATGAAACTAGTAATTTTATCATACATTTATACACAATAAAACCAAAATTCTAAATCTCACAAGTTTATATAACGTAGATGGAATAATAATTTATAAACTTAAATAAACAACTAATGCATCCCCAATTAAGCATTGAAAGTTAACTTGACCACTTACGATTTTTGAAAAACATACCATAGACAATACGTTTAACACATTGAAACTGGACAGTTAAATTATCTGCTTAAACATTCACTTAACACCTACTTAACCAAATAAAAGCACTAGGCATTAGTCAACCGTGTATTGTTCTTATAGAGGTGACAGTTGTCTTCGAATTGATATAATCACACAGTATGCTATCACGAAAAAAGCAGTAAAATAGAAGGTTTATTACGAAACCAATATATCACCTTAAGGTGCTCTGGAATTTTGTATAACTCATCCTCTGCGTGTTTTATATCATTTTCAACTTGATTTGTCACATCAATATTCTTCCCTTTTTTCTTCGCCAACTCTTGCTCGATATATTTTAACCTGCGCATTAGCCAAAATAAAAATTTATTATGTTGTCTTGTCTAACCCATTTAATAAATGGGTTGAGTTCGGGTTCGCATGTTTAGCCCGTTTAATTAAATGGGTTGTGGCCCGGTTGACTGATTTAACTTGTTTAATAGATGTTGCGTCCACACGCGGTAAATACTAAAACAAATTAAACATATATTTTACACACTAGATACCGAGAGAGATTAACATTATTAATACTTTTTAAATATATTAATTTAAAAGGTGCATACCGGTTGAACCGTCCGATACACCCGGTTGAACCGCCCGATACACCCGGTTAAACCATTTCCGAGCCCAATCCGGTACGGTATAAAAACCGGATTTTAAAACATTGGTTTAAATGCACATAACACGATAACAAAGGTACATACATATGCGGGTCTTCATCCATGACAGCAGTCTCCTGAGCAAAAGTATCCTGTAAAACCAAATCGTCTTTTTCCCCATCCCCGTCTCCCTTATCACCGCCTTTGGAAACCAACCCACCCGCACTATTACCGCCACTAGCAGCAGCAGCAGCAGCCTGCCCTGTTTTAACCACTGCCGGGACTCCCGACTTCTTCTCCCTCAGTTTCTGAAGAAACTTGATCTCCTCTAAAGCCAATCTGCACACATTAATCATCGTTAAACAACTGAGTAGTCTCTTCAACATCATCAAACTAAAATAAACCCTATAATCTATACATACACACATTTATATCCACACCAACTACAAAAATTCTACACAGCAATATGTTATCATTGTATTTTGAGTAATTTACCCCTTGAATTATGATTTTGATGAATTGGGATTTACTAATTTAAGCCCTAAATGAATGATTTCTTCAATTTTAAATAGAAACCCTAAATTATAAAAACCTAGTGATGGGTGAAATTATGAAAGTAAGTAATTGAAATAAGTATGAGAAGATAATAAGAAGGTACCGCATGTCATTGCCGTCTTCTTCTGCAACTTCTGTATGGTCGTCTTCTACCTCTGCTATACTTCTTTTTCGGAAATTTTTGTTTTTCTTCATCTTTTAGGGTTTCTTTTGGTTAATGGAATCAACTGCTGCTGTTGGATTCTGATTTTAGAGAGATTTTGTAGCAGTATCCAGGTTGAAGCTTATATGTGGGTTAGAGATTTTGGTGTTAGAGGTGTCTGGTTTGAAACCGATTAAACCGAATAGTAAAAAAAAAAAAAAAAAAAAAAAAAAAAAAAAAAAAAAACCGAATAACTGATTAACTATTCGGTTATACAAAATGTTGAATTTGGTTAACCCGAATAACTGATTAACTATTTTCTTGAATTTGATATTTGACACTTATTTGTTAACTTTGTTTTGATGGTAATTCTGTTATATGTCTTTACTCACTAAGAAAACTAGTTTAGCTTAATGATCTTGGTGATTATTTAGAGGTTGTTTATATTTTTTTTTTCGAAAAACTCTTCTTGTTCTCTTATGTATGCACCACGCAGACGTTTAGGTTTAGGTGCGCATGGTGTTTGTTTTCTCGAAGACATTTCATTAAAAAAGGTTTGTGCATCCACTTTTTGGTGCAGATGTGATATACTTTCTTCTAGCCTCTTCTTCTTTTCTTCTTGCCCTAATATCACAAAACACACACAAGTTCATCAAAACCCTACACTCCTCTCCTCTCCCAGCCGCTACCCTCCTCTCCGTTGACTAAATCCCCACTGTCCAGTCGCCTCTCCCTCCCACCGTTCACATCCTTTCCCAGCCGCAACATCCCTTCACAGCCTGTCACCGTCTTCACCAGTCGAGGTCAACATCCCTCACGCGACCAGCCGAGGTCCATCCAAATCAGGTATTTTTTTTAATAAATTTGGATGTTGAAGAACTTTATTTTAAGTTTAATAAATCAGTTTATTTATATTTTAGTTTATTTCAGCAGCTTGCAGACTGTAGAGGTTTGATCGACCTCTTCTGCTACAGATGTCTGCAAATGTGGTCCGCAGACTGCGAACATTTAACTTTGAAAAAACAAACAACACCTTAGTGTAAGCAAAAGACATAAACAAATGTTGGACGCTTTATTTTTGAAGCACTTGTGTAGATGATGAGTTTTTATGATTGTTTACAGTGGCGGACCCAGAAATTTTTTCCTGGGGGTGCGGAATATTTTCAAAGATTTTAGACCCCTAGTTGTATAAAAATATCAGTTCATAGCGGGTCGGGTCGGATCATGTAAGACAAAAGAACATCAAACTAAAATTTATAAATCATCAAAAACATGTCAAACGTCATTACAAATTACAAGCATATTTAAAATTGTGTTCTACAAGTTTTTTTCGAAATATATCCAAAATATCATCTAAAGATACTAAACACGCCATAAGTTCATTACATTCTTACTCATTGTTCCTAACACATATAATTTGCTCCATAAGTTCATAAAACAACACTAAACACTTAAACAAAATAAACAATCATGTTCAACCATAGCCCATAACTTTCAATTATATTTTTAAACATTCAAGCCCTAATATTAAATGTTGATCACTTGTAACTAATCATTTAAACAAACAAAGCTATAAATAAAACAACAAAATCATTTAACTACAAGTCTAGAACAACAAAAAAAATATAAAAAGATTAAACCCTTACACATCTACATTTTCTCCTAATCATCACATAAAACAAAATAAATAAATAAATAAACCATACTAGTTCTATATTGGAATTCTGACGTAATATGGGTCGGTCCAACCGGAATTTTGATTTTCCGGTAAAAAAAAGCCACCAGGTAGTGAGCAGTGGCGTCAAGTCACTGGGAGTTTTTTTGGGGGCGGGAATTGGAAATGGAATGGGTGGATGAGTTTGGGTTATTTTATTTAGTTCAAATTTCTTTAGGTTGGTTTGGGCTTGTGTTAATAAAAATTGATTGCAGATTGGGCTTTGATTGGATTAAATAATTAAGTGAATAAGTGGTTAATAATTATTTTTTTTTCTAAGTGGGGCGGTTGAAAATTTTCAAGAGGTGCGGGTGAAAAATTCTAAGGGGTGCGGTCAGGATTTCCGGCGAAAAATAACACTGAAAAATATTTTTTCATGGGGTGCGCCCGCCCACCCTTGGCTTAGGGTGGGTACGCCCCTGATTGTTTGTTGGCTTGTTGCTGCCCTGAACATAAACAAAAACCAAAACTAGGACACAAAACTTATTTGGTTAAAATCGATTTATTCTGTTAAAAACCAAAGGTTTGTGTTATGGACTAAGACCATTGCAAGATATGGGACTTGTCATACATAAGTTGTATGGGCAACTGATGTGGGGTTTATATACCAAATGGACTCTCTCACCCACCAGACTAGTCTTTTGGGTTGAGTTCTCTCGTTTGGTATGTAACATTGGTATCAGAGCCAGAACTCGAAGTGGTGGCCCGGAGAGAACCAACCGTGACCAACGTGGCCGTGACCAACGAGACTCAGAGTGGTGGCCTGGAAAGAGCCACCCCGTGACCTTGGTTTAAAAAAGCGCTGTCACACCCCAACCGATGGCGGAAACATCGGGGCATGACACTGAGCGAAACAGATTGTCCAGAAGTTTCCATAACAATTATCATTACCAATCAATTTAAAATAACATGTCCCATACCATGTCTCAAAAGGTAAACAGATTATTACAGACAAAATCTAGGCAAATAGTTCTATTCCGACAACTCAGATTTAAATAGAGCAATTGTTTATCTGCTTCTAGAGACCCTTGATTTAATTTGTACAGACAACTATTTGTTGGCCTCTAGAGCCTTATTCTAGCCTCGATTTCCTAGCGGACGTGCATCCTAAGCACCTGTCACATACGTTAAAATAAAACTCAATACACATAGTGTAAAGGTGAGCATACAAGTTTGATAATAGCATATAGAGTTCGAATTCGTTTACGCATAACCAGCACGTACACATAGTGAAATGAGGCATGTTAGTTATCGACATAGATCCATCGATACCAATGACTGCGGGTTGACTGCCTGAGGCAGTTCGCAATACATGATTACCACCGTAATCCATGCAAGTAATTGTCCTTAACAACCCCCGCGAACGGGTGCTGAGTCCAAACTATAGTACTATCGTTGCTAAGGCAGGTAGACAACATTCCATGTGTAAACATAACAAACAAGCATTCATAAGCCACGTATAACATGCATTAACGGTTAGCGTTCAAATAGTATAGAGTAGTGTGTTGTTGTGATTTGAATATTCGTAACGTATGTAACATCCAAAAGTGCATAAAGCAAAAGGGGATCGAGTATACTCACAGCGGTTGATGGATTGAAAGGAGCGCTTAGCGAGTAAGATTAGCCTGAATAGTTCGATAGCATAACGATAAGTAAAGCGTAAAACGATGTAAGGTGTAAGTGGCTCGGACAGTAGCTCGGTCGGATTGGTAATCCGATCGGACGGTCCGGTCGTGCGGATGACAATCCGTTCGGATGGTCATCCGGTCGGAAAGGTTGTCCGGTCGGATGACTATTCGAGTGGATTGTTTCTTCCTTTGATGTGTTTGTGTATGATGGCTTGTCCTTTGAAGTTTTCGTTGTAGCATTTTGAAAACATTGAAGTATCTCTACCTTTCAAGTCGGTCGATCGGGCGGCTTAGTCGTACGGATGACAATCCGTTCGGATGGTCATCCGGTCGGACAGCGACTCGAGTGGCGAAGTTACTTAGTGAGAACAATTCCACAGCAGGTTGTCACTCGGTCGAACAGGTTTTCCGGTCGGGTGGCATCCTTAGTGCATTGGACATGTTGAAAATTGTTTAAGTCCAAGTATCTCATGATACGAAGAGTAATCCGGTCGGGTAGGTAGTCCGATCGGATGGCAATTCGTTCAACACTTAAACTTCAGATAAAGTTGGTTAAGTGTGGGACCCAAGGTGCATGTCGCTCGGATGACCTAGTCGCTCGGATGACTTATCCGTTCAGACAGTAGTCCGGTCGGACAGCACTCCGTGCTGGTCGTTCCGTTCGTCTTTCACTTGGTCGTTTTGATTGTTTGTTGCTTTTATCGAGACGTTTTGACAACGTGCTAACCAACAGAACCCCATTTTGACCCAAGTAAGCCGATTGACCAGGAATCACCCTAGTTCGACCAGTTAACCAGTTCGTGACGGTTGTTCTTGATTAACCCGAAATCGGTGGTCTGCTTGTAATTGTTTAATTTGATGTTTTTACGCAAGTTTTAATTTCGAATAGCCTACTTTTGATTAGATACTTGTTTTGCAGGTCTAGCGGAGTTAAAGGAGCTTTTCGGGAGCTTTACAGGTCACCGGAATGAAAAACGAACCACCGGGAAGCGAAACGGGTCAACCGGGAGCAAGGAACGCGAAAAAACAAAGATTCAGACTTGGGGGCACCGTCGCCGACGCCCATATGGGCCGTCGCCGACGGCTGGTGTAAACTCCCGTCGCCAAAATTGTTCGTAGACAGCAACATTGGCCGTCGGCCGGATTTAAGAAAGCATACACCGTCGCCGACGGCCTGAAGCCCCGTCGGCGACGGCTTCTCGATTTGTCCGACGCGAATTCTTGGTTTTCTTGGGTTTGGAATGATCTAAAAAGGTCTTGGACCATCAATTCGGGGGTTACACTTTCTTTTGAAGTTTGAAACATATCTTGGAGCCATTATATCATCTACCACTTCACCTACCATCATCTTTACAACCCGAATCAAGAACAGAATCATTATCATTCTTGATTCCAAACCCTAGTTCCATAAATTCATTCATCCGTTCATCATCATCACCTACCCAAAACCCTAAACCTCATCATCCATCATCCTCAAGGTTTCAAGATGTTCAACTTTGAGTTCTCAATTTCCGGTGCTAGCGTTCGTCCTTCCATGAGCGGCTAATTTCTTGAAGGTTCACCCCGGTGTAGACTTTTGTAAGAGTTAGGGTTATTATATCTTGATGTTTGCTTTGTGACAACTTGATTTACATTTGAATCTTTAGACAATTGTCCTACGTTTGTATTGAATTTGCGAATTGTCGAGTGAATGATTAAATTTGACTTTGTGAAACGAATACACGTATTTATGCCTTGTCTTTTGATAGGATTTGCTAGTCCAAAGTAACGAAGTGCATCGTGGTCCGTTGTCTATGACGTTGATAGCGATTGGCACCTAAGCTTTGTGATTGTGACCCGTTAATGAATTATTTCTAGTAAAGCAAATTAAAACACATAGTAACCCTAAGTCTTGCATTTGTTGAAACCGGGTGTGAGCCTTGTTTTCTTATTATTGTTCAAACAATCAATTTCATTTCTTGCAAGTTGTTAATCATTAGTAGTTAATCCATTCAATCATTTTAGTAATTTTACTTCACATCTTTCAATCAAACAAAAATATACAAAAAAACAAGATAGCAAGCTTCATAAATTGTGACTCATATTTCAATTCAATTAAATCCACTCGCAAACCACATACTCTTCGTGGTTCGACCCCTTGCTACCACTAACTATTTGTTAAGGGTAATTTGGGACTATAAATTTTATCTTTGACCAGAGCGCGACACTCCGATCAAATTTTGGCACCGTTGCCGGGGAGTGCGTGCGCTTTGTGTTTGGATTATTGTTTGAATTTGCGTGATTATCTGTTTAATTTGTTTAGTTTCTTTTTGTACTTTGTCTTTTTCCTTGTTACGCGGGGTGTGTTGTTTGTGCAGGTTACAGGTAGTGCATGCATACGTGAAACTTCGGGAGGACTTCACCGTTAGTCTACGAACCAGAAATTGAGAGAGTAGCAAGAAGAAACCTAGCAAGCCGGTTAGAAGCAACTCTTGCTTCTAATCAAACCAACCAAACTCCACAACTCACACCATCCATTGAAACCGATTCAATGGCAAACCAAAACTCCAATCACCCAAACCTCAACCAAAATCAATTCTAATCCCGAGGAACCTTTCACCCCGCTCCAAATGTTCAACCTATGCCTCAAGAGCGACCAGGTGGTAATAACAACACCGGACCACCCCCACCACCTTTCCAAAACCAAAATCCTAATAACACCCAACGAACACCCCAACAACAAACCCTCCATCGACACAATTCCTTACCCATCAATCTTGATGACCGGAATGTCAATTCCGACCGCAGAGGTAATCGAGATCGTGGCAATCCCACGAACAAAGACCCATTCTTCAACATAGACGATTTGAGGAACGCCATCCCCGATGACGAACCATATAGTGTTCCCAGTTATCAATCGCCGGAACATGTGAGCGTGCATACGGAAAATTCAGACGATGGGGGATATTACGATGACCGGGCTAATGATGACGAAGATTGGGGGTACGTGAATCAAGGCAATATCTACAATGCAAGAGGGTATGAAGATGAGGAGTTTGGCTACCAAAATGCCAACTATGTGGGGAATGATAACTATGTGTACGGGAATGCAAGAAATAACGGTTATGGAAATAACCGCCAACCACGAAACAATAACCAAAGAAACCGAGATGATGGGTTTTACAACAACAACAACAACAATGTCAACCTTAATCGGATTCCTCGTTTCATGGGAGGGGGTAATCAAAGGGGTAACCAAGGTAGAAATCAAGGTGGTGATAGAAGAGGTGATCGAAGGGACAACCGAAGGCCGGTCGATCAAGAGGTTAACGGTCCACAACGTCGTCAACAACCTCCACGGGGAGTGAATGACCATTTTCGACCAGTAGTTACTGATAATGACTCTCCAATAGTGTGCGAAAGGAGAATGTTTGATTGTAAACCTCATTACATCAATATACTTCCCCACTTCAATGGGAGGTCTAATGATGAGCCGTACACGCACTTGGCGGAGTTTTCGTCCATTTGTAACACTATCGGGGGGGCACAACTTCGCATTAGAGGAGGTCAAACTTCGCTTGTTCCAATTCTCGTTGAAAGACAAGGCAAAGCAATGGTTCCTCACACTTCCGGCGAATAGCATCCGGACATGGGGTGAGATGCAACAAGTCTTTTTAGACGAATACTATTCGATGGCGAAGATTGACGACGCTAGGGATGAAATAAGGTCGTTTCGGCAACTATCGAGTGAACCGTTACATGAAGCGTTCACTCGATTCAAAGAATTGATGCGGAGATGCCCACATCACCAAATAGAAAAGTGGGAATTGGTGAAGTGTTTTGTACGTGGGTTGGATGACGCGACATGGAATCGCCTCGAGTCAATGAGTAACGGGACTC
Source organism: Helianthus tuberosus (assembly GCA_030545235.1). Classification (NCBI taxonomy): domain Eukaryota; kingdom Viridiplantae; phylum Streptophyta; class Magnoliopsida; order Asterales; family Asteraceae; genus Helianthus; species Helianthus tuberosus. The sequence goes on along the minus strand of CM060354.1, from coordinate 62,341,861 downwards.
TCTTGAGCAATCATGAAGATGACGATTGGGAATTTCTCAAGCGAATGAGCAAACGGTCACAAGAGAAAGAATCGGCCGATAGAGCCAAGAAACATCCCATCTCCCGGTCACTTCCCGATCTTGATTCTAAAGATCGAATTTCCACTTTAGAACGGGAAATGGCTCGTATGAAAAAGAAGGAGGTGAATGCGGTCCAATTCGCGGTGTGTGAAGATTGTGGGGATATTGGCCATAGGACCGATCAATGTCCAATGGGGCCGGGTGAATACACCAAGTGTTCGGGGATAGAAAGAATAATGACATGAATTCGAACACTTACCATCCCGGATTGAGAAACCATCCCAACTTCCGATATGGGAATGCCGCGAATCAAATGAACCCAAACTTTCAACCGGGTAATCAAAGCGGGTCATCATATCAAAATCGCCAAGGTGGTAACCTAGGGGGTACCAACGTAATTACAATCAAGGGTACCAAGGTCGGGACAACAATTACCAAGGTGGGTACCAAAGGAATTACAACAATCAAGGCGGTAATGGAAGCGGGTCGAACAATCAAACCGGTGGTGATGACTTGAGTGCCAAAATGGATGCTTTGTTGAATATGCAAAAAGAATCTCACAATGACATTAAGGAGATAAAGAAGACAAACGAGATTCGAGACAAAGCACATGAGGCATTGGCAAAGCAAGTGGGCCAACTCGCGGAGGAGATGGCTCAACTTCGTGGAAGCATGGGAAAGCTTCCAAGTGACACCACGGTGAACCCTAAGCATCAAGGGTCGAACTCGAGGAATACACGTGAGGTACCAGTAAATAAAATTTCTTTATGTAGTGGTCGAGTCATAGATAGGGGTGTTGAGCCACCATCACCAAAGTTTGTTGAAGGGGTGGGGGAAGATGCGAGTGATGATGAAGGTAATAACGGTCAAACGGGTCAAAATAAAAATGATTTAAAAATTAATAAAAGTACACCCGTTGTGACCGTTCCCGTCCCAAAGGCTAAGGAAAAGGGTGTGGAGGTGTCACACCCTGATATTTCCACGTTTTACCGGTGGGCTTGGTGGGGAGTACCGTGACGTAGTTGATATCGTCATAGTCAAACAACACAATTTAAAGCACAGTGGAAGCAAAATATAAATATATTACAACCGAATCAAAAGTAACATCAGATATTACAAACGGGTTGTAAGATGGATCCACAGGCGGATCTTAAAACAGAAACATAAACATAAACATTGTTCAACAGACTTTAGACGCCTAGAACTTGCAAGATTCCTTATTAACGCCCTGAGCTTCCAGCCAATTACGTTCAGTACCTGTCACTTAACCTTTTTGGAAAATACGTCAGTTTACACTGGTAAATACAATTAACCGACTCATTTTAAAAAGAGTTTAAGAAAATTGATTTAGATGCACCAGGCACAAAAATATCTTTTATAACTTGACACAATTATATAAAAATAATCTTGTATACAGATTTACATGTTCGTTATACGTTCAGGGCCTGATGTAGAAACCGAGTCAAGATTAACAGACACGCCACAAGTATAGGCCCACAAGAGAGTGAGATACCGTTTCCCTTATGCAACTGTCAGGTGTATGCCTACACCCCGTGCTTAAGACGTGGCCATTTTATATAATGATGCCAAGGATATCTGGGACATGGTCATTAACCCCTAAAGGCTTTTATTTCAAACAATACAGATTAAAACGGGTTACCTCAATAATTTAATCACAATACGATTAAACATTCAATACCCGACCAAGCGGTATTATTATAATACCGCATCCCAAGCCCGTATAGGGAAAATAAGTTAAGAGTATTTACCTGAGCAAAATATAATTTTACCCTCAGCCGTATATCAATCAGTAAGCACAAGTACCTCTACTGGGGCTCTCAATCTGGAATGAAGGTTTTATTAACCTCTTAGATTCCTAACGGGTCTTCTTTAAGTTGAAACTTAGACCAGTTAGTTTTAAGGAAAGGTTTACGGTTCAAAACGCAAGATTAAGCAAAGACTGGATTAGAATATGGTTTAGACCCGACAAGCTTGGATACTTGTTTAATATGGGTAAACTTAACACATTCTGGAATTTGAGATGAAAATGATAAGGTTTGACCCGTTTCGGTCAATTTATGCAAACTAGTTACATAAACCGAACCGGACGCGAATAACGTATAACGGGTAACCAAATGAGTCATGAACAGGTTTCCTAAGTTAATATGATTTAAATATGTTGTGATGTCAGTAGGATACCTTCTATTATGCCCAAAACGAGTTTAATCTCAAATTAAGCCCCGTAGGGGTATTTTGGTCCTTTTAAAGATTATAAAAGAGATTAAATATAATTATGAGGTTCGGGTCTGAAATAAACAGTAAAACTACTTAATTTAAATGAGTTATATCAGTTGGCGGTAAGTCTTATATGACAAGAATGATTTTAACCCATACTATAAGTTTAGAACGCGTAAAAAGTCGTTTTAAGCGATTTCCAGGATATAATAGGAAATATGAGTTTCCTGATCAGTTTATAAAGTTCAAAATACTTCATTTATCATATAAAATCAGTAGCAAAAGACTTGGTATCAAAATGTTATGTAAAACTCATTTTATAATCAGAAAGGGTATAATCGGCAATTACCGAATCAAGGCAATAACCCTATGTTATGATCAGTTTAAAAATAATTAAAAATCTTCAAAAATCCCAAAATATTATATCACATCAGTGGGTAAAAGGTTTGGTGTCAAAAATCGGGTTTAGATAGGCTTTATGCTAATTACGCTGTTTAATTAATAAAAAGCTTTTTAAGTACGCTATTGAGCATAACTCCTAATCTAGATCTCGAACTGATGTGAAATTTTAGGGACATGTTTATAAATCAGTAGCAAAGATTTTTGTCCTCTCACATTTCCAAAATTCTCGTTTTAAGGTCAAATGGGTATTATGGTCAACATTAAGCAATTAACGGAAACGTGTAAATGAATCGGACAATCAACGAGCCAATCACAGAGGGTTATACTATCATGTAACCTGGTCCTAATGAAGCTCTAAGGCATTTCTAAATCATGCTAAAATGGGTCAGAACTGAAAGTCAAAGCAGTGGTCAATTTATGCGACTTTCGGTTCTAAACCGGTTCTAAACTGAAAATTGTCGGGTCGAATATGCTTAGACATGTTCTTACATTTATTACCATGCTATACGAGTGATAAAACAGGTTGCACGTCTTCTACATTGCTAATTGCGTGTTAATTTGAAAATTAAGTTTCTGTTGACTTTTTCGGATTAAGTTTGACCCGACATTTGACCTAGTTAGAGCGGGAATCAGAGGGTGCCCTTTTAAGGGTTTATTACCCACATAATTACCAACTTATAACTACTTTCAATTTGACTAATCATTGGACCATTAGTGATTAATTGTTAAGTCAAACCTTAATTATGACGGTTTGACTTTGAGCTATTAAACTAAGTAAAATTGAATTAAGAAAGGTTAAGGACGCTTACCGAAGTACTAAGTATGACTAAAGATGCTTAGGGACTGCTCTTGTGCTCCAGGTAGTTCCAGAAATGAAGTTATGAATGAGTGCAAAAATGTTGCAAACAAGGACTCCTTATATAGTGAGTTTAATCTCACTAGATCATGCCAAACAAGTCTTGGATTGGTCCAAGATGCTTACAAGTGTTCCTAGTGCTTAAAAAACATGTTTGTGCAGCCCATGGTATTGAAAACAAGCCATCTAAGTCGGTTAAACGGGCTGAATAGACACCTGTGCGTGTTTTCTGTATCTGGCGGTCTCAGGCGGCCCGCGTAAGAATTGGGTGAGGCCTTACGCGGCCCGCGAGAGGGTAAGCTCCGGTCAACAAGTTTCCAATTATTGCATTTTTAGTCCCTGGTCCTTCTAAAAGTTGTTTTAACCTTTCTTTTTGCACTATAAGCCCTCTAAATTGATTTCTAAGGACTCCAAGACATAACCAATCTTTGTGAAGTCCTAGGTCAGCTTTATGGTCACCCGAAAATCCTTAGCTTTCGACGTTTACGCTTTTAGCCCCTCGCATACGAATGTTAGCATAACTTTCTCATACGGAATCAAAACCTTGTGAAATTTTTACCACTTATTCTAGTGAGCATAATTAATCATTACAAAGCTTCGGGTTCGCTAAACGGTCATTCAGAGGTGTAAATTAAACATGTTGACACTTTTAACCCTTGCGGTTTGTAATCTCTCACTTTCTTCCACAAACGGCTTCTTACGATTTATAATTCATTCGTTTAAGGGTATAAACATCGTGTAGGGTTGTTGCAAGTTATATTTATCCGATGTTGACATTTTGAATCCTTTTACACACGTGAATTCTTCGTTTGTTAACTTTAGTCCTTTTAACTAAATCCTTTACACGTTTAAAGTTCATGACACGTGTCGATATTATATTGGACATGAAATTTTGAGGTGTTACATCCTCACCCCCCTTAAAAGAAATCTCGACCTCGAGATTTGCTAAAATAATGGAAGTAATTTCTGATGTATTATGAACCTAACCTCTATAGCATATTTGGGGCCTTTCTAAGCACCCAAGATGACCTTTACATTAGGTACATGTATCCTTTTGGAGCTCCTTAACTTGTCGATCCTTAAACGATATGGGTTTCTCATCAAATCATAATTTTCATTAATCTGCATATCATTATGTGATAATGCGTCTCGACTTATTGGCGAAACATATTCTTAAATCACTAATGTGGGTCATATTGCGAGCTCCACTAAGCTCCTTTAATTGGTTTTAGCTTATAAGCTATTGACCTTTGATGTATTCGATTTTCTTGGATAATCTATATATATCCAGGGATTAACTTACTCTGGTAAATTTAAAATTTAGCACACCCTTCTTAGGGCGATACTTTCGATTGAACCTTATTCCTTATTTAGGACTTAAGAGGTTCGCGACTTTCATTAGTACTTGATTCTCTGCCCATTGCTGGTAACTTTCAGATGATTACAAATTTGCATGATCTTATTCGTTGTTTCCAAGGCAACTTTCAGATCCTGGTAATTTGGACTTGCCCAAGCCCTGTCCACCAAACGGACATTTGACATGTCATCTATACAAGGTCTCCAAAGGAGCAGCCTTGATACTTACACACTAACTATTAGATATAGGAGAGCTTATTTAAGGTGAGTTGGTTAATCCAACTACTGCTCAAAAAAACAATCTTAAGGAATAGCGAATCCTTATAGTTAGTAGAACAAATCGACGATCCTGGGCAGTTGATGGTGATTCTTAATTGTTGCTTAAGTAGGGTTGCGGTAGTTAATGCATAAGCACAATGAACCGTCTTTCTTAACTAATAATATTGAAATTCTTAGAATTAGGAATTAGGCTTTAAGAACCTTTATCCTAAGACTCGTCTAATTAGGGTTTCTATTCTTCCAATAATGATGGTCATAATCGCCACGGAGATTTCACAATACTGCAGCCCTATGAGGGATGTATATCTTAACTCTACTCGTCTTAGGAGGTAAACAGGGTAGTCACTGTAGAAGATAATCAAGATACAAGAAGGTTACAGAGATTCTCCAAATCTCAGGCTCCAGTTCGTCTATCATTGTCTGTGTCAGATAAGTGACACATTCACGTTACAAGTCCACGGATTCCTTAATCAGAGATATTTACTTGGATAATTCCATTCTAGATATCTTCTGTGAATACCATTAGCTGACTTTAATACAATATGACCATTGAGATATCTTCGTGGTTCCATGCATTAAACCTCCATACTGATCAGGCATGGAAGCAATCTATGGAACATATTAAGATACACCAATCCTCATATGGCGCTTGTCATACCTTCTGGTATCCGCAATCGATAGAGATCAAGAGATATCAATTACATATGATGATGCACTTCATCTGGAGAGAGGGTACACTAGAATTTCACGACTGAAGATTTCTGACAGGAACAGAAGAAATGGTTCCTCTGATTCTTCGCCTGTAAGTTTTACCTTACACTTAACATCTAGGGTTCTCATAGAAGACTTTAAGAGTTTGCTATACTTATAATTTATGAAGGATTTATCGGTACCTGATTCAAAACAGAACTCTAGCATTTATTCTACTTCATATTTTATGTTTAGGGTTCTAACGGGCAGATTTATAACTTACAAAATTTATTATCCACAAACTAATTATCTGCACCGAATTAAACAACACCCCTGCATATACATCATTGATAAGGACGTACCAGTTATAACATTTTCATCTTGTATGGCCTCTTTTGCACCCATCCGAAAGGCCCTAGCGTTGGTCTCCTTAACTTCTTCAAGCTTCTTTGCATATTTTGGGCAATTTGACTTGATATGCCCTTTCTCGTTACAGTTGTAACAAGTCGCATCTCCCATCTTCTTGCATTCTAATGTTTTATGCTCATTAGATTTGCAGATCCCACAAGCCCTAGGCTGCGATTGGGATTTTGATTTGAACCTGCACTTCCCGTAATGGCGCTTCTTGCAGGTCTTGCATACAGGTTTCTGGTTGGACTTTTGTTTGTTCTTTTTCTTAGAACTCTGGGAGTTATCTTCCTCCCTTTTCCTTTTTAGTTCATCTTTTGCATTAGAGGCATGAACGAGATCCTTCTCGTGAGTAATGAAGGGTGGTCTTGGATGAGATTTGGAGCAAGTAGCATTGGGCTCCTTGAACTTTTTCACGGCCTTCTTCACAGCTTTTCCAACAGCTGCGTCTGTCATAGTTTGAAGAACATCTTTGGAAATTCTGAGGTTCACAATTGTATCATCATTAGCATGTGTCGCATCGTCCATAACACAATCAACAGCTGTCTTATCCGAGTTTGTCATACTCGATATTTGGTTCCTAACACCAAATAAAAACAATTACTTAGTTGCAATCTAACAATCGCTATTCATCATCCTGATGACCTAACATATACTAACCATGGTATCATTAAACCATACAGGCTAATACAGTACGAACATTCTTAATGAATGTTATTGAAGAATATATATATATCAATTATACTTAGCCTAGGCCATATAAGACCGTTAATGGCTTTTAGGGTTTGGACCTAGTCCATCACCTTTTTGACAGAGGATCAAAATGTCACATCTGTCTTGATCATATTGATAATTTTAGATAGCTTGAAAGCTTGTCACAAGGATATTGGAGAAGAGTAATTCCTAATAGATATAAAATATCCATCTAAGATTGTTAAAGCAATCTCTAAAGTATCATCGGCCAATTCTACCTCGCATTATATATCTAGAGTCCTAATCAGGCTGATACAACCGTTTACAACATTTATTATCCACAATAGACTTATCTGCGTCAGAATTAACAAATTCCCGCATAAACTTCATTGATAAGGAAAGGTACCTGTTATGTCGTCATCATTCTGTACCATCTCCAGGGCGTTCATTTGAAGGACTCACGCGTTTGTTTTCTTAGCCTCTTCATGCTTCTTCTGATTCCTAGGGCAGTTAGTCTTGATGTGCCCCTTTTCGTTGCAACCGTAACAAGTTGCGTCCTCCAACTTCTTGCATTCCAAGGTTTTATGCTCCTTGGACTTGCAGATTCCACAAGGTAGAGGCTGAGATTCAAATCTGCATTTCCCGAGGTGGTATTTCCTACAGGTTTTGCATCTGGTCTTTTCACCCGACTGCTGGTTGTCATTCTTAAACCCGGAACTCTCCTTATAATCAGAGTTCCCCTCTTTCTTCTTATCGGAGCGATGAGAATCCTCATCCTCTCTTTTACGCTTTCCACCTTTGGAGGCTTCGGCAGCCTTGTTTCTGACCACATCGAGTATGAGAGATAGCGACAGATTTTCCGCTGACCTGAATGTAGTAGGTCTCGATGCTTTCACACTTGCCTTTATTTCTGGGGCTAGACCCCCAATAAAGCGAGCTATATGCTTTGATTCCGGTGTGATCAAGTAAGGAACCAATCGAGACATGGTATTGAAACTTGTAAGATATGCTTGACAATCTAAGTTCTTCATGACTAATGTCAAGAAATCAGTCTCAATTTTCTCAACTTCATGTCGAGGACAGTAATTTTCTTTGATAAGAGCAACGAACTGATCCCAAGTCAGGTTGTACAAAGGGATCTTCCCTGTAGCTTGGATCAGTGACCTCCACCAAGCTAGAGCTTCTCCTTTAAAAGATTGTGAAACAAACTTCACAATGTCTTGCTCTGCACATCCACTAATATCAACAACGGTGTCCATCTCATCGAGCCACGTCATGCAGTCGATGGCTCCCTTTTCTCCTGTGAAGTCTCTGGGCTTGCAGGAGACAAAATATTTATACGAACAGGTTTTAACATGTGGCTCTTGATTAAGCACAACCTGTCTAGACGGAACACTCCTCTGGTTTGACGAGTTATGAGCATCGTCCTCCTTTGATTCGTGTGATTTAGAAGGGGGCCTACTATGAGCCACATATAGAGTCTTAGAGTGTGTATCACTTGATTCATTATATTGTCTGTCAAGAGCTCGAGTAACAGCATTATCTATTAATGCCTGTAGTTCCGCACCAGTTATATTAACTCTGGTAGCATCATTATTTTCGCTCGGGTGGCTGCTAACCTCAACTGATCCAGCCATGTAGCTTGATTGCTACATAAATATTAACAATGATTTATTCAGAGGCTATTATGGAATCATCATTTTTGACAATTCATTAACCATGGTAATATAAACCATATTGGTTAATTTGTTACTTATATTAGTATTTTCATTATAATTTTATCCTAGTATATAAAACATTAAGGATATTAAAGTGGCACAACAGGCCTAATCACAAGGATAGTTTTAATATTTATAAGCCACGATTTTAGAGAATCGAGGTATTAAGGTTTGAACATAGTTCGTTACCCTTTTTTTTAACAGGGAGTCTATTTTGGAACCATCATCTTCGATGATTCATTAACCATTGTATTAATAGACCATTCTTGGTTAATTTGATAATCAGGTTTATTTTAAATTATACTCAATCCAGCTATAAGCTATTAATGATATTGAAATGGCACAAAAGGCCTTGTCACGAGGACAGTTATGGATTTATAAGCCATGATCTTATAGGATCGAAGCATTAAAGTTCGAACGTAATTCATTACCTTTCCTGACAGAGAGTCAAAGGCTGTAACTGTCTTTTATCTTTTAGGACAATAGATATGGCCCGTAGGCATTTCATCACTCTAGGGATGCTTATGATATGATCATCTTATCTGATGATATTAGTCAAGATCGCATTGATCATACAGACTATTATGCTTGGACGTAGTCCAACATCTTTAGACAGGGGGTCAAAGACCACCACGGTCGTTGTCTTATCGGACAACAAGTTTAGCCCGTAGGCACTTCATCACTAATGGATGTTTATAATATGATCATCTTTATTTGATGATTTAAGCCATGATTTCTAAATCACTAGGCTAGATAAGGGGTTGGAATTTCCCAATATAAAGATGACAAGTGTGATTTTATCGCATCACTGTTGTCAGGAGTGTTAACATATTTTCAGATGTTAACAAGAATCTGAATCTCTTTTAAACAGGTTTTACCATCATAGCTAGGTCTTTAATGACATTCCAGCTAGGTTATACCCTTTAAGATTCTTTTTAATATATACACCGGTAGATCAATTATGAAAAGGAATAATAATTTGATTTATTTCATATATTATATCCATATATAATGATAAAAATGAAATTTTGATAAAATATTCCAATGATTCTTAAAGGAAGTACAGAATTGCCCTAAGCAGGACTTAAAAGAAATAATGTTGTCCATGAAGGGACTAGAAAATAAATATGTCCTTATAAGGACTACTAAGGAAACGATCTTCAGCAAAAGGAGTTTCTTCTTTACTTTATTTCTGAATGTTTTCTCCTTGGTTGCATGTTTATCCTAGCCGCGGTACGAAGCTCGGCATTTCTAGGCTTCGGATAGGGAGAATTTCCATTACGGCTTCTTTGCTTGGTGACATATTCAAAATATATAAAATCGGGAAGCAATAGTTTTTCAGATTAGGATGAGAGTATTCCTATGTTAAGTCTAGACTCAGAAGGCCAAGGAATGTGCTACCGTATCATTGAGATTAAACACAAAAGGCTAGTGTTTAATTCACTCAATGTTGGCTCTGATACCAACCTGTCACACCCCGATATTTCCACGTTTTACCGGTGGGCTCGGTGGGGAGTACCGTGACGTAGTTGATATCGCCATAGTCAAACAACACAATTTAAAGCACAGCGGAAGCAAAAGATAAATACATAACAACCGAATCAAAAGTAACATCAGATATTACAAACGGGTTGTAAGATGGATCCACTGGCGGATCTTAAAACATAAACATAAACATTGTTCAACAGACTTTAGACGCCTAGAACTTGCAAGATTCCTTATTAACGCCCTGAGCTTCCAGCCAATTACGTTCAGTACCTGTCACTTAACCTTTTTGGAAAATACGTCAGTTTACACTGGTAAATACAATTAACCGACTCATTTTAAAAAGAGTTTAAGAAAATTGATTTAGATGCACCAGGCACAAAAATATCTTTTATAACTTGGGACAATTGTACAAAAATAATCTTGTATACTGATTTACATGTTCGTTATACGTTCAGGGCCCGATGTAGAAACCGAGTCAAGATTAACAGACACGCCACAAGTATAGGCCCACAAGAGAGTGAGATACTGTTTCCCTTATGCAACTGTCAGGTGTATGCCTACACCCCGTGCTTAAGACGTGGCCATTTTATATAATGATGCCAAGGATATCTGGGACATGGTCATTAACCCCTAAAGGCTTTTATTTCAAACAATACAGATTAAAACGGGTTACCTCAATAATTTAATCACAATACGATTAAACATTCAATACCCGACCAAGCGGTATTATTATAATACCGCATCCCAAGCCCGTATAGGGAAAATAAGTTAAGAGTATTTACATGAGCAAAATATAATTTTACCCTCAGCCGTATATCAATCAGTAAGCACAAGTACCTCTACTGGGGCTCTCAATCTAGAACGAAGGTTTTATTAACCTATTAGATTCCTAACGGGTCTTATTTAAGTTGAAACTTAGACCGGTTAGTTTTAAGGAAAGGTTTACGGTTCAAAACGCAAGATTAAGCGAAGACCGGATTAGAATATGGTTTAGACCCGACAAGCTTGGATACTTGTTTAATATGGGCAAACTAAACACATTCTGGAATTTGAGATGAAAATGATAAGGTTTGACCCGTTTCGGTCAATTTATGCAAACTAGTTACATAAACCGATCCGGACACGAATAACGCATAACGGGTAACCAAATGAGTCATGAACAGGTTTCCTAAGTTAATATGTTTTAAATATGTTGTGATATCAGTAGGATACCTTCTATTATGCCCAAAACGAGTTTAATCTCAAATTAAGCCCCGTAGGGGTATTTTGGTCATTTTAAAGATTATAAAAGAGATTAAATATAATTCTGAGGTTCGGGTCTGAAATAAACAGTAAAACTACTTAATTTAAATGAGTTATATCAGTTGGCGGTAAGTCTTATATGACAAGAATGAATCTAACCCATACTATACGTTTAGAACGCGTAAAAAGTCGTTTTAAGCGATTTCCGGGTTATAATAGGAAATCTGAGTTTCCTGATCAGTTTATAAAGTTCAAAATACTTCATTTATCATATAAAATCAGTAGCAAAAGACTTGGTATCAAAATGTTATGTAAAACTCATTTTATAATCAGAAAGGGTATAATCGGCAATTACCGAATCAGGGCAATAACCCTATGTTATGATCAGTTTAAAAATAATTAAAAATCTTCAAAAATCCCAAAATATTATATCACATCAGTGGGTAAAAGGTTTGGTGTCAAAAATCGGGTTTAGATAGGCTTTATGCTAATTACGCCGTTTAATTAATAAAAAGCTTTTTAAGTACGCTATTGAGCATAACTCCTAATCTAGACCTCGAACTGATGTGAAATTTTAGGGACATGTTTATAAATCAGTAGAAAAGATTATTGTCCTCTCACATTTCCAAAATTCTCGTTTTAAGGTCAAATGGGCATTATGGTCAACATTAAGCAATTGACGAAAACGTGTAAATGAATCGGACAATCAACGAGCCAATCACAGAGGGTTATACTATCATATAACCTGGTCCTAATGAAGCTCTAAGGCATTTCTAAATCATGCTAAAATGGGTCAGAACTAAAAGTCAAAGCAGTGGTCAATTTATGCGACTTTCGGTTCTGAACCGGTCCTAAACTGAAAATTGTCGGGTCGAACATGCTTAGACATGTTCTTACATTTATTACCAAGCTATACGAGTGATAAAACAGGTTGCACGTCTTCTACATTGCTAATTGCGTGTTAATTTAAAATTAAGTTTCTGTTGACTTTTTCGGATTAAGTTTGACCCGACATTTGACCTAGTTAGAGCGGGAATCAGAGGGTGCCCTTTTAAGGGTTTATTACCCACATAATTACCAACTTATAACTACTTTCAATTTGACTAATCATTGGACCATTAGTGATTAATTGTTAAGTCAAACCTTAATTACGATGGTTTGACTTTGAGCTATTAAACTAAGTAAAATTGAATTAAGAAAGGTTAAGGACGCTTACCGAAGTACTAAGTATGACTAAAGATGCTTAGGACTGCTCTTGTGCTCCAGGTAGTTCCAGAAATGAAGTTATGAATGAGTGCAAAAATGTTGCAAACAAGGACTCCTTATATAGTGAGTTTAATCTCACTAGATCATGCCAAACAAGTCTAGGATTGGTCCAAGATGCTTACAAGTGTTCCTAGTGCCTAAAAAACTTGTTTGTGCAGCCCATGGTATTGAAAACAAGCCATCTAAGTCGGTTAAACGGGCTGAACAGACACCTGTGCATGTTTTCTATATCTAGAGGTCTCAGGCGGGCCGCGTAAGAATTGGGTGAGGCCTTACGCGGCCCGCGAGATGGTGAGCTCCGGTCAACAAGTTTCCAATTATTGCATTTTTAGTCCCTGGTCCTTCTAAAAGTTGTTTTAACCTTTCTTTTTGCACTATAAGCCCTCTAAATTGATTTATAAGGACTCCAAGACATAACCAATCTTTGTGAAGTCCCCGGTCAGCTTTATGGTCACCCGAAAAGCCTTAGCTTTCGACGTTTACGCTTTTAACCCCTCGCATACGAATGTTAGCATAACTTTCTCATACGGAATCGAAACCTTGTGAAATTTTTACCACTTATTCTAGTGAGCATAATTAATCGTTACAAAGCTTTAGGTTCGCTAAACGGTCACTCAGAGATGTAAATTAAACATGTTGACCCTTTTAACCCTTGTGGTTTGTAATCTCTCACTTTCTTCCACAAACGGCTTCATACGATTTATAATTCATTCGTTTAAGGGTATAAACATCGTGTAGGGTTGTTGCAAGTTATATTTATCCGATGTTGACATTTTGAATCCTTTTACACACATGAATTCTTTGTTTGTCAACTTTAGTCCTTTTAACTAAATCCTTTACACGTTTAAAGTTCATGACACGTGTCGATATTATATTGGACATGAAATTTCGAGGTGTTATAGGAGGTTAATACTGCCCCTTATCCCGAAGCTTTGTTGGGACCATCTAAGAAAGTGGTAAACAAACGAGGCCCACAACAAGAAGAGATGTGGGAAATTTTTAAACAAGTCAAAATCAATTTACCACTCTTAGATGCAATTAAGCAAGTACGTTCATATGCTAAATACTTGAAAGATTTATGCACTCAAAAACGGACTCACAAGTTTCCTAAGAAACTTGATTTAACCGAAAATGTGAGTTCGATTCTTTCGGGTGCACTTCCACCAAAACTTCAAGATCCGGGGGGCGCCCATTATTTCAATACAAGTTGGTGAATTTAAAATGACCCGGGCACTTTTGGATCTTGGGGCAAGTGTGAGTATCTTACCGGGTAGTTTATACGACCAATATGATTTTGGTCCACTTCAAGTGTCGAACACCACCGTGGTGTTAGCCGACTTGACACCTAAACTACCCCGTGGGATAGTCACGGATGTAATAGTCAAGGTCGAGGACTTTTACTATCCGGTGGACTTTCTTGTATTAGATTATGTCTCTTTGGACCGAAGTAAGCAACCAACGGTGATCCTTGGTCGACCATTTTTGGCAACATCGAATGCCCAAATTAATTGCAAATCGGGCACGGTCGACATGACTTTTGGTAACTATCGGTTGCGGTTAAATGTCTTTTCGGGATTGACGGATCCTCTAGTCGGCGATGAATGCTATATGGCGGACATCGTTGACGAGTGTATACAACATTAGTGTCGAAGAGGAAAACACAATAGAGGAATGTTTCATGTTTGACAGGTTACAAGGAGAGATAAATCGAAGCATGAATGAAGGAGTGAAAGAGTTAGAGGTCATGGCGGCAAGGTAAGGAAGGACCACTTGGACACATCAAGTGGAAAGTCTTCCGAAAAGCATAGACACAAAGTTGAAGCCGTCATTGGAAGAGCCGCCGGTGCTAGAGTTGAAGGTGCTACCCAAGCATCTTAAGTATGCTTATGTGGGTGAAGGTAGCATGCTCCCGGTTATCATTGCATCTAACTTGACCGGGGAGCAAGAAGAAAAGTTGATGAAAGTCTTGGTCACTCATAGAGCCGCTATTAGGTGGACTATTACGGATTTGAAGGGAATTAGTCCCTCGGTGGTGATGCACAAGATCATCACGGAAGATGGTATGAGTCCTTCTCGCGACACCCAACGGAGACTAAATCCGAACATGCGAGAAGTGGTTAAGAAGGAAGTACTGAAGTGGCTAGATGCGGGTATCATATACCCTATCTCGGATAGCCAATGGGTAAGCCCGACACAAACAGCTCCTAAGAAAGCGGGCATTCAAGTCGTCACAAATGACGCAGGTGAAGAGGTCGCCACTCGGCCGGTAACCGGGTGGCGTATTTGTATTGACTATAGGAAGTTAAATGCTGCAACTTCCAAAGATCATTTCCTTTTGCCATTTATTGACCAAATTGTTGAAAAATTGGCCGGACAAAAATTTTTATTGTTTTCTGGATGGTTATTCCGGATACAATCAAATTGCTATACATCCGGAAGACCAAGCAAAGACTACTTTTACTTGTCCATACGGCACCTTAGCATTTAGGCGAATGCCCTTTGGACTTTGTAATGCCCCCGCCACCTTCCAAAGGTGTATGACGAGTATCTTTTCAGATATGGTGGGGGAGTCTTTGGAAATCTTCATGGATGATTTCTCAATATTTGGATCATCATTTGATACATGCCTCGACCAACTCGAAAAAGTTTTAAAAATATGTGTTGAGAAAAATCTTGTTTTGAGTTGGGAAAAGAGCCATTTTATGGTTCAAGAAGGGATTGTGTTGGGGCATGTCGTTTCGAGTCGTGGGATTGAGGTGGATAGAGCAAAAGTGCAAGTCATATCCACTTTGCCTTATCCCACAAGTGTTAAGGGTATTCGGTCGTTTTTGGGACACGCAGGGTTTTATAGGCCGTTCATAAAAAGCTTTAGTGATATAACAAAACCCCTATGCAATTTGTTGTTAAAGGATAAAACTTTTGATTTCGATAAAAATTGCCAAAATGCCTTTAACGTGTTAAAGAAGAAGTTGGTTGAGGCCCCAATCTTGCAATCACCGAATTGGTCTTTACCATTCGAAATTATGTGTGATGCAAGTGATTATGCGGTGGGGGCCGTATTAGGTCAAAGGGTGGACAAGAAACCGGTTGCCATTTACTACGCAAGTAAGACTCTCTCGGATGCACAATTAAACTATACAACTACCGAGAAAGAGCTACTTGCAGTGGTATATGCGTTGGATAAATTTCGTGCTTATATATGGGGTACTAAGGTCATTATTTATTCTGATCATTCTGCAGTTAGGTATCTCATGGACAAGAAGGATGCGAAGCCGAGGTTAATCCGATGGGTTCTCTTGCTACAAGAGTTTGATTTGGAAATTCGGGACAAGAAAGGGAATGAGAATGTGGTTGCGGACCACTTGTCCTGATTGGTTGTGGAGAGGATTCTTCCCGTGAAGAGATTAATGAGAACTTTCCAGATGAGCAAATTTTAAAGATTTCAATATTACCATGGTATGCTAATATTGTTAATTATTTGGTCACATGTGACTTGCCGGCTCATTGGGATAGAAGGAAGAGGTTGCACTTCCTTTCTCAAATCAAGTACTACACGTTGGAAGAACCGGACTTATTCAAGATATGTCCGGATCAAGTCGTTCGAAGATGCATACCCGACGAGGAGATTCCTAGCGTCTTGATGCACTTGCATTCATTTGCTTGTGGGGGCCATTTCAGTGGTCACAAAACCAGGCACAAAGTGCTCAATAGCGGTTTTTATTGGCCGACTATTTTTAAGGATGCTTTTAATTTCGCTAAGAACTGTGTAGAGTGTCAAAAGTTAGGGGGTATTTCTAAAAGGGATGAAATGCCCATGCAACCGATCCTCATTGTAGTTATTTTTGATGTGTGGGGGATCGATTTCATGGGCCCATTCCCTAATTCGCATGGCAACCTATACATCTTGGTGGCGGTCGATTATGTATCCAAGTGGGTCGAAGCGATTGCCACCAAGACGAACGACCATACCGTTGTTTGCAATTTTGTACAAACAAACATAATTTCTAGATTTGGGATTCCTTGAGTGATCATTAGTGATGGGGGATCCCACTTTTAGAATTTTAACTTTGGCAAACTCTTGAAACGGTATGGTGTTGACCATCGAATTGCTACCCCTTACCACCCACAAACAAGTGGTCAAGTGGAGGTTTCCAATAGGCAAATAAAATAAATTTTTCAAAAGACCGTTCGACCCGACCGAAAGGATTGGTCGACGAAGTTGAATGATGCTTTATGGGCTTATAGAATGGCTCATAAAACACCTATTAGAACTACACCTTATCGCTTAGTTTATGGGCGAAATTGCCATTTACCAGTTGAGCTTGTGCATCGTGCTTGGTGGGCTATAAAAGAGGTTAACATGAAATATGATGATGCAGGAAAAGAGCGAAAGTTAAAGCTTTGCGAGTTGGAGGAGCTTAGGGAAGAAGCGTACGAGTGCGCCTAAAAATACAAGGATGATATGAAGAGGGCACATGACGCGAATTAAAGCCGAAGGAGTTTGAAGTGGGTCAAAAGGTTTGGCTCTACAATTCACGGCTCAAATACTTCCCCGGAAAGCTCAAGAGTAAATGGATGGGCCCGTACGTAATTACACGGGTCGGAAAGCTTGGAGATGTTACAATCAAGGACCCGAAGGATGGGTCGAAGTAAACGGTTAATGGGCATCACCTTAAACCGTTCCTTGATGGTAACAATGAGAAAAAAGATGAGAATGTGGAGTTGGTGAACTTCGTGGTAAGTGTGCCAACTTCTGAGGTCAACTGAAAGGACCGGTAATGAATTTTGTAAAGTTATGTACATGCGATTTAATTGTTTGAGTATTTTTGTGATTAACCGTTCTCGTTCTATACTAACCTTTGTAATTGTGTGAAGTCCGGACATCATAAATGGGTTTTGAAGACAAAAGGTATGTTTTTAGACATAGTTGTGTGTATTAGGGACAATACACGACTTTTCGGGGGGTGGTAGGGCCGTTAACGGTTTCCGCGTTTTTTAAAATGTAACTTATAAAAATTTACAAAAAGAATTTTAATATTTTTTAGGAATTTTATATGTATATAAAACCGGTGCTTGTAATTGTTTAATTTGATGTTTTTACGCAAGTTTTAATTTCGAATAGCCTACTTTTGATTAGATACTTGTTTTGCAGGTCTAGCGGAGTTAAAGGAGCTTTTTGGGAGCTTTACAGGTCACCGGAATGAAAAACGAACCACCGGGAAGCGAAACGGGTCAACCGGGAGCAAGGAATGCGAAAAAACAAAGATTCGGACTTGGGGGCACCGTCGCGATATGGGCCATCGCAGACGGCTGGTGTAAACTCCCGTCGCCAAAATTGTTCGTAGACAGCAACATTGGCCGTCGGCCGGATTTAAGAAAGCATACACCGTCGCCGACGGCCTGAAGCCCCGTCGGCGACGGCTTCCCGATTTTTCCGACACGAATTCTTGGTTTTCTTGGGTTTGGAATGATCTAAAAAGGTCTTGGACCATCAATTCGGGGGGTTACACTTTCTTTGAAGTTTGAAACATATCTTGGAGCCATTATCATCCATCTTATCATCTACCACTTCACCTACCATCATCTTTACAACCCAAATCAAGAACAGAATCATTATCATTCTTGATTCCAAACCCTGGTTCCATAAATTCATTCATCCGTTCATCATCATCACCTACCCAAAACCCTAAACCTCATCATCCATCATCCTCAAGGTTTCAAGATGTTCAACTTCGAGTTCTCAATTTCCGGTGCTAGCGTTCGTTCTTCCATGAGTGGCTAATTTCTTGAAGGTTCACCCCGGTGTAGACTTTTGTAAGAGTTAGGGTTATTATATCTTGATGTTTGCTTTGTGACAACTTGATTTACATTTGAATCTTTAGACAATTGTCCTACGTTTGTATTGAATTTGTGAATTGTCGAGTGAATGATTAAATTTGACTTTGTGAAACGAATACACGTATTTATGCCTTGTCTTTTGATAGGATTTGCTAGTCCAAAGTAACGAAGTGCATCGTGGTCCGTTGTCTATGACGTTGATAGCGATTGGCACCTAAGCTTTGTGATTGTGACCTGTTACTGAATTATTTCTAGTAAAGCAAATTAAAACACATAGTAACCCTAAGTCTTGCATTTGTTGAAACCAGGTGTGAGCCTTGTTTTCTTATTATTGTTCAAACAATCAATTTCATTTCTTGCAAGTTGTTAATCATTAGTAGTTAATCCATTCAATCATTTTAGTAATTTTACTTCACATCTTTCAATCAAACAAAAATATACAAAAAAACAAGATAGCAAGCTTCATAAATTGTGACTCATATTTCAATTCAATCAAATCCACTCGCAAACCACATACTCTTCGTGGTTCGACCCCTTGCTACCACTAACTATTTGTTAAAGGTAATTTGGGACTATAAATTTTATCTTTGACCGGAGCGCGACACTCCGATCATGGTCTCGTGAGTAGAATCCAGATCTTGAACTAGTACATCACCGCGAATGAGTAGAAGACTAGAACTAGGTCCGATTCTATCGGTTTTGAGTGCATTGAGTGTAAAAGAGTTGAAAGGAAGTTAGAAACCATCTTTCAATCCTTTCTCACTATGTTTATGTTTAGATCTATGCAAGATCTTCGTGTGTTTGTGTGGAAATCGGTTAGATCTAAGTTGTTCTTGGTGGATTGAGGTCAAAACATGAAGTTCTTCAAGAACCCATGATGACGTCATCCTAGAACACCTCAAATCTAGTGATTTCACGGTTAAAAGTTAAGATTCAAAAGATAGAAAGGTGTAGGAGTGCGTCTAGATTAAGAAAGTACAAGATTTAGGACGAGATCTTACCGGAATCGAGAGAAATCGAAGAAAAGGTGAGGAGAGCGTGTTGGTCGGACGTCACCTGCCAAAAGTAGTAAGTTTGAGAGTGATAAGGGGTATTTATAGAGTTACCCAAAGAGGAAAGTGTTGACCGGTCGGATGGCACCTCGCCCGGGTGGCTTATCCGGTCGGATGTCATCTCGGTCGGATGGCACCCAATCAAGTGACCGCCCGGTCGGATGGCAATCCGGCCGGATGGCACTTGGTTCGAGTGCGCGGCGCGACGATTTTTGCTGTTTCGATTTCGATTGTGATCGATGCGATGCGATAGATTTCCTAGTCAAATTACTTTTAATCCCAACCACTCATATCTTGCGCTATCTCTTCTCCACTAATTATCATAATTCGATTTCGATTGAGTTCGACTGCGATTCGAGTTTCGATTGCGTTTCGATTGATTACCATAACATAACATAAATAAACATGCACAAGTAACACATAAGGCACACACACACGTATAACAATAACCAAAATGCGTAGTTCGAGTTGCGAGTGCGATTTGATGTCGATTAGATTAGCATAGTTTGATTATCATTTAGTTACCTTTATCGCATTGTTACTTCCTATAGTTCACAGTCGTAGGTCGATTGAATAGCGAGTAACATACGTCGATTATTGCAATTACAGACACTTACTCCACATAATAGCTAAAATAAAAGAAATCTACTACAAGTCAGTCGCGTGATCAGTCGTTGACTTTGACATTGACTTCAAAAAAACACGGGGTGTTACAGCCTCCCCTAGTTGAGGGAATTTCGTCCCGAAATTAGTTCGAAGCCGTAACAAATAACTGTGGGTACTTCGCCTTCATGTCGCTTTCGAGTTCCCAAGTGAACTCTGCGCCTCGTTTGCCTTCCCATCGGACTTTCACAATAGGAATGCGCGAGCGTCTGAGCTGCTTGGTTTGGCGATCCATGATTTCGATAGGCTTCTCCACGAAGTGTAGTGTTTCGTTCACTTGAAGATCCTCCAATGGAACATGTAAGTCGTGGTCGGCCAGGCATTTTCTGAGGTTTGAGACGTGGAAAGTCGGGTGGACGTTACTAAGTTCCTCCGGTAGTTCGAGTCTGTAAGCCACTTTGCCGATCCTTTCCAGAATCTTAAAGGGCCCAACGTACCGAGGCGCGAGCTTTCCTTTCTTGCCGAATCGGACCACACCCTTCCAAGGTGAAACCTTTAGGAGTACGTAGTCACCAACGTCAAATTCAAGGGGCTTGCGTCGTCTATCGGCGTAACTTTTCTGACGATTCCGAGCTTTCGTTAGATTGTCTCGAATTTGGAAAATTTTGTATGCCGTTTCTTGTAATAGCTCGGGACCGGTTAATTGCGAGTGACCGATCTCGTGCCACACAATAGGCGATCGACATCTTCTTCCATATAAAGCCTTGAATGGTGCCATTTGGATGCTGGAATGATAACTGTTGTTATACGAGAATTCGACTAACGGAAGGTATTTATCCCAATTACCACCGAAGTCTATGACACACGAACGGAGCATGTCTTCAAGAGTACGCATCGTTCTTTCAGTCTGACCGTCGGTTTGAGGGTGGAATGCGGTACTTAGATTAAGCGATGTACCGAGAGCCGTTTGAAACGTTTCCCACAGTCGCGAGGTAAACCGAGCATCACGGTCAGAGATGATGTCGTGAGGCGTCCCGTGATTATAAATGATCCCGTCGGTGTAGATTCGGGCTAATCGTTCTACCTTGTAGTCTTCCCGTATTGGCAAAAAGTGAGCTGATTTGGTCAAACGGTCAATAACAACCCAGATGTTGTCATGACCTGATGACGTGTGCGGAAGCTTTGTTATGAAGTCCATAGCTATACTCTCCCACTTCCATATAGGGATCGGTGGTTGTTCGAGTAAGCCAGAGGGTCTTTGATGTTCGGCCTTAACCCTTGCACAAGTCAGGCACTTCCCAACATAGAGAGCAATATCCCTTTTCATGCCCGGCCACCAGTACTTTTAGTGAAGATCCTGGTACATTTTGTCGGCACCAGGATGAATAGAATACCGGGATTTGTGGGCTTCGTCCATCAAGATCTGTTGCAAATCGGTCCGTTTAGGGATCCAAATTCGGTCCAGAAAGTGGAATATCCCATTTGATTTACTCACAAGCTGGGCTCCATCATGATAGATTCGTTCCTTCTTCAAAGTGCGTTCGTTAAAACAGGCATGTTGGGCTTCGCGGATGAGAGCTTCAAGATCGTATTGGGCTTGGACATTGCGAGTGCTGAGAAAATAACTCCGTCTGCTGAGTGCGTCGGCAACAACATTTGCCTTACCTTGGTGATAATGAATCTCACAGTTGTAATCGTTGAGAAGTTCTACCCATCGGCGTTGATGCATGTTAAGTTCTTTCTGATCAAAGATATGTTGTAGGCTCCTATGATCGGTGAAGATCGTACACTTTGTACCATACAGGTAGTGTTGCCAAATCTTTATCGCAAAAACAACTGCGCCTAGATCGAGATCATGGGTTGTATAGTTCTTCTCGTGGATTTTGAGCTGACGAGATGCGTAAGCTATAACCTTGTCTCGTTGCATGAGAACACAACCAAGACCAAGGTTGGAAGCATCACAATAGACAATGAAATCGTTGTTTCCGTCGGGTAATGTGAGAACAGGAGCATTGCAAAGCATGTACTTGAGGGTTCGAAAGGCAGACTCTTGTTCAGTTCCCCAAACAAAAGGCTTGTGTTTATGCGTGAGAGCGGTAAGCGGCACAACGATCTTTGAGAATCATTCGATAAATCATCGGTAATAGCCCGCTAGTCAGAGAAAGGAACGTACTTCAGACGGGTTCTTAGGTGTAACCCAACTCTTAACGGCTTCAATCTTCGCGGGATCGACGTGAATACCTTGACTATTAACAATGTGTCACAGAAACTGAACTTCCTCCAACCAGAATTCACACTTGGAGAACTCGGCATAGAGTTGGTTCCCCTGGAGCAGCTCGAAAACCAAACGTAGATGTTGCGCGTATTCGGCTTTCGACTTGGAATAGATCAAGACATCGTCAATGAACACGATGACGAAACGGCCGAGATATGGTTTACACACGCGATTCATCAGATCCATGAAAACCGCAGGTGTGTTGGTTAAACCAAAAGGCATAACAACGAATTCGTAGTGACCGTATCGAGTACGAAACGCGGTTTTGGGTATATCCTCCTCTTGAATGCGTAGTTGGTGATATCCTGAGCGTAGGTCGATCTTCGAGAAACATGTAGCCCCTTGTAGCTGATCAAACAAATCGTCGATGCGAGGTAGGGGATAGCGTTTCTTGATAGTTAACTTATTCAATTCCCGATAGTCGATGCACATCCTGAACGACCCATCCTTCTTTTTGACGAAAAGGACTGGCGCGCCCCAAGGAGAGGTGCTCGGGCGAATGAAGCCTTTCTCAAGTAATTCCTGGAGTTGGTTTGAGAGTTCATGCATTTCGGACGGCGCGAGTCGGTAAGGAGCTTTGGAAATAGGGTTGGCTCCAGGAATGAGGTCGATACGAAAGTCGATATCATGACTTGGCGGTAGTCCGGGAAGATCTTCTGGAAAAACGTTAGGAAATTCTCGAACCACTGGGACATCTTTCACTTCTGTCTTTTCTTTCTTTTCCTTCTCTGCTACTACAATGTTAGCCAACAAAGTTCTGTATTCCTTGCGGAGATACTTGCTAGCTTGGACACATGACATGAGCTTGAGACCTTTCGAAGCAGTTTCACCATACACGCACAATAGATCACTATTCGCAAGCGAGAATCGAATCATCTTATCGAAGCACACAACTTCAGCATGGTTTTCGCGAAGAAAGTCCATGCCTACTATGACATCGAAACTTCCGAGTTGCATCGGGATAAGGTCGATTGGAAAGATGTGATTGTTGAGCTCAAGAGTACAATCACGAAGAACAGAATTAACGGCGACAGTTCTTCTGGTAGCGACTTCAACATCGAACGTCGAGGAAAGTTGGGAACGCTTACGACTAAGGAGCTTCTCGAATTCGAATGACACAAAGCAATTATCGGCTCTAGTATCAAATAAACACAAAGCATAAATACCATTCACAAGGAACGTGCCATTGACCACGTTGTTGTCAGCTTGGGCTTGGCGCACGTTGATGTTGAAAGTTCGTGCGCGTGCTGCTTGTTGCTGTTGTTGAGGCTGCTGCTGCTGGGGCTCTTGTCTCACAACCCTGTTTGGGCACATGTTGGCGAAATGGTTGGGATCGCCACATGCGAAGCAGGCTCTGACGTTGACCGCGGGTGCCGGAGTAGCTTGTTGACCCTGAGGAGCGATGAGTAGAGCTTGATGAGCAGGAGCTTGTCGAGCACAGCAGTTGGTAGTGAAATGGCCGTACATATTGCAATGAGCACAGAAACGGCAAGCGATGGTAGTCGGGTGGTGGTAGGTGCAGGTAGGGCAAAGCGGATGTGGCCCAGTGTATGCACGCTTGGCAAGCGGTGCATTTGCCACAGGCGCCGCCACTTGACGCTGTTGAGCTGGTACAGCTTGAATCGGTGCAGCAGTGATCGCACAGTTCTTGTTGCTGGAGCTGTTCTTTCTCTTGTTCTTCCTCTTGTTATTCGATGCGGTGGCAGTTTCAGCAGTTCGCGTGACGGTGGTAGCTTGATGCAGGTGATTTGAAGTTTTATCCCAGACACCAGCCTTGACCCGCTTGTCGTTGATTTCAGCGGCCAGTAGATAAGTCTCTTCAATCGTCTTAGTCTTAGCCGCTTGCACGAAATCTGCAACGCAGTCGGGCAAAGCTCGGATGTACTTCTTGATTGTGATATCTGGAGTCTTGACTTGGTCAGAGCAGATGATGCTGAGCTACTTGAAGCGAGCAGTGAGAGCAACGTTATCACCTTCCTTCTGCTTTATGTGCCAGAATTCATCTTCTAACTTTTGGCGCTCATGAGGAGCGCAGAATTCTTCCAGCATGACCTCCTTGAGTTCGTCCCACGACAGACCGTAGGCTGCATCGTTCCCTCATTTGTTTCTCTCGGCCGTCCACCAATCTAGTGCGCGGGACTGGAAGACGCCGGTAGCGTTTAGAGTACGGAGTTCGTCGGGGCAACCGCTCTGTCGTAGAGTAACCTCAATGGAATCAAACCATTGGAACAACGTTGTAGGACCTTCCTCGCCAGTGAATTCCTTTGACCCACAAGACTTGAATTGTTTGAAATTGAAGAGAGCTTTGGTGGTAGCTTTAGGAGCTTCGGTTCTCGACTCCTCAGATGATTTGCTGACGTTCTCATAAACATCACTCACGGCTTTTGCTACTTGTTTAGCGATGATAGCAGCAAGACGTTTGTCTCTCTTTTCTTGACGAGAAAGTGGTGTGTGACGGGATGATGGTCCAGCTGACATTGTCTGCAGCAGACATCGCCATAGGTCTCAGACACATCATAATCGAATCTCACCTCACACGTCTAATATTTACTAAAGCTCAGGAACATGACGTAACACTTATCGCATAAACACTTAGGCACACAATCACAGATTCACATAAACACAGAGCACATAAACACGTAAGCACGTAGAGCACAGAATCCACAAAGCAC
This sequence comes from Helianthus tuberosus, assembly GCA_030545235.1. Taxonomy (NCBI): domain Eukaryota; kingdom Viridiplantae; phylum Streptophyta; class Magnoliopsida; order Asterales; family Asteraceae; genus Helianthus; species Helianthus tuberosus. The sequence goes on along the minus strand of CM060354.1, from coordinate 62,316,728 downwards.
ATAATCACAAGAGGCTGTCAGAATGCAGAAACCTATCATTCACAATTCGCTAGCGTTCGAATATAGCGATCGCGTTTTAGTATATCGAGTAGTGTAGTATAAGCGTATATCATAGCATAAGGTCGTCCACAATTTAGCGATTTGTTAGCGTATTGAGATAGAAATGCAGTGCGAGTCGTGTGTGTCGATCGGAGTGAAAGAAAAAATCGAGTAAATCTCCAAAATTTAAACACATAAACAGGTAAACACACATACAAGCACATAAAATCGACGAATCATCAGAGTCAGCAATTGCGGGCTCAGAATCGAAACACATAAAAATTGAGAAATAGATTGTCTGCGGCTATTAGACTTCGACGACCCAAAGTGGTTCGACTATTCACAAAGACTTGTGGTGCACATTTGACAGTCAGGACAGTGCCTTTGCCTTGATTCTTGGGCGTTGGGCACGCATCCCGTTAGTCGTATCGTGACTTCAGGTCGTTAGAGTCCGTCGAGACTTTGGTGAGAGTTTTGGAAAATGAGCGAAACAAGTCATCAAGGTTAGGGTTTCACCCCTAGCTTAACAACTTCATTCCTGTTTTTAATAAAATATAGGAGATTATTCATCAAAATACGGATTTCACTCCTGATTTGGCATAATTCTCCCCGTTGTAGATAAAATGCGGGTTGGTCAAGCAATTTTAGTCGAGAGTTTGCGGTTTTCACACCTAATCTCGACTTAATCGCTTATTCATAGTCAAAATTCGAGTGCAGTGATAGTGTAGCATAAGCGAGGATAGCGAGAAATAAGCTCGTACATAATCCCTACCGGATATGTAGAAGTCGGTCTTGTTGGTTCCTAACTATAGACTAGGTATCTAAGACATCGACCCAGACTAGGTCGTGTCTTGCCTAATTCCCTATAGTTATGGCTCTCATACCAATCTGTCACACCCCAACCGATGGCGGAAACATCAAGGCATGGCACTGAGCGAAACAGATTGTCCAGAAGTTTCCATAACAATTATCATTACCAATCAATTTAAAATAACATGTCCCATACCATGTCTCAAAAGGTAAACAAATTATTACAGACAAAATCTAGGCAAATAGTTCTATTCCGACAACTCAGATTTAAATAGAGCAATTGTTTATCTTCTTCTAGAGACCCTTGATTTAATTTGTACAGACAACTATTTGTTGGCCTCTAGAGCCTTATTCTAGCCTCGATTTCCTAGCAGACGTGCATCCTAAGCACCTGTCACATACGTTAAAATAAAAGTCAATGCACATAGTGTAAAGGCGAGCATACAAGTTTGATAATAGCATATAGAGTTCGAATTCGTTTACGCATAACCAGCACGTACACATAGTGAAACGAGGCATGTTAGTTATCGACATAGATCCATCGATACCAATGACTGCGGGTTGACTGCCTGAGGCAGTTCGCAATACATGATTACCACCGTAATCCATGCAAGTAATTGTCCTTAACAACCCCCGCGACTGGGTGCTAAGGCAGGTAGACAGCATTCCATGTGTAAACATAACAAACAAGCATTCATAAGCCACGTATATGTAACAACCCTCGGTAAAACCAACACTCTCATAATATTTTTGACACCCTATTATATCTTAAAATATTCTTATATGTCTTATATTATACCCCGTATGTGAAAACCGAGCCCGAAATATGTTATAGTTTATAAAATAAATTAAAAACATGAAATATTAAGCTGAGGCGGGCCGCGTAGACCCACCCCAACAGTTCACGCGGGCGGTATCAATGCTGGAACTGACTCCGCTGAATTCCTTAGTTCAAGCGGGCTGCGTAAAAGATCGACCAAGTCGACGCGGACCGCGAGAGATCATGAAACGCGGAGACATCCCAGGCCGACACGTGTCGACATCGTGGCGGGTCTACTTGGTGACCGGGCTAAGCTATATGTTGACCAGGGTTGACGCGGGCCTCGTAACCCTGGCCTGTTCTTTACACAGGCCGCGTGAAGACCAGAAATCAGCACTATAAATAGAAAGTATCAGTTTTCGTTTTCCGTTGCTCCACTTCATTCTCAATCTCGAATTTCTGAAATATTAGGCATAATATTTGGGTAGTATACCCCTAATTAGCGAGGTTCTGCTCCGTTGTAAGTATTATAACCCTAGTTTCGTAATAGTTACGCTGCCCGATTGATTTAGGGTTCCGTAATAACTATCGTGGTTCTGCCCGACGTAGTTATTGGAATGCCGTCTCGGGGAGGGTATCATTAATATTTTCAAAGGGTTATGATACTAACCAATGTACATTTGTATAAATTATAGATTATATCCAGGAAATCCTTACGCGAAGTCTAAGATAGCAATGTGAGTTTATCCTCTTTTTGTTAACCTTTTTGGAATATTTTACAAAACCTTAATTGTTTTACAATGTGATTAAGCAATGATTGAGTCTTTGTAGTTCTTCAATTACTGCCGGTATTATGGGGTTTTGTATACAAAATTTATTACTTGCGAGTAGTAAGTCGGAATGACAGTACGTTACCATTGGACAACGAATTAGCCAATGTGTAATATGACCCACAAGTCAAGGATTGACAGTACTGAATGAGTAATTGTGTAGAAATAAACAATGTAATCGCTCTCAATACTGTGTTAATTGATAAAATGTTTCTTGATTAAACTGGGATTCACTCACCAGTATTTCCCGCTGACAAAATATTTTTAAAACATGTTTCAGGTAACACAATGTGAAAGCCAACTGGGAAAAAGCCAGCTCGAGAGCACTGACGGCTTGGAAAATAAGTGGCTATAAAATTTATCTAATAAACGATGTTTTAAATTCAATAAAATAGGGTTGTCCCTATAAATGTATTGTAATAAGAAACTTGGGTTTTGCCCATGTTTTTATTAATATCAATTATGGTGGTTTTACTCTGATAAACATTTCCTAACTACGGTCCTGATGCAAATTCCGCTGCCAAATTAACGAAACCTGATACCACCACCATTGAGTTCGCTTCCGCCCGTTCCCGGGAAAGATAAGGGATCGGGGGTTGCGACAGAAGGTGGTATCAGAGCCTAGCCACTGGTCTGAGCCAAAGAAGTGTTCTGCTGACACTTAAATTCTATATTTTGTGTTAGGAAATAAATTACAGAAATACGTGCATAACTGTAATTATGTGTTATGTGTTATTTGACTATTTGTTAGTTTACAGTATGAGTAATCAAGGACCCTCAGACGTGAATCGTCAGTTATCTGATTCACCTAGGAGTGAAGGTACATCATCACAGCCTGCCCTTTCAGGGTATTCTGCTGATCAGGAGGAAGGAATATTTGCCTTTAGAGCTCAATCTGAAGAGCCATTTCCTAATAAGAAACGAGGATGGTTCAGTAAAGAAGCTTTTGCTCGTAGGAAAAGAATGCGAAAATTGCAACAGCAAAGGGCTTTAGCAGCTATTAAGCGAGAGACAGATGCTCATACTCAAGATATGCTTAATAGAAGTCTAGCTAATTTCCATATCCTAGCTACAACTGCTGCTGACCCAAGTCTGGAACAACTAGTAGCCCCACAACCACAAAACCCAGAACAACCCATGGAGATAGAAAATCCTGACAACCAAGTGGAGATGCACGACTTTAACCCAGAAGAAATCCCTAGGGTACCTGCACCGAACCCCCTAGACCCGAATTACGACCCCTGGTGGGACGACAATAGGGACTTTGTGCAACGTTACCCTATCCAGGAATATCCACACATACAGAACATAGAAGCCTACCCAGGTATGGACCCTTTAGATCCCTATTACCAAGATGATTATATTAGGGAGATATGAGAGGATCCTTACCAATTTCATGAACTGTCACCCCCATATCAGGAACCCGCACCCCAGATTCCAAACCCAGTCCGAGAACCTGCACCCCCAATGAGTGCAGAAAACGTCCAAGAACTTAGGACTTTTGGGGAGGAAATTTTAGAAAGCAGTGAGAGAATGCGTCAGGTGGGAGAGCGTCTCGTATGGAAATACGATGAGCGCAATATGGATTTTTGGATAAATCCATATCCGTGAATGTGAATGGAGGAAATGGTAGTAATAATAATAATAATAATAATAAAATAAAAATAAAATAAAATACGTGTATACGGATGCATATTACTATTAGTGTGATTCTGTTTCTGTTGGTATTGTAATTTTTATTTCAGTACTAGTATGTAATAGATGCATAATAGTATATGAATAGAGTAAAAGTAGCAATGATCTACGTTTTTAGCTAGATTGTGTGTCATGTGAGTAACTATATTACTTACTATCTTGTGATATTAATATGGGGTAAATGTTTAAAATTCAGATGGCCGATGAAGGAAATCAAGGAAATTTGAATAATGATAACCAGAGTAACATTAACGTGGTTAATGAAAATCCAAGCATCAATAACAATGGAAATCAAGTGGATAATAGTGCTATCCAACACATAGTGGCACAAGGAATTATAGATGCAATGCCATTTATTCTTCAAACTGTTAAGGATGCTGATAATAAAAGTAAACATAGCAGTAAGCGACCAATCGAACCAGAAAACAGCGTGAACAATGGACCTATACTTCAAATGCCTATTCCCAAAAGAAGAAGAACCGTGTCTTACGGTTGTTCTTATAAAGAATTCTGGTCTTGTAAACCAATGGAATTCTCATGCAACGAAGGGGCCATTGCAACCTTACGCTGGATAGAAAAGACTGAGGCAGTCTTAAGGATAACCAAGTGTGCTGAAGAAGATAAAATATTGTTTGCTTCTAATCTGTTTAAGAATTCAGCGCTAGAATGGTGGAACACTATCCTCCAAACAAGAGGAAGTGATAGAACCTACAATATGGAATGGGAAGAATTTAAGAACAAAGTAGAAAGAAAATTCTGCCCACCCAATGAAAAGGAACAGATAGCAAACAAATTCCTAAACCTTAGGATGACTGGTGTGGATAGTAAGGGATACACTAAAATATTCTTTGAATATGCCAGAATAGTGCCAACTCTTGCTTCACCAGAACCAGTGTTAATTTCCCGTTATATTTGGGGATTAATTGGGGAAATAAAACACGTAGTCAAGGCAGCTAGACCTCAAACCATAGAAGAAGATGTAGAACTAGCCAATACCTTGACAGATGAATTAGTCCGTACCCGAGAAGAGGATCAAAGAAGGAACCTAACCCAAAAGCTCACACAAGAATTTCGTTCTGGAAATTTTAATCGTGGGAAAAATATAGGTTCTACCTCTACACCTTACTGTAGGAATTGCAAAAGAAAGCATTCAGGAAGATGCTCTATATACTGTAACTTTTGCAAAATATCGGGACACAAGGAAGAAGACTGCAGAAAGAAAAACAACAGGATATGCTACAACTGCGGAGGACAAGGCCATATCAAGCCTAATTGCCCAAAATTAGCTCCAGCTGCAGACAACAAGAATACTAAAAATGCTAGAGCATTTGTTCTGACTGCAGATGAAGCCAAGATGATTCCAGATGTCATAGCTGGTACGTTTTTAGTTAATGATGTCTTTGCTAAAGTATTATTTGACTCTGGTGCAAACCAAAGTTTTATTAATACATCATTTTGCAAAATTCTAAATCAGTCATTAACTAAACTACCACAAGAATGTCTAGTAGAAACAGCTAATGGAGAAACCGTTAGGATTTCTGAAATCTTGCAGGGAGCATGCATAGAAATTTTGAATCAGAAATTTATAGCAAACCTATATCCCATGAATCTGGCAGGATTTGATGTTGTTTTAGGAATGGATTGGTTGATAGCCAATAAAGCCAATATTTTATGTGATCAAAAGTCAATTCAAGTAAATTCACCAAAAGGTAAAACGATCACAATTAAAGGAGATAAGCCCTCTAGATCCACAAAATTTATATCTGTGATGAAAACTGCAAGTTATATAAGAAAAGGTTCTATAGTGTATTTGATTTCTATAATCACTAACACTAAAGGAAAAGAACTAAAAGATATTCCAATAGTATCTCAGTTTTCAGATGTCTTTCCAGAATAATTACCAGGACTACCGCCAGACAGAGAAGTGGAATTTAGAATTCATTTGATACCAGGAACATCACCAATTGCCAAAGCACCTTACTGATTGGCACCCGCTGAAATGCAGGAACTGGAGAAACAATTAGACGAATTGTTAGAAAAAGGATTTATACAGCCAAGCTCATCGCCATGGGGAGCACCCATCTTATTTGTTAAAAAGAAGGACGGATCGATGCGCATGTGCATTGATTACCGTGAATTGAACAAGGTCACGATTAAGAATCGGTACCCATTACCAAGAATCGATGATCTGTTTGATCAACTGCAAGGAGCTCGATTTTTCTCTAAAATCGATTTAAGGTCAGGATATCACCAGTTAAAGGTACAGGAAGATGACATTCCTAAAACCGCTTTCAGAACAAGGTATGGACATTATGAATTTACTGTCATGCCATTTGGTTTAACCAATGCCCCAGCTGCATTTATGGATATGATGAACCGAATATGTAAGCCATATTTGGATAAATTCATAATTGTTTTCATAGATGATATTCTCATTTACTCTAAAAGTAAAGAGGATCATGCAAAACATTTGCATGCACTTTTAAGTTTACTAAGAAAGGAAAAGCTTTATGCTAAGTTTTCTAAGTGCGAATTCTGGTTAGAACAGGTACAATTCCTTGGACACCTAGTCAATCATGAAGGAATTCATGTAGATCCAACAAAGATCGAAGCAATTACTAAATGGAAAACCCCTGAATCACCAACCGAGGTTAGAAGTTTCTTAGGATTGACCGGTTATTATAGAATATTTATTCAAGATTTCTCTAGAATAGCCATTCCTTTAACTAAGCTAACCTGTAAATCTGTTAAGTTTGAATGGGGATTAAAACAAGAAGAAGCATTTAGAATTCTTAAGCAAAGATTAACTCATACACCCATATTAGCATTACCAGAAGGAGCTGAAGACTTTGTAGTCTATTGCGATGCTTCTAGATTAGGTTATGGATGTGTATTGATGCAACGACAAAAGGTTATAGCTTACGCATCTAGACAACTTAAGAATCATGAAGAGAATTATTCAACTCATGATTTAGAATTAGGAGCTATAATTTTTGCTCTTAAGATTTGGAGACATTACCTTTATGGTAGTAAGTTTACCATATTCACTGATCATAAGAGTTTAAGGTATATCTTCAAGCAAAAGGAGTTGAATATGAGACAAAGACGCTGGATGGAGATGCTTAGTGACTATGATTGTGATATCCAGTATCATGAAGGAAAAGCAAATGTAGTGGCAGATGCTTTAAGCCGAAAGTATCATGAAAAGCCATGAAGGGTACGTTATCTTAAATTAAATCTACAAGTAGATTTAAATGAGCAAATAAGAGAAGCACAAGAATCAGTAATCAAGGATGATGCTGAAAAATTAAAGGGTATGTTAAAAGAATTAAAACAAGGAACAGATGGAATTTGGAGATTCCATGAAAAGAGAATGTGGATACCTAAATTAGGAAATCTACGTCATCGTATACTAGAAGAAGCCCATAAATCTAAGTATACAATGCACCCAGGAAGTGATAAAATGTACCAGGATTTAAGGAAAAATTTCTGGTGGATAGGAATGAAGAAGGACCTAGCAGCCTATGTTTCTAAATGTTTAACTTGTTCACAAGTTAAAGCTGAACACCAGAAACCCTCAGGTTTGTTACAGCAATTAGAAATGCCAGTTTGGAAATGAGAATTGATAACAATGGATTTTGTTACTAAATTACCCAAAACCAAGAAAGGAAATGATACAATCTGGGTGATTGTAGATAGGCTAACTAAGTCAGCTCATTTCCTACCAATGAAGGAAACAATTAGTATGGAACAATTAGCTAAATTGTATGTAAATGAAATTGTTTCTTTACATGGCATTCCTTTATCAATTGTTTCTGATAGAGATAGTCGATTTACCTCTCATTTTTGGTCGAGTTTCCAAAAGGCAGTGGGAACTAAGTTAAAACTAAGCACAGCTTATCATCCTCAAACCGATGGACAAAGCGAAAGAACAATTCAAACAATGGAGGACATGCTTAGAGCTTGTGTAATTGATTTCGGAAGTAATTGGGATGATCACTTACCTTTAATAGAATTTTCTTATAATAACAGTTATCACACAAGTATCAATGCTGCACTATTCGAAGCACTTTATGGACGTAAATGCTGAACCCCAGTCTGTTGGGCAGAAATTGGGGAAAAGCAACTATCTGGACCTGAGATAGTGCAAGAAACAACCGACAAAATTATTCAAGTCAAGGAACGACTGAAAGCAGCACGTGATCGACAAAAGAGTTATGCTAATAACCGAGGCAAGCCATTGGAATTTCAAATAGGAGATAAAGTATTGTTGAAAGTCTCTCCTTGGAAAGGGGTAGTAAGATTCATCAAACGAGGGAAACTAAGTCCCAGATATGTTGCACCTTTTGAGATTATTAGAAAAATAGGACCTGTAGCCTATCAGCTACAACTGCCAGAGGAGATGGCAGGAATACATGATGTATTTCATGTATCTAATCTCAAGAAAATGCTTAGCTGATGAATCCCTAATAGTACCTCTTAAGGATATAGAGGTAAATGAACAACTTAAGTTTGTAGAAAGGCCTCTACAGATTGAAGACAGGAAAGTCAAAAATCTCAAGCATAAAAGACTAGTTCTAGTCAAAGTGAAGTGGGACTCTAAAAGAGGACCTGAGTACACATGGGAGCTCGAATCAGAAATGCAAAGGAAATATCCGCATTTGTTCCAGTAGATCTCGAGGACGAGCTCTAAAATAAGGTGGGGAGAATGTAACAACCCTCGGTAAAACCAAGACTCTCATAATATTTTTGACACCCTATTATATCTTAAAATATTCTTATATGTCTTATATTACACCCCGTATGTGAAAACCGAGCCCGAAATATGTTATAGTTTATAAAATAAATTAAAAACATGAAATATTAAGCTGAGGCGGGCTGCGTAGACCCACCCCAACAGTTCACGCGGGCGGTATCAATGCTGGAACTGACTCCGCTGAATTCTTTAGTTCAAGCGGGCCGCGTAAAAGATCATCCAAGTCGACGCGGGCCACGAGAGATCATGAAACGCGGAGACATCCCAGGCCGACACGTGTCGACATCGTGGCGGGACTACTTGGTGACCGGGCTAAGCTATATGTTGACCAGGGTTGACGCGGGCCGCGTAACCCTGGCCTGTTCTTTACGCGAGCCGCGTGAAGACCAGAAATCAGCACTATAAATAGAACGTATCAGTTTTCGTTTTCCGTCGCTCACAATTCATTCTCAATCTAGAATTTCTGAAATATTAGGCATAATATTTGGGTAGTATACCCCTAATTAGCGAGGTTCTGCTCCGTTGTAAGTATTATAACCCTAGTTTCGTAATAGTTACGCTGCCCGATTGATTTAGGGTTCCGTAATAACTGTCGTGGTTCTGCCCGACGTAGTTATTGGAATGCCGTCTCGGGGAGGGTATCATTAATATTTTCAAAGGGTTATGATACTAACCAATGTACATTTGTATAAATTATAGATTATATCCAGGAAACCCTTACGCGAAGTCTAAGATAGCAATGTGAGTTTATCCTCTTTTTGTTAACCTTTTTGGAATATTTTACAAAACCTTAATTGTTTTACAATGTGATTAAGCGGTGATTGGGTCTTTGTAGTTCTTCAATTACTGCCGGTATTATGGGGTTTTGTATACAAAATTTATTACTTGCGAGTAGTAAGTCAGAATGACAGTACGTTACCATTGGACAACGAGTTAGCCAATGTGTAATATGACCCACAAGTCAAGGATTGACAGTACTGAATGAGTAATTGTGTAGAAATAAACAATGTAATCGCTCTCAATACTGTGTTAATTGATAAAATGTTTCTTGATTAAACTGGGATTCACTCACCAGTATTTCCCGCTGACAAAATATTTTTAAAACATGTTTCAGGTAACACAATATGAAAGCCAACTGGGAAAAAGCCAGCTCGAGAGCACTGACGGCTTGGAAAATAAGTGGCTATAAAAGTTATCTAATAAACGATGTTTTAAATTCAATAAAATAGGGTTTGTCCCTATAAATGTATTGTAATAAGAAACTTAGGTTTCGCCCATGTGTTTATTAATATCAATTATGGTGGTTTTACTCTGATAAACATTTCCTAACTACGGTGCTGATGTAAATTCCGCTGCCAAATTAACGAAACCTGATACCACCACCACTGAGTTCGCGTCCGCCCGTTCTTGGGACAGATAAGGGATCGGGGGTTGTGACAGTATAACATGCATTAACGGTTAGCGTTCAAATAGTATAGAGTAGTGTGTTGTTGTGATTTGAATATTCGTAACGTATGTAACACCCAAAAGTGCATAAAGCAAAAAGGGATCGAGTATACTTACAGCGGTTGATGGATTGAAGGGAGCGCTTAGCGAGTAAGATTAGCCTGAATAGTTTGATAGCATAACGATAAGTGACGCGTAAAACGATGCAAGGTGTAAGTGGCTCGGACAGTAGCTCGGTCGGATTGGTAATCCGATCGGACGATCCGGTCGTGCGGATGACAATCCGTTCGGATGGTCATCCGGTCGGACAGGTTGTCCGGTCGGATGACTATTCGAGTGGATTGTTTCTTCCTTTGACGTGTTTGTGTATGATGGCTTGTCCTTTGAAGTTTTTGCTGTAGCATTTTGAAAACATTGAAGTATCTCTACCTTTCAAGTCGGTCGATCGGGCAGCTTAGTCGTACGGATGACAATTCGTTTGGATGGTCATCCGGTCAGACAGATTGTCCGGTCGGACGGCGACTCGAGTGGCGAAGTTAGTTAGTGAGAACAATTCCACGGCAGGTTGTCACTCGGTCGAACAGGTTGTCCGGTCGGGTGGCATCCTTAGTGCATTGGACATGTTGAAAATTGTTTAAGTCCAAGTATCTCATGATACGTGTTAGGATCTGAGGCTCTCATGATTGTGTTTGTTTGTATGATTTGAACATAAGATATATATGAAACAATGTAAAGTGCAGCGGAAATGAATAACAAACTTTGTAAACACAATCAAAGGAGAAAATAGTTTGATAAACATTTGCTTTTCATAGAGTCGAAAGATTACAATCAAAGCAAAAGATTACAATGCAAGCTTACAAACTAAACTCCCCCTCAGCCTGATACTCCAGAGTTGGTTGCACAAGATGAAAGGATTGAATTGAAGAGAAGAACTCTCTCAAAACGAATCCAATGTAACAGTACAGAGTACTGTCACATTTATAGGCAAACCAAACCACTGATGTACCTCAGCTGACGTCACCATGATAGTGACATCTAACAGCCTAACAACCTATAAACACTGGTCTATACAAAACTACTGATGTCTAAACAACTAATTGATAATAAAATACAAAACAAGTCTGACACTGTTCACGTTCCACTGTTGTAGCATAAGCACTGATTGTTAGACCATCAATGCTTTCTTCAAAAGGTGATCAGTCTTTGAATGAGCAGTGCTTGGGTCTTCAGCAGTACTTAAGAGACAGCAGTAGATAGAGCTCAGTGTTTGTCTTTCAGCAGTCTTTAGTTGTTTCATCAGTGTTTGGTTCATCAGTTGTTCTTCAGAGCAGTACTTAGAGTGTATCAGCAGATAGGTAACCACTGTCAAGGGGAGAGCTTAGTGTAAACATCTGCTTATTGTGAATCCACTGTTGTGATCAGGTTTTGGCTTTACATTATCTGTTCCTCTGGTAGGGTTCAATCCCAACAATCTCCCCCTGGAACAGATAATGCGAAAACCTATCATTATTCTGGATCTTTATTACTCATCAGAAGTTCCCTTGCTTTTCTTTTGAATTCTTCTTCAAATTCTTTGGAACTTGTGTCATCTTCATCCCGGCACAGTGTAAGTTCAAGGAGATCCTGCAAATCTTCAACACTAAGGCCTATTGCTTCTTTCCTTGATATGTACTTCACTTCGCCATTGGATCTGACCAAGGTCAATACGTGGGTCTTTTGATCAGACATCCACTTTAGTACTTTCGAACCCAATGGGTTTCTTGGGAGAGATTTATTTGTAGATGAGCTTTGAGATATTGGCCTTGAGAAGACTTGCAGACTTTCAGACATTCTTTTGAAGGCCATTTCAATAACATTATTAGCAGCAGCTATGTCTTCTGCAGTTTCTTGTTCTATCTGCTCCTGTCTCTTTTGTTGATCTGGCTCAATGTCTGAAACTTCTGAAGCAGATGGTGATGCAGGCTTTGTTAACACCTTCTTAAAAAGGTTTTGAAGTTTTTCCGAGTTCTCTTCTTTTAGACCCATTTTTATGTTGGTTTCTTTGAAGTACTCAACTTCTTTTTCTTTTACCTCTTCACTGGTCAGCTGTTCTCCTTCTTCTTGGTTTGTCACAAGAGTAGTCCGGAACAGTGTTTTGAGGTTTTCTATCTGCTGTTCAAGCTTCATCATTTGTTCACGCTTCATTGAAGTGCTTGATACAGTTATTTTCCTTTTCTTCAGCCTTTCATAGGCTTCATCCGTTTGCTGCTTTGACCATTTTGATATGGCAGTTGCAGTGTCCACTTTTGCATCTACCAGCTCCTTTTTCTTTCCTTTGTACTCAGCAGTGAGATCAGCAATGAACTTTTTGTATTTGCTCCAGTTTGGAGCATTTTTCCTTTTTGTAGGATCATTCTTGATTCTTTGGATCCTTTCTGCCTCATGCTTTAAGGCAACTAATGGCCATTCTTTAAACTGTTGTTCTTCAGCAGGATAGAATTTTTCTTTAATGATGTAGGCTAGATATTGTTCTCTTAACCTTTTCTTTTGATCAGCCTTTTCTTTGAGTAGCTCTTGTGCAAACTCTTCTATCTGCTTTACTTTTGTGAAGTAGAACTCCAGTCTTTTAGCAATGCCTTCGTTACTCAGACCTTCACTTTCACTGTCAACCTTAGCTTTCACTTTGGCTTGCCTTGCCTTGATCTTGAGATAATCATCCATATCTTCTGGTGTCATGTAGCCTATGAGTGAGGAAAATCTTCTTTTTGAAGGATCATCTTCTGTATAGAATTGCCTCTTCTCATTTTTGATAGCTTCAAGTTCCAGTGGATATTTTGCAGCATTTGGATCATGTATCCCTTCATCGGCAGAGATTGGCTTTCTTTTTCTACTAAAGAGTTTTGGTTGTGGTATAGGAAAGGTTAGAGCAGTGGTGGATAGTTGACTAACAACTGTTGAAACAACTGGTGTCTCAACTGTTGTTGTCATTACAACTACTGATGTATCAGCAGATGTCTTCTGCTTTTGAGCAGGGGATGGAAGATGTGAGGTAGTTTTTGATGGTGGTGATGGTGGTGGTGACTCATCATCAGGAATGAAAACCCTTCTCCTTTTTAATGTAGGAGAGGCTGATGATGTTTTGGGTGGATCAGTGGTTTGAAATTGGATAGCAGTGGTTTGTGATTGTGATTGACTGACAGTGGTTGAAACAACTGGTGTTTCAACTGCTGTTGTCATTACAGCAGATGTTGTAACATCTGTTGTCTTCTGCTTTATGACATGAGGCAGTGGTGGTGATATGATTGTAGATGATGACAGTGGCAGAACAGTGGTTGTGATGGTGTGTGTTGAAGTTGTGTGTGTTGATGGAGTGACAGCTGTTTGGCTACTGACAGCAGTTTTTGTAACCACTGTTGTATCAGCTGTATGACTAACAGGTTTTGAGACCTGCTTTTCTTTTTCTTTTTCTTTTTCAGGCTCAATATAAAGCCCATCTTCTATTCCTTTCTTTCTCAACTTGATTTTCTCCCCCTTTTTGGCATTATCTGCAAGGGGTTTATCCATGAAGAGGATTGTTGAAGGAACTTTTTCACCATGAACAGTCTTTTGTATGCTGGGCTTTATAGCCTTGATATCTGCTTGAGTATCCTTGAATCTTGATTCCACCATGTTTGACAGCATTTGTACATGAATAGCATGCTTTTGATCAGCCATCTGTTGCTGTTTTTCAAGCATGGGTTTAAAAATATTCCAAAGCTCATTTTCAGCAAATGCATGTTGTGCAGGTGCTTGAGCAGGAACAGCAGTAGCTTGTGCTTTTTGAGCTTTTAAAATCTCTTGCACCATGTCTTTAATTTCAGCAACTGAGTCTTCAAGTTTTTCAACCTTGTTCGTCAATTCCTGATATTTTAAATCATCACCCAAATTAATGGGATCATCTGATTTCCCTCCTGAAGAGGTTATACCAATGTGTGACTTAGGAACAGTGTTCCAGAAATCATCCATTGATGCCCCTTGTTCTCGGTACTGGGGACTTCTTTCTTCAGCACTCGATAAACCTTTGATGTTACTGGTGGTCAGAATAGGCTCACTAGTGGTTATCGATGGTGCTATAGAAGAAATTGCCTTCAAGGGAGTCTTACTTATGAAACAACTGTCCAACTGAAGATCTGTTGATCCATCAGTTGTAGTTGCTGCTCCACTTGAACTACTGACAAGAGTTACTTGTAACTCTTGCAGTGTAACCTCCTCAACTGTTGCTGGGATAGCAGAGGTATAAGCATCAGACCCAGTCACTTGTGGGGGTATACTCTCAGTGATAGGTGATAGAGAGGAACTGGTTTGTGTCTGTGCAATATCAACTGCATGCAACAGGGGTATTATTGATTGTGGCATTATGATTGGTGAGGGTATGAGTGTTGAAAGAGACATGTCCTTGGGATCAGGACTGTGGAAGATAGATTCGAGTGGATCTAGAGCTTCATAATTTGGTGTCCCTGTGATTACAACCTGATCCTTTTGTGAGGATGCAGGAGGAGTTTGAGGCAAAGGTGGAGATCTTTCATCCATCTGCTGTGAGGAAGTAGCAGCAGTGGTTTGTGGTGACTTTTGTGTTGTCACAGGCAGTTGCTCTAGGATCTCATCTTCCAGAGTTGCCTTTTTCTTGGGTTTGGTGGGTTTTTTGGAAGATTTTCTTTTGGTCTTTTTGGTGATGTCAGGTGTGGGTTTCAGAGCAGTGGCAGTGCTGCTCTGATCACTTGGAGCAGTGGGCTCAGCAGTAGTTGCCTGAGGTTCAGTGGCAGTTATTAAAGTCTGCTCAGGCACCTTTGCTTTTAATTTTATTGGTGCCATCATTCTGGAAAATGTTTCTTTTGTTAAGCCTTTTATTTGAAGATAGGCACCTTGTTTAAGCAGATTTTCAGTTTCTTTTTCAAATTTTTGTTTGAAATAATAGCTTAAAAATCTTGGAAACAGCAAAAATGCTTTACTTTCAACGTTTTTCACCATGTCATTGAAGATCTCCTGGGAATAATTGTAATCTTTATTGTTTAAAATCGCATATCACAGGCATTGAATCTTCAATGGTATTTCGTTAAACGCTGTTGTTTTATTTGAAACACAACTTAAAAGTGTGTGAAATAAAAATCTGGGTGCAGATGGGAAATAACCCTTTTGTAGGGTATCTACCTTTGATTGTTCTGCATAACCCCTTTTCAGAAAATCAGCTTTTAACTCGTTTTTGTCAAAAGAAGTTTTACCATTCTGATCATCGAGTTTGAAGACTTCTGATATTGACTGCGGTGTGATTTTGATCTCCTTACCCTGTATCGACGAGTTAATGGCTACGACTTTATCGTCTTGTTTTTCAAGCGTCGCCTTTTTCCAAAACTCGTTCTGGGTTTGTAGATAGATGGGAGCATCTACCGTTAACAAAGTTTTGTACTTTGATGCAGATATTGTATCAATGATGGAGTCGAAGGTGTGGTTATCAGTAGGTTTTGTGAGCAAACCCAGATAATTATGAGGAGATTTGTATGGTATCTCGTTAGATTCTTCGGTCGTTTGAGCGACCTCTTTTGAAGGTGATGTTGATTTTGGTTGTGATTTTGATTTTGACTTAGATTTTGTCATTTTTGCGGAGAAGAGCGAAGAATGATTTTGAAGATTTTGAGAAGAAGGGTTGAAAACTGCTTTGAGAAGAGAATTTTGGAATTCAATTCGACAGTGTAAAACCCTGTTTGGGGTTTAGGGCAGGGTTTTATTTAGGAAAAAAAATGATCGCTGATGTGGCAGCGGTTATTATGATCTGAAGGCTAAAAACTGACCACGTGTCTAACACTGATGGAATGGATGAAGGATGGAAAACAGTTGTTTTAAGAGCCACTGATGAATTAATCATCAGTAGTTACAACGGTAATAATGAGGACAGTGGATGATTTTTACTATCAGTGGATAGCATATCAGTGGATAATACAC
Organism: Helianthus tuberosus; assembly: GCA_030545235.1. Classification (NCBI taxonomy): domain Eukaryota; kingdom Viridiplantae; phylum Streptophyta; class Magnoliopsida; order Asterales; family Asteraceae; genus Helianthus; species Helianthus tuberosus. Next base: position 62,300,437 of record CM060354.1, on the reverse strand, counting down.
TGATTTTGAGCATCAGTGATTGCCAAGCAAAATGAAGAAACAGTGGTTGACTTTCAGCAGTGGATAGTAATTAGGAAACAGATGTTTGAACAAAGCAGTGGTTAGGGTAAATGATACAGATTTGAAAAATAAGTATTTCAGCAACTGTTTTGAGAATATTTCATTCAAGGTTTTTTGCCACATGTCAATTTTGAAGGACAGTGGTTTAGTACCCCAGATGATGAGAACATTTTGCTAAGGCAACTCATTTTTGTTTAATATTCCAATTAAAACATGAGTGCCTCAGTAATTTAAACAATGTTTGGCTATCAACCTTTAAATGTTTAAGAACAAACCTGAGTATGACATGAACTTGATATATGTACCATTCCTTTTTGACCCATTTATGAGGACAATAATACCAACAAAAATAGGTACTATATCCTGACAGGTAATTGAAACTAATGCCAACAAAAACAAGCAAAAGTTCAAAATATATTATTCTTAAAAAAATTGAACAATATATCCTGGTTATTCGAGAAAATCCTTTGAGAAAAAAAATGGTTAAAGGATTTTCAAAGAACAGCATCAAAAGGGATTTGATATATTTTCAATATAATCATATCATTCTCAAGTTTATGAAAATGGTCAGTGGTAGGAAATTTTGAATACATTTTGACCACTGTTAGGAACCATTTTATTGTCAGTTGATTGCAAATATGGCCCTCTTTGAAGTTCATTCACCGGAATCAAAACCTTTTTCTGAACAGATGAATGCACACAGTTGCTTAATGACCATTATTACCCTAAACTTTGACTCTTCAGTGTTTTATGTTTATACTCTTTTCTTCTGACTTCAGAAGTTTTGAGATGAACACACTTCTGAGTATTTGTGAATTTCTTCTTCCCTTTTTACCCTTCCCAAACACAAGTATTGAAATACTTTCTGAGGGGTATTTATTGAAGGAATACTTGCTCCAAAATCATTTTGTAGTAATGTTTTGAGAGATTTGGTCATTTCTGCACATGCTTATGCCAACCTCCTCATTACCTATGATTTGGACATTTTTTACTCCTGATTTTCTTAATGTATTTTAACATAGTTGATTTTGTCCTTTTGGGGAATTCAACCTGTTTTCAACACATAAGATCTGAATGACTAAAGTTTTAATTTCCCTCTTTTTATGTTAGCAAAACATCAATGTTTTTATGAACATAGGTTTTGTTAATCTGAGGTTCATAACATCACAAATTATACATCAACAATTGAGATCAATTTAGAAAATAAGAAATAATCTCATAGTTTAATAGATATTGTTTTCAGATCTAGAAACCATGAGTGTCTTGTGCATGAATTCACTTGTTGTGTGAAATTTGTGTGTCATATGACATCTTGGTTGATTTACAGAGTTTTTGAATAACCATTTTGAACATGATTTACTCGTTACTCTGTTTTTCGACTGAATACAACCAACCTTAGTATCAATGAATTTTGAGCCGAACTGTTATGTCAAATTGATTGTTAGATCGAATTTGACTGTCCAGGCTCTGATACCAATTGTTAGGATCTGAGGCTCTCATGATTGTGTTTGTTTGTATGATTTGAACATAAGATATATATGAAACAATGTACAGTGCAGCGGAAATGAATAACAAACTTTGTAAACACAATCAAAGGAGAAAATAGTTTGATAAACATTTGCTTTTCATTGAGTCGAAAGATTACAATCAAAGCAAAAGATTACAATGCAAGCTTACAAACTAAACTCCCCCTCAGCCTGATACTCCAGAGTTGGTTGCACAAGATGAAAGGATTGAATTGAAGAGAAGAACTCTCTCAAAACGAATCCAATGTAACAGTACAGAGTACTGTCACATTTATAGGCAAACCAAACCACTGATGTACCTCAGCTGACGTCACCATGATAGTGACATCTAACAGCCTAACAACCTATAAACACTGGTCTATACAAAACTACTGATGTCTAAACAACTGATTGATAATAAAATACAAAACAAGTCTGACACTGTTCACGTTCCACTGTTGTAGCATAAGCACTGATTGTTAGACCATCAGTGCTTTCTTCAAAAGGTGATCAGTCTTTGAATGAGCAGTGCTTGGGTCTTCAGCAGTACTTAAGAGACAGCAGTAGATAGAGCTCAGTGTTTGTCTTTCAGCAGTCTTTAGTTGTTTCATCAGTGTTTGGTTCATCAGTTGTTCTTCAGAGCAGTACTTAGAGTGTATCAGCAGATAGGTAACCACTGTCAAGGGGAGAGCTTAGTGTAAACATCTGCTTATTGTGAATCCACTGTTGTGATCAGGTTTTGGCTTTACATTATCTGTTCCTTTGGTAGGGTTCAATCCCAACAATACGAAGAGTAATCCGGTCGGGTAGGTAGTCCGATCGGATGGCAATTCGTTCAACACTCAAACTTCAGATAAAGTTGGTTAAGTGTGGGACCCAAGGTGCAAGTCGCTTGGATGACCTAGCCGCTCGGATGACTTATCCGTTCGGACAGTAGTCCGGTTGGATAGCACTCTGTGCTGGTCGTTCCGTTCGTCTTTCACTTGGCCGTTTTGATTGTTTGTTGCTTTTATCGAGACGTTTTGACAACGTGCTAACCAACAGAACCCCATTTTGACCCAAGTAAGCCGATTGACCAGGAATCACCCTAGTTCGAGCAGTTAACTGGTTCGTGACGGTTGTTCTTGATTAACCCGAAATCGGTGGTCTCATGAGTAGAATCCAGATCTTGAACTAGTACATCACCTCGAATGAGTAGAAGACTAGAACTACGTCCGATTCTATCGGTTTTGTGTGCATTGAGTGTAAAAGAGTTGAAAGGAAGTTAGAAACCATCTTTCAATCCTTTCTCACTATGTTTATGTTTAGATCTATGCAAGATCTTCATGTGTTTGTGTGGAAATCGGTTAGATCTAAGTTGTTCTTGGTGGATTGAGGTCAAAACATGAAGTTCTTCAAGAACCCATGATGACGTCATCCTAGAACACCTCAAATCTAGTGATTTCACGGTTAAAAGTTAAGATTCAAAAGATAGAAGGGTGTAGGAGTGCGTGTAGATTAAGAAAGTACAAGATTTAGGATGAGATCTTACCGGAATCGAGAGAAATCGAAGAAAAGGTGAGGAGAGCGTGCTGGTCGGACGTCACTTGCCAAAAGTAGTAAGTTTGAGAGTGACAAGGGATATTTATAGAGTTACCCAAAGAGGAAAGTGTTGACCGGTCGGATGGCACCTCGCCCGGGTGGCTTATCCGGTCGGATGTCATCTCGGTCGGATGGCACCCAATCAAGTGACCGCCCGGTCGGATGGCAATCCGGCCGGATGGCACTTGGTTCGAGTGGGCGGCGCGACGATTTTTGCTGTTTCGATTTCGATTGCGATCGATGCGATGCGATAGATTTTCCTAGTCAAATTACTTTTAGTCCCAACCACTCATATCTTGCGCTATCTCTTCTCCATTAATTATCATAATTCGATTTCGATTGAGTTCGACTGCGAATTCGAGTTTCGATTGCGTTTCGATTGATTACCACAACATAATATAAATAAACATGCACAAGTAACACATAAGGCACACACACACGTATAACAATAACCAAAATGCGTAGTTCGAGTTACGAGTGCGATTCGATGTCGATTAGATTAGCATAGTTTGATTATCATTTAGTTACCTTTATCGCATTGTTACTTCCTATAGTTCACAGTCGTAGGTCAATTGAATAGCGAGTAACATACGTCGATTATTGCAATTACAGACACTTACTCCACATAATAGCTAAAATAAAAGAAATCTACTACAAGTCAGTCGCGCGATCGGTCGTTGACTTTGACCTTGACTTTGACTTTGACTTCAAAAACACGGGGTGTTACAAGCGTGCCTTAAGCGCGAAGCGCACCTAGGCGCAAAGTAGATCGCCTTGTGTGACATAAGGCGCAAGGTGTACAAGAAGCGCAGCTGAGGCGCGCTTTTTAGGGGGAAAATCGACATAAGGCGCAGCTGAGGTGCGCGCTTTTTGTACATGGGTGTTTCTATGCTTCTGAGTGTTGTACAACATGCTTTTTATGCTGTACATTTATCTTTTTTTTTTCATTTTAAAACATATATAAAGCTTAATTATAGCTAAATCATAGGTATTGGATGCTAAACACTTATGGGATATATAAAATAAATTATATAATCACTTTTCGCTTCGTGTACGAAAAGCTCACCGCTTTTGCGCTTCGCTTTTTAAAAATCGTTTTTAGGCCTCATCGCTTTTGTGCGCTTCCCGCTTTTTTAAACCAAGCCCGTGACCAACGAAGACGTTGGCCCTTAAGTAGAGTCGATTGTTATAGACCAATACCATTATAAGGTATGAGATTTGTACCATATCGGTTGTATGGGCAATTGATGTGGGGTTTATATACCAAATGAGCTCTCCCTTACCCACCAAACTAGTCTTTTGGGCTGAGTTCTCTCGTTTGGTATGTATCGGTTCGTTTATGACCAAATAAAATCCCAAACCGGATAAATCGTTGAACAACCTGAATTAAGCGAAAATCGAGTCAATAAACACGCATAGTGGACTTCTAGGAGATACTAAATAGTGCCTTATGTATATTGGACTTCCATTACACAAAATCATATTGTTGCCCTGTTGGGCTTCAATCACACTAAAAAACCGTATGTTTGTGCAACGGTTTAGAACCGGACCGAACTGAACCGAATCGAATCGAACCAGGAACCGTTTAATGCGGAATATAAAAACCGGAACAGGACCTTTTAAAGACCGGTTCGGTTCGGAACCGAGTTAAACGGTTCTCGTGTAAACGGTTCTTGCCAGAACCGGTTGACAAATATATCTCAAAATTAACAAATAAATTAAAAAAAAAACAATCAAATCCATTTAAAACATATAATGAACACTGATGGATATGGAGCATGAAGGCGATGGACTTACTAAACTAATACTTTCTGTTACTTGATGAGACTAATAGCTATAAAGACCAAAAAACGTTTTTCATATTTAGCATCAATTAGCCATTCGCAACTTACAGTATGTGTAAATTAACAATTTAGCATCAATTAACAAGCTTTAGAAAACGTAAAATTCTAAATAATTACATTTGTAAAACACACATAAATGACGGTACACATGACTCCATCCAAAAGAAAACAAAGAAACGAAAAACTCTTTGATTATAAGGTGCAATCAAGTTGTGGATTGGAAGATAACAAGAAATCTCAATTCATCCTTGTATCATAGATTTTTAACTACTAAATCATGCACTAGTGATTTTATATATAATATTTAAAGTTTAAACCCAACCCGGTTCTGGCGGTTCTTTAAACGGACCTGGCGGTTCTGAACCGAACCGAACCGAACTGGGAACCGTTTTCACCGAAATTCAAGAACCGGAACCGGACCCTAAATACAAGAATACGGTTCGGATCTAGCGGTTCGGTTTCGGTTCCCCGATTCTCGTGGTTCGAAACCGTGACTTGCTCAGCCCTAGTTCTCTATCTTTTTGTTAGGGTTAATTGTTGGTAATGCAATATTACAATAGTGACTTACTGAGTTTGTTTGGGCTTCTGGTCCACTATCTAATAATAAAGAAAAGATGAAAGACGAGAGGTTGTACACTTGCAAAGATTCTCTTGTTATTAATTTTACATTTGAGAGTATTAAAAAAATAAAATAAAAAAATAAATGTTATTTTACCGAGTTCTTTTGTTTTTAGTTTATATTATTAAGATACTTAAATTTAAGAAGATTTAAACTCTTTCCTGATTTATATGTTTTCCTTTTCGAAAATTTTTGTTTTTCTTCACCTGTCATATTCTCTCACCACGAAATTATGCATGCATAGGATGCATATCCGACCTTGGTGTGCATGGACAATCAAATATCCTCGTCATGGTTCATTACCCTTTCTAACAACTCTCGTCCAAACTCATTATGTCCCCCAATGTGATGCCCCTATACAATGATAGGGGTATGGTCCCAGATCTCCCGTCAGCACGACCGCAAGTGACCATTACCTTTATCAAAAACCCCCACCAACAAGAACTTATCTGTGCCCGTGCGGGCACGCGCGAACACATCGGTCGAATCCAATCGGTCAAAGGATGAGAAGACTTACCTTAAGTACGAGAACGGATGTTACGCATAGCGATGCGGCCTGGCACCGCATCCTATGAACATTTTCGTCACGACAAGGGATCTGGACGACAGTAACAATCACCAAGCGGCGATGCGGTACGGCACCGCATCCCGCATACATCTTGGCTAGAACAAAAACGCGGGAACAACATCAGTTACCGCAAGCAGCGATGCGGCCCGGCACCGCATCCTGCATACAAGGCAAGTGAGACTGACACCACAGTGCAAGTGGCACTAAGGACAGTCGCTTGTCAGCCCACGTATAAGCAACAGTCTGACACCACAGCAGGACGTGGCATCACCACCGTGACCACAGGCCTGACACACCTACAAAAAGCTGTGCAATGTCGGACTAGCCACTCAACTACCCTCCTTCACTCCTCGGCTATAAATACCCATTCCAAACCAGGTTTTAGGTATCTTTTCACAACTCTCTCACTACTACTACTATCACACTTTGCTTCCCAAGCAAATTACTGATTCTCACGCCGGAGAGTGGTAACAAGGAGCACCCCCACCCCATCCTCCTTGTTACGAGTCACGGTTTGTTTCCTTGTGCAGGAGATCAACCAGCGGACGATCCTCAGAAAGAAGGGATTAACCCTACTTGACGAGACCAGTGAGTTAACCACCTCGGTTAACCATTGTTTCATCATTGGCGCCCACCGCTACTCTTAGCACTTTTTCCACATTCCCTTTTCTTTCCAAAGATCATGTCTGATCGCCTAAACAACACTGTCGGGGATAGTCCAAACCCCGCAAACCCAGGGCCCGCGGGAACCGCTCCTCCAGCCCCAAATCCTGGCCACATCGGCACATCAACGCAAGGGGGCGCATCCCTTACGTTCGGACACGATCTATCACAGTATGCTTCTGTGATATCTCCAGGCACGAACCTCCACGCCTGGTATGACCAACAACAAGCTTTGCTGGCCGCAACACACAACAGAGCTTGCGCAGAAGCGCAAGTACCTGTCGGCCCTACCCCGGCACCGCATACACCTTCGGGTCGTATTTTACAATACGATGGCAGGCCCCCCATACACCCAGCCTCCCGAAGTAGGCATGAAGACTGCGGTTCCTCCTACTGCGAGGTCCGTACACTCGATGATGACGATTCCTCGTATGGGTCCTGCCGCAGGGGCCCTCTACATAGCCGCCTAGGCCCCCATGGCGAAACTAGGCGGCAGTCTACAGCCCGCCGCGACTCCGGCATTCATAGCCGGTTGGGACCGCAGTCCCACAACGAAGGGTATGGCCGTACCGATCCGGACGACCATACATACTGCGGGGAGTCCCACGCTACTAGCAGTAGACCGGGAGGACACAATTATATTCCTCCCACAGAACCCCGCACTACATACCTCTGCGCTGCAAAGCGCCACCAAAGCCAACCCTACAGGCCGAAATCTGCGGCCGAAAACTCCAAGTTCGTCCGGGAGATTGCCCGCGCCGATGTCATCACAACTAAATTCCCATTAACAGTCGGGAAATACAATGGTTCGTCCGACCCGGACGACCACATGAATATTTTTACCGGCGCCGGATGCAACGGCAGGTGGGACGAGGCCACTTGGTGTCATTTTTTCCCCCAGACCCTCACTGGTCTGGCGAGGGCGTGGTTTGATTCTTTGCCAGTGGGATCACTGGCCTCATTCGAGGACTTGCAAGCAAAGTTCCTCGTACATTTCAGCCAGCAGCGACGTCACAAACGCGATTCTATGGACGTCATGAACATCTGGCGCGGTGACAACGAATCTCTCGAGTCGTTTGTCATCCGTTACAATAAAGAGTGCCTGGAGATAGGCGGTGTTGCAGACCAAATGGCACGCAACCATTTCATTCGGGCTGTCATGGATGAAGAAATGGTAATGACCATCTCAGGCAAGGAAGGCTTGCCAAATAAATGAGACGACGTTATGGCCGCGGTCAAGACGTATGCCCAGACTCAGCGGTCCCTCAAGCCGCACGTCACTAAGGCACAACCCCATGCGGAAGGCCAGTCCTTCCGCCAAGAATCCAAGCGCAACCACAAGCGCAACCGGGACACATGGAATCGCGGCAGCGATCCAAACCATATGTCCCGCGTAATAACCAGCCCGACGCAAGGAATCTCGGGACCGTAACTGGACCGAGATCAACCAGTCGCTAAGCAATGTCCTCCTTACGGACACGCAATTCCAGCGACTGGCCCAACCGATGAAGTCCAAGAAGAATCAGGATCTCACACTCTACTGTGAGTATCACAAGGACTCGGGCCACATAACAAACAACTGCATCAGTCTCCGACTGGAGATTGAGCGAGCCCTAAAAGAGGGGAAGCTGCAACATCTGTTGCCAGCCGCGCAAAAACAAACCAAGCGCATCACCACCCACAACGAGGGCACCTCCACGGGTAAGAGGACCATGTACGTGGCCTCAACCCACAAAATCAATGGAGGACGAGGAAAGCCGCGCAAGGCGGCAAGAAGACCGGACAATGACTGGAAAGACGAGCAGGTTGTCTTTCCAAAAGTCCGAGGCTGACCGCGCGACAGGCGCTCCGTCGTTATCACAGGCTACCTTGCTCACTACTGCACCGAGCGACTATTCATCGACCCGGGCAGTACATCTTACATCATATACGAGCAGTGCTTCAACCAGTTCGATCAAGAAGACAAGGATCGGTTGCAGCCGGTAGACTACCCTTTGGCCGGATTTGCGGGGGAAACCGTATTCCCCCTGGGCCAAATCACTTTTCCTGTGCGCCTCACCAACGGAAGGCACACACGAACGGAGGAGGTAAACTTCATGGTTTTACCTCACACCTCCAAATACGACGTGCTTCTCGGGAGGGAGTCCCAAGGCGACTTCAACATGATTACGTCCGTACCCCACTCTGTTTTCGATTTCCCAACCGAAACGGGGGTCGCGATAATCTACGCACGCAGAGAGGTCATGTCGTCGGACGAACTGGGTCCGACCAAGATAGCAAGGCCTACCCCCAACACCCAACCAGAAAAATGGGTTCTTAACGCAAGACACCCAGGGCAAACGGTCACGTTGGGCCACGCCTTGTCGCACAACATCAGAGCGCGCCTGAAGCAACTCCTTTTCAGAAACCAAGATATCTTCGCATGGACACCCGCAGACATGACAGGGGTACCACGCGAAGCTGCGCAACATTTCTTGAACACCTTGCCAGGTATCAAGCCGGTGATCCAAGGCCAACGCCACCTTGGATCTGCAAAGAACGAGGCGATGCATGAGCAGGTCAAAGAACTGCTCTCCGCAGGCATCCTGCGGGAAGTCAAGTACCAGACTTGGTTGTCCAACCCAGTCATGGTAGAAAAACCAACCGGGGGCTGGCGCATGTGCGTCGATTATAAAGATCTCAACAAAGCTTGCCCCAAGGATTGTTACGCACTTCCAGAGATCGACGAGAAAGTCGATAACCTCGCACCATTTCGATGGAAGTGTTTCCTCGATTGTTACAAAGGCTATCACCAGGTGCAGATGGCAATTGAGGACGAAGATAAAACGACATTCCGCACACCTACCGGGAATTAGTGTTATATAAAAATGCCGTTCGGGTTGAGCAACGCGGGCGCAACCTACCAAAAATTGATGAACGACACTTTTGGTGATCAAATCAGCAAAAGTGTCGAGATCTACATGGACGACCTAGTCGTCATGAGCATGGAGGAGGATACCATGCTCAATGATATCGAAAGAACATTCCAAACTCTGCGCAGCATCAATATGAAGCTCATTCCAGGGAAATGCTCGTTTGGAATGGAAGAAGGCAAGTTCCTTGGATTCATCGTCACAAAAGATGGATTCAGGGTGAACCCAGAAAAAGTTCAGGCGATCGAGCGCATGCCATCGCCTTCCACGATGAAAGAAATGCAACGACTAGCCGGCAGGCTAGCCGCACTGAATAGATTCTTAGCCAACCATGCAGCTAAGTCTTATCCTTTCATCAAGACCCTACGGAATTGCTTAAAAAAGGAGCAATTCCAATGGACCGCAGAGGCCGAAAACGCTTTCCGGGAGATGAAAGAGTGTTTAATTCAACTCCCAACTCTAATCGCACCACGCAAGAAAGAGCCACTTATCTTGTACCTATCCGCCGCAGATAACGCGGTAGGCGCGATACTTATAGTGGAGCGAGAGGGAGTTCAAACACCCATCTATTATATCAGCAAAATGCTCAACGACCCAGAGACAAGATACTCCATCATGGAGAAGTTGGTACTGGCACTAGTGCACGCATCAAGACGATTACGACGTTATTTTGCAAATCACGTCATCACGGTGTTAACCAACTACAGGATCGGGCCGATCCTATCGAAACCCGACATTTCTGGGAGATTAGCAAAAATGGGCCATTGAACTAGGCGCGCACACGCTGATCTATAAGCCGCGCCCCGCAATTAAAGGTCAAGTTCTAGCTGATTTCGTTGCCGAAATACCAGCAAATCGCATTCAGGAATGCGAAGAAGAACAAAACCCTACACCACCACCATCCTCCTCAGAAACCTGGGCACTATATACCGATGGTGCATCCAACGAGGATGGTGCAGGTGCGGGTCTGCGACTCGTCAGCCACGATGGCCGAGAGCTTACCTATGCAATCCGCCTCGATTTCAAAAGCACAAATAACGAGGCAGAGTATGAGGCTCTACTGGCAGGGCTACGACTGGCAGTCAAACTCGGCGTCCAACAATTGGAAGCACACGTCGACTCATTATTGGTTGCAGGTCAGGTGCGCGGCGACTATACCGCAAAGGGGGACATCATGATCCTCTACCTCGAACAAGCATTGCAACTGAAATCAAAGTTCACTTCCTTCAATATTCGCCATATCAACAGAAGTGAAAACAAGCCCGCGGATGCACTGTCAAAACTCGCATCCACCAGCTTCCAACATCTGGCAAAGGAGATACGCATTGAGATTCTACAGAATCCCTCAGTACCCCTACGCCAAGTTAACGTCATCCAGTAGGGGACAACATCCTGGATGACACAGATCATTGCATACCTACAATCAGGTGTTACTCCCGAAAACAAGGCAGAAGCACGCAAGTTACAATACAAAGCGTGCCATTATCAAATGGGAGACGGTATTTTGTACCGTAAATCATACCTAGGGCCACTCCTACGATGCGTCGACCCCCAAGATGCCACGTACCTTATCAGAGAGATACACGAGGGAATATGTGGCATACACGCAGGCACGCGCATGGTGGTGGCCAAAATTATGAACGCCGGGTACTACTGGCCCGGTATGCATCTGGATGCGGTCAAAGTCTGACGCAAATGTTTCAATTGTCAGCGGCATGCTCCCAAAACCTTGCGTCCCAAGAACAACCTGATCCCCGTAACCACCGCATGGCCATTCCAAAAATGGGCAATCGATGTGGTGGGACCTTTTCCAGACGTACCAGGTGCGGTGAAGTTCATCATAGTGGCGGTTGATTACTTTACAAAATGGGTAGAGGCAAAACCGCTCGCCTCAACCACCGCTATGATAACAAGGAAATTCATCTAGGAACATATCATCTGTCATTTCGGTTTACCGATGTGCATAGTTACCGACAACGGCACCAAATTCGCTTCCAACGACTTTCAAAAATGGCTAAAAGAACTACACATTGAACACATATTCTCCTCAGTGGCACATCCGCAAGGGAACGGCCAAGTCGAGAGTATCAATAAAACTTTAGTCGAAGGCATCAAAGCACGGTTGGGAACAGCCAGGCGCGGCTGGGTCGATGAACTCCCAAGTATCTTATGGGCTCACAGGACAAGCCCAAAAACAAGTCACGGTGAGACACCCTTCAGCCTTGTCTACGGCTCAGAAGCGGTGATTCCCGCGGAAGTAGGGCTCCCCTCTCCCTGAATGTTGGCTATCAACAAAATAGACAACAGTGAGGAGCGCAGGCATGATTTGGACCTCCTAGAAGAAAGGCGTGAAAACACTGCCATCAACGAGGCCAAGTACAAGACCAAGCTTGAAAAGTACTACAATTCACGCGGCCGCGTCTGTACTTTTAACCCGGGAGACTACGTCCTTCGCGATAACGAAGCATCTAACGCTGAACGCCCACGAAAACTTGCCCCCAAGTGGGAAGGACCCTACCTCATCCAAGAGGTCCTGGGCAAAGGCGCGTATAAACTGCAAACATTAGAGGGCGAACCTATCGCACGCACATGGAATGCACAACAGCTTCGACGCTGTTACATGTAAGCCATGTTTTTACGTTCACCATGTAACCTATTGGGCCGCAGGCCATCTGCAAATAAATAAATGATCCAATGCAATATTGTTTATTTCCTTCTATTGCAAATGCGTGTTTCACTTTGTAGTATCTGCAAAAACAGATTGGCAAAATCTTCATTCGCGATACCCACACAAAGTGGTAACCACACACAAATATTGTAATAGGCCAGCAAAGGCAAAACGTTAAATGTCTATCCGGATGGACACGCACATACGGTTTTCACAAAGCCTACACAAATCCCAAACCCTAACGGGACAAAAACAGGAATTGACTAATGCTCATACGACAAAGGTATAGAGCATACTCAACCGCGCTTTACAGCCGGTAGAATTCTTCATACTTGCATATCACCTAGATAAGCAAAAGGCAAATTCAGACTTAGTGCTATTCACAATAACATTAACTCATACAAGTTCAAACATGCAAGTAGTGAAAACACTTGTACAACTTGAACAAAACAGTTAAAACTTTATATTCAAAAAATTTCTACACCTACACGGTGCACAAGAGATTTACATAAAGTTTCTAACATTTACATCGAGGAAACAAAAAAGGGCACGCAGGCCAACCTAGTCCTTCTTTGTACCGCTGGACTCCACACCACCCTTGCCATCACCAGCGGTCTCTTCCTCATCAACATACAACAACCGCAAGCGGTCCACATAGTCTTCCGCATCCAAGAATTTATCAACTTCCTCAAGGGCGAAAATGGGCATGTCGTTGTACGCTGCAAGAGCGGCAGCAAGACGCGCTTCAGTATCCACGCCATGGAACCCAGACCTTTCATCGGTAATTTTGCCTTGGGATAAAAGGTTCACATGGCTGATGCATCGATTGTAGCCAACTTTAAAACCAGCCTCCCGCGCGCGCAGCCTAATCTCCTCTACAGCAGCTGCGTTCTCAGGTGCGTCAAGGATAGCACTAGCTATCTGCAAAATACAAGCAATAAGGTTAGCAAAGGCAAGATAGCAAAGGCAACGGGAACTTACATGCCCTATACCGTGATAACGCATCCAATCATGATCAACCTTCAACTGCTCAAAGGAAGAAGTCAGGCTGTCTCTAGCCTCAGCAGCCTCCCTTGCCCGCACTTCAGCTTCAGCAGCGCGGGCAGTGACCTCTTCAATAATGGTCACCCGGCTCTGCACTTCAGCCTTTCAACAAGGAAAACACAAGTATACAAAGATAATCAATCATACTTGTGGAACAAATGTACAAATCCTAGATAAAGAAACTCATACCTGGAGGCCCTTAACAGTCTTGTTTAAGTTGGTGCGGTCAGCATTGGCATCTTCAAGAGCCTTCGCAGCGCGGGCCTCCGTCTCCTTGGCCTCTTCGAGAGCCTTCGCAACGCGGGCCTCCGCCTCCTTGGCCCCTTTGGCAACCGCCTCAGGTGCGGCTTTCTCCTTGACTAAAGCAGCATTCACTGCCTTGACATTAGTCAGCTCCTGACGAACACGAAACAGCGTTTCATTCTGTTTGGCCCAAGATTCTTTCCAAGTCTTGCGCTCATTAGAATGTGTTTCTTTCCAACTCTTGCGCTCATCAGAAAGCAATTTGGCGAGAGTACGAACCTGTTTAAGGCCAGCAGTTGCAGCCCACTCCTCAGTCTGCTTATACTGCTCAAAGGCAGCCTTCTCCCTTTTGAGCTGCTCCGCACCCTCACGAACAACTTTCACCAACGCTTCAGCCTCAGCCCGCAGGCGAGCACTTTCCTCCTCCTTGCGTCCCAACACCTTGTAGTCTTCCATAATGACATTCGCCATTACGGAACTCCCAACAAGCATGGAGGAGAGTTGGTTGATCCGGAGCTCGCGGGGCAAAGCGCGGGCCCGATTAACTTCAAACGGGGTGCCCAAACCACCCAATATCTCCTTACAAGCAGAAGGATCACTTGAAATGTCATCCCCTTGCATAATGCTCCAAGGGGGACGATGATAGTTCACAGCCCGGTCTTCCGTATAAGTACGGCATTAGAACTCCAATTCAGACTCTTCAGGCTGGATAGGAGGTCCTTTAAAACCCGCACCCCCAGAAGCGGAACCAGAATCCTTCTCAGCAGCAGGAGATTTTTTCTTTTCAGCATCCGCAAACTTCAGGTTCAGATCATCGGTATCCTGCGGGGAGATCAGATTATCATGAGAATCCACCGTATCAAAGATCTGAGCCGCGGGTTTCTTCCCAGTATCCTCTGCATGCGCAGAAGGCTCAGTCACCACTTCGATGGAAGGGCTTCTGGTAATTCTTTATTAACCCCCGCACCCGTGTCATGCGGGGGGGGGGGGGGGGGAGAGGAGCATCAAATGAAGAGAAACCTTCATCTTGCGGTTCTGCAAACAAAGCAAAAATAACTATCAATTACAAGTACAATGACAAACAATTGTAAGGTGATGATTCACTTACCAGACACAACCGCAGGCTTCACAACAGTTGTCCGTTTTGTCTGCAACCTCGGACGCTTCTTCTCGCCGGCACCAGCAGCCTTGTCCTCTATTTTCCTTTTCTTCTTCTCATCAGTAGGCTTGGAACCCGCAGAGGATTCACCTTCCGCACACCGAAGTATCTCAACCTTGCCCTTGAAGTTCGGATCAAATATCCTCCACAGGCAGCATCCTCTGATAGTACACTTACATATCAGTAACACACAAGAAAGTAAGGAAACCGCACAAGAGTAAAAATACTTACCACCACTCTTCTCCCGCACAACGGGCCTTGCTTTACTATCAGGCCTGGTCAACATCATCCGCAGCACCCACAACTGCGAGTTGTCCAGCCTCTTAAACTCAATGGTCTTCAACTTTGGGAACCACTCCACCGTGTCAACCCTGGGAACAGCAATATCCTCCGCAACGATGGTCTCAGCCACATTCCGCAGGGTCATTTTGACAACAACTGCGGCGGCTTTAATGTAGAAGAACTTTGTCTTCCACTTCGTGATACCCTTAGGTGGGGTCATCAGCTTAGGGCTCCTATACCGTTGGCCAAAAGAAAAAAACCCAGTGTTCACTGTCAACTGGTAAAAACGCCGGAAGTCTTCAACCTTGGGTTCCATACCAAGAGCACGAAAGGTGTACTCAAAATTACGAACCCGAATCATCCCAAATGGGCTCATTTGGGAAATATGGAGTTTATACCACTCCAAGATTTCGGCAACAAACACCGTCAACGGCAGTCGGAGGTTGCCATCAAAAAAGAAGTCAGCCCACATGGTGACGTATCCCGCCGGAGCATCAGCACCGGTGTCACCTTCCTGGGGATAAACAGCCCCATACTCCTGGGGCATCTGAATACTGGTCATCAGGGTGTCAAACTGACCCTTCGACCACTTTAGCACTGGTAGGCCCCCGCCGAGGGCACCACCACCTTCTTCTTCCTCTTCCGCCGCCGCCGGCGATGAAGGATCCGGGTTTTCACCCTCGGCATTATGAGGATTTGATGGTTCAGCCATTAAAATAACGAAGACAAAATCTAAAAGATGAGTTCAAAAACTCAGGCACCTCACCGGAATATCAACAAAGTTTATCGGAGAAGACGAAGAACGCTCTTTTTCTCTCACCGGAAATTTTTTGAGATTTTGAACAAGTGAGGGGAAATCAAACGGTTTCCCCTTATATACTCATCGCAATTAATGCGGGGCAGAAACCGAATCATCACGTTTGAAATGAGCGAGTTATACGACGCCACGTGTTCAGCGAGGGTTTTGCTGACGGTTACCACGCGCGAGTGGCCGCCCATGCGCCTGACAAGAAGAGACTTTTACACTCCTGCTACAGTGCATTTATGACCTCGAGCAGTGCAAACGTCCTTTCTTTTCAGCACATGCCAAGAAATCCTACCAACTTTTACCCACTCACACGTGCGTTCAGCCACGTATGCGGCACAAAAGCGACAACATTATCCAAACATAAGCGGCATGCGGTTTCTCTGGTATACCGCACAATAACCCATACCGTATGTCGTTTTTTACATACCCCTAAAAAAGGCAAAAATATATATCTCTACATTATGTAAAGGGTTATAACCAATACCCGCATCTACCCACGAGCACACGTGGAATATGCGGAACTGACACACACGAGCCCTTACAGGAGTGTCAGATACTCAGAACCAGCGTCATTCTTTGGACTGCGAAAACCGCTTCTCAGGAAAAGCAAAATCCGCATTACCTTGAAGCTCTTCAAGCTTCAAATCCCTCGTGTCCGGTTCACAACCACGGAGGGAACGCAAACAGCTTCTCCTTAGGGAAAGGGATAAGAATGATGCACAAACCGCACATCAGCAACCCTGACTCCTGATCCTTCAAGAGCCACATCAAAGAAAAACCCTCTTTTAAAGCAAGTCTTCTGTGACAAACCGCAGACACTCACAAGTAGCTGCGGCGGAACGCAACTACGCGAACGATAGCTACGGAAGAGCCACAACTAAGCCACCACGCGGTTGATCAAAGCTACTTCCAGGAAAACTGCCTTACAACTAAGCGTGTTGGAAAGTGGCTACAAAATGTATGCGGACAAGCTTCACCTAGATTCCTAAGTAAATAGGGTGATTCTCTTGAGCAACAAGACAAGGAATAGTGGTAACAAGTCTGCTTATGACTTTGTTTGCACACTTATGAACTGCATAGAATAAACAGTGGTGGGCATTACCATGCCTATGACCATGTTTATTTGACCATTATCCAGATTCACATTGTTCGACCAAACACGGCCAACAATGACGCAAGTACCCCACATCGTTCGACCAAACATGGCCAACGATATGCGGCAACGAGGTAACCGCAAAGGACGTGCGGTTACTTGAGAGCTAAACTGGAGAACACGAAAACCCCACAAAGCAGGGATCATCATTGCATGTCCAGTTGCTAAACATAGAGCTTGAGCAAAGCACTTACAGCATCGCATCAGCTGACGCAGAGGTTATAACTAGAGTTGCGATCACCACCTCGAAGGATGGTTCAAACCCTGTTAACATCTTCAGT
This sequence comes from Helianthus tuberosus, assembly GCA_030545235.1. Classification (NCBI taxonomy): domain Eukaryota; kingdom Viridiplantae; phylum Streptophyta; class Magnoliopsida; order Asterales; family Asteraceae; genus Helianthus; species Helianthus tuberosus. The sequence goes on along the minus strand of CM060354.1, from coordinate 62,283,047 downwards.
CACCGTCTCAAAGGTTGGTTCGAAACACCAACAGGTGGCTAATGACATCAGAGAAAGGTAGACCATATTACCGGATCAAATCCCTGGCTGAGAATTCCGCATCAGACGGAACTTGTTCACCGGTACGGAAGAGACGTCACATGACTCTACCGAACCCCCAGCTTGATTTACTTGAAGCAGAAGCCATCCGCATGGCCCATATTCTACCTTCTAGACACCATAGTCCAGTATTCCTCCCACATGCAACTTGCATAAGGAAGCAACACTAGACTGGGGGACTTGAAGGGTATGGTCCCAGATCTCGCGTCAGCACGACCGCGAGTGACCATTACCTTTATCAAAAAACCCCACCAGCAAGAACTTATCTGTGCCCGTGCGGGCACGCGCGAACACAGCGGTCGAATCCAATCGGTCAAAGGATGAGAAGACTTACCTTAAGTACGAGAACGGATGTTACGCATAGCGATGCGGCCTGGCACCACATCCTATGAACATTTTCGTCACGACAAGGGATCTGGACGACAGTAACAGTCACCAAGCGGCGATGCAGTACGACACCACATCCCGCATACATCTTGGCTAGAACAAAAACGCGGGAACAACATCAGTTACCGCAAGCAGTGATGCGGCCCGGCACCGCATCCTGCATACAAGGCAAGTGGGACTGACACCACAGTGCAAGTGGCACTAAGGACAGTCGCTTGTCAGCCCACGTATAAGCAACAGTCTGACACCACAGTAGGACGTGGCATCACCACCGTGACCGACATGCCTGACACACCTACAAAAAGCTGTGCAATGTCAGACTAGCCACTCAACTACCCTCCTTCACTCCTCGGCTATAAATACCCATCCCAAACCAGGTTTGAGGTATCTCTTCACAACTCTCTCACTACTACTACTATCACACTTTGCTTCCCAAGCAAATTACTGATTCTCTCGCCGGAGAGTGGTAACAAGGAGCACCCCCCACCCAATCCTCCTTGTTACGAGTCACGGTTTGTTTCCTTGTGCAGGAGATCAACCAGCGGACGATCCAGCCAGCGATCCTCGGAAAGAAGGGATTAACCCTACTTGACGAGACCAGTGAGTTAACCACCTCGGTTAACCATTGTTTCATCATTCACCAACTTGACTCGCAAACGTATGACTCTTCAATAAATTGATCCAATTCTCCCACCACATTTATGTATTCAACATTAAGTACTTGGGGAAGTTGTATTAACACGCCAAATAGACTGAAGGGTTGAACCCGCTCTCATACCACCTGTCATGGTGTTGCCTTTGACGAGAGATGTGTGACATCCTTAGATCTATAACGACAGACTTTCCAATCATGTATGATCAAGCTTCACTGGTTTTTATCTTGCCTTGAACTCCTTATGGAGTGTCCAACTCCCAACCAATAGGTTGCCAAGAAATGTAAGCGTTTCTCAAACACGTATTTCCTTAATCATTAAGACATTATCCAGAAGATAAACACGAGTGACCAAAACGTCAGAAACCCACGAGTTGATCACAATTATGAGTAGATTCAATCCACAAACATTTAACATTTCACACATAACTCGTTTTCTATAATTCAAATCTTTACATATTTCATAAAATAACATACATTATAAGAATATATAAATACAATGTAATAAATCAATCTTAGCTTAGTTGATATGTATTGATCTTATTATGTGTTGGCTTAATTAGGGAACAAAATCATAATAAGAAGGTTATGTGTATAAAGTATAAAAGGGTTGGAGTTAAGGATTATACTTGTGAAAAAGTAGAAGATTGTAGAGCCAAAGTTGTATAAAGTATAAAAAAGTTAAAGTTGGGGTGTCCCAGTGGCCAGCCTCACCCACCTCTTCCCAGAGGACCCCGGTTCGAATCCTGGCAGGCACACCCTTCAGGCTTAACCGCCAGGCAGCAATGGGGCTAAGCTAGCTTGTGAAGTGGGATCACTCCAGCGGTTGGGAGGACCGTGCAATATCCCCCTACTTGTGAAAAAATAGAAGTTTGTAGAGCTAAAGTTAGAATATCTGAGGTTTCAACCCTCAAAGATTTAAACCTTCAGATTCATTATTTCGGAGAAGGTTCCTATCATTCACTCTTCATATTTATTATTTGTCTTGATGTTGTGAAACATCAAGAAATTTTTCTTTCCTTTTGTTCTTCGAAAGGCAAATGTTATTAGGACACAACCCCGACCCGATAAAAACAAGGGAACGGGGAGCCGAAACACACAAGCACTTGGACATAGTTACAAGAACTCGAAACTACCCCAATTCTTTCAAAAACTAGACTTAAACTTAGATCTATTCTTGAATTAAATATATCTTCAAAAATAGTCTACACATTAGGCTTCTTGATAGAAACAATAGCTTCGTTCCTAAACTTTCAAATACACTAGCATATAATAATACTAGTGTGTACCAACACTAAGGCTACACGGTATGCAGACGGGATGAAGACGGGGGACGGAGCTCGACGGGGGTGGGCGGCATGGGGTGACGGAACGTCGAAGAAAGGGGGCCCACCTGGAGGATCGTCCTGAACGTCGAAGAATGGATGTTGAAGACGGGGACGGGGACGAGGACGCAGGGGGCGGCATGGTGTTGGCTCCGGCGACGGACCGGGACGGAGGGGGACGACCCCATACCGTCCAGCCTAACAAACTATCAAAATAATTATTAAGCTAACATTAAATTATTTACTCGGGTCATTAAAAAAACACAAAAGAACAAAATTAAAAAATAAACAAATGAGCATAAGTGACCGTTACAATTATGGAAGCACTTCCATTGACTCCCACAAGTCAACATCCCAAATACAATCTCATTCACGCTCAGGCTGGAGTAGGCATGAGTATTCGGTATCGGGTACCGGTAAAAAAATTTACGCACCGAATTATTTTCGATATCGAATCGGTATTCACTTTTGATGGTTTTATTACCGGTTCGGTACGGTACCGGTATTTGAAGGTAAAAATACCGGTACCGTACCTAACATTTTTGGTACCGATACTGGTACTCATATTTGGCGAATTTCGGTACCTGTATCAAGCCCCTCCCTAGGCTGGAGGGTATGGCGAATTTCGTCACGTAGGACAAGGGGCTCTATTGCCTTTTTTACAATAAAGCTCATGGTATGAAATTGAGCCCCTTCAATGATTACTTACTCAATTTTTTTTTTTTTAATATTTCTAACATTTAAGTATTTTTTATATTTCTTAAATTTAAGTAAATACAAAAAAACCAAACATCTAAATAAATTGGAAATAAAAAACATATAATTTAAATAACTTAGAAAAAAACATAACTTTAAACAACATAGAAAAGAAAACACGAAACATTTAAATAAAACAAACCTAATAAAATGGCGTGCTGCGCCAATCCCCCCATTCTGGGCTCGCAAAACCCTTCAAGCCGCAACGTGATCAAACGGCTTTCCGTTGTTTGCTTCGTACGTGGTACGTGCCTCGGCGAGCGCTTCATCCTTGGCAACACGTTCCTCGCAGTTCAACGCAGCGACATAGCACCTCTCAAAATGTGTACACTTTACACGTAACGACATAAACTTCCGAGAATTTGTTCTCTTCCATGAATATTCTCACCTACATGTTCATGGAATGCGATCTGAATCATGCTCCAAGTTTGAGACACGTCGTCGGTGAATCCAAAATCGACCTTATCCGCCCAACTTGTGACTTACGCGACATCTTCAGCCTCGGTCCAACGCCGCGCCATTTAAATAAAAAGGTTGAGTGTATAAAAAAGGTTGAGTGTATAAAAAAGGTTGAAAGCATGGGCGGTGATAAGGGTGTGCGGGGAGGGCCACCGCACAGAGCCGTGATTTTGAGGGGCACATTTTTTTTAAATTCGATATAGGCTCATTTACAAAAACAATTTTATTGTTTAGAAGTTAGTATACACATACTAACTCCAAGATAGTCCCATTTACAAAACAATCTTATGGTTTAGAAGTTAGCACATTGGCATTAGGCTGAGTGAACCCAATACCCATTTGATTTTAAAAAATACTAATAATAAAATATTATGAAAGCGCACATATTTTCAAACTCGAACATGGTACATAAGTTCTCAGAGACGCCCCTAGTTGTAAGTGTTAAAAAATTGAGAAGATGGAGAAGTTTTTGGTGGAATAAAATATGAGAGAGTGTGTATACATATAGGATGGTTGAAATATATCTTTTTAAATTCTACCGTTGCATCAACGGTCAAATGACATAAAGATCAAGCAGGCCAGGCTCAAATGACAATACCACCCCCAATGGTGCTAGCGTATGAGGGTGGAGACGCTATTATAGTTTTTAGCTTAGATGGCTGAGTTAGCACCTCATACCACATACTTTCACCATTAAAAGCATCAAGAACAACACCCCTCACCGAGTCACCGGTCTAACAACCGATCCAATCATCCCAAATCCCGAACCGCAACACACAAAAGTATTCATCTGAGACCATGGGGTGTGGGGATCGTCCCCCGTCCCCCCGTCTCCGGCTCGTCCCACACCGCCCCCTCCTGGGTCGTCACGTCGCAAACGGCACCTGGAAGACGGAAGCGACGAGGTGTGTGGTTGGCTGATTGTTTGAATGTTGGTCATATTATAGAGAGAGAGAGTTATTGTTTTGTTTTTAATTATTGTTTTTGTTTTAATTGTTTTAATAATAAAAAAAGGAGGGAGGACTATCCTCCACACCCTTGGGTAGTCCTTAAGAGGATGGTCATCCACCCATGGTGATGTGACGCCTATGTGACAGATACTCTCCAAAAAGACTACGCGAACCACACCCTGTAGTCTGACTAAACATTTTTTTCGAGAATTATTGATTTTCGCAAAAAGCATAACTTTGAAATTTTAAATAACACCATCTCCTTTTTTCCGCTCTAGGTTTCGGCAAAGAATAAGAAGGGGGTTAGGTAGGGGATGGCAAATAAAAAGAAAAGGATGGTCTTTTTTTAATAAGAAAGGTAGATTGGTCATTTTACATAAAAATATACATTGCAACAATAATTATATTATATTATAATATATTGGAAATGAAAAGAAGAAGTGAATTATTTAAAATATATATTTTTTAATTGTTTAGTAAAATTCTAATAAAAAATGAATTTTAAGATATAAGAAGAGTTTGAAAAGAAACAAGTCGAGGGGCCATACATGAACATAAAGATTGGAAATAAAAGGGGTTGAATTCTTCCTCGGTGGGTGTTCAAGATCGGATAATCCAGTTTTCGGATATCCGAAAATTGGATATCCGAAATTTCGGATAGTGAAATATTGACATCCGAACCCGAATCCGAAATTTCGGATATCCGATTTTTGGATATCCGAAATTTCGGATTCGAGTTCGGATATCTAATCGGATATCCAAATATCCAATTTTTTATTTAATTTTTATTTTTTTATTATTTTTTAATATTTGGAACCAGATTTTTCGGATAGTTTCGGATATCCGAATATAAATTTCGGATATTTTTCGGATATTTCGGATATTTTTCGGATACTTCGGATATTTTTCGGATACTTCGGATATTTTCGGATATTCGGATATCCGAAAAAAATAAAAATTAAATTTTCGGATATTTTCGGATAATCCGATTATCCGAAAATTCTCAAAATCACTATCCGAATCCGAATTTTCGGATTATCCGATTTTCGGATATCCGAAAATTCGGATATTTCGGATACGGGTTTTCGGATATTTCGGATTCGGTTTCAGATTTGGATTTTTTTGAACACCCCTAGGTCAGATGTAAAGAATACATTTTCTAACATTAAAAACATCATAGAAATCTCGGTAGAAATGGGGTTGTCATTAATAGCTTTAGAAATATTACAAATGATGTTTAGAATATGTTATAAGTTTAACTTTTAAATTTAACATGATTGTGACATGCATGTAGTTGAAATTGTAAAGAACAACCTACTATGCAATTTTCAGAAACTGATTTATAAAATATAAAGGTCTCAGTTCTCAACAGGGACCGAAATAAAACATGGAAATAATTAAGTTTTGTGTTGTCATATGTAACCCATTTAGTAGATGGGTCGTGTTTTGGTTGACATGTTTTGACCGATTTAAATAAACAGATTGACTTGTTAACCAGTTTAATCCATTTTTAACACCTATCAACCCCCGATTAACACATTTACAACTTAATCACGATCCATCAACCAATCAACATGTTTAGATATATGTATTAAATAGATTGTGTTTGGATTATACGATTTTGACGGTGTGTGAGATTGGGTTGATGTTTTTTACAAGAGTAAAAATATGAGTTGCTAGGTTGAGTAATTCAACTGTCTACCGGACACGGTTGGCACCACTATCAAAACACCAAATATTTTCTTGAACATGTATTTTAACAATATTTAAAGTGTTAAAAGGTGTTGAAACATACTTTGAAATTAAATATCGAAGAATCACAAAATCGATGAAAATTGTTACGACCAAATGTTGACATAAAAATGATTTTGATAAATTTTAGGATCAAATAGGCTAATTAAAGTTTAATTAGTCTAAAATACTTATTGAAATTGAAGTATTGTTTGGATAGCTAATTGAATAAACTTATTAAAAATAGATATTTGGTGAAAATGGACTAAGACAGGTCAACGACTAAGACAAGTCAACGAGTTAAAAACTCAAAAGTAAGACTTGTCAGGTGTTATTCAACCATATAAAAATTACTAGAATAACAATAATGTTAAAGTGGGTTAGTTAAGCATGTCCAGATGCTTATATTATATAAGTTATGTATAGATTGTCATTAAATATTCTATATAGGTTGTTATTAAAATATTTAAATCAAGTGGGTTCCTGTGAACCGGGTAATTGGGGTTAGATCCGCCCCTCTACATTGGTAGGAATTGAAAGGAAGGGATTTGAAACCTTAAAGATGTATACTTAGAATCTTAGATGAGCATTTGGAGCTTTTACATAATGGGATCACAATCACACATCAAATACTGGTTTAATAAAATGTATATTAAGTTTGCTAAGTAATGTTTCGAGTAACTTTATGCCTTATAAGCAAAGAGTGAAAATTTGAATATTGGGTTTGAACCAGAATGTTAAGAGTACATATGCATGAAAGGGCTATATTGAAACTATATGATTTGTTGCAAATATCATATGTATATAAATGCCGTAGTTGCATTCCAACATAACACATTGTCAAATAGTAAGCCCCTAACGTGAAATATCAAAATATAGATGAATACACGTACAAGTACAAATCCGGTAGTTAATAACCTTTATGTCTTCCGTCACATGATACACTAAAGTATAATCGAATCCACATACAAGTTCAAATCCGGTAGTTAGTAACGAGTCCAAAATGATTTAACATGGATTCCAAATTTATGAGCTTCGCATAGTTTGGTACAAGTGACTGGTAACATTTGACTACTATGGTCAAATGAGTCAAAACATGGGAAGGTTTTCGAATGTATCATAAGTTAGACAAGTTCACTTTAGTAAGTGTATGTACTTAATTTGAATTAGATCATTATGATCAAATTTGAAATTGTTTGGAAAAATTTCGAGCAATAGCCCTTTCAACTTAAAGGACACATCTATGTAATCCTTTGAACGTAACTGTGTCTTCTCCTCATGGGCGAAGCTTAAGTAGGGCGGGAGGGGGTAGCCGAACCCTCGAATTTTTCGCTCAATAACACTTTACACAGTTTTTATAAAGCTAAGAGGTGTAAGTGATAATATGCTGAAAGTTAAGGGTAGGGAAAAAGAAAAAAAACATAAAAGAAAAGAAAAAAACTAAGAAAAATCTTGGCTACAGTAATATCACTTTTGTGAATTGTTATATGTATAATTTATATAGTTTAGATTTTCATTTGGGGTCAAATTTCTTTTAGTTCTAAGACCAAGTATATGTACATATGTGGTGTGCAAGATAAGAGGAAAGCTGCTCGACAAAGGAAAAGCTAAGATAATAAAGTAGAAGTTGGCATTCACGTGTAAATTATTAGTTTCTTTTAGACTGACATTTTTCAAGTGTATAGCTTTGAGCTAAATACTTTTCTAGAAATAAGGGAGAAAATGCTAAATTTATAATTGTATCCAGAAAAAAAAAAACACTCCTTCAAGCAATGAGGCTATAAGATGAGGGGATGGCACCAGTCCGGCGAGGCCCGTCCCGGCTCGTCCACACCACCCCCTTGGGGCCCGTCTCGTCGTCAATGTCACCCAACCGACGAAGAGAACGTTCCTCTCTCTTTCTTTATCAACACACATCTATACATACATACATCTTGTATATATTGATGGGGATTATCATCCACACCCTAGGCTCATCCTTTGGGGCTTATCCTCCACACCCAATAATGTGGTTGGCTACGTGAAGGTCCATCTTCAAATGATGAGGCTCCTCCAGACCTTGTAGCCTGAACTTCATGTAGAATGATGTAACACCCAAAAACCCGAATGTTTATATTTGCCGTATGTTCCTATATGACTTAGCATGAAATAAATAACTAGGCTATTTAACCTAGTTAAGTGTGTGGTTAAAAGTATTAAATGACGAAAGTAGAGCAAATAATGTTAAGTGACAAACACGAGGGGCCAAATGGAACAAGATGGAAGTTGGGTTATTAAAATGAAATATCACCACACACAAACACACACTTTGTGTATGTACTTGAACGTTCAGGAGCTCCAAAGAGCCAAAACCCTAACTCAACTAAAACCATCAAATTGAATGGTGAATCAAGGCTTAAATTCACAACAGAACATGGATTAATGATCACCTTTACAAGGGGATCACAAGGTATGTCTTAAAACTTAGATTGTGATTATGCACGAAGTGGGTTATGTTAGAAATCACGAAATTGTATGAATTTGAGTATGAGTATGTGTTAGAATCATCATATAGGACATGGATTATGCGTGGTTTAGGGTAATTTGATGTTTGGAGGTGAAACCCACTTCTAGTGGTGAAAATGGCGACATGGGTGTGTCACCCATGTCCAATCCTTGTTCAAATCTTGTTGTGCTATGTTGTATGTAATGCGTTCTTGTTAGGTAGATTGAATGTGATATGAATTTGTTGATGTTTTTGTGTTAATTGATGAATGAAAGCATGAAGTAGGAAGTAAAGCATGAAACACTTGTACATTATGCATAAATTGTGGCATGCACACCAAGTGTTTGATGAAATGCCTAGGTGAGATTAATAGATGAAATGGTATGCAAGTAATGGATGAAATCGTATAATTTGGGGATATGATGTATTTGATGATAAATAAACATGAGAAATCTATTTTTAGATGAAATTCATGTAGGATTTGGTTGGCCATGTTATTTGGTAAAAGTATGCATTAGAATATTGTACTCTATGTTGGAGTGGTATGATGCTTACTACATGTTTGAATAATTGCTTAATCAAAATTGATAAGTAAAAGTACTCTACATGTGAAGCATATGAGATCATTAGAACATGATGAAGTTAGAATGATGTTGGGTTGTTAAGCATAGGTCATGGTGTTAATTGTAGAATTATGTTACTAGAATGGACGGAATTGAATATGTTTGGTGTGTACATATAACTTGATGATCGTGTGGTTGTATGCTTATTGCATCGTGAGTATGAAATGTATATAGTGTCATTAGTATAGTCTACTATAATGACATAGATGTATTAGGTTAAGTCGAAAGTTCATATGATAAATCGTTGACTTTTTGAAAGTTAACTGTGCATAAGTAGCAATGTTAGACTTTTTGTCACAATTGTAATATTATAGAAAGTCATATGATGCGTGTTATATCCATATGTGTTATATGTGATGACGTGATGAATTATATGAGTTTGAAAAGATTGACTTGTGGAAATATGCCTTATGCTTGTTGGAATTGACTAATGAAAGTCATATGATGCGTGTTATATCCATATGTGTTAATATGTACAATCATGCATGCTAACAAGAATGTGAATGCGATGACATGAAAGTATAGGGATCATGTCAAGATGGATGGAAGCATGGAAGGCTAACGGGTCAAAAGGAGGCGAGGAAACGGATGCGAATACGGACACTTAAGGTAAGTGATTTCCGGAATCACTTCTTATTTATAAATGAAGTTTGGTATGTTGTATATAGGAAACCATGTAAGAATTTACGGGTAAGGGTAAGTACCAAGGTAAGTTAATATGAACTTCGTCTATCCTTAATGTAAATTAAGATGATAGTCTCATCGTGTTAATGGAATGTTCATTATGTTGCTGAATGTTCATCGTGTTAATAGAATGTTCATTATGTTACTGAATGTTCATTGTGTTAATGGAATGTTCATTATGTTGCTGAATGTTCATCGTGTTAATAGAATGTTCATTATGTTGCTGAGTGTTCATCGTGTTAATGGAATGTTCATTATGTTGCTGAATGTTCATCGTGTTAATAGAATGTTCATTATGTTGCTGAATGTTCATCGTGTTAATAGAATGTTCATTATATTGCTAAATGTTCATCGTGTTAATAGAATGTTCATTATGTTGTTGAATGTTCATCGTGTTAATGGAATGCTCATTATGTTGCTGAATGTTCATCGTGTTAATAGAATGGTCATTATGTTGCTGAATGTTCATCGTGTTAATGGAATGCTCATTATGTTGCTGAATGTTCATCGTGTTAATGGAATGTTCATTATGTTGCTGAATGTTCATCGTGTTAATGGAATGTTCATTATGTTGCTGGTTCATTATGTTGCTGAATGTTCATCGTGTTAATGGAATGCTCATTATGTTGCTGAATGTTCATCGTGTTAATAGAATGGTCATTATGTTGCTGAATGTTCATCGTGTTAATGGAATGTTCATTATGTTGCTGAATGTTCATCGTGTTAATAGAATGTTCATTATGTTGCTGAATGTAATTCGTGTTAATAGAATGTTCATTATGTTGCTGAATGTTCATCGTGTTAATGGAATGTTCATCGTGTTGCTGAATGTTCATCGTGTTAATGGAATGTTCATTATGTTGCTGAATGTTCATCGTGTTAATAGAATGTTCATTATGTTGCTGAATGTTCATCGTGTTAATGGAATGGTCATTATGTTGCTGAATGTTCATCGTGTTAATGGAATGCTCATTATGTTGCTGAATGTTCATCGTGTTAATGGAATGGTCATTATGTTGCTGAATGTTCACCGTGTTAATGGAATGTTCATTATGTTGCTGAATGTTCACCGTGTTAATAGAATGTTCATTATGTTGCTGAATGTTCATCGTGTTAATGGAATGTTCATTATGTTGCTGAATGTTCATCGTGTTAATAGAATGTTCATTATGTTGCTGAATGTTCATCGTGTTAATGAAATGTTCATTATGTTGCTGAATGTTCATCTTGTTAATAGAATGTTCATTATGTTGCTGAATGTTCATCGTGTTAATGGAATGTTCATTATGTTTCTGAATGTTCATCGTGTTAATAGAATGTTCATTATGTTGCTGAATGTTCATCGTGTTAATAGAATGTTCATTATGTTGCTGAATGTTCATCGTGTTAATGGAATGTTCATCATGTTAATGGAATGTTCATCATGTTTGTTGGAAGTTAGTCGGTTATGTTTGTTTTTAATTGCATTGATTTGTGTTGATATGATTGTAGATAAGACTCAACTTACAAATAAGTGAATGTGACTTGTATGTATGTATGTAGATATGGAACTGTAGCGTGTGTAAGTAGTGTGAACTTGTATGTACGTACATATGAGTGGGATACGTATGAATGTACTTAGATATATGAAAGTGTATACACGTGTTGTAATCTAATGATTGTAGATCACTGGTTTACGTATATGTAAAAATGTGGCTTTTCAATATGTTTGAGATTACGTACTCCTAACCATGTTACTATTGAGAATGAAATAAGTGGACTGCAGGTATGGGAATGTCGGACTCTCGAGGAATTGATGTCGGACTCGAGTAAATAAAATTGAGAGGATGTTTCAATGGAATACCTTACGTAGTTAGAATGTGATATAGCCTTTTAAGTGTATGTATTAAATTATATATGATGTTACCATGTACTAACGTGTTGGTTATATATGGTGACCGCAGGTTAGCCAGATATTCATGATGGACAAGTGAACAAGGTTCGAGTTGAAGATATGGATTTTACGGGAAAGTGGTCACGTTGTTTGTAATTATTTGTTAACATAGTTACATTAAATAAATGATGAATGATGTATTTATGTTAAAATGGTTGACCTAAACGGTATTCAAGTATGATAGAGTAGTTAAAAGAAAGTAATTTTACGGTTCATTTTCCGCTGCGTCGTTTTGGGTCAAATCATGATTAGGGTCTTACAAATGATTCACATCCCATTCAACCATCCATAGCAAACATATTTTTTGTGTTAGTTTGTGACGTAATGGCACAAACGTTTATCCACGATAAAATAGTGAAGATTTAAGTCTTATTAAATAGATAATTGATGAATATTAGGAGTAGACTTTAATCCTTTATAGGGGTGTGTGTTTCTGGTTAAAAGATGATAATTAATGTTTTATGTTATAATTTATCTTTTTTATTTTTACTTCAAGTGTATATTTTTATTTATATTGTATGATTGGTAAATTGTTGAATTAAGGGTATATATTTATTTATATTGTATGGTTGGTAAATTGTTTAATTTTAGAAATTTGAACTAAAATGGAATTTGTTAAGTGGATAAGCCTTTGGGTCATTCTTATTTCTTGCGTAATTAAATGATAGGTAGGTGAATGTTGACTTGGTAAACAATATCAATCCGAAATATGCAAAAGTGTTATTTGGGAGCTCTCATACGATCTGACCTAGAGCTCAAGGAGTCTATTTTTTTTAATTATAATTTAAGATTGTGTGTAGTTAATAGAATATCATAATGAAGTGATTAGAGGTACGAGAGCATCAAATAAACCTTCACCGTTTGTGTAAAATGTGATATTAATCCAAGCATGGAGAAACCAAAAAAACTGGAAAGAAGTAATGAGTATGGAGATGGATGTATTAAAGAAAAACGATACATGGGAAAAATGTATTCTTGTTCTTGGTAAAGGAGAATGTATTCACCATAAAACACCAACTAGATGGAATTGTTGAAAGATATAAGGCCAGCCTAGTAGCAAAAGGGTACATATGAAACATTTTCGCCAGTAGCTAAAAATGATACAAGCAGGGTTCTCTTCTCCATAGTAGCAAATGAAGGATTGCCACTCCATCAGTTTGATGTGACGAAAGTCTTCCTACATGAAGAACCCAAAGAGGAAGTCTATTTGGGAACCCCTCCTATATTTATGGAGAATTTCAAACCAGGAGAAGTGAGTCGCTTAAAGAAATCTCTATATGGTTTGAAATAGTCACCACTTGCCTGGTTTGGAAGATTTACTTTAGTAATGAAGCAATATGGTTTTAAACAGAGTAATTCAGGTTATACTTTGTTTCTTAAAAGAAGGGATAATTCCATAGCACACTTAATTATCTGTATTGATGTTATGATAATTATAGGGGACGACAAAGAAGAAATGGAAAAGTTAAAAAAAAACTATTTCCAGAGTTCGAGATGAAAGATTTAAGGAGACTCAAGTATTTTCTTGGGATTGAAGTTTTAAGATCAAAACAAGTAATTTTTGTTTGTTAAAATAAATATGTTCTTGACTTGCTGGCAGAAACAAAGATGATTGATTGTAAACCACCAGACACTCCTATGATGCCAAACCTAAAACTTCAAATGGAAGAAAAAGCTAAGCTGACATACAAAGAGAAATACCAACGGATTGTGGAAAAACTAATTTATCTATCACACATTCGTCCAAACATAGCCTATGTCATAGGTATAATAAGCCAGTTTATGCATCAACCTCAAGTTTCCCACATGGAACCGTATGGAGCATTGTTAGATATCTTAAGGGGACACCTGGTTACGGAGTCTTATTCAAGTTAGTTAGGCATTTAAGAACTCAAGTGTACACATATGCAGACTGGGCAAGGGATAAAGGAAATCAAAGATCAACACCTGGTTATTTTACTCTGGTCGGTGAGAATCTTATCACTTGGAGAAGTACGAAACAAAAGGTAGTAGCCCTTTCAAGGGCCGAACCAGAGTTTAAGGGAATAACAAGATGTTTAGTAGAGGTTCTATATATACGGAAGCTACTAGCTGAATTGGTTTTCCTCTGAACGAAACTAGCAGGATCATGTGCAACAATAAAGTAGCAATTCAAATTTCAGAGAATCCAGTCCAACATGATCGTACAAAACATGTTGAAGTGGATAGACACTTCATCAAAGAAAAACTTGAAGCCAAGATTATAAAACTTCCATTCGTCACATCGGCGGATCAACTTGTAGACATTTTGAAAAAAGCTGTCAACGGAAAAAAAAATCAACAAGTGTCTTGGCAAGTCAAGCATAGGAGACCATACTGCTTAACTTGAGGGAGAGTGTTATAATTTTCATTGAAAAAGTCTTGGTAGTAGTTTCACATCATTTCCCAAGTTAGCTATTGACTACAAAGATCTCGACAATTGAAGAAACACGGAACTAATTTTAAGAATTAGTTTGGTTTATGATTCGACCATAGAGGTTGATCTTCTTAATTCTTCCTGAGCTAACACCTTGATCTTCCTGTAAAACACTAAACACCCCGTTAAGCTCGTTAAGAGGGGAACATGGGGGTTTCCCTCTTAACCACTCTCTGGCGTGAGAATAAGTATATGTTTTGAGGAAATAAGTGTGTGTTAATGGTGAGAGAGCCGAGAACAGAATACCTTTAACCTGTACACGAAGGTCCCTATTTATAGCCAGAGTAGTGTAGAAGGAGATGGGCTGATGGGCCTTGGGCCTGGAGTCGGCAACAAGGAATATCCTTCTTGTCCCTTCTGTCACGACCGTTAGTGTTTCTAGAAGGTTAATGGAGCTGGCGCACCCTTAGTGGAGCCAAGTGTCCGGGTTCTCGTCCTTGTTGTCTCCCTGACATCAGCAGGTGAGTGGAGATCATGGAGCAGGTGTCGCCGCCCTCTGATTGGTGCAACGTAGGCGTCCTTGTGTACCTTCTTGTCTCCTGCACGATTGTTGATCATGGAGCATGATAGGATACAGCCTGTTGGACGCTGATTTGCCCATTTCTCTGCCACTCGTACCTTTCGTGTTATCCGGGATGAACCTGCGCTTCTGTCCTCGCACGGCCTCTGGAGCACGTCCATATAGCCGGCACAAGGTCCAGGAAGTAAGGGTCTTCATCCAGGATGCTAAGTGTAGAATCTGAGCTTTAACCTTGCTTGAGCCTCGCGCGCGACCTAGGTTTTACCTATTTAGTCGGCACAGGGTCTGTGGGTTTTTCAGATTGATGTAGTAGGAGTATGGTCTCGCGCGCGAACCGAATTGGTCTGCGCGGCTTTTTGGACCATACCCCTTCAAGTACCCCCCAGTCCATTGCCGCTTCCATGCGCAAAGTAAATTGTTGGAGCTCTGGACAAGAAAAAAGAGTTAAGTGAATGTTGATCTTCGAGCATTTTCTAAGTCTTAGTAGCCGGTGAGCGTGTAAGTGCTGGACAATTACTACGGCGCGGCTATCAGGCTTGTTGCTTGAAAAGTCTTGTTTCTATGCACTTGGTGCTTAATCCTATTATTTGGCTTCTAGCTTATGAGAGCTGGCGCGCATGATCATTGATTGGTGATGCATGCGGCGCAGCTCTTGTTATCTTCATTCTGAAGTTTCTTTTAAAATTACGCGGGAAACTCTTTGAATTTTGAATCCTGACAGGTTGGTGCAAATGTTGTTGATAGCGACGTTTGAGTTGACTGCTGACACGGCGATCATCATGCTGTCATTGGGGCGGTTTGTCTGTTGTCAGGTGAGTGAGGCCCACACGCGCGTGGTAACCATCACCCCGGAAATCCCGCCTAACGTGGCGGTCCCTAATTGGGCACGCGCGCGGTGCGTTCGGCATGGTTACCTATCGTATTAAATGCGATGGGTATATATATCCGAAGGTAGAGAGAGAACTCACAACCCCTTCATCGAATTCTCTTTCCTTCTCTCTCTGGTCTTCTTTGATTCTTCAAATCTTCAAAGATTTCTTGGTGTTCTTCGAGTTTTTTCCAGAAGTTTGTGAAGATCTTCATCAGTTTCCTTAGTTCTTGATATAATGGCTGAAGAAAATGTGATTCCCGTCGAAGAAGCCGCTGGTATGGTTCTAGTTCTCAAATTGGACCATGGTTTATTCGAACAGATTGTTAGGGGTTTCCAGTTTCCGGCCGAGTGGGATGCTCGTTATCCTCAACAGGGCAAGACGGCGGCTGATGCACCACCTGGTTATATCACGTTGTTCGCCGATTTCTTCATCGACGACAACTTCCGGCTGCCGGCCACCCACTTCATGGTGGCGATCTTACACTTTTATGGCTTCCACATCTCCCAACTTAGTCCGATGGGAATGGTTAGGATTCGCCATTTTTTATTCATCTGCAGATCGCAGGGACAAGAGCCGTCGGTGCAAAAATTTAGGGCGTTCTATCAACTTATTCGGAACATGGGATTTTATTCCTTTGCCCTCAGTGCTGAAAAAAATACTTATAAATCCACCAAAGAGCTTTCATGACTAAAAGATGAAGTTCTTCTTCACCGGGAGGAAGTTATTCCGATTGCAATGATCTTTCGTGAACCTGATGTGATCGAGAAGGAAGAACTTCCTATTCTGAAGGCGGAAGACTGGTATCTGCGGTTAATGGCTACCCCCAACAAGGTTTTTGGAGAACAGGTTTTGGTTGCGGCGGGGATGAGTGATAAATGGCCCGCGCGTAGCAACGAAGTCCCTGTTTTGATGTTCAACGGTGAAGGTATGTGTGATATTTTTGTTGTCCTTCCTTTTTAAGAAGGCTTGCGCCTGACTCTTATTCTTCAATGTAGTTGCCGAGTTGTATCAAAGTGCATTCCCTACGTTTGGTGGCGCTATGGGAGTGCGTTCCTTGGGTGATGGAGAGGCTTTCTGGTATAAGCAGATTAAGGCCAACTTTCTGTATCCTCCAGCAGGGATATTTGCCACTCCCCCTACGGCAACCAAAGGTGCGCGTCTTCCCAAACCAAGGCCATTACGAGGTGTGACTTCTGCTGGGAAAGAGATTGTTTATCTTTCCAGCGAGGAGTCCGTCAGCCCGTCGAATTATGAGTTAAGTTCGTGGTCTGAAATATTTGCAGGTGTGTTGCGCGACCTGGGTATTGACCCTGAGGAGAAGAAAACCAAGAAGGTCGCGACGAAGAAGAAGGCTGCACCAAAGAAAAAGGTGACTGTTGAAGCTGGAGCGACCAGCAAGAAGGCGAGAGGTGGTCGCGCAACTGCTGAGATCCCTCAGAAAGGTAATCTTCGCTTTCATGAGAGTAACCTTGAAGATTATGTTATGGCCAGTGACTCATTAGATGGTTTAATTCATATAGGCGAAAAGCCAAAGAGCAGCGCGGTTGCCGCATCAAAAAGCTCGGGGAACGAGGGATCTTGGGCTCCAGATTCAGGCGTAACCCCTTCTTCCATGCATGAGGAAAAAGAAGAAGAAGAAGTTGAGGAGGAAGCTGTAAAGCTCGTGGTGAGGGAAAGATCTCGCGAAGAAGCAGCTGCCACAACCCCCCTGCGCAGAAGGTTGTTGCTACCAAGCCCATAGGGAAACAAGGCAGGTTGCGGAGCTTGTATAAATTTTCTCCAGGTTAGTGCTTAACCTTTATGCCTTTATTTTTTACCTTGGTAATTTTAACATTCTTTTCTTTTTCAGAGGCGCTGAAGAAGCCTGAGGTTAAGACTAAGGAGCCGGAGCTTAAAAAGACCAAATTTACTATCATTCCTCCGAAGCCTGCGGGAACTGTTCCTGCGGGCACTGTTCCTGAAAAGGATATTCAGAAGGAAACTGAGCCCACTATTACAGCTATTCCAGACCAAGCGCAGGGTCCGGAGGTCATGCGAATTACCGGGCTTGACCAGCCCCTCAAAAACAAAGGATCGGAAGTCTCTACTAGAGGTGCAGCTGCGCAGCATGATGCCCCCACCCATACTGCACAAGTACAAATTGCTGTTAGGGGATCTACTGACAATGTACAGGCGCAGGTGGCTCAGAAAGATGCTTCTGACACTACCACTGGTACAGATGCTGGGGGTTCTTGCGCGGCGGGCCAGAAAGGTGATGGAAAGAAAATCTCTAGGCCTCGATCCCCCATTGGTGCAGAAGACACTTTGGGGGATATTTACTACAAGACTTACACTGAAGAGCGCGGAAACGAAGCAAACGTGCTTGTCTGGAGCTTGAAATAGAAGGACACTTTTGTCGACTTCGGGGCTGTCACACCCCAACCAATGGCGGAATCATCTAAGTGGGACGAAGAAAGATTTCTCATCACACATAACGCTAATTGTGACAATAGATTTAAGAAATGAATTGATTTCATTCATAACCAAATGTTATAATACCTGGAAATTGAAATACAACATGTTCAATACAAGAAACAATACAACAAATAAGTACAAAATTTACACAACATATTAAACCTAAGATGTCTAAATGTGTATCTAAGCATCATCACTACTTCAATTTCAAAGAACCGTCTTCCTCAACCCGTAACATGTTTAAAATAAAGTTCAATGCAAAAGCAAAGGCGAGTATACAAGTTTTCATACATACATAGCATAAAAAGAATGAGTTTAAACAATTCCACATGACAAGCTATTGATACAAGATAAACAATAAAATCGACATGTGTTCGACTAATCAACCCAATGATGAAACGCAATAAGCTCATGACATAACCTCAAGAGAATAGGTGATGTTCCACTTTGGAGCCTTATATGGTGATGTTCCAGCCTTGGTTTTCCATGGAAAACCTGTGGAAAACATACCTAAGGTTGTTCCAAGCGAATAGAAAGAAGAATCATTGAAAAAGATGGAGAAATAATGAAGTTATGCTCATTGTAGCAACTTGTATGAATCTGACTTGTTTCTGACTTTAAATAGGGAATTAGCTACTGATTTGGAGTGTTTTGAGAGTGAAAGTGAAGTGTTTGTAAAGTGTGGAAGTGAGTTGGGTTTTATAGGGGGTGATTAGGGTGAGTTGGGTGTATGCTTAATGAAGAAAACACAATAAACAAACATAAACTTTACCAATCCAAGAGCTGGTAACCCATTCTGACGGATTGAAGGCGTCGCCGGAGGCGACAACCGGGGGGGGGGGGGTACCTGTGTCGTGACGCGATGACTATATATTCGAGAAATAAGTTCTAAAGTTGGCAATTTAGCCCCCTGATGTTTAACTAAGTTAGGTTTTGTTGTATACTAGGATGTTTTATGAGAGAAAAGCATATAATAAGGGGTTTTTAGGCATTCTTAATATAAGGACAAGTATGGACAAGTGTGATTAAGTATTAGTAGGTATCAAAGGCGTATAAACATGAGTGAAAACGTAGTGGTTGTGTATGTATGAAGCGTATTTGAAAGCTTAGCATATGTTTACAGGAATCACGAATGATGTAACAATGTATAATGAATTAAAACGTACAAGTATAATGAATAAGTGAAGGTAAAATTTTGAAATAAAACGATAGGTTTCAGTACAATTCAAGTCTCGGATTTATGATGATGGAACGAAATACGATTACAAAAGAATCAAGTTTCCAAAAATAGATTTGCAAGACAAGCTTTCTAATTTAGGAAGTTTACGAAAAAGCAGAGCGTTACAAGGCCGTGCAGGGATTGGCTTCTGGGAACCTTTCCTCCGGGGGAGGTAAACCGTCAAAGAGCGTGTGGCCATGAGAGCTTGTATCGTGCGTATATTTTGGGTGAGGCCAACGCTTCTGCCGCTGGCCATCAAATCATGCGTGAATGGCGTACCATGTATCAAGAGCGTGCCAGCTGGGAAAAATATTGTGAACGTCTCTCTGCTGAAGCTAAGGAATTTGAGAAGTTGAAGAACAAATTCCAAGAAGAGAAAGCTTCCTTTGACAAAGAGAAGAAGTCCGAATAGTGGGGACGTGAGGGTTTGAGAAGCAAACTTCAGGCTAGTGAGGAGCTTCTTGTCAAGGAGCTGAAGGAGTGGCGTTTGGCCTGCGACAATGAAAATAAGAAAATGTACGCTGCCCACACCAAGATCACTAACCTGGAAGCTGAAGTCGCAAGTTTGAAGGATAAGTACGAGGAAGCTAAGACTGATAGAGAGCGTTCTGAGGTCCAATAGGCTAGCCTACTTACTTCTTATAATTCTTTCCTGTTAGAAATATTCTAACTTAGATTTTTAGATAACTTGTAGGTTGACTTAAATGCCCAGATCCTGAGTAAAGACAGGGATTTGGCTGGTAAGGATGCAGAGATCGCGGAGCTCAAGTGCAGGCTGTTTGAAGCGCAAGAGAAGAATGAGTCATTGGAGATAGATCTGGCCGCGGAAAAGGTGAATGCTGATACTGCCGAGGAGGCACGTAAAGCGGCCGAAGAGGTGCGTAAGATCAGCACTGCAGCCTTGAATGTGGCGAAGACAAATTATGCTGAGGCACAGACTATTGTGGATTCTCTGCTTTCTGATTCCGAATGGATGCGATTGCATGGAGTAGCTGCTGTTAGTATTTCTCTTTTTTTTAACTTAGATTGTCATAAGTTGTTTTACAATCTTGTTTTACAATTTATCTCTTGGATAGGTTGCTAATTCCATCCTGAATGCTACGGAGTTGGACAAAGCAGTTGTTGCGCTTACAGATGCTGCGCGTGCAGTTGGGCATCATGGCGGTTATCTTGAATGCACTCAACATGTCGAGGAAGCGTTGAAGCAACATTTTGGGACTCGCCATTGTTCTGTGACCGACCAAGCGGATGAGATGTTGGCCAAAGCTGAAGAGTTTTATGATAGCCTCTCTTTGCCGGTTATGGAGTTGGTCGTGGAAGCGCTCAAACACGATGATTACGTGGCGTGATTGAAGTCTATCTTCGTGGTTCCGGAGACTGTTGAATTGTCTGATGAAGAAGAAACAGCTGGAGGTGATGGCGGGGAGTAGATTGTAGGATGTTTAGGTTGTGATGCCTTGTAATTTTTTGTGACTTTTCTAAGTATGTAAATGGTGTGCTGCTACGCTTTTAGGAATGAAATTACCTTTTCTTTTTATTCTATCAATTTTACAATTATTGCATTGTTATTAGAAACTTTGTTTAAGTTAGCACGAATAAATGTAAGTGTGGCTCGTTTTGAGTATTGTTGCCCGGCCTCGCGCTATGATCGCGGAAGCCTTGGAGGCTTAACTCAAGAGCTCGTAATTTACTGAAGTGTTTTCGTGCTAATAAGAAATTTAACATGCATTTGTAACTTGGAAGAAACACAATGTATAATCATAAAACGTAGACAACTTTTGCATTAATAACTAAAACGGGCTCGTGTAACACCTCGCGAAATCATGTCCTATAATGTGAAGACACGTGTCATAAACCCTAAACGTCTAATAAATTGACTTTGAAGGACTAAAGTTGACAAACAGAGAAAGAATGTATGCGGAGGGACTAAAAATGTCAACATGCTAAACTTATACCCCTGATAGACCTTAAACAATGTTCGTATTCTTAAACAAGTGAATTATTGGGCGTGGGAAGCCAATTGTGAAAACAATTGAAAGTTTACAAGACAAAGGGGTTAAACGTGTCAACATGTTAATTCTTACCTCTGAGTGACCTTTTAACGAACCCGGGGATTCGTAACGTTCGATTATACTCTCGAGAATACGTGTTAATGAATTCACAAGGTTTCGGTATCATTATGTGATAGTTGTGAAAGATTCCAAGAAAAAGGGTTAAAAGCGTCAATGAGAGAAACTAGTGTCTTCGGGTGACATTTAACCGAACAAGAGCCTAATGGTGTTTATTAAAACCTTCAAGATCCTTAAAGGCAAACTATAGGGGCCATTAGTGCAAAAAATGAAAGTTATATGAAGTTAATAAGGACCAGGGACTGAAACTGGCAATTTTGGAACTTGTTTTACTGGAACCGAAGGAGAGTCGCGGCCCGCGAAGACCAAGGCCTTATCTTTCGTGGCCCGCGAGAGACTGCCAAGTAAGCAAAAACTGGACAGCTACATGTAGCAGCCTTGCAGCCCACACAAACCGACATTGCATGCCGGAAACTCGAAACCAGGGCTTGTTTGATGGTATTTACTGACACTAGGACACTTGGAATGATCTGAGGATGATAAAAAACACTTGGATTGATCCTAAGACACCATCATTTACTATAAATAGGTGCCTTCATCCTCCATTCATATTTGCACATTTCAAAAATCACTTCTATACTCATTCTCTAAGGTTCCTGATCAAAAGAAAGCTCCTCCTTAGTCAAGATTTCGAGCTAGGACCTGTTGTAAGTGTCCTTAGCAACTCTAGTTCGGTTTTTATGCATTTAAAAGTCGAAAGTCAAAGTTGTCGCAAATCGGCTTTGACTTTCGGTTTAGACCTAAACGGTCCAGCCATTGTTCGAGGCGAATATGGCTACGTGATCGTAATTAGGTAGGTGTTAATCCCTCAGAAGGGCACCTCCTAATTACCACGTTTACTTAGTTAATTGTCGTGTCAAAGTAATTAACATAAAAAGTCAAACGGGTTAGTTTTTAAAAAAAATTCAAATTTGATAATGTAGAAGTTATAAAATATGTTTTATCACTTTAACAACTTGGTAAACATTATTAGAACATGTCTAAACATGTTCAACCCGACAATTCTAAGTTTAGGCTCGGTTCACAACCGAAAGTCGCAAAAGCTTGACTTTTGCTTTGACTTTCAGTTCTGACCCGAATTAGCTTAGTTCCTTTATGTATTAAGGTTCCTTTGTGACCATATTATGTATTAGTATAACCCTCTGAGGTTATATTACATGGTCACCTAGTAATCTGAGTTATTTACTTGATTCCGTTATTATGCGTAAACTTGACTATTATGCCCTTTTATTCAAAAATGAGATTTGAAACCTAACTAAGCATGCAAATGAATTACATTCTGATATATTAACATGTTTAGCATATTTTAACATTGATAAACTGGTCATCAACTAAGTTTGCTTAATTAATCATAATATAAGCTTTAAAAAGGGACTAAAATACTCTTTTCCACATAAAATGAGTTTTTAACAAAATTTAACATAAAAACTCATCATCTACTGATATGATATTATATTTGGAATTATTTGGGATATTTAAATAGATTATATTCTGAGTTTAACTTAGAGTTCTTGCATGAAGTTAGTAAATGACGATAATACCCTTTTCGCACACAAATTGGGTTTTAAATATAATTAACATGCAAAAACCTTTTGTTACTGATATGTTTTGATAAATAAAATATTTTGACCATTCAAAGCTGGTCATAACCTCAGAATTGACTAAACATCGAAATAATCGTCATTTATCGACTTTTACGTTAAATAGGTGCATAGTATGGTTTTTAAACCATACTTAGCACCCAATACTTGTTACCTAATGAAATTAGAAACCATTTTTAATATTTTTACAGTAGGTATAAGTTATGAACTCAGAATCCCAAATAAGTCCTTAAAACTATGTGTGAAATGACCAAAATAACCCTACGGTGCATAGTTTGGCCATAAATCATAAACCACACATATGTATGATATCCTACTGTTATAATAACATAAATTAAATATTTTACAGAATGTTTATGACCAGAACCTCAATTTGCATATAAACCCCTTTTATAAACCTAAAATGACCAAAATGCCCTTATGGGCTAAATTCGGTTTTAAAATCTTTATGGGCATACTTGCTGATATCCTACTGATATCATGACATATTTTAAGCATAATAACATATGGGACTTGTTATGACTCATCCGGTTACCCGTTTATGCTTATACGCGTTCGGATCGGTTTATGTAACTAGTTTGCATAAATTAACCGAAACAGGTTTAACCTTATCATTTGAACTTCGAAATCCAGAATGTATTTAGTTTACCCACATAATACAAGTCTCCATACTTGTTGGGTCTAAATTACTTCCATTCTGGTCATCACTTAATCTAGCGTTTCATACCGAAAATCCTTCTTTAAACTAACCGGTCTAAGTCTACGACTTAAATAAGACCCGTTAGTATTCTAATAGGTTAATAAAAACTTCGTTCCAGATTAGTAAGCCCCGGTAAAAGCTACCTTCACAAGTCTAAGTACATTATACGGCTGAGTAGATAGATCTCACATTTAGAAATTCGGGTAAATACTTTTAACTTATTTTCCCTTATACGAGTTGGGATACGGTAAAATATTACCGCTTGGTCGGGTATGGGATCATTTAGTCGGATTGTGATTAATAAATCCGCATAACCTGTTTTAAGAGTTTTTTTCCCAAATGGGTGGGGGTGGAAAAATTATTTACCAAAATAGGTGATTTGAAAAATAATTACCAAAATGGGTGAAAGGAAATAATCTTTATTTTGTAAATAAAAAATAGGTTAAAAAACACGCGACGTTTCAGTATTCTTGTTTCAAGGAGATTTCATTAGGGCGACTTCATCAGTTCATCTAGTTCGATCCATTCAGTTTTGCAATCAAGGATTTCATCAGGTTAGCTTTTGTTTTGTTTATCTCTACAAAATAATCTTTACTTTAGTTTCGACTTGTGTTAGTTTGCTTCATCTACAAAATAATTCCTTCTCCATGACAAAAGCCCTTCTGTTCGATCCCTTTAACTAGTTTTTGATCTGGTTGACTCTAGCAAAAAAGCAAAGAAAAAAGAGGCTTATTAAAATCATGTAAGATAGACACAGCCCTTCTGTTCGATGCCTTCATCTAGTTTTTTTTCTACTATTCCTTCTAGGTCTTGACTTATGTTAGGTTGCTTTTTTGTTTTATCTCCATGCCAAAGATGCTTTCAGTTGTTTTTTTTTCACTTTCATTATTATTTGCTTTTTGTTTCTTATATTCTCTCATAGCTCATATATATATTTTTTATCAGAATGCAGCAGGTTAACGCGGTAAGCGAATTGATTCAAAACGAGGTTTTAATAAAATATCTCAATTTGCGGTCGTGAACAATGATGACGTGATAGAAGAAGAAGAAGTTGGAGATGATATTGATATGGATGACGAGTTTCAAGAAGATGGATTTGGAGATGAAACATCAAATGGTAAAGTACCTTCAACTTATACCACTTTAGACGAAACTATTTTGAATATTGATGAAAACTGGAAGCTAACATACTCTCAGAGTAAAACTGACTTTACTAGTGAGTTGGGAAAAGACTCTTTCATTGACAAGGAAGAATTTACTAAATTTGTCAAGCTGCATAGTATCAAAACACATAAATATTTTGAGGTTGTTGAATCAAAACCAACCACTTGGTGTATAAGGTGTAAGTTACATGAACAAGGTTGCAAATGGCACCTCCGTGCAAGTAAACGTAAGCGTAGTGGATCATTTGAAATCACAAAGTATATCGGTCCACACACTTGTTTGCATAATACGATTACTCAAGACCATCCAAATCTAGATGCAACCTTGATTGCTCAAGAAATCCAACATCTTATAAAAGAGCAACCTTCTATTAGTATTGCCGCTTTAAAAGCCGAAATAATAGATAAACTAGGCTATACTCCTTCGTACAAGAAGGTTTGGGTTGGAAAACAAAAAGCAATTGAACAAGTCTTTGGGAATTGGGAAGAATCTTTTACTATTTTACCCAAATTTTTATATGCACTACAAAAGTTCAATCCAGGGACCATCGTTGAATGGTGTGTAATGAGAATGACCGATGTAGATCAAGTGGAATTTAGACGTGTTTTTTGGGCATTTGATCCTTCTATCAAGGGTTTTAAGCATTGTCGACCGGTTATTAGCATTGATGCCACACATTTGTATGGCAAGTATAAAGGCAAGATGATGATTGCAATGGGAGTTGATGGTAATAATCAGATATTGCCACTTGCTTTTGCTATTGTGGAAAATGAATCTTACGCTAGTTGGAATTGGTTTCTTTCTCATGTCAAGAAACATGTGGTGAAAGATAGTCAAGGGATATGTTTAATATCCGATCGTCATGCTGGA
This sequence comes from Helianthus tuberosus, assembly GCA_030545235.1. Lineage (NCBI taxonomy): Eukaryota > Viridiplantae > Streptophyta > Magnoliopsida > Asterales > Asteraceae > Helianthus > Helianthus tuberosus. The sequence goes on along the minus strand of CM060354.1, from coordinate 62,256,979 downwards.
ATCTTAAAGGCGGTTAATGAGCAAGGATCTCCTTGGTTAGAACCACGGGGTTTTCACAGGTATTATTTATATAAATTCATGTTATTGGTTTGAACTTTTTTTCATGTCAATAATATTCATTATGTTAATTTTTCATAGGTATTGCTTAAGGCATTTCATAAACAATTTTAATGATAAGTTTCGCAACTCACAATTAAAAGCTTTAGCTTATCGTGCTGGGAGTCAGAATCAAATTAGAAAGTTCAATTCCATAATGGAAGAAATTGGGAAGATAAATAAACAAGCTCGTAAATGGCTCGAGGGACATGCATTTGAGAAATGGACACTTGCACATGATGGTGGAAAGCGATACGGGTTGCTCACTACAAATATGTCAGAGATTTTTAATAGTGTGCTTAAAGGTGCTCATTTCTTACCAATTACAGCATGTGTTCAACTTACATTTTATAGATTGGTTCACTATTTTGATGTGAGACGACCTATGGGATCTAATGCTCAAGCTAATGGAGATGCCTATACACCTCATGTTTTGGCAAAACAAGCAGCTTCAATGTCAAAAGCTGGTGCACATTCTTTAAGATCTTTTAACCGACAGAAAGGAATATTTGAGGTGATAACTCAAAAGGGGAAAAATGTTCAAGTGGTTAATTTGGAAGAAAAAACTTGCACATGTGGTAAGTGGGAGATATATAAGTATCCGTGTTCACATGTTTTGAGTGTATGTGCCAAACTTTCACTGAACAGTTGGCAATATGTTCATACGTGTTACTCAATCGTAGATTATTGTGCTACTTGGTCAGCCGAGTTTTTCCCGCTTCCTCAGGAAGCATATTGGCCACACTCATCGTTTCCTAAAAAATTACTTCCTAATCCGGATCTTAAACGAGATAAAAAGGGTCGTCCTCGTTCAACAAGGCTACGAAATGGAATGGACATTAAAGAAGGGAAAAAGACTAACCTTTGTGGAATTTGTAGACAATGTGGTCATAATCGAGCAAGATGTCCTTCTAAGCCTAAAAGAATGGATGCCTAAGTGGGTCAAGTTGTTTTGAAATGTTTCTTTTAGTTTGTATTTGATGTTGAGACCGCTAGCCAGTCGACTTTATTTGACGTTTTTTTTTTTTTTGTATTTGACATTGAGACAGTCAAGTTTTAAAGATTGTTTTGCTTTTTTATGCTTGTTAGTTTGTTTCTTTTAATTTAGTTTCAAATGATTGTTGAGTTGTTTTTAATTTAGTTTCAAATGATTTTAAAGTATTTAAACTCCAATAAAGAATATCACGTACCTAGCAATTGCTTTGTCAAGCATATGGTCAAAGCTGCATTTGGTAATTAAGGGGTTAATTGCTGAAAAGTAAATATTAATTAAAATAAGTAAATATGAAAAAACACCTATTTTGGTAATTATTTTTCAAATCACCCATTTTGGTAAATAATTTTTCCACCTCCACCCATTTGGGAAAAAACTCGCCGTTTTAATCTGTTTTGTTTGATAACATAAACATTGGGGGTTAATACGACCGTGTCCTGGATATCCTCGGCTCATTTAATTGCAAATGGCCACGACTTAAGCACGGGGTGTAGGCATACACCTGACAGATGCGTATGTAAAAAGATATACCCACATTCTTGGGGATAACTCCTTGTGGGTTTATGTTAGTGGTGTGTCGGTTAATCACGTCTCGGCTTCTATACCGGGCCCTAAATGTATGGCAAACATGTAAATCTGTATACAAGATTATAAATATAATTGTCCCAAGTTATAAAAGATTTTTGTGCTTTGTGCACCTAAACCAATTTTCATAAACACTTTTCAAAAGAGTCGGTTAATTGTATTTACCAGTGTAAACTGACGTATTTTCAAAAGACTAAGTGACAGGTACTACACGTAATAGGCTGGGAGTTTCTGGGCGTTAAGTAGAGGATCTTGCAAGTACATAATGCCTTAAGTCTGTTGAACTTTGTTTTGTGTTTTATTTAGATCCACTTATGGATCCTTTCTTTTACAACCGTCGATATATTCTTTTATTCGTACTTTGATCAATCGGGTTGTAATAGTAATTTACCTTCTAAGCCTTCCGCTGTGCTATAACTGTGTTTAATTGACTATAATGATATCAACTACGTCACGATACTCCCCACCGGGCCCACCGGTTTGTGGTTAAAATATCAGGGTGTGACAGGTTGGTATCAGAGCCAACATTGAGTGAATTAAACACTAGCCTTTTGTGTTTATTCTCAATGACACAGTAGCACATTCCTTAGACTTCCGAGTCTGGGCAAATGACCTAGGATTAATCTTAATCGTATTTGTTTATGTATATTGTTTCCTTGCTTTTTGACAGGTTCACATATAAAAAATGTTGCCACGTGTAAGAGGAGGAAGAGGAAAAGGACCTATGATAGGAGGAATGCATAGCCAAGCAGGGCCTTCCCATCGACGTACACCCTCTACATCGTTTAGCTCCGATCCTTATGATGATTGGAGACATTCACTTGAAACAGCAAGATGTTCTGTCTCACTTAGCACTTCGCCCTCCTACCATCATTCTTTTGGGCCACAACAACCAGAAGAGCCCCAAAACTCCCACCATTCGCAGCATTCACACCATTCCTCCCATCATTCTTCTCACCACTCACATTTCTAGGGTCACTTCGACCCTAATGATTATATCAACGCACCAGAAGGCCATAACCTGCTGGGTCTAGAAGACCATTTCACTGAAGACATGGATGTGGACGAAGATCCAGATCCAGCGATACCTCCATCTGGGATGCCCACGCATCCCATTGATATTTCCAGTGGTTCTTCCTTTGCGGGATCTCCCTATCGAGGTCCCGATGAATATCAAGAGTGGTTTGGGCAGTGGAAATTTGAATACACTCCCTCCCACCACAACACACCACCGCAGCAGCCTCCCTCTGAGAAGCCGTACTTTCAAGCGATCACGCCACCGCCACCACCAGCACAAGAACAACCTCCGCCACCACTAGAACCACCAAGGCAAAGGAGAAACGCATGAATGTCCGTCTGAGTGGGTCCACGTTTTAGCACCCCTCAAGCTTCTAGCAACTATCCTCCCATTTTTGAAGATCCACAAATGGATGGACCTTTAAACGCTGTGCCGGAAAATGACATTACCCCGGCCACCTTTGCACCACCACTACCTCCGATGCGTTTTGAAAACCTAATTCCTGCTTACACATATACGACTGGGTATAACCCGTTCGAGCCACAAGCTCCTGCGTGTTATAACTACCAACCACCTGCCATATGTCGAGGCAGTCAATTATAACGCCCTCTATCCTTCACCTTTCCCACCAACATACCCAACTGGGTATCCTGCTTATGGGTATCAATACCCTCCACCTCAACCACAGCCACAACCTCCACCCCAACAACAACAACAACAACAACAACAACAAATCTTGCAAAGGGTGCAAGATGTTGAACGTAGGGTGGAAAGACGTGAAAGAAAGACCCATAAGTTTCTTAAGGGTCTTGCAAAATTTATCAAGGGAAAGAAGGATAACGATTGAAGACCCTTTATTTTTATTTGTATTTGTCATTTAAATTAAGTCCCTGCGTGGACATTTCTTTTAAGTATCAGTCTCTGCGAGGACTTGTTTATCTTTTAGTCCCTACGTGGACAATTTATCTTATTTAAAAAGACCCGTTTAGGGCAGTTTTTGTAATCCTTAGTACTATTAATGAGAATTTTTCTTTTGGAATTCACATTGTTATTTTACATATAAAAATCATTATATCAATATCCAAACAATCATTTCAATTTCTAATTGATCTGACAATAAATTCCAAAAGACCTTCTTAATGGTATAACCTAGCCTATATGTCAAAACAGACATGGCTATGATGGTAAAACTCTCTTAAGACAATAAATCCTTGTTAACATCTAGAACATGTTAACACTCCTGACATTGTGGCTTGAGAAACCACACTAGTCATCCGAAATACTTGGATTCTTCCAAATCTTTTTATAGCCTAAGTGATCAATGTGAATCATGGCTGATATCGTCAAATAAGATGATCATATTAAAGCATCCATTAGTGATGTTATTGTTTCGCCTTCGGGCCAAGCTATACCGTTTTCATAACAACGACAGTAGTAGTCTATGACTCTCTGTCAAAAGGTGGAGAACCATGTTCAAATCTTAATGCCCTCGATCCAATAAGATCATGGCTTATAATTTAAATTGTCCAAGTGACAAGGCCTTTTTGTGCCATTTAAATGCTTTTAATGGTTCTTATTAACCTAGGCTAACTATAATAAAAATTCAAATAAACATTCTTCAAAAAAAAATGATTAAACCTATTAACCAATATGGTTAATTTATACCATGGTTAGTTAATCATCGAATATGATGATTCAATATACAACCACTAAATAAGATGTTGTCACTTGATATATAACATTCAAGCTTCTCCATGGCTAACTCGGATGAGGCACATAGCCACCCAACTGAAGGGAATAATGACACGAGACTGAACATAACAGGCTCCGATTTACAAGCTATGATAGACACTGCTGTAACTAAAGCTGTAGGCCGAGTATTTAGGGAGTCGAGTGCTACTCGCTCCAAGACTCATTCAGTGGCCCATTCTAAGTCCCATTCCAAACCGCATACATCAAAGAAGGATGTGTCTGTACATTCATTAAATCAAAACAGTCAACCATCCAAGAAGATAGTATTTGACCAAGAACCACATTCCAAAGCTTGTTCCCACAAGTACTTCGTATCTTGCAACCAAGAGACTTCACTGGTGAAAAATGTGTCATAGATTGTATGAAATAGCTTGACGAGATGGAGACGGTTGTTGACATAAGTGGGTGTGCCAAGGAGGATGTTGTTAAGTTTGTATCTCAGTCTTTTAAAGGTGATGCCCTAGTTTGGTGAAGGGCACTAATACAGGCCTCGGGGAAAAATTGACTCTACAACCTATCTTGGGATAAGTTTGTTGAATTGATGAAAGAAACTTTCTGCCCGCAACTTGAAGTGGAGAAAGTTGAAGCTGATTTCCTGACTCTGGTCATGAAGAACTTAGATTGTCGAGCATATGTTACTAGCTTCAATTCCATGTCTAGACTTGTGCCTTATTTGGTAACTCCAGAACCAAAGCGCATAGCGCGTTTCATAGGTGGCCTGGTCCCCGAGGTAAAAGGACATGTTAAGGCTTCAAAGCCTGCCACCTACAGGTCAGCAGTGGATCTGTCTCTATCCCTGACACTGGATATCGTCAGAAATAGGTCTGTAAAGACTACAGATGAAGGAAAAAGAAAGAGGGAAGATGATAACTCGCACCGCTCAGATAAGAAAAAGAAAGGTAACTTTGGGTCCAAGAAAAACTCTAATCAGTCGGGTGAAAAGCCCTTGTGCAAGAACTGCAAAAGAAATCATTTTGGGAAATGCACCATAGATCCGCAGGCCAAACCCTGTGGAATCTGCAAGAAGAAGGGGCACAAAACGTTGGAGTGCAAGGATCTGAAGAACGCAACCTGTTATGGTTACAATGAAAAAGGGCACATCAAGTCAAATTGCCCGAAAATTGCAAAGAAGCCTGAAGAGGCTAAGAAAACGAACGCCAGAGTGTTTCAAATGAATGCCAGGGAGGTAGTGCAAGACGACAATGTTATAACAGGTACTTTCCTCATAAATGATATTTATGCTAGAGTTTTATTTGATTCAGGTGCAGATAAGTCCTTTGTAGACATTAAATTTAGTAAACTGTTAAATCTGCCTATTAAAACTCTAGACATTAAATATGAGGTAGAACTAGCTGATGGTACCTTAGAAACTGCTTCGACAATTCTAGATGGATGTTTTATATCCATTAGTATTCTATTCCATTATCTTTACTGCCAATGAAATTGGCAGGGTTTGAAATAGTCATAGGCATGGATTGGTCATCACTTAACCAAGCCCAAATCACCTGTGATAAGAAACAAGTTAACATCAAAACCCCTTCTGTTAAATCAATCACTATTCAAGGAGATAAACACTATGGATTGCCTGATCATGTGTCTACGCTTAAGGCATCCAAATGTTTGAAGAACGGTTGTGTCATTTACATAGCACAGGTGACAGAAGACGTGCCAAAGCCCAAAATAGAAGACATTCCAGTCATCTTAGAATACCCAGATGTCTTTCCTGAAGAACTACCTGGATTACCTCCTAAAAGGCAAGTAGAGTTCAGGATCGATATTATACCAGGAGCAGCACCAGTCACACGAGCTCCTTATCATTTAGCACCAACCGAGATGAAAGAGCTAAGAACCCAATTAGACGAACTTTTGGAAAAAGGTTTTATTCAACCTAGCTCGTCACCTTGGGGGGCACCCATTTTGTTTGTAAAGAAAAAGGATGGTTCAATGCGTTTGTGCATTGATTATCGCGAGCTAAACAAAGTAACAATCAAGAACCTCTATCCATTGCTCAGGATCGACGATCTATTTGATCAGCTACAAGGAGTAAGCTTCTTCTCAAAGATTGACCTAAGGTCGGGGTATCATCAACTGAAAGTCAGAACTGAAGATGTACCTAAAACTGCATTCAAAATGAGGTATGGTCACTATAAGTTCTTAGTGATGCCTTTTGGGCTCACTAATGCACCTGCAGCATTCATGGATCTCATGAATCAAGTCTGCAAGCCGTATCTGGATAAGTTTGTCATTGTCTTAATCGATGACATACTTATTTATTCCCGTAATCAAGCCGATCACGAGAAACACCTCCGATGCATCCTAAAACTTCTGCAACAGGAGAAGCTTTACGCTAAATTCTCCAAGTGCGAATTCTGGCTTCGCGAAGTCCAATTCCTTGGACATATGGTGAGCGAGCGTGGTATCCAGGTGGATCCCGCTAAAATAGAAGCAATCATGAATTGGGAAGCACCTAAGACACCTACTGAAATTCGCTGCTTCTTAGGGTTGGCAGGATATTACAGAAGATTCATCGAAAACTTTTCAAGGATAGCTGCACCTCTGACTACTTTAACACGCAAGAATGTAAAATTTGACTGGGGTCCTAAACAACAGGAGTCTTTCGAGATCCTCAAACAAAAGCTGAGCAATGCTCCTGTGTTGACATTACCTAAAGGAATAGAAGAATTCGTTGTCTACTGTGATGCTTCGCACACTTGCATGGGCTGTGTGCATATGCAAAGAGGCAAGGTGATTGCCTACGCTTCACGACAACTAAAGGTGCATGAAAAGAATTACACCACCCCTGACATGGAATTAGGTGCCGTTGTATTTGCACTTAAGCTATGGAGACATTACCTGTATGGAACTAAATGTGTGATATACTCAGATCACAAAAGTCTCCAACACTTGTTTAGCCAGAAAGATCTTAACATGACGCAACGCCGTTGGATGGAAACGTTGAACGATTATGATTGTGAAATCCGCTACCATCCTGGCAAAGCGAATGTGGTCGTTGATGCATTAAGCAGGAAAGAAAGAGTCAAACCTATACGGATCAATGCTAAGAGTATTGAACTGAGGAACAGTCTAAATGAAAAGTTGTTCGCAGCACAGAAAGAAGTTGTATTGGAAGAAAACCTTACAGAAGAAAGATTAGGTGTAACTATTGATCAATTGTCACCTGGGAATGATGGAATCCTCAGATTGAATGGTCAAATCTGGGTTCCAATTTATGGTGGACTTAGAGATATAATCCTCCAGGAAGCTCATTATTCCAAATACTCAGTTCACCCTGGAGGTGACAAAATGTACCAAGATTTAAAGGCAAATTATTGGTGGATGGGTTTGAAGAAATCCATAGCCACACACGTAGCTAAATGTTTGACGTGCTCACAGGTTAAAGCCGAACATCAAAAGCCTTCAGGATTACTGCAACAACTAGAACTTCCCACATGGAAGTGGGAGATGGTAACCATGGATTTTATTACCAAGTTACCTAAGACTAGGCATGGAAATGATACAATATGGGTTATAGTTGATATACTGACTAAGTCGGCTCATTTCTTACCCATCAACGAGACTCATAGCTCCGATAAACTAGCACAATTATACGAGGACAAGATTGTATCACTACATGGAGTGCCAGTATCTATTGTATCCGACAGAGATACTAGATACACTTCTCATTTTTGGAAAAGTTTCCAACAATCCGTAGGCACTCGTTTGAATTTCAGTACTGCTTACCACCCACAGGCGGATGGACAAAGTGAGTGTACAATTCAAACACTTGAAGACATGCTTCGTGCATGAGTTATTGATTTGGGTGGAAGTTGGGATGATAATCTTCCTCTGATTGAATTCTCTAATATCAACAGTTACCATACGAGCATTCAAGCTGCACCTTTCGAGGCTTTGTATGGAAGAAAATGCAGAACGCCCGTTTGTTGGGCAGAAGTTAGGGAAGCCCAGCTATCAGGACCTGAGATAGTCTTTGAAACGATGGAAAAGATTGTTTAGATCCGTGATCATCTAAAAGCTGCCAGAGATAGGCAGAAGAGCTACGCAGATAAAAGGCGCAAACCTCTAAAATTTGAGGTAGGAGACAAAGTGTTACTAAAGGTATCACCCTGGAAAAGGGTAATGTGTTTTGGTAAAAAGGGAAAGCTAAGCCCAAGATACATTGGACCATTCGAGATCATCGAGTGTGTTGGTAGTGTGGCCTATAAGCTGAACTTACCTGAAGAACTTAGCGGAATTCACAACGTGTTCCACATCTGCAACTTAAAGAAATGTCTAGCTGATGAATCGCTAGCAATGTCTCATAAAGACGTGTAGATAGAAGAAAGCCTGAGGTTTGTTGAAAGACCTATATCGATCGAGGATCTACAGGTTAAAAAGCTCTGAAGTAAGCATGTACCAATTGTAAAAGTAAAATGGGATGCCCGAAGAGGCCCAGAATATACGTGGGAGGTTGAGTCCACTATGCGATAAAAGTACCCTCATTTGTTTCAGTAAATCTCGAGGTCGAGATTTCTTTTAAGGGGGTGAGGATGTGACACCTCACAAAATCATGTCCTATAATGTGAAGACACGTGTCATAAACCCAAAACGTATAATAAATTGACTTTGAAGGACTAAAGTTGACAAACAGAGAAAGAATGTATGCGGAGGGACTAAAAATGTCAACATGATAAACTTATGCCTCTGATTGACCTTAAATGATGTTCGTATTCTCAAACAAGTGAATTATTGGGCGTGGGAAGCCAATTGTGAAAACAATTGAAAGTTTACAAGACAAAGGGGTTAAAGGTGTCAACAAGTTGATTCTTACCTCTGAGTGACCTTTTAACGAACCCTGGGCTTCGTAACGTTCGGTTATACTCTCGAGAATACGTGTTAATGAATTCACTAGGTTTCAGTATCATTATGTGATAGTTGTGAAAGATTCCAAGAAAAAGGGTTAAAAGCGTCAACGAGAGAAACTAGTGTCTTCGGGTGACATTTAACCGAACAAGAGCCTAACGGTGTTTATTAAAACCTTCAAGATCCTTAAAATCTTGTTAGGCCGTGTGATCAGGATCTGTTCGGTTAGAACGTTGTTGGATCGATCAGAATCAAGGTGCGGAATCCCTTGATAATGTCACAGAATCAACAACGACAAGTTCAACGTTTAATCCGTCTGAATTCTATTAGAAAATGGTGAAAATACAGAGGATTCGGTAGAATTTCAGACTGGCAGAGCTTCGCTACAAGTTCAGCAAAAGGTTCTAAATGACAAGCTCTAGCCTGCTATTTATAGGCAACTCAGGAAGGGTTAAGTGTCACCCAATCAGATGGTCACCCGATCGGATGGTCACCCGATCGGATGGTCACCGGATCGGATGGTCACCCGTTCGGATGGCCATCTGATCGGATGACATCTGTCGTCCGTCGGATTTCACTTTTACATTAACACACTGATCCCTGAGTTGTCTTTACACACATATACATACATGTTCATACATATACAAAAAATACATACACAGCACAAAATATACAAGACTCGATGCAGACGGAAGCTACAGACATATGTACTAACAGACTCCCCCTTGGATGTAGCTGTAGTTCCTTCCTGTATAGTCTTCATTCCTTCCTGCTGCGTCTTCGTTCCTTAGCTCTTTGCCTTCTCTTTTCTGCTTTCTCTTCAAGCATCTTTCGTCTGAGTGGCCTACCAACTTCATTCCAGTACTTTCTGTACTCTGGATCACCATCACGTTTCCTATCCCATCGTGGGATCTTGTTTTCCTCTTTCTCTATTGGTGTCTCGTCAGTTGGAGGTGGTCTCATAAGCTTATATCTTCCAAGCCTTGCAGCTTTATCAGCAATCGCTTTAAATCTTTGATTTTGCTTGTACTTCTTCAAGAATTCATCAATCTCCAAGTCTCTCCACTTTGACTTCCAATATTTCCCAGAATTAATCTCTTTTGCAAAGCATACATCCACTATTTTCTGGTATTGAAGAGCTTGGACTTTGTCGGGCTTTTCATACACTATCTTGTTGTAAAATAAGCAATCAATATCCTTCTTCGAGCAGTTCACTAGCCACATCGGGTCTAGCACACATATTCTTCTTGCTTCACCTTTTGATTTATCAAATAAGGAGATCACCGCTTCCGTTGTGCTTTCATTATACATCCAGCCCTGAAAATCTTCATAAAAGTCTTGCTCCATAGCACGTAGCGGCATATTCTTCAAACAACGCGACGGCTTTATATCCAAGGTGATATCTTTCTCTCCAGATTCCAAGATAGTAACAATTTGCTTTGGAAACTGAGGCTTCCAATCTGGAAATCTTTCTTTAGCTTGTTGCTTGATGTACTTCCACAAATGTTGATCATGCTGCTTTACATCTAAGCCATGATAGAATTTATTTATGTTTTTCGTTTGCACCAACTCCTCAACGTCCCACCATGGGAGGGTTTTAATATCTGACAGATATTCAAAGTATTGTACCCCCATCTCCCGTCTTATGGCATACACTTGTAGATCTTCCAAGTAACCCTAGGATAAGATGTCTCCCCACGATATATCAGCATCATGTGTGAAGTATCATAGAGGTCTTACAAACTTTCTTTCTTTTGGCATCACCCTGAACCATTTCTTTCTTTCTTCAACAAGATTTTCTCGCGGAATAGTTTCTGGAACACCTTCAGTAGTGATCCTTTCCACAATCTTTCTTCTAACCTCGTCTTCATTTTGTTCTTTAAACATTTCAGCAAGAGACGGAAATGTTTCATCAACACCAGAATAATGAAAGACAGTACCTTCTTCAGAACTATCCGATTAGACTTCAACTCTAACATCATTATACTTATCAGCTTCATGAGCATACCTAAACTAATATTTTTTCTCGGGTGACGAAGGTATCTCATCTTCTATATCAAACTTAAATCTTCCATCGTCTAAACCCAATTCCTATAACATTTCTGTCCTAGACCTAGGCACCTCTAACTCCCCCTCAACTGGAGCATTCAAATATATAACAGTAGGTTGTGTGAGGAATACCTGGTCGGTATGTTTCTTTCCCAAAGAAGAAGACTCTTGATGATGATCCTCCTCTTGTTCATTGATCTCGTCGTTCATGAAGTCATCTATCTTCTGCTGAACAGAGGGATTCACAATCAACAATCCCGATAATCCTTGATCATCATTATCATCCTTTTTATCAATCAAATCATCCCATGAAGGATCATAGTTCTCAATAGCATCCATAATTTCATTCATCCCTTCATCTTCTTCCTCTTCCTCTTCTTTCCATCTTAACAATAAGACTTCTGGTTCCTTCGCCTTCCTTCTCCTTTGGCCCACTTGAACAAGGCGAATAATATCATCGAAACTGTAAGATATAGAAGAAGATTCACCAACAAGTATAAAGCTTTGAGCTTGAATGTCTTCAACATCTACCATTTCAACATCTTGTTGACTTGAGGAACCAAGGATTTCTTCTGTATCAACAACTATCCTTTCTTCTTCTGAGTTGCTTCCTCAGCCAACTCTCTTTCCCTTGCAACCCTATGTTCTTCAACTCTTTGAATCTCAATAGTGTTGTAGATAACTTGAACGTTGATGCCCAGATGACTCTCCATCACTGTATACAACATAATGAGTTGATCATCTTTCACTGTCTTATCAGCTCTAAGCGCTTCCATTTCTAGTTTCATTGCCTTCATTTCATTAGATGACGCTTCATGAAGCTCACTCAACAGTTGATTCAGCGTTTGATTTATCTCATTCAACTTTTTCATCTTCCCATGCAAATCAGCAATCTCTGTGGAAAGTTGATCAAATAGCTTTGCATTGTCATCCACATCCTCTTCCATTGTCTTTAACTTCTTCGCTTGTTTGATCATGATAGTCTTTATTTCTTCATTCACTTTCATCAACTCTTCAACTTGTTTCTTTAACTCATCACGATCAGCTTTAGCCTTTGCCTTTTCTTTCTCAAGTATGCTTACTTTCTTCTCAAGAGCTTTGACAGATGCATCATGAAGCATGTCAAACTCATCACCAGAAAGAATATCATCTTTATATTCACCTCGAACATTTGGAAAGCCTGCGAATGGATCAAGAAGAACTGTTTTCTTTGGCTGTGAAGATTCAGAAACTTCAAGATTTTCTGGTGGTGGTGTAGCAGCTCTTTCATCTATGATTTCAATTTCAACGTCATCACCCACTTTCTTTTGAACCTCAACTTCAGGCTTTTCAACACTTTGCACCTCTGGAGGTTTAGGAACTTCTACAGTTTCAGGATCCTTTGAAGTTGTTACGTGTTTCTCACTCTTGCCGCTTTAATCCTTATGAGCTGATGCAGATCCTTTTCTTGCTCTGACGCTTCTAGGAAGTACTCCTGTTTATACAGCTTTGCGTTTCTTTCTTTGTTTCTTTTTCTCATCATCAGGTGGTATATAAGTAGAATCCTCTTCATCAGAATCTTTAGCTTTCTTCTTCTGAGGTTTCTTTTTCATTTGAACTTTTCCAACACCGATTCTTTCAATTTCTGGCTCTGTCTCTGTAGACTCATCGTCAGCATCGCTTGAATCATCACGAGCAACACCTTCAGGCTCTTTCTCTTTAACACTTTCAGCTTGAACACTTGTACTTAGATCTTTAGCAATTGAAGCTTCAGTGTGCTTTAAGTATTGCTCAAACGTCACTTTTGTCAAATCAATTCCTTTTTGAGGAATGCTCGATGGATCTAATACTGGATCATCCACCAACTTTTTTTGTGGTTCTGTTGAAGGCCTTGCAAAACAAAAATTAACCATTCATTAGAATAATATAACATTTAAAGATCTAACTTTTCTAAGGACTCCCCCTTTCAACTACACCCTTAACAACAATCTTAGGTGTTGACACTTTTGAAATATGTACAACTGGGGATGTCTTTGGAGTTCTCTTCCTTTTACCGTCCTTCATAAACCAATATTTGAGCTTCTTCTCATTCATCTCCCTCAATCTATCATCTTCATTGTCTGAGTTGCTGTTATCATGTCTCCAAGCATCGTTTTCAGGAGCAACGTATGCTGGATTATCAATCTTGCAAATCATCCTCTTCGCCCTTGCATCAATACCTTTAGATAATCTGCTTATAGTATCAGGTGTCATGTTTCGTACTCCTAACATATCATCAAAATCCTTTGGAATATCCTTGAATTGATCATCTATCATCATCTGGATAAACCTTGGGTACAAGATGTACTTATCACCTTTAATGTTTTCCACCAAATAATCAAATAACACCTGCGATACATTGTATTGCCTGTTCAGCACTAAGCAAGTGATAATGTTCATGATGTAATCTGATGTTTCGTCATAGGCTCCCTTTCGATGTGACAACGCATGCACTACACAATGAATTAGAAACTTGTATGGTGGACTAAACATCGTCTTAAGATACTTTCCATTCAAGTGACCTGTAAACCCCATTCTGCACCATAAACCCTTGCACAAACGTTCTGGAATAATGATAGGATCATTATCAGAGTCTCCTAAATCCAATACTCTCCTTAAATCACCAACATTAAACTTAATCTCTAAGTCTACGTCCTGACCATTCTCGTCCTTCTTTCTAACTACAGAATAAATCATTTTTTCTTTCTCCTCATATCTTATCGTACTCCAAAATCTCTTAACATGTGATTCATATACTACAGTTTTATCGGTTAATGCCTTGTGAATCTTGCTCTCTCTCAAAAACTTAGCTATGACTTTAAATGGAGTTGTATCTGCGTAATGTGCATCTAGCAGACAGTAGATATTGGGAGATTTATCCCAATCTGATGCTTTTCCCTGCAATAGTACACAACGTTAAAGATTGCACAAAGTTCGAGACATAAAGTGATAAATATCAAAGAATTGAAATTTAAAAAAAAATTCTAACACTGGAGCTCTTCACTATGTATAGTACTGAGGATTGGATGGTCATCCGATCGGATGGTCATCCGATCGGATTGCCATCCGATCGGATTGCCATCCGATCGGGTGAACCATCAACATGAAAGAACAAACAGTCAATTCAAGTGCATATGGATCGGATTGCCATCCGATTGGATTGTCACTCGATCCATGTGACAAGTCAGAAAGCACCTTTGACCAGTCAACCCTTGAGAATGAATGCCATGGATCGGATGACCATCCGATCGGATTGTCACTCGATCCTTGACACATTTAAACAGTTGGTGACAGATTTTGTCATTTTGTGATGAGGATCGGATGGTCATCCGATCGGATTGCCACCCGATCGGATTGCCACTCGACCCTTGTGACACGATAGCATAACCAAAATATAGTAATGTGGATCGATTGGCCATCCGATCGGATTGCCACTCGATCACTGACATGAGAGAACATCCTTATGAAGGTGTATTTTGGATCGGATGGCCATCCGATCGGATTGCCATCTTTTTCAAAACAACTTGATCTGATCGGGTTGCCATCTTTTTCAAAACAACTTGTTAACAATTAAGGCACAGATATCGAGGCATAACACTTAGAAAAATATTCAAACACTTCATATGCATTGGATCGGATGGCCATCCGATCGGATTGCCATCCGATCCTTGAACATTGAAGAACACCTTGAACTGATCTATGAGCATCAAAATTTTTCTAAGGTTTCAACATAATTGAACACAGATCTACATAGAGATTTCTCAGGCGATCAAAACCCTATGTTCAAATTTTTCTAAATCAGCCTAGATTTGGTTTAATTTCACTTTAAGTGCACCGATAGCCGACACCCTTAATCTTCAATTCATCAAATTTTAACATCTTTTTGCATAAATTGAGACGGTAAACCTATAGATCTAAGGCCCGTGAACAAAACCCTATGTTCAAAATCTATCAAACATCATCAAAATTGCCTAGATCTAAGATCTAATGTCCGAACAGTCGCCGACACACAAAAACCCATCAAAATCATCAAATTAACAATCAAAGATCAGTGAACTTACCTTTCCCATTGTGAAGGTTGAGCGTGCCACCAATCCACTGTAGTGTGGAAAGCAATAGAGTGAAAATCAGATCACGACCAGAGAAAGTTTGAGAGAGTGTCGGATGGTCGCCCGATCGAGTAAAGGTTTGACCGAACACATTTGACTTGTATTTATAAGGGTGACCAAGTATCGGATGGCCATCCGATCGGATTGCCGCCCGATCCAAACACTTCTCTTTGACTTTTGAGTTTTGATCTTTGACTTTTGTCGTTTTATCAGATTTAATCAGTTTTAGAAATCCACTTAACTATCTAGGTCCAAGTTAATGACCCTAGGCACTTAATTTGTCTACCAAGTCCAAATTAATGACCTTGGTTGACCCAAAACGAAACAAACTGACATTTTATTCAACTTTTCAAACACATTTTCATGAAAAATTTACAAGTGTCAACTTAATGAACTTGCTTTGACTTTGAATTTTTCAAACAACTTTCAAGATTAGCTCCCAACCCAGTTGTCCAGTTCAGAAACTTCCTGCTCTGCTTCATGATTGTGAATCTGAAGATCAGCTTTCTACCTTAGTTTGTCGAGAAACTAAAGCAGAAATGTAAAATCTTTTTGTGATTTTAAGAAAGTTTAAACTAGAAAACTATGAAATCTTTTTGGGATTTTAGACTAACTGTGAAAAGAAATGCATTAAACGTAAAGTATTTACAAATATATTTTTGGTGAGCATGTTAGGGGATCATATCAGATACCGACAAGCTACAAGTACCATTGAGCTTGATTACACACTAAGTATTAAACAATTCACTTCGATTGCCGATATACTGATCCTTTTAAATTTTCACACAAATTTCAACTTATTCAGGATACGAATTAGTGTTTTAATAACTTAACTTATACGCGTGTCCCACCTCAGAATATACTCTCGTATCCAGACTTCTATATTCAGTCTTACAGGTGAACATACAATAATGATATCTGTAAATGGGTAATGCGAGGCCATGAGAGCTCAGGTTAGAACTTCCGTTCAGACAAAGAGATGATGGTTGACTTTCGGTGTGTCCCGTTTGGGGATCTTTTCTTCAACAACACATGATTAGTATTTTGCAATGTTTCATCATTTTTTATACTGAGGGTAGGCTTTAAGATTAAAGCAGTGCAGAGTATTATACGAGGACTAGGCTATTGCTTCCGCAAAATCAGAAGTCCCGGTATAATACCCCAGATATCATCACACACATAGACCTAGTATGTCAGAAATAGAAAGCCTTTCAAACAAGATTTCAGGGGTTACCTGTATATCCGAGAGATGTTCCCCACGTAATAAGCAAGTGATGTTTTTAGGTTTATATCCCGAAAAGTCTACTAAGTGTGTAAAAAGCTATCGGCATATCATCAGCGAGACTGCTTAACACCTTTTAAACATTACATATCTTTAGCATACTGTAACTGTCTAGCTGATGTACTATCATTTCCCCTTTCTACACAAACTCCTTTTGGATTTTCTATTGTTTTTGGATTTTGAAAATATCTCATGTTTTTGGAATTTTTGAATTTTTTATTGTTTTTGTATTTTCTGAAAATATTATCTATCTCCCCCTAAATACCAAAACAACTAGAAATATGACAAACCAGTGCAGTCTGCTTTTCAACATCATCTGCAGTGGTATTCTCATCAACGCCAATTAACTCTTCCGCATCCGACAACAATTTCATACCATTTAGTTTTAAAAGATATTGAAAATGAGCTTTATCGAAAGCTTTGGTATGTAAATCTGCCTTTTGTTCGTCGGTGTGGATTTTGTAATTCGTATCAACTTCTTCTCGAAGCAATCTCGGATGAAGTGATGACGAATTTCTATATGTTTGGTTTTAGCGTGATGTACCGGATTCTTTGTTATGTTTATTGCAGCCTCATTATCAACAAAAATAGGTGAAGTAAGAAATTGCAAACCGTAGTTGCGCATCTGTTGCTGAATCCACAGTATCTGAGAGCAGCAGCTGCTGGCAGATACGTACTCTGCTTCACATGTTGATAAAGCAACAGATGTTTGCTTCTTACATTGCCACGTGATCAATCGGGGTCCGAAAAATTGACAACCTGCAGTTGTTGATTTAGCATTGACTTTGCAGCAACCGAAGTCAGAATCAGAGTATCCTTCGAGCATAAAGTCACCATCTTTGGGATACCACAACCCCAGTGTTGGAGTTCCTTTCAGGTAGCGTAGGATCCTCTTGACGATGGTCATGTGTGAAGCTCTAGGACTCGACTGATATCGGGCCGCGAGGCATGTTGGATACATGATATCGGGTCTGGATGCTGTCAAGTACATTAGCGAACCGATCATTGAGCGATACAGTGTCTCGTCCACCTTCTCTCCGGTGAGATCAGGGTTGATTCCATGATTGGTTGCTAGTGGGGTGGATATTGGAGCAGTCTCAGACATCGTGAATTTCTCCAGAACGTTGTAAACATACTTTGTTTGATGAATGAAGGTTCCTTCAGGAATTTGGTCGACTTGCAGCCTTAGGAATAACTTCATCTCACCCATTGATGACATTTCGAACTTCTGCTTCATCACTTTTTCAAAATCTTTGCAGAGTTCTTCGTTTGTTGACCCAAAGATTATATCATCAACATAAATCTGTACAATCAGTAAGTTCCCATCTACTTCTTTTGTGAAGAGGGTAGCATCCATTTTTCCGCGAATAAAGCTGTTGGCAAGCAAGTGTTGAGAGAGCGTCTCGTACCAGGCTCTCGAGGCCTGATGCAAACCATACAACGCTTTGTCTAGCAGATAGACCTTATCTTTGTGGATTGGGTCGGTAAAGCCCGGTGGCTGACCAACATATACCTCCTCTTTCACCTTTCCATATAGAAATGTTGATTTGACATCTAACTGGTACACTTTGAATCCCTTCCATGAAGCAAAAGCTAGGAAAATTCTGATAGCTTCAAGACGAGCAACTGGAGCGTAAACCTCAGTGAAGTCTATCCCCTCTTGCTGACTGAAGCCCTGGACCACGAGTCGAGCTTTGTTTCTGACAATAACTCCTCGGTCGTCTCTCTTACAATTAAACACCCACTTCGTGTTTATCTTCCGATGTTCGTCAGGTAGGTCTACAAGCTTCCATACACCAATTTTTTTCAAACTGACTCAGCTCATCTTGCATTGCAATGACCCATGAATCTTCTGTCAGTGCTTCCTTGTAGGTTCGTGGTTCAATCTGCTAGATAAAGCAACTGAGTGAAAATTCAGTTTGTAAAGGAGCAATTTTAGTATAAAAGCAAGTAAGGCCATGATCAATCAGTCTTCTGGTACGAACACCTGACTGCAACTCTCCTATGATCAACTCCTCTGGATGGTATGAAAGAGTCCTAGGCATAACTTCACCAGGAACAACCACCTCGCCTTCCAAATTAGTAATGTTCTGATCCGCAACTTCTTCACTGTTATGAATTGTCTGATCCGAAGATTGGATTTGCTCCCCCTCAGACTCTGAATCACCACGATCAAAAGTAGGTCTATCATCAGATTCTGATTCATCATTGACTGCCGTCTGATTTGCAGGAGCAGACTCTCGTTCCGAAGTAGTCGGAGTTTGCTGAGCTTCATCATTCTCTTAGCATGACTGGGACCAACGTCATCATCATTGGAAGTTCGTTGTTAACGATAAGAAGAACTTGCTGGAAATTTTCCCTGAGATGCTTCATATTCTCTTAAAATATCCAAATCATCAAAGAACTCTGGCTCTTCTTCTAACTCGAATGAATCCCAAAAGGTATCATAGTTGAATCGCCATGAGTCTGCGGGCTTCTGTGGAGGCATAGTGTAGCCTTGACATTCAACATGTCGTGCTTCGATGATCTTTTTGAAACTTGGAATAAAGACGCGTTTGAGTGGACTTGAATACCCCACGAAGATGCCTTCGATGCTCTTTGGACCAAATTTGCCATCAGGATCTAGAACTGTGCAGGGAGACCCGAACGGCTCTAAATACTCGAGATTAGGCTTGCGATTGTTGATCAATTCGAAACATGTCTTGTTATGCTTCATCACAGTAAGTACCCTGTAGAGTGTATAGCAAGCGGCTGATACTGCTTCTGCCCAGAAATTAATCGGTAACTTGGAATCAGCTAGCATCGTTCTTGCCGTTTCAATCAGCGTTCTATTCTTTCTTTCTGCGACTCCATTCAGTTGCGGAGTATATGGTGCGCTGAATTCTTGCAATATACCTCTTCGATCACAGAATTCCTCCATTCTGTTGTTCTTGAATTTCGTACCATTGTCGCTTCTTAGTCTGCGAATTCGTGTTCGGTACTGATTTTCTATCTTTCTGAATAACCTCAGCAAACTCTCAAATGTTTCGTCTTTTTACTTCAGAAACGACACCCACGAGAATCTCGAATAGTCATCAGTGGCTACGAGGCAATAAAGATCACCCGTAAAGAGATCCATGTGAAGTCTTTCCAGCGGCTTCGAGACTGAGTTCATCTTTTTACCAGGATGGGATTTCTTCCATTGTTTCCCTTTTATACAACTAATGCACTCCCCCTCAAGATGAAAACTCTTCAAGTGAACACCTTTTACTAAATCATTATGCACCAGGTAGTTCATCTTGCGTAGGTGAATGTGACCCATCTTCCGGTGCCAGAACTGAGACTCCTTTTCAGTGGCTTTTGACATGAAGCAATGAGTTTGACCCGTGGTAGTCGTAGCGACGCTCATATCCAACACGTACAGATCATTAACTCATTGTGCTCTCATGATGATCCACTCCTTGGGGATGACAAATCCCGGCTTCAGGATCAAACATTCCTTGTCAGTGAAATGTGTCAAATACATTCTATCACAAATTTGAGAAATGCTCAGCAGGTTATTCTCTCGCTCTGCTATGTAATTAACTCTTTCAAACGTGAAAACACCATTCGATAACGTTCCTTCACCAATGATACATCCTCCTTGATTACCAGCAAAACCGACATAACCACCGTTAAACCCTCTAACATCGTAAAGTAGGGTTTTCCTCCCTGTCTTGTGCCGAGAAGCTCCACTATCCATAATCCAACGTGAAATAGATCTTGGAAGCTCCTGCACATTTCAAAAACATTTGCTTAGAAAGTGAAGCAACCCAAGCCTCCTTCGACTCAGGTAGCTTGACGTTAAGTGGTGTTGTCGTGGTGTACAATGGTGGGAAATTTTTGTCATTCATTTTCAAGCTTTCTTCGGATCCAACCTCAACCTCTTCGTATAAGAAAATTTGTCTTTTTGAGGTTGACCAGATGGTTGGTTTTTCTTTGGAACATACTTCTTTCCTTGTAGGATTGAAGTTTGTTTTTCCAACTTCTCATAATAATCCAAAGGTACATTCATCTTGACTGGTTTGGTCATAGATGATTGTTTTGCAGAATCAGAAACCTTTGGTTTTGAAACATTTGATGTCGTAATCTCAGATTTTGGCTTCCAAGTTTGTTGGGAAGAAGCAACCCTTTTGTAAAACTTATCATTTTTCTTTACCAGCTCTTTTACAGATTCAGTTTTGACTTTGATATTTTCATTTTTCAAAATTTTCTTCTCAACAAACATTGGCGCTTTGCCTTTGACATTGTTCTTCTTTCTTGGATTCTCGACAACCACAGACTTAGGCTTCGAGTTGGTGCACTTTCGTGTAATGTGTCCAACTTCATTGCATTTGAAGCATGTGCGGGAGTCAACTTCCCGACTTTTGCCTTCAGTCTGAGGCTGTGAGGCCTTCTTCTCAAAGAATTCTTCGTTTGATTTCGAAATTCTTGTTCGGAATGTGAACTCGAGCTTTTAACAAACACTTTCTTTTCGACAAATCTTTTGTTTTGAAAACTCTTATTTTGATATTTCTTACCACCCTGATAACCACCCGACCATTTGTTTTGATGGTTGTTATTAACACGTGGCGGTATAACATGTTTCTTATAGTAAGATTTATCTTTTTCAAAGTTCAAAAACCCTTTTGACTTCTTTAAACCCTCAATTTCAGAAACATCGATTTCGACCAATTTGAATACTTGTTTCAGCTTGTCAACATTCACGTTCTCAAGTGGAAATTCAATATCCGAATACAACATATCAGAACCCGACATCTTGTACATCACAAGAGTAGGTTCGTCATTTGAGTTGTTTTGGGATTTTGACTTCGGAATATAATTGTTGAGAAAACATTCTTCATCTTCAGTTGAGTCGCTGTGTGATTTTAAAACATTTTCAACCACATTTTTTACGACTTCAGACTGAATACTATCTTCATCAGATGATGAAGTGAATGTGACATCGATTGTTTCTGGAAGTTTCTCAACATCTGATTTTTCATTTGTTTCAGAAATTTTATCCAACCCAGATTGTTTCTTTGAAAAATTGTTTAACACAGGCGGTGGAACTTAATGATAACCCACCCCTGTTCCATCCGTGTATACATCTTCACCAGCTTTGTTCTTTCCAATGGGTTTTGGAACTATGTGTTGAAGAACAAAGCTCGCAGAGCTATAACTGTTCAATTTCAAAGTAATTCTTTCATTTTCAATCTTAGCTTCCTGGAATTGAAGCTTAAGATTTGCGATCTCGTCCAAGTGCTGGTTGATTTATCTTTCTTTTGCCTGAAGCACTCCAGACATATGAAAATTCTCTTTAGAAGTTTTTGAGTTTCTCTCATCAGAATCTTTAACAGTTCTTTTTAACTTCTCAAAATTTTCAGAAATGTTTCTATTTTCATGAATTAACTTCTCATTTTCTTTCTTAACACGTTCAACATCAGTTTTATCTTTTTCAATCTTTTCTGTTAATTCTTTGATTCTCTCATTTGAAATTCTAAGAAGTTTATCTCGATTTAAAAAACCTTCTTCAGTCGTTTTGACTTTCTCAACCAGTTCTTGGGTCTTTTTCATTATTTGCATTTGTGCTGCAAACTTTGCATTGTTTCGTGCAATTTTTGCAATCACTTTCTATTTTAACCCCATCAGTCTTACCTGATTCATTGTTTGAACCATTTTTACTGACCTTGTTTGTAGACTCAGACGCAGTTTTGGAATCTACCTCTAGTTCCTTTGCCATAAGTACTTTGTCTGCCATCTTGGTCAAGTTTTCAGCTGTCATTTCTTTTGTTGTGTCGATTATCCCATCGTTGACTTTTCTTGACTTTAGCTCTTCCTCTTCAGCTTTCTTTGCAAGATCTCCCTCTCTTTGTTCATCTTGTTGCTTTAGAGATTCTATAATAGTATCAAGATTGAGTGATGACGGTTCAACAATTATCCTGCCTTTCGGGTCCAAATAGCATTCACGATCCAGATCCCATCTGTTTACCTTCTTGGCTTCTTTCCATGCTCGATAGTTTCTATCTCTCTCATTTTGTGCTACCATCTTTCGGTAGGTGTATTTTTGCTCTTCAGTTCGGGTATCTTTGTATGGTTCAACTTTTGCCATCAATGCAAAACCTACAACATCATCTTCTGGTAAAAATTCACTACAGTCGAAGCCTTCATCGTCGTGAATCACAGCCAAGGCTCTCGACTTCTCCTTTGGAGTCTCTTTGATTTGCTTCATTCAGGGTGACTCTTCTCGATTTCGGTGGTATACAACCTTTTTGTAGTAGTCGTCATGGAACGGATTAGCTGTTTCATCCGCTGCCGAGTTCCTGCATTCCCTCTTGAAGTGCCCCTTTTGTTTGCATTTGAAGCATGTCACTTTCGACTTATCGAAACCCAACTTCGTCGAAGGCCCACCAATGGAATTTCTTCATGTTATCTCCATAAACCTTTGCGCTCTTCGAACTATGCTAGCCATGCACCAGCGAATGTCTATTAACTCCATTTCTTTGGGGTCAATCTGATCATAATCTTCTTTTGTTAGATTCGTGTTCCTGATTTTCCCTGCGATCAAGCTTTCATATGATTCCAAGATTGGGGCTAGAAACACCATTTGTTGTTTTGCAGTTTCTTCATTGAAGTTTTGGAGATTGTTCAGGTTCACAGCTATATTGCACTGAAAGATGTTTTTGGGAACATTCTGCGGTTGTTGGCTTGGAGCAGATGAAGAAGATCCTCCGTGATAACCACTGCTGGGTGTTGAATTACTGCTTTGTCTTTCTTGAGTAACTGTGTCGAGCTCTCAGCTGAAAATGCGGTTTTCGGTGAAGTGATCTTAGGAATCATACTACTCCTGTAGTAAAGATCGACGTTTTGTTGGTACGGGGTGTTGTTGACTTTATTCATCTTCTTGATTTCAAGCTCATGACTTTCAAACCTTTCTATCAACCAGTCAACAGTCATATCAGACATTTTCATGGTATTTTTCAAAACCAACCCATAATATTGCCAATCCTTTTCTTTAGGTAAAGATTCAAACAATTTTTCGACCATCTCTTCTTCAGTCACAGTGATTCCATGTCTAGCAAGTTCTATCTTCAAATGACAGAACCTTTCAACCATCTTTAACACATTCTCATTCTGCATGCACGCGAACAGGTCAAACTCTTTCTTTAGTAGACGTTTTTTGTTCTTCACGATCTCTGCCCCTCAAATACATTTCTTCTCTAATTTGGCCCACAAATCTTTTGAGTTTTCGTAACTTATCAATGAAATGATGTCATCTCTAACAGATTGGTGCAACAAAGCTATACATTTTTGCTCGACAACAAATGTCTCTTGTTCTATTTCGTTCAGGTTTTCATAATCTTTCCTTCCTATATCGTAGTCGTTTCTCATACACTTCCAGCTCTGATAAGTAAACACTTTTAACCAATCTTTAAATCTCCCTGACCATCTGTTGTAATCTTCTATCGCCATAAGCTTCGGCGGCTTGTTGTAAATACCATAAGCGTTGTCAACACTGAGAGAATCAGATATCGCCTTCTTCGGGTTTGGATTAGTATTGGAAGTATTTGTTAATGCGTCCCCGGTGTTGAAAGAAAAAACATCGCTAAATGGGTTCATGAATTCATCTGCCATCTTTAAGTACCTGAAAGATATTCAAATACTTAGAGAAATTTTCACAATTTCAAAAATCTCAAACTGATGCACTTGGATCGGATGGTGATCCGGTCGAGTGGTGATCTGATCGGGTGGTGATCCGATCGGATGACACACCAAGTACAATCGTTGGATAGCAAGTGTCGGATGAGCACAAGTGTCGGACGGCTATCCGATCGGGTGGTGATCCGATCGGGTGGTCATTCAGTCGAGTGACACAAGATCTTGTAAACCTTTAACCTTCAACACTTCACCAATCGGATGGTGATCCGATCGGGTGAGATGATGACGTCAGCAAGCAAAAACAATGAACAAACTAAGCCAATCCGATCGGATGGTGATCCGACCGGTTGGATGACGTCATAACAAACAATGAACTCGACATGGTTTTTGATCGATTTGATTCAGTTTTAGTTCGATTTTTTAATGAAACTTTACAGGATTGTTTTATGTCAAATTCTGATTCGAATGATATCAATTTTACATAATTTTATCCGTGAAATCTTGCTTAATTTTGAGTTTATCTCGTTTTAAGGTGTGAAAATGTAAGAACAGCAAGAAATGAGGTAGAAGATGAGAAATATGTCAAAATTTCCGGTGAAATTTGACAAAAATCGGCTGAAGATCGCTGAAAATCCGGTGAAATTTCAATTGTCGTCTTCGATTCAACCTCCTGTGGCTCTGATACCACTTGTTAGGCTGTGTGATCAGGATCTGTTCGGTTAGAACGTGGTTGGATCGATCAGAATCAAGGTGCGGAATCCCTTGATAGTGTCACAGAATCAACAACGACAAGTTCAATGTTTAATCCGTCTGAATTCTATTAGAAAATGGTGAAAATATAGAGGATCCGGTAGAAGTTCAGGCAATGAAGAACACTCCTATGACTACCGTGTAATTTATTTTGATTGGAAATAAAGATGACGACAATGATGTCTGATGGTGACAGAGTGTCACACAGAAATGCGAAAGTGTAGAAATGGGGGTGTAGATATGTATGAGCTAAGTCATGCGGGATTCGAGGATGAATCCTCTTTTAAGGGGGATAGACTTGTAACATCCCAAAAATTCGCAAGAATTTATTTAGACAAAATGAGTACCCGAACTTTTATCGAATGGATCCTTTAATGGGTTCTACATGTAGGACTTTATTCAAATTCAAATAGGCCAATAAACAAGATTAGTGTTTACACCTTGGTTTAAAGGGAGCAGAGGGACCCTGTTGTCATTTCTTAAAGTTTATATAATAGTTTTAAGGAGAAAGAAGACATGTGTATTAACTTTAAGGGTGTATTGTGTAAGTAGTAGTGTTAAACAAAAAAATTAAATAAAGAATCCAAAACCCTAGATCACTAGGTGGTTTTTCTTTTTGAGCGACAGAGAACAAAGAGAACAAGAACGGGAGACAAAGAGAGAGTTACCGCGGTGATGGAAGTTCTTCGACGGTGGGTTCAGATCGAGCGGTTTGATTCACGATAAGGTAATCTTTGTTACGTTTCATCTGCAACTCCACGTATTCTTTTCGCTTTGTTTAAGGGCTAGGGTTGTATCGCATGGTGTTACTGGTGACGATGGGTTAGCAAGGGTGTGAGGATGAATAAACAGGTATGATTGTATGAAGATGGTGTTGTGGTTGTGTTGTTTGCGGTTACGACGCGAACGATGGAGGTGTTTGATGGTGATGTTCGATGGTGTTGGTGATGGATGGAGTGCGGTCCGGTTTAGGTTGTTTCGGGGGTGGCGATGATGGAGTGCATGACGACGGATGGTGTTGATGATGGTAAGGGTGTGCGAAGGTGGTTGTGATGGCGGCGCGGTAACGGTGTCGATATGATGCATGAAGGGTGCCTGTGGGTTACATGAAGGCTTGTGGGTGTGGGTGTGTGTAGTGTGCGATGAAGGTGTGGTTACCATTGGTGGCCATGATGATGATGGTTATGGTTATGTATGTATGGTCTGGGTAAGGTATAGGGTGGTATCCTTTAGATGCATGAACTATGTTCTTGTGGGTGCACCTGAAAGCCACGATTAGAAAAAAAGGTCACATGTTAGAAATTGGAATCCGATCATGGATGACTTGGTAACGTTTTGTTGGAGCTTTGGTATATGGTGGGCTGTCTAACCCATCATAAAGAGCATTGATGATGATCCCCATGCATTGAATTTAGTATGATGATGTTGTGGTGGGTCTTGTAAAGGAAAGTAAAATAAATAAATAAATAAATAAATAAAAGAATAAAGTTTGAAACATGTTACTATATGAGATTTGCATGGATATCAACAACCTTGGACTTCGGTGAGTTCCATGCATGAATGGGTTTATGGGTTTATTTAGCGAAAACCGTTTTGACTTTGAGATTATATATCATTTTATGGAGATGAAGATGGTTGCAACATGCATACCGTAACACCTCGTAAAATCACGTCCAATGATGTATTGACACGTGTAATAAACCCTAATGAAGTGAAACATTGAATTTAAGGGACTAATTTTTTGAAAAATCGAAAACCTTGATTATGAAAAGGACTGGAAGTGTTAGCATACCAAAAAATAAGTTTCTAAATAACCTCTTACGATATTTATATTCACAAATGAGCCACTTGATGATCGAGTGTAGCCGTTTGCGTAATTAATTGAAAGTTTGTGCAATGAAGGGTTAAAAGTGTCAACATGTTAATTCTTACCTCTGAGTGACCTTTTAGCAAACCAGGAGCTTCATGATATTTGATTATACTCTCGGGAATGCCAAGTATCGGCCGTCTAAGGTTTTTATGCCTATAAGTAAATTTACGCGCAACTTTGCAAGTTAGAGGGACTAAAAGTGTCAATATGTTTAATTATACTTCTGAATGAACTTTTAGCGAAACCGAAGCATCGTGATGTTTAATAATACTCTCAAGAATGCCTAATATGGATTAGATGAGGCTTCGATGCTATTAAACGATGATATGCGCAAGTTTGCGCATTAGAGGGACCTAAAGCGTCAACTTTTGAATCTACACCTTTTGGTGACCATTTAAGCGATCAAGAGCGTAGCAATAATTAAACTCATGGTTGGGAATTCTCATTATGGGCCATGGAAGGCTTGGATATCATTAAACAACATTTCGCGCTACTTTGTGCGATTAAAGGACTATTTGCATCAAACTGCAAAAGTATGTCGATTCGTAGGGTATCTTACCTTTCGGAATATGAAAATGAGTTAAACACACCCTAAATATCCTCTACATAGCTTAGAAATAGGCTTAGAGGTGTTTCGTGCGCAAAAATAAACTTTTAAGTCAAGCAGGGACTAAAAGTGTCAAAAAGGGCACAAGTTTTTATTTTCGCGCATATCTTAC
Source organism: Helianthus tuberosus (assembly GCA_030545235.1). NCBI lineage: Eukaryota > Viridiplantae > Streptophyta > Magnoliopsida > Asterales > Asteraceae > Helianthus > Helianthus tuberosus. The sequence goes on along the minus strand of CM060354.1, from coordinate 62,229,221 downwards.
GTTATGAATATATCCGGACATCCATAAAATTTATGTAAGCATTAAAATATTTTATTTTAGTGATCGGCATGATAAAATTCCATTCGTCGCGTAATTTGGATCGTTTTTCGCGTCCGTTCGTGTTTCGTCGTAATTAGACAAACAACGTGACCGTACGGCCAAACGAACCGACATCCGTCATATTTTTAAGCATGTTTCATGCTCCCTATACTGTAACTTCATAGTAGAGCCTTGAAATGGGGTTAACGGGCCTTAAACGTGCCAAACATGACCTTATAGGCTCACAGGGACCATTTCTGCAATTTTTTCAAACTTCTGAAGCTGATCTGGATAGTAGGCGGGCGGCGTAAGCTCTCCTTGAGACTTACGCGGGCCGTATGAGTCCATCAGAGCTGCAAAACTTGTTTCTTTGATTCAGCAGCTGGGTTTCTTGGTTGCACATGGTTTTAATCAATTCTATGGGCCATTTTTGGGCACCCATAGTATTAGAAATCAGGGGGTATGATGTGTACGGTCCAGATTTAATCATGTTTATCGAGGAACGATCCTAACGGTCCTCTAAATCTTATAAATACCCCATTGATTTTTGGTTTTCATTTGCACCTTCATTCCTTTCTGCTTGTTCTCTGAATTCTTGGAGGATCTTGAGCTTCTTGAGAACCTCCTTCAGTCCATAGGACCTCTTGTAAGTGTTCATTCGTGCTTAGTTTAATTATTTAGCGTTTATAGCTGAAAAGCCAAGCGTTTTTTATAAACGCTTTGACTTTTAAACGGTTGAGCCATTGTTCGCAACTAACATGGCTACGTGACCGTAATTAGGTAGGTGTTAAACCCTCAAAAGGGCACCTCCTAATTACCACGTTTACTTAGTTAAATTGCCGGGTCAAAATAATTAAAAAAAGTCAAATGGGTTAGTTTTAAATAAAATTCATAACTATTAATATAGAAGCCATAACATCAGTTTCCTCACTTTAATAACTTGGTAAATATTAGCTGAAGATGTCTAAGCATGTTCAACCCGATAATTCTGAGTTTAGACTCGGTTCGGAACCAAAAGTCGCAAAAGTTGACTTTTGCTTTGACTTTCAGTTCTGACCCGATTTAACTTAGTTTAGATATGCCTTAGAGCTCTATTAGGACTAGGCTATAGATTACTGTGACCCTCTGAGGTTACACAACTTGGTTCCATAGTTATCCGATTCATGAGCATGCTTCCGTTATATGTCTAAATGTTGACTATAATGCCCTTTTGACCTTAAAACGAGATTTTTAAAAATGTGAGAGGACAAAAACCTTTATTACTGATTTATAAACTTGTCCTGAAAATTTGACATCAGTTTGAGGTCTAGATTAGGAGTTATGCTCAATAGCGTAAATGAAAGCTTTTATTAATTGAACGGCATAATTAGCATATAGCCTATTTAAACCCAAATTTGGATACCAAACTTATTACCCACTGATATAAAATAATATTTTGGGATTTTTGAAGATTTTTATTTATTTTTAGGCTGAGCATAACATAGGGTTCTTGCTTTGAATCGGTAATTGTCGGTTTTGCCCTTTTGGCCTATAAAATGAGTTTTACATAATATTTTGATAGCAAACTTTTTGCTACTGATTTTATATTATAAATAAAATATTTTGAACTCTATAAACTGATCAAAAACTCAGATTTCCTATTTAAACCCGAAAATCGCTTAAAACCGACTTTTACGTGTTTTAAGCGCATAGTATGAGTTAAAACAATTTTTGGCATATGAAACTTAATACCTACTGATGTTTTAAGTAAATTTATATATTTTAACAATAAAGAAAAGTTTTAAACTCAGATTCTCAAATTTTGACCTTTTAAGCTTATGTGAAATTACCAAAATGCCCCTATGGTGCATAGTTTGGTTATAAATAGTAAATTTCACATATATGCAATACCCTACTGATATAACTTATTAAAGTAAGTATTTTTACTGATTATATCAGACCTGAAACTCAGATTTATATTTAAACTCTTTTAAAGCTTTAAAATGACCAAAATACCCCTAAGGGGCATAATTCGAGTTTAAATTCATTTTGGGCATAATGGAAGGTATCCTACTGATATCACTACATATTTAAGGCATCTTAACTTAGGAAACCTATTCATGACTCATTTGGTTACCCGTTACGCATTATTCGCGTTCGGTGCGGTTTATGTAACTAGTTTGCATAAATTAGCCGAAACGGGTCAAACCTTGTCATTTTTATCTAAAAATCCAGAATGTGTTTAGTTTACCCATATTATACAAGTATACAAACTTGTCAGGTCTAAACCACGTTCTAATCCGGTCATCGCTTAATCGTGCGTTTTGAACCGTATATCTTCCTTTAAAAACTAACCGGTCTAAGTTTAGGCTTAATTAAGACCCGTTAGGAATCTAATAGGTTATAAAAACCTTCGTTCTAGATTAGGAGACCAGTAAAAGCTATCTGCACTTGCTGATTGAATACGGTTGAGATAAATTTGAATATTTGCTCAGGTAAATACTTTTAACTTATTTTCCCTTATACGGGCTTGGGGTACGGTATATAAAATACCGCTTGGTCGGGCATTGAATTTTTAATCGTATGAAGGTTAATTTATTGAAATGACCCGTTTAAATTGTTTTGTTTGCTTAAAGCCTTTGGGGGGTTAATGACCATGTCCCAGATATCCTTGGCATCATTCATAGAAATGGCCACGACCTAAGCACGGGGTGTAGGCATACACCCGCCAATGCATATATAAATAAAAAGGTATAACCGCCGGTTTCGAGAGTAACTCGCCGCGGGACTATATCATGTGGTGTGTCTATTAATCTTTAACCCGGTGTCAACCCGGGCTACTGAACATATAAGAAACATGTAATTCTTTTACAAGTTTATATATAAATAATTATCCCAATTTATAAAAGATATTTTGTGCCGTGTGCATTCAAACTAATTTTCTTAAACTCTTTTCAAAACGAGTCAGTTAATTGTATTTACCAGTGTAAACTGACGTATTTTCCAAAAAGGCTAAGTGCAAGTACTAGACGAAATAGGTTGGCTACTCCTGGCATCATTAATCAAGTCTTGCAAGCTTTAGATGTTAAAGTCTGTTGAACAAGGATCTTTTTATCTTTTGATCCGCCTGTGGATCCTTTACAGTCCGGTTGTAATACTTTGATATTACTATTTATTCGGTTTGTAATGTGATTCATCTTTTGCTTCCGTTGTGCATTTAAATTGTGTTGTTTGACTATGATGATATCAACTACGTCATGATACTCCCCACTGGGCCCACCGGTAATACGTGGAAGTATCAGGGTGTGACAAGTTGGTATCAGAGCCAACATTGAGTGAATTAAACACTAGCCTTTTGTGTTTAATCTCAATGACACAGTAGCACATTCCTTGACCTTCTGAGTCTAGACTTAATATAGGAATACTCTCATCTCTGTTCGGAGAATTATTGCTTTCAGTTCTATATATTGTTAATTTGTCGCCAAGCAAAGAAGCCGTAATGGAAATTCTCCCCATTCGAAGCCTAGGAAAGGCCGAGCTTCGTACTGCGACTAGGATAAACGTGCAACCAAGGAGAAAACATTCAGAAATAAAATGAAGAAGAAACTCCTTTTGCTGAAGTTCGTTTCCTTAGTAAGTCCTTATAAGGGCATACTTATCTTTCAGTCCCTTCGTGGACAACATTATTCTTTCAAGCCCCGTTTAGGGCAATTCTGTACCTCTTTTGAAATCATTGGAATGTTTTATATAAATTTCATTTATATCATTATATATGAATATAATATATTAAATAAATCAAAACAACATTCCTTTTATAAGATCTACCATTATAATAAAATGGCAAAAATCTAAAAAGGACAAGACCTAGCCCATGTGTCATTTTAAGACAGGGCCAAGATGGTAGTTCCTCAATTAGATTCAGATCCTTATTAACATCTCAATGTAGGATTGTTCTGCGTTAAATATTAAAAAGAATCTTAAAGGTAAAACCTAGCCACATGTCATTTTAGACATGGCCAAGATGGTAAAACCTATTCAAAAGATTCAAATCCTTGTTAACATCTGAAAACATGTTAACATTCCTGACAACAGTGATGCGATAAAATCACTTTTTTGAAATTGAGCTACCAGTATATATATTAAAAAGAATCTTAAAGGGTATAACCTAGCTTGAATGACATTAAAGACCTGGCTATGATGGTAAAACATGTTTAAAAGAGATTCAGATCCTTGTTAACATCTGAAGACATATTAACACTCCTGACAACGGTGATGCGATAAAATCACACTTGTCATCTTTATATTGGGAATTTCCAAACCCCTTATTTAGCCTAAATGATCAATATGAATCATGGCTAATAAACGTCGAACATGATGTATATATCAAACATCCATTTGGGATGTATGCCTACGGGCAAATATGTATACATGGAAAAGATAGTTTTATTTCATAACTTCTTTTTAAGACAATGAACTATGAAATTTTCCGATCCAAAGGATCATTGATTATGTTTTAAAATTTCCCTAGTGACAAGGCCTCTGTGCCATCAAAAAGTTCTTTGGAACAAGCCCTTGTGCTATATAAAATGTTGGTACGACATTGACAGTCGTGACTTATGTCCCCTGTCTAATAAATATGAAGGATTATATTCCGTTTAAACGCCAAGGATGGTTTATTTAAAAACCTAGGCAAAACATAATCAAATAAATTTAATACTATCTATTGGCCTATATGGTTTATTTGCACCATGGCTATTAAATCATCAAATTCGACAATTCACTATATAATTAAACAAATTATTACTACTTGGTCTGTAGCCTTCAAAGCTTCACCATGGCTGACTCATCTGAAGCTCACAATCATCCAGTTGATCAGAATAATGATGCAAGACTGAACTTAACGGGCACAGAGTTACAGGCTATGTTAGATACAGCCGTAAACAAAGCCGTGGACCGAGTATTAAAGGATCATAAGCGAAAGTGCGATAATACCCCAAATAAGGGTTACAAAAAGGGTAAGGCTGGTTCGAACTGTAACCAGTCCAAGCCAAATGAGGCAAAACCCAAATGTAAAACCTGCGGGAAGCAGCACTTCGGAAAATGTTTCCGTGAACAGACCAGGGGATGTGGCATCTGTAAGGAAATGGATCACAAGACTCATGAATGCAAGGACTTGAAGGACAACCAGCAGTCAGGTGAAAAGACCAGATGCAAAACCTGTAGGAAATACCACCTCGGGAAATGCAGATTTGAATCTCAGCCTCTACCCTGTGGAATCTGCAAGTCCAAGGAGCATAAGACCTTGGATTGCAAGAAGTTGAAAGATGCGACCTATTATGGTTGCAACGAGAAGGGGCATATCAAGACTAATTGCCCAAATAAAACCAAGAAGCCTGGAGAGGCTAAGAAGACCAAAGCTGGGGGCTCTCAAATGAATGCTCAAGAGGCCGTTCAGGATGACAATGTCACAACAGGTACTTTCCTTATCAATGACGTTTATGCTAGAGTATTATTTGATTCGGGCGCAAATAAGTCTTTCATAGACAATAGATTTTGTAAATTATTAAATCTGCCTGTTAAAACTCTAAGCGTTAAGTATGAAGTAGAATTGGCCGATGGTACCTTAGAGACTGCTTCAGCATGATTAGATGGATGTTTTATATCCATTAGGAATCATTCTTTTCCGCTGTCCTTGTTTCCGTTAAAATAGAGGGACTCGATATAGTGATAGGAATGGATTGGTCATCATGTAACCAAACCCATATTGTGTGTGATAAGAAGCAAGTAGTTATCAAGACTCCTTATGGTGAGCCTTTGACAATCCAAGGAGACACATGGTACGAATTGCCTAAGCACTTGTTGAATTTGGTATTTAATACCAAAACTTCGAGTATGGAAAACTCAGAAGAGACAAACAACAGTCGCGATGCTAGAGATGCGACAAATGTTAATGGTGCATCAAGTGTGAACCTCAATGTTAATGGAATTAATCTCCAAAACTGTAATTAACGCAGCTGTTAGAAAGGCTATGAGAAAAGTCATGAAAAGGTTCAAGAAGCCGAATGCTGCTTGCTCTAAAACAAATGTCGCTGCTCATGAGAAGAGCTTTATTCAGACTTCATATGCAAAGAATAAACTAAACAAAATCATATATGGCAAGGAGCCCCATTTCTTTTAGGATATACTTAAAAGTACTTCGTCTCTTGGAAGTCAAGAGACTTCAATAAGAAAAAGGGGCCATCGATTGCAGGAAATTGTGGGATGAAGTAGAAACCATTAGGTGTATCAGCGGTTATGCTAGAAAGAACACGGTGAGGTATGCATCACAGTCATTCGATGGAAATACCCTTAATTAGTGAGGACATTAATGAAGTCTACAAGAAAGATCCTCTCATGCAATATGGGATGGTCCAAGTTTTAAGGACCTTATTAGAAAAACATATTATCCGCATCACGAAATGGAAAAAGATGGAATAAGAATTTTCTGACTCTCGCCATAAAAATTCTAGACTGTCGACAGTATGTTTCAAATTTTAATTCATTGGCTGAGATAGTGCCCTATTCAATTTACCCAAAAAATCTAAGCTTAATGCAAATAATTATTGGTGGTTAGCATCGGCAATAAGAGGGCATATTAAGGTTTCAAAGCCTGCTTATTATAAATCCATTATGGATCTACCCTAGCTATTCACGTTATATAGATTAAGAACCAACCAGTCAAAGCTGAGTCTGCCCTAAAATTTGTCAAAGATTTTACAGCGAAATTTAAAAGGATTAAGAATGGAGGCGTTTAACCCTCCTGATGAATGATTAGAGGCAGTTCACATTAATAATGACACCAGATAAATCCCTTATTATGATTTTATTGCTAGGAGTTACATTTGGTTTCAGGTGCTGCTGAGTCTCTCATAAGACCATAAGCTTAGCAAACTTTTAGAAATTTTTCCGTAAGAACCCCAGAGATTAAGTGTAAGGTAAAACTTACAGACGAAATCATAAGAACCATTTCTTCTGTTCCTGTCAGAAACCTTCAGTCGTAGAATTCTAGAAGCATCCTTTCTCAAGATATAGTACGTCAGCATATGTAGTTGATATCTCTGTGATCTCTATCGATTGCGAATACCAGACGGTATGACAAAAGCGCCACATGAGGATGGATGTATCTTAATAAGTTCCATAGATTGCTTCCATGCCTGATCAGTATGGAGGTTTAATGCATGGAACCGCAAGGATATTCCAATGGTCATATGGTACTAAAGTCAGCTAATGGTATTCAAAGAAGATATCCAGAATGGAATTGTCTAAGTAAATGTCTTCGATTAAGGAATTCGTGGACTGGTCACATAAATGTGTCACTTATCTGACACAGAATATGATAGATGAACTGGAGCCTGAGATTTGGAAAAATCTCTGTAACCTCCTTGTATCTTGATTATCTTCTCCTAAGAATACCCTGTTTACCTTCTGAGAGGCAAGTAGAGTTAAGATTAACATCCCATTTAGGGCTGTATTATTATGAAATCTCCAAGACGGCTAGTGCCATCCTTGGAAGAATCGAAACCCTGATTAGGTAAGTTTTAAGATATAGGTTCATAAAGCCTAACTCAATATTCTGAGAATTCGGTATTGTTATTAAAGAAAGACGGTTCATTTTTCTTATGCATTGATTACCGCAACCTTAATTAGGCAGCAATTAAGAATCGCCATCAGCTGCCCAGAATCGTCGATTTGTTCGACTAGCGGTGAGGATTAGCTATTCCTTGAGATTAGTTAAGCATTGGCTGGAATAACCGTCTCACCTTAAAATAAGCTTTTCTATATAGTTGTTATGTAAGTATCAAGGCTGCTCCTTTGGGGACCTTGTATAGATGGAATGTTAAACATCTATTGTTAGACAGAAAATTGGTAAGTTCATTTAACAGGACCTGAAATTACCTTGGAAACAACGAATAAGATCATTTGAATTCGTAATCATCTAAAAGTTGCCAGTAATCGGCAGAAAATCAAGTATTAATGAAAGTAGCAACCCTCCTAAGTTCTTGTTAAGGAATAAGGTTCAACAAAAGATATCACCCAGGAAGGGTGTGCCAATTTGTTAATTATCAAGCTAGTTAAGCTCTGAATATATAGGATCATTCGAGGGAATCGAATGTATCAAGATCAAATAGCTTATAAGCTAAAACCTATTTAAGGAGCTTGGCGGAGCTCGCAATGCATTACACACTAATGATTTAAGGATGTGTTTCACCAATAAGTCGAGAAGCATTATCACATAATGATACGCAGATTTATGATATGATGAGAAACCTGTATCGATTGAGGATCGACAGGTTAAGAAGCTCCAAAAAGGATACATGTACATATTATAGAGGTCAACTTGGGAGCTTGGAGAGGCTCCAGATATGCTATAGAAGTTAAGTCCATTATGCGACAAAAAGTACTTCCAGCATTTTAGCAAATCTCGAGGTCGAGATTTCTTTTAAAGGGGTGAGGATGTAACACCTCATAAAATCACGTCCAATGATGTATTGACACGTGTAATAAACCCTAATGAAGTCAAACATTGAATTTAAGGGACTAATTTTTCGAAAAATCGAAAACTTGATTATGAAAAGGACTGGAAGTGTTAGCATACCTAAAAATAAGTTTCTAAATAACCTCTTACGATATTTATATTCACAAATGAGCCACTTGATGATCGAGTGTAGCCGTTTGCGTAATTAATTGAAAGTTTGCGCAATGAAGGGTTAAAAGCGTCAACATGTTAATTCTTACCTCTGAGTGACCTTTTAGCAAACCGGGAGCTTCATGATATTTTATTATACTCTTGGGAATGCCAAGTATTGGCCGTCTAAGGTTTTTATGCCTATAAGTAAAGTTACGCGCAACTTTGCAAGTTAGAGGGACTAAAAGTGTCAATATGTTTAATTATACCTCTGAATGACCTTTTAGCGAAACCGAAGCATTGTGATGTTTAATAATACTCTCAATAATGCCTAATATGGATTAGATGAGGCTTCGATGCTATTAAACGATGATATGCGCAAGTTTGCGCATTAGAGGGACCTAAAGCGTCAACTTTTGAATCTACGCCTTTTGGTTACCATTTAAGCGATCGAGAGCATAGAAATAATTAAACTCATGCTTGGGAATGCTCATTATGGGCCATGGAAGGCTTGGATATCATTAAACAACATTTCGCGCTACTTCGTGCGATTAAAGGACTATTTGCGTCAAACTACAAAAGTATGTCGATTCGTAGGGTATCGAACCTTCCGGAATATGACTATGAGTTAAACATACCCTAAATATCCCCTACATAGCTTAGAAATAGGCTTAGAGGTGTTTCGTGCGCAAAAATAAACTTTTAAGTCAAGAAAGTGTCAAAAAGGGCACAAGTTTGCATTTTCGCGCATATCTTACGTTCTGAATATATCCGGACATCCAAAAAATTTATGTAAGCATTAAAATATTTTATTTTAGTGATCGGCATGAAAAAATTCCATTCGTCGCGTAATTTGGATCGTTTTTCGTGTCCGTTCGTGTTTCGTCGTAATTAGACAAACAACGTGACCGTACGGCCAAACGAACCGACATCCGTCATATTTTTAAGCATGTTTCATGCTCCCTATATTGTAACTTCAAAGTAGAGCCTTGAAATGGGGTTAACGGGCCTTAAACGTGCCAAACATGACCTTATAGGCTCACAGGGACCATTTCTGCAAATTTTTCAAACTTCTGAAGCTGATCTGGATAGTAGGCGGGCCGCGTAAGCTCTCCTTGAGACTTACGTGGACCGTGTGAGTCCATCAGAGCTGCAAAACTTGTTTCTTTGATTCAGCAGCTGGGTTTCTTGGTTGCACATGGTTTTAATCAATTCTATGGGCCATTTTTGGGCACCCATAGTATTAGAAATCAGGGGGTATGATGTGTACGGTCCAGATTTAATCATGTTTATCGAGGAACGATCCTAATGGTCCTCTAAATCTTATAAAAACCCCATTGATTTTTGGTTTTCATTTGCACCTTCATTCCTTTCTGCTTGTTTGTCACACCCCCAAAACCCACCATGCGGAGTACCACCGCTTGGAGGCGTGACGTGACCAGGATCGAGCCACCAATCATATTGAACATCGTAATTAAGTAAATAAGACCAACCACAATACGATTGGTGACCAAGGTTAGTTAACCATGTATAGCTTAAACAGCGGACCTAAAGAAGGTAACCGATTTTAAGATAACAGCGGAAGCATAAAACGTGAGTTCGAAACATAAGTTCATAGTTCATAAGTTTTAAGTTTCAAAACACAAGTTTAATAAGTTCATAAGGATTTAAACAATGAGCACGGAACATAACAGTCCGTACACCACAACAACTTCTTCCTCGTGCAAGCTCCAAGCATTTAGCGACCTGTAAGGCATGTAACAACTAGTCAACAACAAAGTTGAGTGAGTTCACGTTTGGTTGTTTAGTTTTAAGTTGTTTCTGAAAAACGTGGTTTGACTTTCGTTGGCTTAATTTCCATGGGGGTTACCCCGTAGTTTAAAGTATGTTTAACCAGTTCCTTTTTCATTACCCCAAACCATAACCATAATCAGTGGGGGCTTTCCCCGTTTGAACAACTAGACGGTATGATATCGACTGCTACGCAAATAAGTTGTGCCCTATATCAGTGTCTATCATCACTGACAATCTGCCATAGTCCATTAGTACACGCCCGTCCGAACGGCACGGTGTGAGGTTTGTTAAACCTAATAGCGCTATTAACTAATGACCCGCTCGCCATTGGCCTCGGTGATTAAGTCGATATAAATTGAGGGACTTCATGATAGAGTTTTGTCTAGCTAGTTTTAAGGTTGTTGTCCTGCACCAGGAGGACGAACGTACGTATTCTGCACCAGGAGAATTCGTAGGATTAATAATGGAATCCACTTTATGGAGGATGGCCGTACATATCCTACCCAAGGAGGATATGTAGATTTACTTTTAATTCTTTAACCCATTCCCAAACCACCGGGAATCCCATGCCTTAGAAAGTGTGTGAACTCACCTCGGTTTGATCGGTTAGATTCTCAAATATAGCTAACGGTCAAGGTCGGTCAATCACGTCTTAATATGATTACCAGTTAGTCATTTAGTGACTTTCAAATAGAGCACAAAGTTCCTACACGTATCTATCACATAACATGCATTACTTTAACTGTTTATGCCCATATATACTTCCCATCCATTCCCCACTCATAAGCAAACATACAATAATGTATATAACACATATAACATGTTAGATCATTCACAGATAGCATACTCGACATTTAGACACGCAAGTCACAACTTATATCAATTCAGCATTAATATTCAAAACCGGCTGTTTTCGGACATTTAAATAAAATAGTTAAATTATTCCAAAAATTTCCAAATTTTTACAGGATGTCTTAAACATTCCATATTTTATTGTGTAAAAATCTCGGGGTCCGGTTCATTACCAGTATTTTATAAAAATTCATATTCCGGACTGAACTCAGATTTATGTATTTCTGACCACAGTCCACGGAACAATTTATTAAAAATTCATCGAGTGTCCGATTTATGAAATTCCAGTGGGGTAATTACAAATGCATCGGTTGTCATCTACTGTACAAATTTCATGGTCCGATTCATCACAAAACTTAGGTTATGACTGAAAGTACGACACCCATTTATTGCTGTCAAAATTCAGCTTAAGCTGTTGTTACAAATCGACACATTGAAAATAGTAAACGAAGTCCAAAAAATACGATTCCGGTGCCATTAGAACCGTATTTTATAATAACATATTTTAGATTCAAAATATCGGTTTTTCGTTGAGTTTATGACCTGTTTACAGCCAACTGAAGTTGGCTGTAAAACCGGGACAGATTCTGTTTTCACTTTCTAACTTACTAACTCGTGTTCGATTGATTCCGTTAATCATGTTTAGTGACCACAACAACATCACACATTAGTATTAATCAGCAAGACATCAGATAATTAACCAATAATCATAATCACACAAGATCTACATGATTTACACTAATATTCATCCATTAACCACCATGTTCATTACTTTAGTAGACTTTTAGTTGGTGATCTTATATGTTAGTGATTTTCAACCGACGAAACTCTTATTAACCACTTTAGAATAGATCAAGAAGTTGATTGGAGACACTTACTACTAGCTCAAGGCTAGGGAAGAAATAAGATGCAAATGTGGTGGATAAAAGGATTCTAGAGCGGTTCTTGAACTTCCGAAAGCACCGAACTTAGTTGTATGACTCCTTACACCTTCGTATGTATGCAAAATAGCTAGAACCAAACTTGAAGGTGGTGGTGGTGTGGTAGAAGGGGGCTGCCGAGATGGGGGTAGAAGGGAGAAGAGAAGCTTGTTTGTTGAATGGGTTTGATGAGAGAGATTGATGAACTTGGAGATATATTTATAAACCATGTTTAACCAAGAACCTCCATGTAATATGTCCCTATTGTTCCCACATTGTACCATTAAAATAATCAAAGTATTGAGGGGGTGTCCCCTCTAGTTCCAACCGGTTATGGGGGGGGGGGGGGGTAATTCGTTTGGTTTGAACTAGATAGTTAGGTGTTGGTTTGTTTAGTTAGGTGATTTACTAGTGTGTTATGTGTGTTGTGAATTATGACGGGTGTTAGGGTATTCGGGGATCCTAACTCACTCAGAGAAGGAAAAACAATATCTTTGACAATATTTTTATGTTCTGGGTTAAGTCCGGTTGTTCGGTTTGACACTGTTCCGTTAAAGTGCTAAATTAATTCGTAACGTGTCCTATGTATATATTTTTGTAACGTTTTTAATTTCTAACCCTTAGGAAATCATAACGGACTATTTAATGACTTTTCTGTACATTACTAGTGTGTTAACCGGCGCATGTAAATATAACACAGATATCAGAAAGCAATTACGTAATTCCACACAGTCGTCAAGCACATTAATTATTATTAATAAATTGTACGGAATACATGGAATTTTGAGGGTTGTCACATTCTCCCCCTGTTAAGAGAATTTCGTCCCGAAATTTAGCGCGTGGTTACTGAGGAAGCTAGTTAAGTTGCGTTGTTTTCCTGATTTTCCTGGGGTGTCACATCATCCCCCCGTTGATTTGGAATTTCGTCCCGAAATTCTGCAGTAGCTTCAGCCTCAGTAGTGGTTGCGTTTTTCTTAAACAGTTGGGGATACTTGAGTTTCATTTGGTCTTCTCGTTCCCAGGTATACTCTGGGCCACGACGAGCATTCCAACGAACTCGGACCAGAGGTATCCTGGTATGCTTGAGGATCTTAACATCTCGATCCGTAATCTCTACTGGTTCCTCGACGAATCGCAGCTGGTCATCGATTGTGAGTTCCTTGAGAGGAACTATGATGGTCTCATCTGACAGACACTTCTTCAGATTCGACACGTGGAAAACATTGTGAACTCCGCTGAGTTCTTCAGGTAGATTCAACCTGTAGGCGACTTTGCCAATTTTCTCGGTGACTTCGAATGGTCCGACATAACGCGGATTGAGTTTTCCTCGTTTGCCAAAGCGGACTACACCTTTCCAAGGTGAGACTTTGAGTAGCACTCGATCCCCAACCTGGAGCTCGAGTGGTTTTCTTCCCTTATCAGCATAGCTTTTCTGACGGTCACGAGCTGCCGCCATTCGCTGTCGTATCTGAGCAATTCTCTCGGTGGTATCTACCACAAGTTCTGGGCCAGTGATTTGACTGTCACCAACTTCTGCCCAACAGAGAGGTGATCGGCATTTGCGTCCGTACAATGCCTTGAACGGAGCGGCCTGAATGCTGGTGTGGTAGCTGTTGTTATATGAGATCTCCACTAGCGGGAGGTGCTTTTCCCAGCCATTACCAAAATCGATTACACATGCCCTAAGCATGTCTTCAAGGGTTTGGATGGTGCGTTCAGATTGCCCATCCGTCTGTGGGTGATAAGCGGTGCTCATATCTAAACGTGAGCCAAACGACTTGTGCATTGCTTGCCACAGTTCAGAAGTAAAACGCGCGTCACGATCAGATATAATGGAGGTTGGCACTCCGTGCCTTGATACCACTTCCTTTAGGTAGTTGTCTGCAAGAGTGGAAAACTTGTCCGTTTCTTTGATAGCCAGAAAATGTGCAGACTTGGTCAGTCGATCTACGATCACCCAAATGGTATCGTTTCCGCGTTGAGATCTAGGTAGGCCGGTAACGAAATCCACGGAAATTTGCTCCCATTTCCATTTGGGGATCTCCGGTTGTTGAAGCAGGCCTGATGGTTTCTGATATTCAGTCTTGACTCTCGCACAAGTCAAGCACTTACTGACGTAGGTTGCTATGTGGGCTTTCATGCCAGGCCACCAATACGTAGTCTTGAGGTCGTGGTACATTTTATCCGAACCAGGGTGTACCGAATAACGAGACTTGTGTGCTTCATTCATCACAAGCTCGCGTAGGTCTCCATAAAGTGGAACCCAAATGCGTCCGTTAACATAGTAGGCACCGTCTTCCTTTTGTTCCAGCCGTTGCCTCGATCCTCGTAGGGACTCAGCCCTGACGTTTTCTGCTTTCAATGCTTCAACCTGAGCATCGCGAATCTGAGCAGGAAGGCTAGAGTGAATGGTAAGTTGTAACGCACGTACACGCTTAGGTATAGTATCCTTTCGACTGAGGGCGTCGGCCACAACATTAGCCTTGCCCGGATGATACTTGATAGCGCATTCATAATCATTCAAGAGTTCGACCCATCGGCGTTGTCGCATGTTTAACTCCTTTTGCTTGAAGATATGCTCGAGACTCCTGTGATCGGTGTAAATGGTGCACTTGGTACCGTACAGGTAATGTCTCCATATCTTAAGTGCGAAAACAACTGCTCCCAGCTCCAAGTCATGCGTAGTGTAGTTCCTTTCGTGTACTTTGAGTTGGCGTGATGCGTAGGCAATGACCTTATCACGTTGCATCAACACGCAACCAAGTCCTTGGATGGAAGCATCGCAGTAAACCACAAAATCATCTGTGCCTTCAGGCAATGAGAGGATAGGCGCGCTACAAAGTCTATCCTTCAAGTGCTGAAATGCGGACTCCTGTGCATTACCCCAACGATAGGTGACACCCTTCTGAGTCAGTGAAGTGAGAGGTTGCGCAATCTTGGAGAAATCTTTGATAAACCTTCTGTAGTATCCTGCCAAACCCAAGAATTGGCGGATTTCTGTTGGTGTGCGGGGTGCAGGCCAATTCTTGATCGATTTAACCTTAGATGGATCCACATGAATTCCATCCTTGTTTACCACATGGCCTAAAAAGTGGACTTCGCGAAGCCAGAAGTTACATTTCGAAAACTTGGCATACAACTGTTCTTTTCGAAGAAGTTCCAGCATAAGTCGTAGATGCTGCTCGTGTTCCTCCTGACTCTTGGAATAGATCAGGATATCGTCGATGAACACAATAACGAACTTATCCAGGTAAGGCTTGCACACTCGGTTCATGAGATCCATGAAGACCGCTGGTGCATTTGTCAGCCCGAATGGCATAACCAGAAACTCGTTATGGCCGTAACGAGTTCTGAATGCTGTTTTGGAGACGTCCTCATCTCGGACCCTCAGCTGATGGTATCCCGATCTCAAGTCAATCTTAGAGTAATAGCTCGACCCTTGCAGCTGGTCGAATAGGTCGTCAATACGTGGAAGAGGATAACGATTCTTCACAGCCACCTTGTTGAGTTCGCGATAGTCAATACACATTCTGAAAGTACCATCTTTCTTCTTTACGAATAAGACTGGAGCTCCCCAGGGCGAAGAGCTAGGACGTATGAAACCTTTTTCCAAGAGTTCTTGTAGTTGTGTGGACAGTTCTTCAAGTTCTGATGGAGCTAGACGATATGGTGCTCGAGCTACGGGCGCTGCTCCAGGAGCTAGCTCGATTTGAAATTCAACTTGACGATGAGGCGGAAGACCAGGTAATTCCTCAGGAAATACCTTGGGAAAGTCACGTACAATAGGGATGTCTTCAACTCTCTTTTCTTCCGTTGATGTGTCAGTAACGAGCGCTAGAATGGCAGTGTGGCCCTTTCGCAAACACTTTTGGGCCTTAAGGAAAGAGATGATACCTTCGACAGCACCACTCTTGTCGCCATGAATCATGAGAGGTTCTTCACCAGAACGAGGAATGTAGACGATTTTCTCCTTGCAAACAATCTCCCCCTGATGATGAGATAGCCAATCCATCCCAATAACAACGTCGAAACTACCAAGTGTGATAGGAATAAGATCGATAGAGAAAGTCTGACCAGCTAAGACGAGGTTACAACCTTTAACTATGTGTGTGGCTTTAAGACTTTTACCATTTGCTAGCTCTATCGTGTGTTTGGCGTTCAAAAGTGTTGGAGTGCGCTTAAGCATTTGGCTAACTTTCAGGGACACATAACTAGTATCGGCACCCGAATCGAATAAAACATTAACAAAGAAGTCATCCAGAAGAAACTTACCCATCACAACGTTGGGATCGTTTCTTGCTTCTCCCTGACCAATCACGAACACACGACCCCTTGCTCCATTACCATTGTTGTTTCCCCCATTGCCGCCTCCATTGTTGCCTCCATTGTTGTTTCCATTGTGGTTCCCGTTTCCTTGGTTGTTGTTGTTCTGATTCCGGTTCAGTTGGGGGCAGTTTCTCTTAAAGTGGCCTTCAGCGCCACACTGAAAGCATCCTTTATTGCCCTGTTGTTGTTGCTGCTGGTGGTTCTGTGGAGCTTGTTGTTGTTGGCGATTCTGATTCACAGGACGCGGGCTCCTGCAATCCTTAGCTTCATGACCCAGCTTTTGACATCTCTGACAGCGACCTTTGTTGCACTGCCCGCTGTGATGCTTGTTGCACCGGTTGCATTTGGGGTGGTTCCCTCGGTACCCACCCTGTCCTTGATTACCGAAAGATTGCTGACCAGGACTCTGGTAGTCATCAGTCTTTCGCTGCTGGGACTGAACCGAGGTAGAACCCTTACTGGAGTTCCCATCCCATTTTCGTTTGTTGTCGGTAGGTGCATCAGAAGTAGCTGTGGCACTGATTCATTTGGGCAGCCTGTTTTGCTCCACCGCCTGGTCGGTGAGTCAATGGGCCAACTTGATGATTTGCTGTATGGTACCCAGGTTGGCTGAAGTCACGTGACTTTGGATCTCTGGTACAAGGCCCTTGAGATACAACTCAATTCGTTTGATAGGAGGGTCCACCATGGTAGGGCATAAGATGGCCAGCTCATTTGACCTTTTAGTACACGCCTCAATCTCAGACCCCGTCATCTTCAGATTGAAAAATTCAACCTCTAGTTTGTGGATGTCATCCCGACTGCAGTACTCCTCTTTGATCAGCTCCTTGAAACCATTCCAGGGGGTGGCATTAGCAACTGCCAGCCCTAGTAATTGAACCTGTGCCTTCCACCAGGTTAACGCAGCTCCTTCAAGTGTTCCGGTAGCATATTTCACCCTACGGTCTTCGGGGCATTTTCACATCTCGAAAACTGACTCAAGCTTTTCAAACCAGTGAAGAAGGCCCACTGCTCCTTCTGTGCCACTGAAAGTAGTAGGTCGGCAGTCCATGAACGTTTTGAATGTGCACACAGGAGTTTGAGCATGTTGACCTCCTACAGGGTTAGCTGCGAGTGCCTCCGCAACTCGTTCGTTGATCACAGCCGTCAACTGGGCTTGAGTGAGGTTGATACGTCCTTCGCGTCGGCTCATGATCTTCATAACGAAGCAACGTAAGTGAGGAAAGTGTCGCGAAAGTGCGTAAGCGTGGGACGACAATAGAGAGTAAGCACACAAGGTTCAAATAGCAATTATCACATTATCTAATGCACAGTGAGAACTATCTAACCGACAATATAACATAAATCATACCACTTATGGTGTCGAGTCTTGCACGTGGAGCGAAGCGTCGTTGTGGATCGTTGAGCACTGTACAGGTTATAGTCTGGTTTTATCAAAAAGCTTTTCCCTTTTTAAAACCAAGTTCACTATAAATAATGGCTCTGATACCAATCTGTCACACCCCCAAAATCCACCATGCGGAGTACCACCGCTTGGAGGCGTGACGTGACCAGGATCGAGCCACCAATCATATTGAACATCGTAATTAAGTAAATAAGACCAACCACAATACGATTGGTGACCAAGGTTAGTTAACCATGTATAGTTTAAACAGCGGACCTAAAGAAGGTAACCGATTTTAAGATAACAGCGGAAGCATAAAACGTGAGTTCGAAACATAAGTTCATAGTTCATAAGTTTTAAGTTTCAAAACACAAGTTTAATAAGTTCATAAGGATTTAAACAATGAGCACGGAACATAACAGTCCGTACACCACAACGACTTCTTCCTCGTGCAAGCTCCAAGCATTTAGCGACCTGTAAGGCATGTAACAACTAGTCAACAACAAAGTTGAGTGAGTTCACGTTTGGTTGTTTAGTTTTAAGTTGTTTCTGAAAAACGTGGTTTGACTTTCGTTGGCTTAATTGCCGTGGGGGGTTACCCCGTAGTTGAAAGTATGTTTAACCAGTTCCTTTTTCATTACCCCAAACCATAACCATAATCAGTGGGGGCTTACCCCGTTTGAACTACTAGACGGTATGATATCGACTGCTACGCAAATAAGTTGTGCCCTATATCAGTGTCTATCATCACTGACAATCTGCCATAGTCCATTAGTACACGCCCGTCCGAATGGCACGGTGTGAGGTTTGTTAAACCTAATAGCGCTATTAACTAATGACAGGCTCGCCATTGGCCTCGGCGACTAAGTCGATATAAATTGAGGGACTTCATGATAGAGTTTTGTCTAGCTAGTTTTAAGGTTGTTGTCCTACACCAGGAGGACGAACGTACGTATTCTGCACCAGGAGAATTCGTAGGATTAATAATGGCATCCACTTTATGGAGGATGGCCGTACATATCCTACCCAAGGAGGATATGTAGATTTACTTTTAATTCTTTAACCCATTCCCAAACCACCGGGAATCCCATGCCTTAGAAAGTGTGTGAACTCACCTCGGTTTGCTAGGTTAGATTCTCAAATATAGCTAACGGTCAAGGTCGGTCAATCACGTCCTAATATGATTACCAGTTAGTCATTTAGTGACTTTCAAATAGAGCACAAAGTTCCTACACGTATCTGTCACATAACATGCATTACTTTAACTGTTTATGCCCATATATACTTCCCATCCATTCCCCACTCATAAGCAAACATACAATAATGTATATAACACATATAACATGTTAGATCATTCACAGATAGCATACTCGACATTTAGACACGCAAGTCACAACTTATATCAATTCAGCATTAATATTCAAAACCGGCTGTTTTCGGACATTTAAATAAAATAGTTAAATTATTCCAAAAATTCCCAAATTTTTATAGGATATCTTAAACGTTCCATATTTTATTGTGTAAAAATATCGGGGTCCGGTTCATTAACAATATTTTATAAAAATTCATATTCTGGACTGAACTCAGATTTATGTATTTCTGACCATAGTCCACGGAACAATTTATTAAAAATTCATCGAGTGTCTGATTTATGAAATTCCAGTGGGGTAATTGCAAATGCATCGGTTGTCATCTACTGTACAAATTTCATGGTGCGATTCCTCACAAAACTCAGGTTATGACTGAAAGTACGACACCCATTTATTGCTGTCAAAATTCAGCTTAAGCTGTTGTTACAAATCGACACATTAAAAATAGTAAACGAAGTCCAAAAATTACGATTCCAGTGCCATTAGAACCGTATTTTATAATAACATATTTTAGATTCAAAATATCGGTTTTTCGTTGAGTTTATGACCTGTTTACAGCCAACTGAAGTTGGCTGTAAAACCGGGACAGATTCTGTTTTCACTTTCTAACTTACTAACTCGTGTTCGATTGATTCCGTTAATCATGTTTAGTGACCACAACAACATCACACATTAGTATTAATCATCAAGACATCAGATAATTAACCAATAATCATAATCACACAAGATCTACATGATTTACACTAATATTCATCCATTAACCACCTTGTTCATTACTTTAGTAGACTTTTAGTTGGTGATCTTATATGTTAGTGATTTTCAACCGACGAAACTCTTATTAACCACTTTAGAATAGATCAAGAAGATGATTGGAGACACTTACTACTAGCTCAAGGATAGGGAAGAAATAAGATGCAAATGTGGTGGATAAAAGGATTCTAGAGCGGTTCTTGAACTTCCGAAAGCACCGAACTTAGTTGTATGACTCCTTACACCTTCGTATGTATGCAAAATAGCTAGAACCAAACTTGAAGGTGGTGGAGGTGTGGTAGAAGGGGGCTGCCGAGATGGGGGTAGAAGGGAGAAGAGAAGCTTGTTTGTTGAATGGGTTTGATGAGAGAGATTGATGAACTTGGAGATATATTTATAAACCATGTTTAACCAAGAACCTCCATGTAATATGTCCCTATTGTTCCCACATTGTACCATTAAAATAATCAAAGTATTGTGGGGGTGTCCCCTCTAGTTCCAACCGGTTATGGGGGGGGGGGGGGTAATTCGTTTGGTTTGAACTAGATAGTTAGGTGTTGGTTTGTTTAGTTAGGTGATTTACTAGTGTGTTATGTGTGTTATGAATTATGACGGGTGTTAGGGTATTCGGGGATCCTAACTCGCTCAGAGAAGGAAAAACAATATCTTTGACAATATTTTTATGTTCCGGGTTAAGTCCGGTTGTTCGGTTTGACACTGTTCCGTTAAAGTGCTAAATTAATTCGTAACGTGTCCTATGTATATATTTTTGTAACGTTTTTAATTTCTAACACTTAGGAAATCATAACGGACTATTTAATGACTTTTCTGTACATTACTAGTGTGTTAACCGGCGCATGTAAATATAACACAGATATCAGAAAGCAGTTACGTAATTCCACACAGTCGTCAAGCACATTAATTATTACTAATAAATTGTACGGAATACATGGAATTTTGAGGGTTGTCACATTGTTCTCTGAATTCTTGGAGGATCTTGAGCTTCTTGATAACCTCCTTCAGTCCATAGGACCTCTTGTAAGTGTTCATTCGTGCTTAGTTTAATTATTTAGCGTTTATAGCCGAAAAGTCAAGCGTTTTCGATAAACGCTTTGACTTTTAAAAGGTTGAGCCATTCTTCGCAACGAACATGGCTACGTGACCATAATTAGGTAGGTGTTAAACCCTCAAAAGGATACCTCCTAATTACGACGTTTACTTAGTTAAATTGCCGGGTCAAAATAATTAAATAAAAGTCAAATGGGTTAGTTTTAAATAAAATTCATAACTATTAATATAGAAGCCATAACATCAGTTTCCTCACTTTAATAACTTGGTAAATATTAGCTGAACATGTCTAAGCATGTTCAACCCGACAATTCTGAGTTTAGACTCGGTTCGGAACCAAAAGTCGCAAAAGTTGACTTTTGCTTTGACTTTCAGTTCTGACCTAATTTAACTTAGTTTAGATATGCCTTAGAGTTCTATTAGGACCAGGCTATAGATTAGTGTAACCCTCTGAGGTTACACAACTTGGTTCCATAGTTATCCGATTCATGAGCATGCTTCCGTTATTTGTCTAAATGTTGACTATAATGCCCTTTTGACCTTAAAACGAGATTTTTGAAAATGTGAGAGGATAAAAACCTTTATTACTGATTTATAAACTTGTCCTGAAAATTTGACATCAGTTTGAGGTCTAGATTAGGAGTTATGCTCAATAGCGTAAATGGAAAGCTTTTATTAATTGAACGGTATAATTAGCATATAGCCTATTTAAACCCAAATTTGGATACCAAACTTATTACCCACTGATATAAAATAGTATTTTGGGATTTTTAAAGATTTTTATTTATTTTTAGGCTGAGCATAACATAGGGTTCTTGCTTTGAATCGGTAATTGTCGGTTTTGCCCTTTTAGCCTATAAAATGAGTTTTACATAATATTTTGATACCAAACTTTTTGCTACTGATTTTATATCATAAATAAAATATTTTGAACTCTATAAACTGATCAAAAACTCAGATTTCCTATTTAAACCCGAAAATCGCTTAAAACCGACTTTTACGCGTTTTAAGCGCATAGTATGAGTTAAAACTATTTTTGGCATATGAAACTTAATACCTACTGATGTTTTAAGTAAATTTATATATTTTAACAATAAAGAAAGGTTTTAAACTCAGATTCTCAAATTTTGACATTTTAAGCTTATGTGAAATTACCAAAATGCCCCTACTGTGCATAGTTTGGTTATAAATAGTAAATTTCACATATATGCAATACCCTACTGATATAACTTATTAAAGTAAGTATTTTTACTGATTATATCAGACCTGAAACTCAGATTTATATTTAAACTCTTTTAAAGCTTTAAAATGACCAAAATACCCCTACGGGGCATAATTCGAGTTTAAATTCATTTTGAGCATAATGGAAGGTATTCTACTGATATCACAACATATTTAAGGCATATTAACTTAGGAAACCAGTTCATGACTCATTTGGTTACCCGTTACGCATTATTCGTGTTCGGTGCGGTTTATGTAACTAGTTTGCATAAATTAGCCGAAACGGGTCAAACCTTATCATTTTTATCTCAAAATCCAGAATGTGTTTAGTTTACCCATATTATACAAGTATACAAACTTGTCGGGTCTAAACCACATTCTAATCCGGTCATCGCTTAATCGTGCGTTTTGAACCGTATATCTTCCTTTAAAAACTAACCGGTCTAAGTTTAGGCTTAATTAAGACCCGTTAGGAATCTAATAGGTTATAAAAACCTTCGTTCCAGATTAGGAGACCAGTGAAAGCTATCTGCACTTGCTGATTGAATACGGTTGAGATAAATTTGAATATTTGATCAGGTAAATACTTTTAACTTTTTTTCCCTTATACGGGCTTGGGGTACGGTATATAAAATACCGCTTGGTCGGGCATTGAATTTTTAACCGTATGAAGGTTAATTTATTGAAATGACTCGTTTAAATTGTTTTGTTTGCTTAAAGCCTTTGGGGGTTTAATGACCATGTCCCGGATATCCTTGGCATCATTCATAGAAATGGCCACGACCTAAGCACGGGGTGTAGGCATACACCCGCCAGTGCATATATAAATAAAAAGGTATAACCGCCGGTTTCGAGAGTAACTCGCCGTGGGACTATATCATGTGGTGTGTCTATTAATCTTTAACCCGGTGTCAACCCGGGCTACTGAACGTATAAGAAACATGTAATTCTTTTACAAGTTTATATATAAATAATTATCCCAAGTTATAAAAGATATTTTGTGCCATGTGCATTCAAACTAATTTTCTTAAACTCTTTTCAAAACGAGTCAGTTAATTGTATTTACCAGTGTAAACTGACGTATTTTCCAAAAAGGCTAAGTGCAGGTACTAGACGAAATAGGCTGGCTACTCCTGGCATCATTAATCAAGTCTTGCAAGCTTTAGATGTTAAAGTCTGTTGAACAAGGATCTTTTTTATCTTTTGATCCGCCTGTGGATCCTTTACAGTCCGGTTGTAATACTTTGATATTACTATTTATTCGGTTTGTAATGTGATTCATCTTTTGCTTCCGCTGTGCATTTAAATTGTGTTGTTTGACTATGATGAAATCAACTACGTCACGATACTCCCCACCGGGCCCACCAGTAATACGTGGAAATATCGGGGTGTGACACATACATACTAAAAATATAACCGGTTCAGGTGAGGTAATTATCTAGGTTATCGGTGAAAAGTGATGATGTTACCTTGAAGGCACGAGTGTAAAGACTGTTGACGTCGTCCTATGATTCACACATTCACTCCTATCTCTAGCTTCTTCGGTGATCACGCGCTAAATTGAGGATCGTTTGAAGATTTAGTTTGAGATGCTAGTTCTTGGATTTGGAAGCTTTGCAACCTGTGAGTTCTAATCCCGTTTCTCTTAAATATTTTTGGGGTTAGCATACATGCTTTTCACATGTTTTTCATACGTGGTTACGAGTTATATATATTAACGTGTTTTGTGAATTAAAATGTTTTTTTAAACGTTTTCCCACGAACAATGTTTTATAAGACATGGTGATTAATCGGGCCTTATTAGTCTTGCATGGGCGAATGACATTTTATTTAGTGATGTCGAGGTTGTATAGGGATGGGACATGGTAGGTGTCAATATTAAAAGCACGACTTGTGGCGTGATAAATTTTATTTGATAATTCTATCATAGGTTTCGAACCATAGTGGTAGCGAGATGGTGAAGGTAGTAGTTGTCGAGTAGTTGACGTGCTTTTAACATTATGTGTGTATTTTTATGCCTTATGTGAATTAGCATCCTTGAGGTGCTTGATGTTGGTTACTCATGATGGCGGCGTTACCTTCGGGGTGACGTCAGGTTAGAGGTGTACAAATCGGTTTTTTTTAAAAACCGCTTTTGGTTATTAACCGAACCGGTTTTTTCATCCAAAATGAAGACCAGTTTTTTTAATAACCAGTTTCGGTTACTAACCGGTTTTTCAAGTCCAAAACAATAACCAGTGTAACCGGTTGGGATCGGTTTTTAACCGGTTTTTTTAAAACCGGTTTAACCGGTTTTTTTAAAACCGGTTTCGGTTATTAACCGATTTTTCATACCAAGAATCCTAACCAGTCTATAACCGGTGGTTCGGTTATAAAACCGGTTCGGTTATAAAAAAACCGGTTAAAAAAAACCGGTTTCGGTTTTTTTCCCTGTTTCGGTTCTAAAACCGGTTTTTTTGCACACCTCTACGTCAGGTCACGAGAAACATCACTGAGATGTTTAGATGATTAGCCCTAGTGGCAATGATGAACCCTTCGGGGTATTATGCGGGTGACGGACTCTTCGGGGTCAAATTGGAGGAGACGAAACCCTGACGAGGGCAAATGATGATAGCCTACGGGCAACAACCAATGTGTTAGGTTCCCACCTTATGTGCTTATATGTTTCACGTTAGTTAAATGGTGGGTAAATGATGATTATTTGTGTACTTGATGAAATGATGTTATATGATGTGGGTGACGAATGATGATCTATTATGCGGTTGTCGAGTGATGTTAAATTGTGTAGTTGTCAGACGAGATCAAGTTACAATTGAGTTTTTAGGACATTAATTGTTATGTTCTAGATACGAGTCGGTTTGGTTCATGGTCCTATGAATTAAGATGCATTGTGGGTTATCCTTTGGTGTCTAAGTAATCTGATCCATATAAAAAAGGATTACTGGTAGGATGATTAGACCGAGGATATAGGTGGAGTTTTGGGTTACGGGTTGGAGTCATTAAACTTTAAAATGATGTTAATGTATTTTAATAAACGATGGTGGTTTTAAAATGATGGTGTTTTGGTTTTCAAATAAAGCATTTGGGATGTGTTTTAAATGCTTCAACTAAACTGTTAGAACTCATTCAGCGTAGCTGACTTTTGCATGTATGTTAGATTGTTTTGCAGGTGTGTGATTTGAGTCGGCGTTACTCTTGGCTAGCAGATGGGATTACTCGTGATATGGTAGAATGCATTCGATTTGTTAGAAACTAAATAACATTTTGAGTTTTTATTTAATCAAGTACTGTTTTAATTAAAATTTCCGCTACGTATTTTGATAAAAGACTTATTTTTCAAACAGTACACTGTGATGTGACCCGACTATAGTGTGCCCAGTTTGGGGCCTTACAGATTGATCCTAAGACACCATGATTTACTATAAATAGGTGCCTTCATACTCCATTCATATTTGCACCTTTCAAAAATCACTTCTATACTCATTCTCTGAGGTTCCTGATCAAAAGGAAGCTCCTCCTTAGTCAAGATTTCGAGCTAGGAGCTGTTGTACGTGTCCTTAGCCACTCTAATTC
The DNA here is from genome assembly GCA_030545235.1 of Helianthus tuberosus. Taxonomy (NCBI): domain Eukaryota; kingdom Viridiplantae; phylum Streptophyta; class Magnoliopsida; order Asterales; family Asteraceae; genus Helianthus; species Helianthus tuberosus. The sequence goes on along the minus strand of CM060354.1, from coordinate 62,203,280 downwards.
GGTTTTTATGCATTTAAAAGCCGAAAGTCAAAGTTGCCACAAATCGGCTTTGACTTTTGGTTTAGACCTAAACGGTCCAGCCATTGTTCGAGGCGAATATGGCTACGTGATCGTAATTAGGTAGGTGTTAATCCCTCACAAAGGCACCTCTTAATTACCACGTTTACTCAGTTAATTTTCGGGTCAAAGTAATTAACATAAAAAGTCAAACGGATCAGTTTTTAAATAAATTCAAATATGATAATGTAGAAGTTATAAAATATGTTTTATCACTTTAATAACTTGGTAAACATTATTAGAACATGTCTAAACATGTTCAACCCGACAATTCTAAGTTTAGTCTCGGTTCGCAAATGAAAGTCGCAAAAGCTTGACTTTTGCTTTGACTTTCAGTTCTGACCCGAATTAGCTTAGTTCCTTTATGTATTAAGGTTCCTTTGTGACCATGTTATGTAGTAGTATAACCCTCTGAGGTTATATTACATGGTCACCTAGTAATCTGAGTTATTTACTTGATTCTGTTATTATGCGTAAACTTGACTATTATGCCCTTTTATTCAAAAGTGAGATTTTAAACATAACTAAGCATGTAATGTGACAACTGTCAAATTTTCATGCATCCGTACAACTACTAAACAGTAATTAGTGCTTAATGACTGCGTTAAATTACAATTAATGATTTGAATTGCTTCCTGATTGTTGCCATATACATACATATGCATCATATATTGCAAATGACATATCATTACTGTATGCAAACTTTATTGGTCCAAATGATGCACGAAACACGGCTAGCACTATTATCGGATAAATCAGAAATATGCTGACGTAGTTCATTATATAGGCAGACAGTGTATTGAGACAAAGAATGAGCCAGAAACCAAGTATTACACTAGTATGGTGTGTAGGAAAGTAAGGATCATAAAACCGCCTCCCTAGAGATAGTTTAAGTGCCGGAAAGTGCCTAAAACTCACATAAAGTGTTGAATTCAGCAAAATTCAGCATTTAAACACACTAATATTATGCAGAAATATGATAAAATGGTCCTGAATGCTTTCCTAAGTGTCGGGAATCAAAAGTGTCACAAAAGGGTACATAAAGTACACTAAACTGCATAGTTTAGCACTTTAACGAACCAGTAACCAAACGAACAACCGGACGCTATCTGAAACACCAAATTTTCACTAGAAGCACTGTTTTAACATTACCAAGCTAGTTATGATCCCCAAACATCATAACACATCATAAATATCTAGTAACTAGAAATCCTAACTAATACTTACATTTTTACCATAATGTAACTAGTTTAGTTTTACCCTAGTCTACTACCCCCCCTACTTATTTACGGCCCCAACAAGGGTCCCACACCTTGATTTGTTTAAATATTTAATTGGATTATGTTGGCACTTGGAGAACACTAGAACCATGGGTTAAACACTTAAGATGGTCTATAAGTAAGCATGCAAGTTCATAACATCATTCTACACACACTAAAACACACACAATTTTCTCTCTTCTCCCCTTGGTGCTCACGGCCGAACATCAACACCCATACGTCCACCATCATTCATCCATTCTCATACAATCCAAGCTTATACAAAGGTGTTAGAGGTCACACAAAGGAGCTAGGAGCTTTCAGAAGTTCAAGGACCTCTCTTATTTGCTTTTATCTATCTCATAACTTGTAACACCTCATAAAATCACGTCCAATGATGTATCGACACGTGTACTAAACCCTAATAAAGTCAAACGTTGAATTTGAGGGACTAATTTTGCGAAAAATAAAAAATAAACTTTGATTATAGAAGGACTGGAAATGTTAACATGCTTATTATAAGCCTCTGAATAACATTACACGGTAATCATATTCACAAATGGGCCATTTGTTGATCGAGAGTAGCCATTTGCGTAATTAATTGAAAGTTTGCGCGACGAAGGGTTAAAAGTGTCAACATGTTAATTCTTACCTATGAGTAACCTTTTAACAAAATGGGAGCTTCATGATGTTTGATTATACTCTCGGGAATGCCAAATATTGGCCATCTAAGGCTTTTATGCCTATAAGTGACGTTATGCGCAACTTTGCAAGTTTAAGGGGTTAAAAGCGTCAATATGATTATTTATACCTCTGAATGACCTTTTTACGAACCCGAAGCATCGTGATGTTTAATAATACTCTCAAGAATGCCTAATATGGATTAGATAAGGCTTCGATGCTATTAAACGATGATATGCGCAAGTTTGCGCATTAGAGGGACCAAAAGCGTCAACTTTTGAATCTACGCCTTTTGGTGACCATTTAAGCAAACGGGAGCATAGTAATATTTAACTACATACTCGGGGATACTTGATATGGGCCACAAAAGGCTTAAATATCATTGAACGAGGTTATGCGCTACTTTGTTCGATTAAAGGACTAAAAGCGACAATAAGCGAAACTACGCGTTGGAGGATCTTTTAAAACAAACCAAGGACTTCGCAATGCTCAGTCGAACTCCCGGATGCCTAAGAATGATTTCTAGAGGTCTTCGTACCTTGTATTAACATGACATAACAAATTAGAAAATATTGTGCCGTTAATGTAAACTTTGGAAGTTATATAACAAGTAAAAACGTGAGGGACTGTTCTTGTCAACCTTCAAAAGTTACTTCTAAACTTGGTTGCATCTGATATAAAAGTTCAAGGGACCATTTATGTCATTTATGAAAGTTTAAAACGTCTAAAACTCATCAGGGACCAAAGCTGCCAAAGCAGCAAACATTGAAGCTGGGCTGGGCCTCGGTCGCGGGCCGCGAACGCCGGGCCTGAGGCCTACGCGGACCGCCAGCGACCAGATCTGCAGCATATGGTTTTTGTTTAAATGGTTTCAGCTAAAATTGTATCTTAAAAACCATTTTTCTCAAACTAGGGACTTGTTAACTGATTTGTAAAACCAGATTACACCTGGAACAATCTTATTAAACAACTCTAACACTTGGCAAAATCTTGGAAGTTCATGAAATCTATAAATAGGCCTCATTTTTCATTTGAACAACTCACTAAAATCATTCAAGCTGCTCTTGCTCTCAATCATAGAGGATCCTGATCATTTTGGAACCTCTTTTGAGTTCTTTTCAGTCCAATTGTAAGTGTCCTCTTGAGGCTAATTAATTTTAATTGGCTTAAAAAGCCGAAGAGTCAAGCGTTTACGTTAAACGCTTTGACTTTTAAATGGTCAAGCCATTGTTCGCAACGAACATGGCTACGTGGTCGTAATTAGGTAGGTAATAAACCCTCAATAGGGCACCTCCTAATTATCACATTTGCTTAGTTAATTGTCGAGGCAAAGTAATTAAAATAAAAGTCAAACGAGTCGATTTTTAATTGAAATTCATAACTAATGATATAAAAGCAATAAAATCAGTTTTATCACTTTAATAACTTGGTAAATATTAATTGAACATGTCTAGGCATGTTCAACCCGACAATTCTGAGTTTAGGCTCGGTTCGCAACCGAAAGTCGCAAAAGTTGACTTTTGCTTTGGCTTTCAGTTCTGACCCAATTTAGCTTAGTTTAGTTATGACTTAGAGTTTCTTTAGGACCATATTATGTGTTAGTATAACCCTCTGAGGTTATACAACATGGTTCCATAGAAATCCTAGTTCATTGCATGTTTCCGTTAAATGCTTAAAAGTTGACCATTATGCCCTTTTGATATTAAAACGAGATTTTTGGAAATGTGAGTGGACAAAAATCTTTATTACTGAAATATAAGTATGTCCTAAAAATTTGACATCCGAATCTGGTCTAAAATGAAAGTTATGCACGATATCGTAAAACTAAAGCTTTTTATTAATTAAATGGCATTTCTGGCATAAATCATATTTAAGCCCAATTTTTGGCACCAAACTTTCTACCCACTGTTATAATATAATATTTTGGGATTTTGGAAATTTTTGCTAAATTTTAAACTGGTCATAACATAGAGTTCTTGCATAGGCTCGATAATCGACGATAATGCCCTTTTCGCTAATAAAATGAGTTTTACACATCCTTTACATATCAAACCTTTTCTACTGATTTTATACATTAAATAAATTATTTTAAACTATACAGGCTTATCAAAATCTCAGATTTCCTTAAATAACCCGAATATCGTCAAATACCGACTTTTATGCGATTTATGCGCATAGTATGGTTTAAAGCCATATTTGGCACCTAAGGCTTGTTACCTACTGATGTTATGAATAATTTTTTATACTTTAATAGTAAGTAAAAGTTTTGAACTCAGATTTTCAATTTTGACCCTTATAGCTTATGTGAAATGACCAAAATGCCCCTACGGTGCATAGTTTGGCCATAAATGATAAATTTCACATATATAAGATATCTTACTGATATAACTTGTTAAAATAAATATTTTTACTGATTATTTTAGACCAAGACCTCAGATTACTATTTAACCTCTTTTATAACATTAAAATGACCAAAATACCCTTACAGGGCATAAATTAGTTTTAAATTCATTTTGGGCATAATGGAAGATATCCTACTGATATCACAACATATTTAAGCATAATAACTTATGGAACTTGTTCATGACTCATCCGGTTACCCGTTATGCGTATACGTGTTCGGTACGGTTTATGTAACTAGTTTGCATAAGTTAGCCGAAACGGGTCAAACCTTATCATTTTTTTACTTCAAAATCCGGAATGTATTTAGTTTACCCATTTTATAGAAGTCTTCAAACTTGTTGGGTCTAAATCACATTCTAATCCGGTCTTCGCTTAATCTTGCATTTTGAACCGTAAACCTTTCTTTAAAACTAACCGATGTAAGTTAAGACTTAAATAAGACCCGTTAGAAATCTAATAGGTTATTAAAACCTTCGTTCCAGATTAGGAGCCCAGTAAAAGCTTCTTGTACTTGCTGATTGTTATACGGCTGAGATTAAAATTATATTTTGCTCAGGTAAATACTTTTAACTTATTTTCCGTTATACGGGCTTGGGATACGATATTATAATAATACCGCTTGGTCGGGTATGTAGTTATTTAAATCAGATTGTGATTAATACAATTACATAACCCGTTTTAATCTGTTTTGTTTGATGCAATGCCTTTAGGGGGTTAATGACCATGTCCTTGATATCCTCGGCTCATTCATTAGAAATGGCCACGACTTAAGCACGGGGTGTAGGCATACACCTGACAGTTGCGTATGTAAAACGGTACCCCACTTATGAGGAAACTTCTTGTGGGTATTATACCAAGTGGTGTGTCTATTAATCTTATCCGGCTCTTCTAACCGGGTCCTGAATGGACGACAAATATGTAAAACTGTATACAAGATTATATTTAAAATAATTGTCCCAAGTTACAAAAGATTTTATGCCTTGTGCATTCAAACCAATTTTATAAACACTTTTCAAAAGAGTCAGTTAATTGTATTTACCAGTGTAAACTGACGTATTTTCAAAAAGATTAAGTGCAGGTACTACGCGTAATGGGCTGGAAGCTCCTGAGTATTAGATAAAGGGTCTTGCAAACTCGTAACACTTAAAGTCTGTTGAACAAAGATTCACTATCTGTTTTAGATCCGCCTGTGGATCCACTTACAACCGTTGTGTAATATTTTATTATACTTTCAATTCGGTTTGTAATATTATTTTAGCCTTCCGCTGTGCATTAAACTGTGATTAATTGACTATGATGATATCAACTACGTCACGATACTCCCTACCAGGCTCATCGGTAATACGTGGAAATATCGGGGTGTGACAGGTTGGTATCTGAGCCAACGTTTGAGTGAATTAAACACTAGCCTTTAGTGTTTAATCTCAAATGACACAGTAGCACATTCCTTAGACCTTCTGAGTCTAGACTTAACATAGGAATACTCTCATCCCTATTCAGTAAAATATTGTTTTTGATTTTATGTATTTTGAATTTGACGCTAGGCAAAGAAGCCGTGATGGAAATTCTCCACATCCGAAGCCTAGAAATGCCGAACTTCGTACCACGGCTAGGATAAGCGTGCAACCAGTTGGAGGAAAGACCTTTATGGACCTATTCCCAAAACCAAACTTGTTTAAACCCTTATCCATACTACGGAGTCCATACCAGAAGGTCCCTGAGGCTCCCACATTGAAGATGATACATGTGGATGATATTAGTCCCTATTTCTTACCTCCGAGTTTTGGAATTTCAGACTTAGACTATACCAGTCACATCCTTGTCATTTTCCTTAATCATTGGATTCTACTTCTACAATGGATCCTGATTTAAAATATTACTTTATTCACTAAAATCTTCAGAGCCGCTGCTGCGCACGATAAATAAAGAAGAAGAAACAATCTGAATAAAGCAAGGAAAACTTTAGAAACCTTTCTTTCATCACAATTAAATTTTTTACCTTTAAGCCCCTGTATGGGCATTTGATTACTAAAGTCCTTTGTGGACATATTATTTCATCATAATCCTTATGGATCTACGTCTCTTGATAAAACTTTGTATATACGTATGTTATAATAGTCCTTTTATAGACAAGTGATTTTATTAAAAATCCTTTTTTTTTGCCAATACACTATTTAAAATAGTCCCTGAGTGGACATACCTTTTGATTTAAGACCCTCTATGGGCATTTGCTATATAGTCCTTACATGGACGTGATATTTCAAATAAAAATCTTTTTGTAAACTTATTATTTCATTAAAAATCTTTTGTAGACATGTTATGTCGTCAACGTCCCCTTTCGAATATAATAATTCATAATAGTCCTTTCAAGGACATATTATTACACTTTAATCCCAATGTTAATATAACTTATAGTCCCCATAAGGACTTATATTTCTTTTCAATTCCCATATGGACTAATATTTTCCTTTCAGTTCCCACGTGAACTAGTACCGCTTCAAAATCCTTAATAGGACCTATCTTTTCTGTATAGTCCCTGTGCGGACATTGATTTATTATAATTCCCTAATGAACATATCTTTTGATTTGAGTCCCTGTGAGGATATCTGTTCAGCAAAGCCCTTTAGTGCGCACGCTGTATCAATATAGTCCTTTTATGGACAAGTTATTTATTTAAAATCCTTCTGGGGATATACTATTTCGAAATAGTCCCTTGAGGACATGAAATTTCACCATAGTCCCTTAGCAGATATAACATTTCATCATATACCCTTCGTAGGCAAGTTGTTTCGATATAGTCCCTATACAGATTTATAATATTTTAATAGTCCACATACGGACTTATACTATTTTAAATAGTCCCCATACGGACTTGTAATTTCCTTTTAAGTCCTTTATGGATAAATATGATCCTAAAAGTCCTGATTAAGGCACTATTGTAGATTTCTTAATAATTTATGGGAAGATTTGAAAATTTTATATAGGTACTCATTTCGTCCTTTATCAAGCAATGGTATCAATTTTATTCGAACTTTATCGATCAGCTAAATAATTTCAAAAAGATCTTCTTAATGGATTACCCTTGCCAAGTGGCAAGTCCACATTAATTGGCCAAAACTTTCGGTAGTTAAGGATAATTATTCCTTCTACTATGATAGTTAAGGGAAATACCACTTCTATCCAAAGGTGGTGAACTATGTTCAAGCCTCCAAAACCTATATGATCAATGCGATCATGGTAATATTGTGTAACCATTAAGACAAGCTAATCCTTGTTGACATCTGAGAACATGTTAACACTCCTGCCAGTGTGACTTGAGAGACCACACCAGCCGTCAAGGTATTTGGACTATGTCCGAGCCTTAAAGCCTAAACAATTGAATTAGATCATGGCAAGTATCATCAATATGATGATCAAAATATAAACATCCGTTAGTGATGAAGTGCCTACGGGCTAAACTTGTTGTCCAATAAGACAACGACAGTTGTGGTCCATGACCCCCTGTCTAAAAAATATTGGATTATGTCCAAGAATAATAGTCTATATGGTCAGTACGATCATGACTAATATCATCTGATACGATGATTATATTTTTAAAAACATCCTTCAGTGATGTTTCGCCTACGGGCTATAAATTATGGTTCATTGTCCAAAATGACGGGCAATTCCCAAGCCTTATAGTCTATAAGATCGATAAGATCATGACTAATATCCTTAATTGCGATAATTATATACATATGTATGAACGTCCATTAGTGATGTCCATTGATTGGCCTTTGTGGCAAAAATAAATCGCCTTTCAAAACAATGTCAGATGTAGCCTATGACTCTCTGCCTGGAGGTGAAGAACTATGTTCAAACCTTAAAGTCCCTAATCAAATAAGATTGCGACTTATAGATTTAAATGCCCTTGTGGCGAGGCCTTATGTGCCATATCTTATATGTCCCTTGCGACAAGGCCTTCGTGCTATATGGCTATTAATGTCCTTCGTGACAAGCCTATGTACTACATTTTTCGTGCCCTTCATGACGAAATCATGTTTCATATATAAAAAGTCCTTGCGACAAGCCGCAGAGCTATACAAAATCGTCAATATGACAAAGAAAATTGTGACACTGTGATTCCCTGCCTAAAAGGTAATGGACTCGGCCCAAACCCTAAATGCCATTAATGGTCCTTTTGTGACCTAGGCTAAATGTAAATGATATACGTTCAAATAACATTCATTAGGAATGTTCATACCCTATTAGCCTGTATGGTTTAATGATACCATGGTTAGTGTATGTTAGGTCATCAGGATGATGACCAGCTGTTGTAGTGCAACTAAGTAAGTGTTTCGTTTGGTGTTAGGGACCCAGTCTCGAGTATGGAAAAACTCAGATGAGGCAAACAACAGTCGCGATGATATAGATGCGATAAATGTAGACGATGCAACAAATGTGAACCTCAAGGTTGATGGAGATAATCTCCACACTGTGATTAACACAACTATTAGAAAAGCTATGAGGAAGGCCATGAAAGGGTTCAAAAAGCCAAATGATACTTGCTCTAAAAACACATCCCTCTACTCATGAGGAGAGCTTTATTCATACTTTGAATGCGAAGAATAAACCAAATAAGATGATATATAGCAAGGAGCCCCGTTCCTCTAAAGGATGTACTTGGAAAGTACTTTGTTTCTTGCAAGTTAAAAGACTTCAATGGCGAAAAAGGGTCCATTGATTAAAGGAAATTGAAGGATGAAGTGGAAACCATTCTGTAAATCATCGTCTGTGCTGAGAACGACATTCGAGGTAATATCACAGTCATTCAAGGGCGATGCCCTTAGTTGGTGAGGACATTAATAAAGTCCACAGGAAATATACCTCATACAATATGGGATGGTCCAAGTTTATGGACTCATCAGAAAAACCTCTGTGACACTGAATAAAAATGATGGAATAAGAATTTTTGACTCTCACCATGAAGGATCTAGACTGTCGACAGTATGTTACAGACTTCAACTTATTATCTGAAATAGTGTCCTATTCGGTTCATCCAAAATCTAAGCATAACGCACTATATATTGGTGGTTTAGTATCAGAAATAAGAGGGCATATTAAGGCTTCAAAGCTTGCTTCTTATAAGTCCATTATGGATCTATCTCAGCCACTTACATTATAAGGGTTAAGAAATAAACCAGTCAAAGCTGAGACTGCCCTAAAACTGTCAAGGATAGTATAGCTAAGTATAGAGAGACTAAGAATGGAGGAGCTTAAACCCTCCTGATGAATGCCAAGAGGCAGTTCATATCAATAATGACACCAGGTACATCCCTTAGTGTGAATCAATTGCTAAGAATTTTGTTTTGATTCAGGTACTACTAAGTCTTCCATATATTATAAGCTTAGCAAACTTTTAGAATTTTTCCCTTAAGAACTTCAGATATTGAGTATAAGGTAAAACTTACCGACGGAAATCATAGGAATCATTTCTTCTATTCTTGTCGGAAATCTTCATTCATAAAAATCTAGAGTACTCTTTCTCCAGACGGAGTACGATAATATATGTTATTTTATTTTTGTTATCTCATTGATTTCTATCAACTGCGAATGCCAAACTGTATTGATAAAGGCACCATATGAGGATTGGCGTATATTAGTGTGTTCCGTAGATTGCTTCTATGCTTGATCAGTATGGAGGTTTAATGCACGGAACCACTGAGATATCCCAATGATCATATTGTACTAAAGTCAGCTAATGGTATTCAAAGAAGATATCCAGTAAAGAAATGTCCAAGCAGGTGTCACTACTTAAGGCATCCATGCATTCGTAAAGAAAATATGTCATTTATATGACACGGGTAATGATAGATAAAATAAAGCCAGAAATTCAGAATATCTCTGTCATATCTATGAATCTCGATTGTCCTCTTCGTAGAACTACCTGATTACATCTTGAGAGGTAAGTAGAGTTAAGATTAACATCCCACTTAAAGCTAACCTATTGAAGAATCTCCATATCGGTTAGTACCGACGGAATTGGAAGAACTAAGAACCAATCAGATAAGCTTTTAGAGAAGGTTTCATAAAGCCTAATTCATAATTCAGAGAGCTCTGGTGTTATTAATTAAGAAAAACGGTTCATTATGCTGACGCATTGATTACCGCAACCCTATTTAGGCAACAATTAGGGATCGCCATCAGCTGCCCAGGATCGTCAAATTGTTCGACTAACCATAAGGTTAGCTATTCTTTAAGATTGGTCTAAGCAATAGTTGGAATAACTATCACACCATAAATAAGCTCTCCTATAACTAATGGTTGTTATATTAGTACCAAGGCTGCTCCTTTGGGGACCTTGTATAGATGGAATGTCAAACGTCTGTTTGATGGACAAGACTTTTGTAAGTCCAATCAACAGGATCTGAAGGTTACCCTGGAAACGAAGGATAAGATCATATAAATTTATGATCATCTGGAAGCTGCCAGTAATCGACGGAAAATCAATGATCAATGAAAGTCGCAAACCTCTTAAGTTCTTAATAGGAAATAAGATTTAACTGAAAGTATCACCCTAGGAAGGGTGTGTTGAATTTTAATTTAACGGGCTAGTTAAGCTCTGGATATATAGGATCATTCAAGGGAATCGAATATATTAAGATCAAGTAGCTTATAAGCTAAGACTTACCTAAGGAACTTGATGGTAATCGCAATGTGTTCCACACTGATGATTTAAGGATATGTCTAACCGTTAAGTCAATAACATTATGATGTACAGAGTAATGAAAACTTATGGGTTGTTGAGAAACCAGTATCGATTAAGGATCGACAGGATTAAAAGCTCCAAAAGATAGCATATACCTATTGTAAAGGTTAAACGGGATACCGTTGGGGTCCTGAATATATACGAGAAGTCGTATTCACTTTGTAACAAAAGAACTTCTATATTTTTAGCAAATCTCGAGGTCGATATTTCTCTTAAGGGGGTGAGGATGTAACACCTCTTAAAATCACGTCCAATGATGTATCGACACGTATACTAAACCCTAATAAAGTCAAACGTTGAATTTGAGGGACTAATTTTGCGAAAAAAAACTTTGATTATAGAAGGACTGGAAATGTTAACATGCTTATTATAAGCCTCTGAATAACATTACACGATAATCATATTCACAAATGGGCCATTTGTTGATCGAGAGTAGCCATTTGCGTAATTAATTGAAAGTTTGCGCGACGAAGGGTTAAAAGTGTCAACATGTTAATTCTTACCTCTGAGTGACCTTTTAACAACCCGGGAGCTTCATGATGTTTGATTATACTCTCGGGAATGCCAAATATTGGCCATCTAAGGCTTTTATGCCTATAAGTGACGTTACGCGCAACTTTGCAAGTTTAAGGGGTTAAAAGCGTCAATATGATTAATTATACCTCTGAATGACCTTTTTACGAACCCAAAGCATCGTGATGTTTAATAATACTCTCAAGAATGCCTAATTTGGATTAGAGAAGGCTTCGATGCTATTAAACGATGATATGCGTAAGTTTACGCATTAGAGGGACCAAAAGCGTCAACTTTTGAATCTATGCCTTTTGGTGACCATTTAAGCAAACGGGAGTGTAGTAATATTTAAATACATACTCGGGGATACTCGATATGGGCCACGAAAGGCTTAAATATCATTGAACGAGGTTATGCGCTACTTTGTTCGATTAAAGGACTAAAAGCGACAATAAGCGAAACTACGCGTTGGAGGATCTTTTAAAACAAACCGAGGACTTCGCAATGCTCGGTCGAACTCCCGGATGCCTAAGAATGATTTCTAGAGGTCTTCATACCTTGTATTAACATGACATAACAAATTAGAAAATATTGTGCCGTTAATGTAAAGTTTGGAAGTTATATAACAAGTAAAAACGTGAGGGACTGTTCTTGTCAACCTTCAAAAGTTACTTCTAAACTTGGTTACATCTGATATAAAAGTTCAAGGGACCATTTATGTCATTTATGAAAGTTTAAAACGTCTAAAACTCATTAGGGACCAAAGCTGCCAAAGCAGCAAACATTGGAGCTGGGCTGGGCCTCAGTCGCGGGCCGCGAACGCCGGGCCTGAGGCCTACGCGGGCCGCCAGCGACTAGATCTGCAGCATATGGTTTTTGTTTAAATAGTTTCAGCTCAAATTGTATTCTAAAAACCATTTTTCTCAAACTAGGGACTTGTTAACTGATTTGTAAAACCAGATTACACCTGGAACAATCTTATTAAACAACTCTAACACTTGGCAAGATCTTGGAAGTTCATGAAATCTATAAATAGGCCTCATTTTTCATTTGAACAACTCACTAAAATCATTCAAGCTGATCTTGCTCTCAATCATAGAGGATCCTGATCATTTTGGAACCTCTTTTGAGTTCTTTTCAGTCCATTGGACCCCTTGTAAGTGTCCTCTTGAGGCTAGTTAATTTTAATTGGCTTAAAAAGCTGAAAAGTCAAGCGTTTATGTTAAACGCTTTGACTTTTAAACGGTCAAGCCATTGTTCACAACGAATATGGCTACGTGATCGTAATTAGGTAGGTAATAAGCCCTCAATAGGGCACCTCCTAATTATCACGTTTGCTTAGTTAATTGTCGGGTCAAAGTAATTAAAATAAAAGTCAAACGAGTCGATTTTTAATTGAAATTCATAACTAATGATATAAAAGCAATAAAATCAGTTTTATCACTTTAATAACTTGGTAAAAATTAATTGAACATGTCTAGGCATGTTCAACCCAACAATTCTGAGTTTAGGCTCGGTTCGCAACCGAAAGTCATAAAAGTTGACTTTTGCTTTGGCTTTCAGTTCTGACCCAATTTAGCTTAGTTTAGTTATGCTTTAGGGTTCCTTTAGGACCATATTTTATGTTAGTATAACCCTCTGAGGTTATACAACATGGTTCCATAAAAATCCTAGTTCATTGCATGTTTCCGTTAAATGCTTAAAAGTTGACCATTATGCCCTTTTGATATTAAAACGAGATTTTTGGAAATGTGAGTGGACAAAAATCTTTATTACTGAAATATAAGTATGTCCTAAAAATTTGACATCCGAAGCTGGTCTAAAATGAAAGTTATGCACGATATCGTAAAACTAAAACTTTTTATTAATTAAATGGCATTTCTGGCATAAATCATATTTAAGCCCAATTTTTGGCACCAAACTTTCTACCCACTGTTATAATATAATATTTTGAATTTTTGGAAATTTTTGTTAAATTTTAAACTGGTCATAACATAGAGTTCTTGCATAGGCTCGATAATCGACGATAATGTCCTTTTCGCTAATAAAATGAGTTTTACACATCCTTTACATATCAAACCTTTTCTACTGATTTTATACATTAAATAAATTATTTTAAACTGTACAGGCTGATCAAAATCTCAGATTTCCTTAAATAACCCGAATATCGTCAAATACCGACTTTTATGCGATTTATGCGCATAGTATGGTTTAAAGCCATATTTGGCACCTAAGGCTTGTTACCTACTGATGTTATGAATAATTTTTTATACTTTAACAGTAAGTAAAAGTTTTGAACTCAGATTTTCAATTTTGACCCTTATAGCTTATGTGAAATGACCAAAATGCCCCTACTGTGCATAGTTTGGCCATAAATGATAAATTTCACATATATAAGATATCTTACTGATATAACTTGTTAAAATAAATATTTTTACTGATTATTTTAGACCAAGACCTCATATTACTATTTAACCTCTTTTATAAACATTAAAATGACCAAAATACCCTTACGGGGCATAAATTAGTTTTAAATTCAGTTTGGGCATAATGGAATATATCCTACTGATATCACAACATATTTAAGCATAATAACTTAAGGAACTTGTTCATGACTCATCCGGTTACCCGTTATGCGTATACGCGTTCGGTACGGTTTATGTAACTAGTTTGCATAAGTTAGCCGAAACGAGTCAAACCTTATCATTTTTTTTACTTCAAAATCCAGAATGTATTTAGTTTATCCATTTTATACAAGTCTTCAAACTTGTCGGGTCTAAATCACATACTAATCCGGTCTTCGCTTAATCTTGCGTTTTGAACCGTAAACATTTCTTTAAAACTAATCGGTCTAAGTTAAGACTTAAATTAGACCCGTTAGAAATCTAATAGGTTATTAAAACCTTCGTTCCAGATTAGGAGCCCAGTAAAAGCTACTTGTACTTGCTGATTGTTATACGGATGAGATTAAAATTATATTTTGCTCAGGTAAATACTTTTAACTTATTTTCCGTTATACGGGCTTAGGATACGGTATTATAATAATACCGCTTGGTTGAGTATGTAGTTATTTAAATCGGATTGTGATTAATACAATTACACAACCCTTTTAATCTGTTTTGTTTGATACAATGCCTTTGGGGGGTTAATGACCATGTCCTGGATATCCTCGGCTCATTCATTAGAAATGGCCACGACTTAAGTACGGGGTGTAGGCATACACCTGACAATTGCGTATGTAAGACGGTACCACACTCGTAAGGAAACTTCTTGTGGGTATTATACCAAGTGGTGTGTCTATTAATCTTATCCGGCTCTTCTAACCGGGTCCTGAATGGACGACAAACATGTAAAACTGTATACAAGATTATATTTAAAATATTTGTCCCAAGTTACAAAAGATTTTATGCCTTGTGCATTCAAACCAATTTTATAAACACTTTTCAAAAGAGTCGGTTAATTGTATTTACCCGTGTAAACTGACGTATTTTCAAAAAGATTAAGTGCAGGTACTACGCGTAATGGGCTGGAAGCTCCTGAGTATTAGATAAAGGGTCTTGCAAACTCGTAATACTTAAAGTCTGTTGAACAAAGATTCACTATCTGTTTTAGATCCGCCTGTGGATCCACTTACAACCGTTGTGTAATATTTTATTATACTTTCAATTCGGTTTGTAATATTATTTTAGCCTTCCGCTGTGCATTAAACTGTGATTAATTGACTATGATGATATCAACTACGTCACGATACTCCCTACCGGGCCCACCGGTAATACGTGGAAATATCGGGGTGTGACATAACTTCTCTTGATCATCCCTAGCCTTGTGCTAGTGGTAAGAACCTTGATCTTGCTATTTTACTTCCATTTTAAGTGATTAAAAGAAGAATTATAATGTTGATCATGAAGAACACTAAGAATCAAAAGAAGTAAACCTGAACATAAGCTTAAAATATGAAGAAATCTTGATGAATATGAGTTGTTATAGGATGATAGATCATCCACACATAAAGCATGAACTAGAAAGAACAAAATGTTTTCTTGAACATAATGATCAAAGTAAGTAGTAATACTTGTAGATCTATAGATTTATGGATGATTTCTAAAGAAACCAAGTTAAAAATACAAGTTTTATTTAATCTTGGTTCTTACATAAACAAACCTTATTTTTAGTGGTTAAACAAATGTAGAAACACTTGTGTAACAAGAAAATTTCATAAAGAAACATTTTTAGAAATGATGATCACAAGTTGTAAAGATCCATATTCTTTATAAATTAAGTTTTTAAAGAACTAATCACACTTTAGAAGGTAACAAGGCTTACTAAAAACACTAGTAAGTTCCTACAAATTTTTACAAATATTCAAGTTCATGTAATAGTAGATTATGCTTGTTTTTGGCAAAATTGGTAAGTAAATGTTGTTTATTATTGATTGTGGATTGATTGTGATGATTTTTACAAAAGAAAATGATATTTTTGAAAGCATGAAAACCTCCATTTTTAGGGGAAACTATGGCAAAATTTTCTAAAAATTTAAACACTTAGAAAAATATTTCCAAACAAATATTTACAAGTGTATTTTAAACCATAAATTGTTACATAAACTTTACCATAATTTATGTTACAAAAATTATAATTATTGGAGGTTGGTTTTTATAAATAAAAGTGACTAAATATGTATTTGGTAAATATATATTTAGAAGACACCATGTGTGTGATTATTTGTATATTTTGTGTATTAGTTATATTATTTTAGGACATGAAATAATATAACTCATCCAAATACCAAAAGTTACAATCCAAAATATTAACAAAATTCCAAGAATATGAATATACAAGTTATACACAAAATATTGGTGAAACCGAGCTATGGAATATAACTTACAAAATATTCGGGAAATTGTATTCACAAGTATATTTTGGTAAATAATATTTTGGACATCAAGGAGACAAAAATGCGATTTTTACAACTACTACAAGAATATATCATAATTTCACAAGGGAAAGACATATTATTTTTGGCAAGTATGAATATATATTTTTCTTGAAATTTTCAGAAGATATATTATTTTAAGAAATATATATTTTCTTAAAAAACATGAAATACAATATTTTTGGGGGTGAAAGATATATTTTCTCAAAAGAATATGAGATATTTCATTTTTGGAAAGAAATGAGTTTATATATATTTTCCAAGTTAGATATGAAAATATATTATTTTTGAAACTTATGAGAAAATACAAATATTTTTGCCAAAAGAAAAATTATAAATAATTTTTCTAAATAATATTTATTACAATATATATTTTGGAAATATATATATTCGTGGACTTTTATTAAAGATAATATTCCGGAAAAATTAATACGAAATTAAGTATAAGAATACTTAATGAATACGATAAAAATACGTATCCTCATACGTATAAATACACACCGGAATACGACCCTAATACATGACAAAAATATACAAGTATAAGAATTCGAATGCAAATACACCCATCCTTGGGAAGGATATACAAGTATAAATACTTGGGAAGTATGAAGTTAAAAATATATTGTTTTAACGATTTTTCCAAAATCTAATAAATATAACTTAAGTTAAAATATTAATTATTTTAACAAATTATAACTTGGAATAATATCGAAGATACGAAGAAACGTAACTCAAAGACATTAACACTAAGTCAAGGCACGGCCCGTTCGTCTAATAGACATTAGTACGTTGTAGGTAGTCGTGTTTTATCCGAAGAAGCTTGAGTTACGGTGATTGAAGACGCAAGAATGTGAGTTCATGACCCCCTTTACTTTTAACTGTTTTCAGTTTTATAACTTCGGGGGTGAAATACATGTTACATCTATTTACAAACATTTTGATTTGGTATGGTTAGCTAAGGAAGGGTACTACTTGATCATGTGAGTGGTGGGTATAACACTTAAGGCTATTAATCCTCGTTGTAGGACCGAGGGACATGAGTGATAGATCTATTTTGGTGTAGCGAGCCCACACCCATGTGGACCTGGGTTTGGCCCATAAGGTGACTATGTCTTCAAACTGAAGCCGTGGCAAAATCTGCTAGGATTGAGTTTTCCTGCATCACTTCACACATATCAATGGCCTTGCAAACCATTGGTGGTCTGTTTTTCCTTGTTGCTTTCATACCAGGGTTGCAAACACATACTTACTTACAATGATTTCCAAGTTTATTCGAGCTCACACACTAAACACATGAACTCGCTCAACTTTTGTTGGTGTTTTCAAACTACATGTATTTCAGGAAATTAAGAATGGATCTGGCAGGAGTTTGGATGTTTCAAGTAAAGTTGAGAATAAAAGGTGGTGTCCTATGTCTGAGGATTTGGATTGTGTGTCTTATTCTAGACAAGACACAACTTTCAAAGCCTAGTTTTAGTTAATGTCTTTTGTCGAGTCTTTGTGAACTCTAAAAACAAGTTGCATGGTTTGTATTCGAAGTTGATGTCTATATTTCAAACAAGGATGTTATGTTTTAAACTTAATTAATGGATGATCACCTTCGGTTTTTATCATACAGTTGTTTTTATGATTGAATGCAATGATATTAAGCAAGTCACACCAAATCACGCTTCCGCAAAGGTCAGGGTGTGCAGTTTGGTATCAGAGCTTCGATTGTAGCGAACTAGGTTTCTTTCTCGAGTCTAGACTACAATTATTAGGGCTCTCACGAAAATATTTTACAACATGTTTTCATTGCATACACAAAACGCACGGATCCAGGAAACAAAAATTTTTACAAACAAAAAGACATGAAACACATTTCAAGGGTTATGTTCAGTCTGAGAGACTGGGTGGTACAGTCTGAGAGACTGGGTGGTGCAGTCTGAGAGACTGGGAGGTTTAGGCTGGGAGGCTAGGAAGTTTAGTCTGGGAGACTAGGTAGTTTAGTCTGGGAGAATAGGAAGGATACATGATTACATGATTTCATTATCTTTGGTTACATGCTAAACATTGATAGTTAATATGTGAGCACATATTGTGATTGTTATGTTACAGACACCATGTCATCATCTGAGAGCGGATTATCCGACACTGATGACCCCGTGGCTATTGGCCCAGGGGCGAGCAAGCCAGAGATCTTTACTTTCGATACAGAGATGATGTCCGACGACGATGACGATTTTCAGCCATTTGCGCTGCCCGACTTGGGAGATGATTTACCGACTACTGATGGCATTCCAGACGAGGATCCTTTTGTTATTCCCATTCTTGTCCATGATCATCTTATCATCGATCATCCCGACGGTGAGCATGTCATGGCACCGATCCTCGCTCCCGTTCCTTTAGTGGCCATTCCTCTCGAGGATTTGCCTTTTGACGATTTGATTGATATTGACGTTGATTTGTTTGTTGATGGTCCTTTTAATGATGCCCATGGTGATGAAAAGCTAGACGAGGATGTTGTTGCTATTCCACTTTTTGAGATCCCTGTTGTTGAGATTTCCCCTGACACTAGTTTACACTCTGTCCAAGATTCCTTTGAGTCTGTGACTTCTTCCACCTTGCAGGCAGTTGGATTACGACACTATGCCGCTGATTCTGAAGATAATACAGCCATTCCAGCTGCACTATCTCCTCCACACGACTTTGGACTTGATCTTGAGCCAGACTTTGTTCCTGTTGATCAGCCTGATGATGCACCAGCTGATCCTGAGCCTTTATTTGATCATGACCCTATTCTTTTTGGCATACCTGACATTGAACCCCTCATGCCTGATCCAGCCCCTGCTCCAGTTGATCCTCCTGTTGAGGAGCCATTATTTCGTCCACCTGCACCCGCTGATGTTGCTCCTTCCCATTCTGTGGAGCCTGAAGACCATTGTGCTGACTTACCTATTGTTTTCTTACAGGACATCCCTGTACCCCGTCCAGGAGAAGGTACTTCGGGCCAGCAGCCTAGTCAAGACCCTCATGTTTCAGCAGCTTTTCCATACATTCCTCAGTCTGCACCTTTTACCTCTTCACCAACTGATGAGCCATTTCAAGGGACCCCACCATATTCCATGCCGACCTTAGACTAGAGGTGTACAAATCGGTTTTTTTCAAAAACCGGTTTCGGTTATTAACCGAATCGGTTTTTTTCATCCAAAATGAAAACCGGTTTTTTTAATAACCGGTTTCGGTTACTAACCGGTTTTTCAAGTCCAAAACAATAACCGGTGTAACCGGTTGGGATTGGTTTTTAACCGGTTTTTAGCCGGTTTAACCGGGGTTTTTTAAAACCGGTTTCGGTTATTAACCGGTTTTTCATACCAAGAATCCTAACCGGTCTATAACCGGCGGTTCGGTTATAAAACCGGTTCGGTTATAAAAAAACCGGTTAAAAAAAACCGGTTTCGATTTTTTTCCCAGTTTCGGTTCTAAAACCGGTTTTTTTGTACACCTCTACCTCAGACCCCTACCATCCTTCGCATTTTGTTGGCTGTACACAGGCTGAGTTACTTTATTCGCTTCAGCTTCGATTTGAAGTTATGGGTCGCAGAATCTTGGAGCTTGAGTCGATACCGCGTCCCTTACCGTGTCCTTGTCAGTCTACTTCTGTTCCCCCTCATTCATCACCACCACCTTTTGCATGTCCACCTGCTCCTCTTACTCCTTTCCCAGAGTTTGATGATCGATTCCTCAAAGTCGAGCAGCAGGTCTGTTACTTGCTTCGTCATGTGCATAAACTTGAGGAGGAGCTCGCACATGTTCTCAGTTTGATTTTCCTCCTTCCTCCTCCTCCGCCATCAGTACAGTAGGTTTTTGGTCTTATGCAGATGCATTACCTTTAATGGGAGCACCACTTTTGAGCTGAGCTTGTGAAGGATTTTAGGAGACCACCTTTTGATTGTGAGGCTTTTGTAGAATTATAGACTGGTTGGGCAAGGGTAGTGTGACCCTGTGTTCCATTTCGATATGATACACTCTACAGAACATGTAACAATACTTTATGGTCAATGATTAATGAAAACCCAATCATCATGTTCTCATTAAACATGTAAATCAACAATGTGTTTGTCTGCTATGCGCTCATTAAACATATTCACATCTACTTGTTTATGCTATGATTATGCTGTTGCTTGATTGGTTGATATGATAATTTATTATGTGTATGTACATACGACCTCTAGACAACTATATACATTTTCCTAAACAACTAAGACCCGACCCATACAATCTTCTTAAAAGATGTCTCCTCAAGAGATCATTCGGCTGACCGAGGCAGAATGGCAATGCATATCTCACGAGCCATAGCTCGGCACGAGGTTCTTTGCTACAGACACAGCGGAAACACCTCAGGGAATAACCCACCTAACGGCTGTACTTACAAGCAGTTTCTGGACTGCAAGCCTCTGAACTTCGACGGCACTGGGGGTGTCGTAGCTTTTATGAAGTGGGCCGAGAATATGGATTCTGTTTTGCGGATGAGCGGATGTGCTCCAGAGCAATAGGTCACATACATTTCTGGACTGTTTCAAGATGTGGCTCTGTCACGATGGAACCTTCGGGTTTAGATAATGGGCGAGACTGATGCATATTCTTTGACATGGGATGAGTTGAAAGAATTGATGCGTAAGGAGTATTGTTCCCCGATGGAGATCCAGAAGCTGGAGATTGAATTCTGGAAACTGAAGATGGAAGGTCCAAAGGTGGCGGAATATGAACAGAGACTTCATGATTTGGCACGTGTTGTACCATACTTGGTGGAACCCGAGATTGAGAGAATCGAACAACTCATCTGGGGGATGGCGCCTCAGGTTCTGAGCTTGATATCAGCGTCGAAACCTCCAACAACTATCGATGCGGTTGACTTAAGTGTGGCGCTCACCAAAGAAGCGGCTAGACTGGAAAAAATTTTAACCCCTGAAGAGGAGAAGGAGACTCACGTGGAGTCATCTGCACGAACAAGAGGAAGCTCGCTGATTTCCAAAAGGGTGCTTGGGCGAACAAAAACAACAACAAGGCCAAAAAGGGAAAAGAATACATGGGTATCCTACCTAAGTGCGACAATTGCCGCCGTTATCATATTGGCGATGTAGATATGGAAAATGTGAAAACTATGGCAAGGTGGGGCATGTCAAGGAGACCTGCAGGCAAGGTACGGAACACGGAAATGGAGGCCAAGATGGTAGCAGGAATCACGAAGGAAACAACGACAACAACGACTATCAAGGCAGAAAGAGTGACGATAAAAAACATGGGCAAGGTTGTTTTAACTGTGGAGACAAAGGGCATTTCAGAAAATATGTCCCTAAAAACAATCAGGCCAATGTTAAGATCTACTTGGGAACTAAGCCGAGATGTGATAAGTGCAAGCTTCACCATGAAGGTCGATGTCAGAAGCCCCAGTGCGGTGAGTGCGGAAAAGAAGGAAACAGCAAGGATGCCTGTTGGGCGAAGGATCCTAGACAAGGAGTAAACGATGACGGCAACCAAGGCGGAAATGATAATGATATAGTTCCAGGTTGCTTCGAATGCGGGGACGTGGGGCACTTTAGGAAGGATTGCCCGAAGAATGGCCAGGATCGTGAAAGAGCGTGTAACATCGAGCTCGTGAGGCATATGAGGTTACTGGTACGCTCTCTATCGACCAAAATTTTTGCATCTGTGTTGTTTGATACATGTGCCGTCTATAGCTTCGTATCCTTATAGTCTAAGAATATGCCTGGCTTAGTAGCAAGTAAATTAGATATTCCGAACTTGATAAAACTATCCAATGGGAAGTTAGTAGAAACCAACGAAGTGATTAGAGGCTGCGTTGCAGAGCTTGGAAAGCGTAAGCTTTCATCAGACTTTCTGCCAGCTGAAATAGGAAGCTTCGACGTCATAGTTGGAATGGATTGGTCGTGGAGTAACCATGCAGAGATGGTTTGCCACGAGAAGATTATCCGCATCCCGATGGCGAATGGAGAGACGATCGTGATTCATAGGGAAAAGCAGGATACGCCTCTACAGATTATCCGTTGTTTGAAGACACGAGAGTTTCTACGAAAAGGATATGTTGTTCCTTGGCTCATGTCATGGACAGAGGAGCCGAAGAACCTAAGTCCGAAGATATCCCCTACGGTAAGGGAATATCCGGAAGTCTTCCTCGAAAGACTTGCCGGGATTACATCCTCAACATAAGTCGAATTCCACAATGACTTGGTTCCAGGCGTCGCGTCTGCAGCCAAGGCGCCTTATCAATTTACACCTTCAGAAATACAAGAATTGTCAACGCAGCTTCAGGATTTGCTAGAGAAGGGAGTTATCAGACCAAGCTTCTCGTCTTGGGGAGCTCAAGTTTTGCTCGCTAAAAAGAAGGATGGTAGCTTTCGAGCGTGTATCGACTACCAGGAACTGAACGAGCTAACCATCAAGAAATTAGTATCCCTGCCAAGGATTAATGATGTATTCGAACAGCTGCAAGGATCCAACTACTATCCCAAGATTAATCGTGGATCGAGTATCATTAGCTACGAACTTAGGAAGAAACTATACCAATCGTACAGTGTGTCAACAACTTGTTTTAAACATACACTAATATGGTGTTTTCTACACGATGCACCAAAAAAGTTTTACATAGGATACGAAACTTTGAGAACCTAGAAAACAAGTACTTAGGACCTACGGGAACGTAGGAAAAAACTCATTTAAGGTTGTCACTTAGGAACCGCGTTTATTAACTCCGGGCGAACACCATTATTCTGTCATATATGCTATTCTAGTTAACCAAACAGGTGCAATACTCAAAATACTTACATTGAAATTTCCACTTTTGCTTCTAACGAGTAGATCGTTGCATCTCCATTCCACTCAATGGTAGTTGCATCATGACAATTCTTTTCATTTTAGCAAATGCTCATTGTTTCACTTCTCGGAAATTCATGTGTTACGCATGCACCAATTGTATGCATGTGGTTTCGTTTCGAATAAGCGCTTCATCAAGGTTCAATTATTATTCTGCTAAATCTAATTACTGATTCGTGATTCGAATGACCTACACTATTGTAATTGTTGGCTCCTTTGTTATCAAGTCAACATACTTGCTTGAAACTTCTTTTCTTTCAAGTTACATACATGGTTTATCCTTGTAACCATACCGAAATTTCCTTGACGAACGTACGTTTATTGACGGTTGCGTTGAAACCAAGTTCGATTGCTTGAACTTGTCCATTTCGTATTTTCAATTCAAGACACCATATGATGTATTGAGAGCATCATGTTCAATTTCATTTTTGCCAGTGTTTCTTTTGTCCTGATTCGTAGTAGACTTGTTGGTCTACGGCTCCAGTAAGTCGTCTGTTGGTTCCAACACCTTGTGGTGGTGTCTCGTTAATTTGAAGCTTGCGATAATCACATATACACATCTCATACACGGATTTAATCATTCATTTATTGACTTGCTCTAAATCCGTTTTGTTTTATCACAATTACAACAGTCTTAACACAATCGTGTGTTAAGACGATGGTACATAAATTCATTTTATATCCCAGTGTACCTCCTAACGGTTCTTTCATTATCGATCGAATACTTTGCAGTATTTATTACTTTTCCATCTTCGATCAGAAAACGATAGTTCTTTGCTAATCTATATTCAATTGAAAAGTCTTACGATGTCATTTGAATCAAATTTTTAGGGTTGCTTCAGTTCACTTTCATTCGAGTTCAAATACGGTGAACTTGTTCGGTCACCGCTATCATTGAATTATGTCATCACAACACCTTGAGGTGTCGGTACAAACTTGTAGCTTGTGCTAATCATGGTCAACCGTTTCACACAAAACTACACATACTTTTGTTTGACTTGTCAATTAAACACTCATAATGCAACTATGTATTGAGACAACTATACATCAGATTTGGTTGTATTTCATTCGGTATATTCTTGCAATTCAATAATGTCAACACACTAATTCCATTCACTTATTTGTTCGAAAGTTGACAAATCGTTTTCATAACACTATTACCTTTGAGTTGATGACTCTGAGTTCATATAGCAGATGTTATGGTTTCTAGAACTCATTTGCTTATTGTAAACGATTCCTTGGAATTTTATCGTTAGAAACTCCTCTTTTTGTTGAACCTCTGTTAGCTGAGTTACACTGAATTATACATCTATACGTCTCGTATCATTTGACGTCAAATTCTGGAACATATACCTCTTAACCATTGGGTTCTTGTTGTTATAATATGTCCTTGGGTCGCCTGATTCGAATAAGTTTTGATTCGGCTTCGAGGTTAAGCACTTTAGTATTATTCATATCCGTACACGCATGAGTTAACCCTAAGGAGTTAATGTATATTAAATTTCAAGGACGAAATTTTCTTAACAGGGGGAGAATGTGACAACTGTCAAATTTTCATGCATCCGTACAACTACTAAACAGTAATTAGTGCTTAATGACTGCGTTAAATTACAATTAATGATTTGAATTGCTTCCTGATTGTTGCCATATACATATATATGCATCATATATTGCAAATGACATATCATTACTGTATGCAAACTTTATTGGTCCAAATGATGCACGGAACACGGCTAGCACTATTATCAGATAAATCAGAAATGTGCCGACGGAGTTCAGCATATAGGTAGACAGTGTATTGAGACACAGAATGAGCGAGAAACCAAGTATTACACTAGTATGGTGTGTAGGAAAGTAAGTATCATAAAACTGCCTCCCTAGAGATAGTTTAATTGCCGGAAAGTGCCTAAAACTCACATAAAGTGCTGAATTCAGCAAATTTCAGCATTTAAACACACTAATATTATGCAGAAATATGATTAAATGGTCCTGAATGCTTTCCTAAGTGTCAGGAATCAAAAATGTCACAAAAGGGTACATAAAGCACACTAAACTGCATAGTTTAGCACTTTAACGAACCAGTAACCAACCGAACAACCGGACACTACTCGAAACACCAAATTTTCACTAGAAGCGTTGTTTTAATATTACCAAGGTAGTTATGATCCCCTAACATCATAACACATCATAAATATCTAGTAACTAGAAATCCTAACTAATACTTACATTTTTACCATAATGTAACTAGTTTAGTTTTACCCTAGTCTACTACCCCCCCCCCCCACCTATTTACGGCCCCAACAAGGGTCCCACACCTTGATTTGTTTTAATATTTAATTGGATTATGTTGGCACTTGGAGAACACTAGAACCATGGGTTAAACACTTAAGATGGTCTATAAGTAAGCATGTAAGTTCATAACATCATTCTACACACACTAAAACACACACAAGTTTCTCTCTTCTCCCCTTGGTGCTCTTGGCCGAACATCAACACCCATACATCCACCATCATTCATCCATTCTCATACAATCCAAGCTTATACAAAGGTGTTAGAGGTCACACAAAGGAGCTAGGAGCTTTCGGAAGTTCAAGGACCTCTCTTATTTGCTTTTATCCATCTCATAACTTCTCTTGATCATCCCTAGCCTTGTGCTTGGGGTAAGAACCTTGATCTTGCTATTTTACTTCCATTTTAAGTGGTTAAAAGAAGAATCATAATGTTGATCTTGAAGAACACTAAGAATCACAAGAAGTAAACTTGAACATAAGCTTAAAATATGAAGAAATCTTGATGAATATGAGTTGTTATGCTTGATGATTGTTGATTGTTTGTGAAAAATTATGTTGATCATCATATGATCTTGCTAGATCATGATTAAAAACATAATCTAGCAAGATGAGAGAATGAAAATGCTGTAGGATGATAGATCATCCACACATAAAGCATGAACTTGAAAGAACAAAATGTTTTCTTGAAAAATAATGATCAAAGTAAGTAGTAATACTTGTAGATCTAAATATTTATGGATGATTTCTAAAGAAACCAAGTTAAAAATACAAGTTTTATTTAATTTTGGTTCTTACATAAACAAACCTTATTTTTAGTAGTTAAACAAATGTAGAAACACTTGTGTAACAAGAAAATTTCATAAAGAAACATTTTTTAGAAATGATGATCACAAGTTGTAAAGATCCATATTCTTTAAAAATGAAGTTTTTAAAGAACTAATTACACTTTAGAAGGTAACAACGCTTACTAAAAACACTAGTAAGTTCCTACAAATTTTTACAAATATTCAAGTTCATGAAGTAGTAGATTATGCTTGTTTTTGGCAAAATTGGTAAGTAAAGTTGTTTATTATTGATTGTGGATTGATTGTGATGATTTTTACAAAAGAAAATGATATGCTTGAAAGCATGAAAACCTCAATTTTTAGAGGAAACTATGGCAAAATTTTCTAAAAATTTAAACACTTAGAAAAATATTTCTAAACAAATATTTACAAGAGTATTTTAAACCATAAATTGTTACATAAACTTTGCCATAATTTAAAAATTATAATTATTGGAGGTTGGTTTTTATAAATAAAAGTGACTAAATATGTATTTGGGAAATATATATTTAGAAGACACCATGTGTGTGATTATTTGTATATTTTGTGTATTAGTTATATTATTTTAGGACATGAAATAATATAACTCATCCAAATACCAAAAGTTACAATTCAAAATATTACCAAAATTCTAAGAATATGAATATACAAGTTATACACAAAATATTGGTGAAACCGAGCTATGGAATATAACTTACAAAATATTCCGGAAATTGTATTCACAAGTATATTTTGGTAAATAATATTTTGGACATCAAGGAGACAAAAATGCGATTTTTACAATTACTACAAGAATATATCATATTTTGACAAGGGAAAAACATATTATTTTTGGCAATTATGAATATATATTTTTCTTGAAAGTTTTAGAAGATATATTATTTTAAGAAATATATATTTTCTTAAACAAACATGAAATACAATATTTTTGGGGTGAAAGATATATTTTCTCAAAAGAATATGAAATATATCATTTTTGGAAAGAAATGAGTTTATATATATATTCCAAGTTAGATATGAAAATATATTATTTTTGAAACTTATGTGAAAATACAAATATTTTTGCCAAAAGAAAAATTATAAATAATTTTTCTAAATAATATTTATTACATTATATATTTTGGAAATATATATATTGGTGGACTTTTATTAAAGATAATATTCCGGAAAAATTAATACGAAATTAAGTATAAGAATACTTAATGAATACGATAAAAATACGTATCCTCATACGTATAAATACACACCGGAATACAACCCTAATACATGGCAAAAATATACAAGTATAAGAATTCGAATGCAAATACACCCATCCTTGGGAAGGATATACAAGTATAAATACTTGGGAAGTATGAAGTTAAAAATATATTATTTTAACGATTATTCCAAAATCTAATAAATATAACTTAAGTTAAAATATTAATTATTTAAACAAATAAATTATATAACTTGGAATAATATCGAAGATACGAAGAAACGTAACTCAAAGACATTAACACTAAGTCAAGGCACGGCCCGTTCGTCTAATAGACATTAGTACGTTGTAGGTAGTCGTGTTTTATCCGAAGAAGCTTGAGTTACGGTGATTGAAGACGCAAGACTGTGAGTTCATGACCCCCTTTTCTTTTAACTGTTTTCAGTTTTATAACTTCGGGGGTGAAATACATGTTACAACTATTTACAAACATTTTGATTTTGGTATGGTTAGCTAAGGAAGGATACTACTTGATCATGTGAGTGGTGGGTATAACACTTAAGGCCATTTATCCTCATTGTAGGACCGAGGGACATGAGTGATAGATCTATTTGGGTGTAGCGAGCCTACACCCATGTGGACCGGGGTTTGGCCCATGAGGTGACTATGTCTTCAAACTGAAGCCGTGGTAAAATCTGCTAGGATTGAGTTTTCCTGCATCACTTCACACATATCAATGGCCATGCAAACCATTGGTGATCTGCTTTTTCCTTGTTGCTTTCATACCAGGGTTGCAAACACATACTTACTTATAATGATTTCCAAGTTTATTCGAGCTCACACACTAAACACATGAACTCGCTCAACTTTTGTTGATGTTTTCAAACTACATGTATTTCTAGAAATTAAGAATGGATATGGCGGGCGTTTGGATGTTTCAAGTAAAGTTGAGAATAAAAGGTGTCGTCCTATGTCTGAGGATTTGGATTGTGTGTCTTATTCTAGACAAGACACAACTTTCAAAGCATAGTTTTAATTAATGTATTTTGTCGAGTCCTTGTGAACTCTAAAAACATGTTGCATGGTTTGTATTCGAAGTTGATGTCTATATTTCAAACAGGGATGTTATGTTTTAAACTTAATTAATGGATGATCACCTTCGGTTTTTATCATACAGTTGTTGTTATGATTGAATGCAATGATATTAAGCAAGTCACACCAAATCACGCTTCCTCAAAAGTCAGGGTGTGACATGTAAATGAATTAAATTCTGATATATTAACATGTTTAGCATATTTTAACATTTATAAACTGGTCATAAACTAAGTTTGCTTAATTAATCATAATATAAGCTTTAAAAAGGGACTAAAATACCCCTTTTCACATAAAATGAGTTTTAACATAATTTAACATAAAAACTCATCACCTACTGATATGATATCATATTTGGAATTATTTGGGATATTTAAACAACTTATATTCTGAGTTTAACTTAGAGTTCTTGCATGAAGTTAGAAAATGACGATAATACCCTTTTCACACACAAATTGGGTTTTAAATATAATTAACATGCAAAAACCTTTTGTTACTGATATGTTTTGATAAATAAAATATTTTGACCATTCAAAGCTGGTCATAACCTCAGAATTGACTAAACATCTAAATAATCGTCATTTATCGACTTTTACGCTGAATAGGTGCATAGTATGGTTTTTAAACCATACTTAGCACCCAATACTTGTTACCTACTGAAATTATAAACCATTTTTAATATTTTTACAGTAGGTATAAGTTATGAACTCAGAATCCCAAATAAGTCCTTAAAACTATGTGTGAAATGACCAAAATGCCCTTACGGTGCATAGTTTTGCCATAAATCATAAACCACACATATGTATGATATCCTATTGTTATAATAACATAAATTAAATAATTTTTACATAATGTTTATGACCACAACCTCAGTTTGCATATAAACCCTTTTATAAACCTTAAAATGACCAAAATGCCCTTATGGGCTAAATTCGGTTTTAAAATCTTTATTGGCGTACTTCCTGATATCTTACTGATATCATGACATATATTAAGCATAATAACATATGGGACTTGTATATGACTCATCCGGTTACCCGTTTATGCTTATACGCGTTTGGATCGGTTTATGTAACTAGTTCGCATAAATTAACCGAAACGGGTTTAACCTTATCATTTGAACTTCAAAATCCAGAATATATTTAGTTTACCCTTATAATACAAGTCTCCATACTTGTTGGGTCTAAATTACATTCCATTAGGGTCATCGCTTAATCTAGCGTTTCATACCGAAAATCCTTCTTTAAACTAACCGGTCTAAGTCTACGACTTAAATAAGACCCGTTAGTATTCTAATAGGTTAATAAAACCTTCATTCCAGATTAGGAAGCCCCAGTAAAAGCTACCTTCACAAGTCTAAGTACATTATACGGCTGAATAGATAGATCTCGCATTTAGAAACTCAGGTAAATACTTTTAGCTTATTTTCCCTTATACGGGCTTGGGATACGGTAAAATATTACCGCTTGGTCGGGTATGGGATCATTTAGTCGGATTGTGATTAATAAATCCGCATAACCCGTTTTAAATTGTTTTGTTTGATAACATAAACATTGGGGGTTAATACGATCGCGTCTTGGATATCCTCTGCTCATTTAATTGCAAATGGCCTCGACTTAAGCACGAGGTGTAGGCATACACCTGACAGATGCGTATGTAAAAAGATATACCCACATTGTTGGGGATAACTCCTTGTGGGTTTATTTTAGTGGTGTGTCAGTTAATCATGTCTCGGCTTCTATATCGGGCCCTAAATGTATGACAAACATGTAAATCTGTATACAAGATTATTAATATAATTTTCCCAAGTTATAAAAGATTTTTGTGCTTTGTGCACCTAAACCAATTTTCATAAACACTTTTCAAAAGAGTCGGTTAATTGTATTTACCAGTGTAAACTGACGTATTTTCAAAAGACTAAGTGACAGGTACTGCACGTAATAGGCTGGAAGCTTTTGGGCGTTAAGTAGAGGATCTTGCAAGTCCGTAATGCCTTAAGTCTGTTGAACTTTGTTTTGTGTTTTATTTAAATCCGCCTGTTGATCCTTTCTTTTACAACCGTCTATATATTCTTTTATTCTTACGTTGATCAATCGGGTTGTAATAGTAATTTACCTTCCAAGTCTTCCGCTGTGCTATAACTGTGTTTAATTGACTATGATAATATCAACTATGTCACGATACTCCCCACCGGGCCCACCGGTTTGTGGTTAAAATATCAGGGTGTGACAGCGCGCGGCCAACATACATGAAAAGTCTTTACATATTGCATTTGCGCAATTGTTGCGCGTTCCATGTGCACGGCATGATGTAACCGTCTAAAGTGCGCAGTTTGTACGCCCCTTTTCCAAGCACCTCATGAACTAAGTATCGGCCTTCCCATTTGGGTGCTAATTTTCTAGAGCGCTCGGCATTAGAGGCTTCGTTGTCCCAGAACACATACTCTCCTGGAGTGTACGTATATATATACACCCGCGCATTGTAGTATCGCTCCAGTTGAGTTTTGTACTTAGCCTCTTTAATGCACGCGATCTCACGTCTTTTTTCAAGTAGGTCCAAGTCTAACCGGTACTCCGCCTCGTTGTTGATTGTGTTAACTGCTGTTAAGCGCGGTGAGGGGAGGCTGATTTCTGCTGGGATGACCGCCTCCGAGCCATAAACAAGGCTGAAGGGGGTCTCACCATTGCTTGTCTTAGGCATGGTACGATGAGCCCATAAGATGTTGGGGAGCTCATCTACCCAACGTCGTCGTTTTATGCCCAGGCGGGCCTTGATCCCTTCAACTATGCTTTTGTTAACACTCTCCACTTGACCGTTGCCTTGAGGGTGCACAGCGAAAGAGAAGGTGTGTTCAATGTTCAATTCCTTCATCCACTTTTGAAGATACTCGGAAGCGAAATTCGTGCCATTATCTGTCACTATTTTGAGTGGGAGGCTGAATCGGCAAATGATATGCTCCCAAATGAATTTTTGCAATATCATTGCTGATGTTGATGCTAGGGCCTTTGCCTCCACCCACTTAGTGAAGTAATCGACAACAACGATTATGAATTTGACTGCGCCTGGGGCCTCAGGAAAAGGTCCCATCATATCGGGCCCCACTGCTGGAAGGGCCAGACTGTCAAAACTGGGATCAGATCATGTTTTGGGCGCAGGGTCTTCGGCGCATACCTTTGACAGGCATCACATTTGCGCAATTTATTTAATGCATCTACGTGAATCCACGACCAATAGTAGCCTGAATTCATGATCTTCGCCACAACCATGCGAGGCCTGCATGTATCCCACAGATGCCTTCGTGGATTTCTCTGATTAAGTAGTTTGCATCCAGGGGGTCCACACAGCGTAATAGTGGCCCTAAAAAGATGTTCTGTAAAGAATGCCCCCATCCATTTGATAGAACAGCGCTTTGTTTTGGATCTTCCTAGCTTCCACTTTGTTTTCTGGAAGAATCCCTTCTTGCAAGTATTGAATGATAGGGGTCATCCACGAGGGAGGTCCTATCTCGATGACATTTACCTGGCGCAGCAACACGAATGGGTTTTTCAAAACTTCAATTCTGACATCCTACTGACATAATAGATTGGAGTTTGAACTCCCTCTCTTTCCACAAGTAATACTGACCCTATTACCTTATCCGAAGCAGATAAGTACAATATGAGGGGTTCTTCTTCAAATGGTGCTGTTAGAGTGGGGAGTTTGATCAAGCACTCCTTCATCTGTTGGAAAGCTGCTTCTGTCTCCGCTATCCATTTGAACTCTTGCTTTTTCACATAGTTGCGCAAAGTACTGATGAAAGGAAAAGATTTTGCCGCGTGGTTTGATAAGAAACGATTAAGTGCGATCAGGCGACCGACCAATCTTTGCATTTCCTTGATGGTGCGTGGGGAGGGCATCCTTTCAATTGCTTGGACTTTCTCTGGGCTGACTTTAAAACCACCATTGGTAACCACGAACCCCAAAAATTTACCTCCCTCCATTCCGAAAGAACATTTGCTCGGGTTGAGCTTCATGTTCACGCCTCGAAGGGAGTTGAACGTTCTCTCAATGTCCTTCAGCATTTGGTCCTCTTCTGGACTCTTGATCACAAGATCATCAATGTATACCTCGATGTGCTTTCCAATGTCATCCCCAAAAGTTTTATCCATCAACCGCTAGTATGTTGCGCCAGCATTCTTGAGCCCGAAGGGCATCTTGGTATAACAGAAAATACCGATGTCAGTGAGGAACGTGGTTTTATCATCGTCTTCTAAGGCCATCTGTACTTGACGATAGCCTTTGTGACAATCTAAAAATCATTTCCACCTGAATGGCGCGAGGGAGTCTATTTTCTTGTCGATCTCAGGCAGTGAGTAACAGTCTTTGGGACACACCTTATTGAGATCTATGTAATTAACGCACATGCGCCACCCTCCGGTAGACTTCTCGACCATTACAGGATTCGCGACCCAACTCTGGTAGCTCACCTCCCGCAATATTCATGCTTTGATCTATAACAACCCTCCTAAAACCCTTTTACATAACCCTAAACATTCCTAATATACCCCGTATACGAGAAACGGACCCTAATAACCTTAATATTTATAAAAATCAAATAAAAACAAATATACTAATTCCTCGCAGGCGCGACAACGTGACACCAGGCGACTTCCTAAGCCGCCACGTGTCCTTTAACGTGTTAAAGCTAGACCAATGATTGGCCAAGACTAGAACCTAGCCAACCTACCTCGCGGGCCGCGAAGGCCGGCCCTGTATCCCTCACGGGGCGTGAGCCGCCAAACTCCAGCCCTATAAAAGGGGCCTCAGGCCTCATTTGATCGTCGTTCATTTATTTTTCTTTCTCTCTCAAAGTTATAGTAATATTGCTCGGGATATAATACCCCTATAAAGCGAAGCTCTGCCTCGTTGTAAGTATTATAATCTCTGATCACATATCTATTACCCTACCCGATCGATCTAGGGCTCCGTAACTCATGTCAAGGCCCTGCCTGACTCAGTCGTTGGAGTTCTGTCTCGTGTTACACTCGATTGATCTAGGGATCCGTAATGCATGTCAAGGCTCTGCCTGACTCAGTCATTGGAGTTCTGTCTCAAGTTGTACGGTTAATGTGATTTGGGTTATCTTACTAACACATGTGCATTGTTTAAATTTTAATATATAATAACCCAGAGATTCATCAGGAAGCTTTAGTTTTACCTAAGTAAACAATGTGAGTACATATTATTTTTTGTCACCTTTTTACCAAAACCTCAAATGTTTTCAATTATACTTAACAGTGATTGAGTCTATGTATTCTACAATTACTGCAAGTATGTTGGGGTTTTGTATACATTATTGTAATCCGTTACTATTGGACAAAGAGTTAGCCAATGAGTAACATGACCCACAAGTCAGGTGTTGACAGTACTGAATGAGTAACTGTGTAGATATAAACATTGTAATCGCTCTCAATACTGTAAAGTTATAAAACTGTTTTGATTAAACTGGGATGCACTCGCCAGTATTTCTTGCTGATAAAACCTTTTTAAAACGTGTTTCAGGTAACTTAATGTGAAGCTAATAGAAGCTAGCTGGATAGCACTGAAGGCTTGGAAAAGTGGCTATAAAAGTTACCTAAATAAAAAGGAGTTTTATTTTCAATAAACTAGGGTTTATCCCTATAAATGTATTGTAATGGAAACTTGGGTTTTATCCCATTTAATTATTATAAAAAGTTTGGTGTTTTAACTCTGATAAAATATTTCCTAACTACGGTCCTGGTGTCTCATTTTCGCTGCCAAATTAATAAAAACCGATACCACCCGCTCTGCGTAATCTTCCACGGTTGCCCGCCTCCCGGGGCAGGGGTCGGGGGCTGCGACAGAAGGTGGTATCAGAGCTACAACCACTGGTTTAAGCCAATAAAGTGTTTCGCTAACACTTAAATTCTAAATAAACTGTGTTAGGAAATAATTTATGTGATTATGTGTGAATATGTATATTATTGTCTTGTGTTATTTGACAATTTGTTAGTTTACAGTATGAAGCTTATCGTCAATTAGCTAGTTCCCCCAAAGATGAGGGAACCTCATCTCAGCCAAATCCCTCAGGATACTTAGCTGATACTGAGGAAGGAATATTTATTTTTAAGGCACAGTCTGAGGAACCATTCCCTTCCAAAAAGAGAGGATGGTTTAATAGAGGAGCACATGAGAGAAGAAAGAGGATGAAGAAATTACAACAACAAAGAGCGATAGTAAAATCCAATAGGGAAGTAAATGCCTAAACTCAGGAAGCAGTCAATAGACCACCGTGGGAAAAGGAACTTGATAGGCAGTTGGCAGATTTCCATATGCTAGCCACTACCGCAGTAGACTCTAACCTAAACCAAATAGCTGAACCACCACTATAACCCTTATTTCCAGATCAACAAATGCTAGAACCAAACCAGGAAGACCAGTTCCCAATCCCAAATGTCGACCTCTATGAGATCCCCAGAATTCCCCCACCAAACCCTATAGCTCAGTACACCGACCTGAACCCTTTAGACCCATTCTGGAACAGTGACTGGTATAAGCAAAGTATAATCTGCAACCCATACCCTTACGGACACCCCATACCTCGATACCCTAACCCAGTACCCGCACCATTACATCCAATGAGTGAAGAAAATATGCAGGAACTTCGCCAATGGGCCGATGAGTTAGTTGAAGAAGGAGATAGAATTCGTCAAATAGGAGAGAAGCTCGTGTGGAAGCATGTCAAGCGTGAGATACATGACACCTAGAATAATACCTAGACATGTGTGTAATTTTGTACTTTGATAAAAAAAATTATAAATATATATAATATATAAAACCATATGCTAGCCACTACCGCAGTAGACTCTAACCTAAACCAAATAGCTGAACCACCACTATAACCCTTATTTCCAGATCAACAAATGCTAGAACCAAACCAGGAAGACCAGTTCCCAATCCCAAATGTCGACCTCTATGAGATCCCCAGAATTCCCCCACCAAACCCTATAGCTCAGTACACCGACCTGAACCCTTTAGACCCATTCTGGAACAGTGACTGGTATAAGCAAAGTATAATCTGCAACCCATACCCTTACGGACACCCCATACCTCGATACCCTAACCCAGTACCCGCACCATTACATCCAATGAGTGAAGAAAATATGCAGGAACTTCGCCAATGGGCCGATGAGTTAGTTGAAGAAGGAGATAGAATTCGTCAAATAGGAGAGAAGCTCGTGTGGAAGCATGTCAAGCGTGAGATACATGACACCTAGAATAATACCTAGACATGTGTGTAATTTTGTACTTTGATAAAAAAAATTATAAATATATATAATATATAAAACCAACTAAAATAAATAGACAACAATAGATATAGATGCATAACTACTAGTGTGTTAGTTTTCAGTTGTAATATGTAGTCGATGCATATATATATATATATATATATATATATATATATATATATAAAGAGTAAAGTCGCAATGTTCGACGATTTTGATTAATCTGTTTGTGTGATTGTTTGTATTAAATCTTATTCTGTGATAATTAATACCTGATAGAATGTTTTCAATTCAGATGGACAACGAAATAAATCAGTAAAACCCGAATAATGAGAATAACGAAAACCAAATAGATAACAGTGCCATCCAACATATAGTAGCACAATGAATTATAGATGCTATGCCCTATATTATCAAGATTGTTAAAGAAGCAGAAAATAATAAATCTGCAATTGGAAGTAAACGCCAACCCACTGAACCAAGTCACAGTGTGAACGAAAATAACGGACTAATAATCCAAGCTCCAATTCCTAAAAGATGAAGAATCGTCTCTTACGGTTGTTCTTATAAAGAATTATTGGCCTGCAAACCAATAGAATTCTCAGGCAATGAAGGAGCCATTTCAGCCTTACGCTGGATAGAAAAGACAGAAGTAGTCATAAAAATAAGTAAATGTGCAAATGAAGAAAGATTATGTTTGCTTCTAATCTTTTCAAAAATGCAGCCTTAGAATGGTGGAATACTATTCTCCAGTCTAGAGGAAGTGACAAAGCTTATAATATGGAATGGACTAACTTTAAAGAGATAGTCGAAAGAAAATTTATCCTCCTCATGAAAAAGAACAAATCTCCAATAAGTTCTTAAATCTTAAAATGACTGGAATAGAATGCAAAAGTTACACTACCATATTCTTTGAATATGCTAGAATAGTTCCAACCTTAGCCTCACCTAAACCAGTATTAATCTCCCGTTACCTTTTGGGATTAATTAGTAAGATCAGACATGTAGTCAAGGCAGCTAGGCCACAAACCATAGAAGAAGCAGTAGAACTAGCCAACACCCTGACTGATGAATTAGTACACACACAAAAGGAAAACCAGAGAAAGAACCTAGCTCAAAGGTTTACCCAAGAATTTCGCTACGGTAATTCCAACCGTGGGAAAAGTACAGGTTCTTCCTCTACACCTTATTGCAAATATTGCAAAAGGAAGCACTCTGGAAGGTGCTCCATATACTGCAACTTTTGCAAAATGTCTGGACACAAGGAAGAAGATTCTAGGAGGAAACCTAGCAATAGGCTATGCTTCAATTGTGGAGAAACTGGGACACGTCAAACCGAACTGTCCGAAACTAGCTCTAGTAGTAACCAGCAAAGCTAAGACAACTGAAGGACCCAAGAAGAATGCCAGAGCATTCGTTCTGATAGCTGAAGAAGCCAAGATGATTCCGGATATGATTGCCGGTACGTTTTTAGTTAATGACATTTTTTCAAAGTATTATTTGACTCTGGTGCAAACCAAAGTTTTATCAATACTTCTTTCTACAAACTTCTCAATCAACCATTAACCAAACTTCAACAAGACTATCTGGTAGGGACGGCAAACGGAGAATCCATTAAGATTAGTTAAATCTTGCAGGGAGCAAGAATAGAAATTTTGAACCATCTTTCTCTGCTAACCTTTACCCAATGAATCTAGCTGGATTCGATATTGTATTAGGAATGGATTGGTTGGTAACCAATCATGCCAGTTTTTTATGTGATCAAAAGTCAGTACAAGTGAGTACGCCAAGTGGTAAAAAGATCACAATCAAAGGATACAAGCCAACCAGGTCAGCGAAATTCATCTCTGTGATGAAAACTACAAGTTGTGCAAGGAAAGGAGCAATAGTGTATATGATTTCCATAATCATTAACACTAAAGGAAAAGAATTAAAAGATATTCCTGTAGTATCTAAATTCTCAGACGTTTTTCCAGAAGAGTTTTTTCCAGAAGAGTTACCTGGATTACCGCCTGATAGAGAGGTTGAATTTAGAATTCACCTAATACCAGTGACGGCACCGATTGCCAAAGCACCATATCGACTAGCACCAACGGAGATGCAGGAACTGAAGAAACAATTGGACGAACTTCTTGGTTTTGTTCATTAAGAAGAAAGACGATCAAATTGACTACCCGAGAATTGAACAAGGTTACGACTAAGAATCGGTACCCACTACCGAGAATCGATGATCTGTTCGATCAACTTCAAGGAGCTCGATTCTTTTCTAAGATCGATTTACGCTCAGGATATCATCAATTGAAAGTACAGGAAGAGGACATTCCTAAAACTGCTTTCAGAACAAGGTACGGTTATTATGAATTTACCGTCATGCCATTTGGTCTAACCAATACCCCAGCTACATTTATGGACATGTTGAACATGATATGAAACCATACCTGGATAAGTTCATAATTGTCTTTATAGATGATATTCTAATTTACTCTAAGAGTAAAGAGGAATGTGCAGAGCATCTGCATACACTTCTGACATTATTGAGAAAAGAGAAGCTTTATGCTAAATTCTCAAAATGTGAATTCTGGTTACAAGAAGTGCAATTCCTTGAATATCTGGTTAATCATGAAGGAATTCATGTGGATCCCACAAAAATCAAGGCGATTACCAAATGGAAAGTCCCTAAGTCGCCAACGGAAGTAAGAAGTTTTCTTGGACTGGATATTATAGACGGTTTATCCAATATTTTTCTAGAATAGCCATTCCATTAACCAAACTGACCTGCAAATAAGTTAAGTTTGAGTGGGAACCAAAACAGGAAGAAGCCTTTAAGATTCTTAAGCAAAGGTTAACCAACGCACTCATACTCGCATTACCAGAAGGAACTGAAGACTTTATAGTCTATTGTGATGCGTCTAAGCTAGGATATGGATGTGTGTTGATGCAACATCAAAAGGTTTTAGCTTATGCCTCTAGACAACTTAAGAAACATGAAGAGAATTACACAACCCATGATCTAGAGTTAGGAGCCATAGTTTTTCCCCTTAAGATTTGGAGACACTATCTATATGGAAGTAAGTTTGTTGTCTTCACGGATCATAAGAGTTTAAGATATATTTTTGGGCAAAAGGAATTAAGTATGAGACAGAGACGCTGGATGGAGATTCTTAGTGATTATGATTGTGATATTCAGTATCATGCTGGGAAAGCTAATATAGTAGTTGATGCTTTAAATTGAAAATGTCACGAGAAGCCAAAACGAGTATGCTCTCTTAAGTTAAATCTGCAGATAGATTTAAATGAGCAAATTAGAGAGGTACAGGAAACAGTATTCAAGGACGATGTTGAAGATTTAAAAGGAATGATTAAGGAATTAGAACAAGGATCAGATGGAATTTGCAAGTTCCATAAGAAAAGAATGTGGATACCTAAACAAGGAAACCTACGCCACAGAATTCTAGAAGAAGCCCATAAGTTTAAGTATACGATACATCCCGGTAGTGATAAGATGTATCAAGATCTAAGAAAGAATGTCTGGTGGATAAGAATGAAAAAGGATATAGCCAGCTATGTTGCTAAATGTCTGACCTGTTCACAGGTTAAAGCTGAACATCAGAAACCCTCAGGATTATTGCAACAATTAGAAATGCCAATATGGAAATGGGAAATGATAACAATGGACTTTGTTACCAAATTATCCAAGACACGAAAAGGTAATGATACAATCTGGGTGATTGTTGACAGATTAACTAAATCTGGTCATTTCTTACCAATTGTCGCAACCCACATCCCCTATTTACCCGGGAACGGGCGGTCGCGGCCAGTTTCAGTGGTATCAGTGTTTATCAATTTGGCAGCAGAATTTACATCAGGACCGTAGTTAGGAAATATTTTATCAGAGTAAAATACCACACTTTTATAATATTAAACACATGGGAAAATTCCCAAGTTTCCAGTACACATATTTTTATAGGAATAAAACCCTATTTTATTTAAATAAAACATCTCTTTATTTAGGTAATTTTTATAGCGACTTTTCCAAGCCTTCAGTGCTGTCCAGCTGGCTTCTATTTGGATTTCACATTTTGTTACCTGAAACGCGTTTAAAAACATTTTGTCAGTGAGAAATACTGGTGAGTGAATCCCAGTTTAATCAAGACAAGTAAAACCGTTTACAGCATTGAGGGCGGTCGCGCAATTACATTTGTTTACTTTTCTACTTTAATTACCACCCACGGTACTCTCAACCCGATTTGTGGTCATGTTACTACTCACAGTGTAGTAACAAATTTTTTTATACAAAACCCCAACATACCGACGATAATTGTAGAATACAAATACTCAATCACTGTTAATTATAATTTAAAACAATTGAGGTTTTGTAAAAACGGTTTGCAAAAAGGAGGATTACTCACATTGTTATCTTAGGGTTTTCCTTTGTGATTTCCTGGTGATTATCTATTAATTACACAATGCACACACGTTAGTATAATAACTCAATATTTACATTAGTAATACCCTCCCCGAGATAGAATTCCAACGACTACGTCGGTCAGAACCTCGACAGTCGTTACGGAACCCTAGATCAATCTGGCAGCGTATCTAATACATAACCGGGGGTTATGATACATACAACGAGGTAGAACTTCGTTAATTAGGGGGTATATTGCCCGAGAATTTGAGTTGAATCAGGAGTGAAATCCACACTTCGACGCGATTCTCCTTAACTGACTCGTGATTCTATCACACAAACAGGGATGTAATTGTTAAGTCGGGGGTGAGACCCAAACCTTGATGACTCGTTCTGCTCTATACTTTTGGTTTTACAAAACACTCACCAAAGTCTTGACGGACTCCAACGACTTGGCTCACGCTGTAACTAGAAGGATGCATGCTGATCGCCCAAATTGATGCGAGAGCACAGTCCAGAAGACCAAAGTGTGCACTTACGAGTCCTTGTGAATAGTCGAATCACTTTGGCTAGTCAACGTCTAACAGCCGCAGACAGTCTATTCTCGATTTTATGTGTTTCGATTCTGGATTTTGTCGCCGCTAACTCTGAGGATTTATCGCTTTTATGTGGAATTTTACTTGTTTTATATGACTATTTGTTAGCGTTTTGAGATAAACAGTACGGTGGTACTGATGATTTGATTTCGCATTTTTCACTCCGCCTAACACACACAACTCACTACGTAACAAATCGCTTGTGTTATTCGCAACCGCTACTCGCTATTCGCAATCGCTATACTTAATCGCTATACGTTGCTGTGAAGGATAGGTGAATACGTGCAAAATATGTGCTTAGGAGCGTATGTGCTCATGTGCTTATGTGATTCTGTGGTTATGTGCCTACGTGATTTTGTGAATTGATGTGTTCCTGAGCTTTATATGAGGTAGCTTAGAGCAGAGTGAGAGTCTATACTAGGATTAATCGAAATTTGTGTTTGAGTCCTATGGCGATGTCTGTTGCAGACCATGTCGTCATTTGGATCGCTTCATTCCTGAACTGCTCGCCGAAACCATGATGACAAACGAATCGCTGCTCTCGTCGCTAAGCAAATGGCGAAAGTCATCCCACAAATCGTCAGTGAGCTGAATGAGAATGCTAGCAAGTCCTCGGAGGAGTCCAGGACCGATGCTCCTAAAGCCGCTTTTAGCGTCAAGCAGTTCAAAGCCTGTGGTCCAAAAGAATTTCCAGACAACCTACGCACTGTCAATGCTACCGGCGTCTTCCAATCCTGCGCTCTTGATTGGTGGACGGCCGAGAGGAACAAACGAGGAAACGATGCAGCTTTCGGATTGTCATGGGACTAGTTGAAGAACATCATGATGCAAGAGTTCTGTCCTCCCTACGAAATCCAAAAGCTCGAGGATGAATTCTGGCACATTAAGCAGGATGGTAGAGATAACGTTGGTTTAACTGCTCGCTTCAAGCAGTTGAGTATCATCTGCCATGGTCAAGTTACTACCCCTGAGGTTACGATCAAGAAGTATATTCGTGCTCTTCCGGATTGCGTTGTAGATTTTGTTTAGGCGGTAAAGATGACAACAATCGAAGAAACCTACCTGCTTGCCGCTGAGATCAACGATAAGCGAGTCTGGGCTGGTTATTTTGATAAAGCCTCCAAGAATCTACATCAAGTCACCGCCGCTCCCACCGCTACAACCGCTGTCGCACCGCAAACTTCCAAGCTCTCACGCCGCAAGAGGAAGAACAACAGCTCCAGCAACAAGAACTGTGCAGTTACTGCTGCCCCACTTCAAATAGTACCTGC
Organism: Helianthus tuberosus; assembly: GCA_030545235.1. Taxonomy (NCBI): domain Eukaryota; kingdom Viridiplantae; phylum Streptophyta; class Magnoliopsida; order Asterales; family Asteraceae; genus Helianthus; species Helianthus tuberosus. Next base: position 62,160,852 of record CM060354.1, on the reverse strand, counting down.
TCAACCGCAACCTCAACACCGCCAAGTAGCGGCGCCCGTGGTCAATGCACCGCCTGCCCAGCGTGCCTACACTGGACCACACCCGCTCTGCCCTACTTGTACCTATCATCACCCGGTTGGTATCGCATGTCGACTCTGTGTTCATTGCAACATGTACTGCCACTTCACCGCAAACTGCCGTACTAGTCCTCGACAAGCTCTAGCTCCAACTCAAGGTCAAGCTCCTGCTCTACAAGCTCCGCAAGGACAACAAGCAGCTCCTACCCCCGCTGCTAAAGCAAGAGCCTACTTTGCGTGTGGTGATCCCAACCATTTCGCAAATGTCTGCCCAAACAGAGTGGTGAAGCAAAAGCCACAGCAGCAGCAGCATCCAGCACCACAACAGCAGCAGCAGCAGCCAGCTCAGTAAGCAGCCCGCGGGCGAGTCTTCGACATCAACCCCTGCCAGGCTCAGGCGGACAACAACGTGGTTAATGGTACGTTTCTCGTAAATGGTATATATGCTTCGTGTTTGTTTGATACTGGAGCCGATACCTGTTTTGTGACGTTCGAATTCGAAAAGCTCCTTAATCGTAAGCGCGCCTATCTCCCCTCGACGTTCGATGTTGAAGTTGCCACTGGAAGAACCGTCACCGTCAGTTCTATTCTACGTGACTGTACTCTCAATCTCAACGGTCAAGTTTTCCCGATTAACCTCATTCCGATGCAACTTGGTAGCTTTGATGTCATAGTAGGTATAGATTTCCTTCGGGAGAATCATGCTGAAATTGTTTGCTTCGATAAAATGATTCGTTTCTCCCTCGCGAATGGTGATCAATTGTGTGTTTATGGAGAAGTCACTCCGAAGAAGTTACAACTCATGTCATGTGTCCAAGCTAACAAGTATCTCCGCAAGGAATACCAAGCTTTCTTGGCACACATAGTAGTAGCGGAGGAAAAGGAAGTTAAGGCAATAGACAAGGTGCCTATTGTTCGTGATTTTCCTGACGTTTTTCCTGACGATTTACCCGGGTTACCTCCCACTCGTGATATCGATTTCTGAATCGACCTCATTCCTGGAGCAAACCCTGTTGCTAGAGCGCCTTATCGTCTCGCTCCTTCAGAAATCCGCGAACTCTCGAGTTAGCTCCAGGAATTGCTTGATAAAGGCTTTATTCGCCCTAGCACCTCTCCTTGGGGCGTGCCCATCCTTTTCTTCAAAAAGAAGGATGGGTCGTTCTGGATGTGCATCGACTATAGGGAATTAAATAAGCTTACCATCAAGAATCGCTATCCCTTGCCTCGAATTAATGATTTGTTTGATCAGTTACAAGGTGCTACGTGTTTCTCGAAGATTGATTTACGCTCAGGCTATCACCAACTACGAATCCAAGAGGAAGATATACCTAAAACTGCTTTTCGAACCCGCTATGGTCATTACGAATTTGTTGTTATGCCTTTTGGTTTGACCAACGCTCCCGCAGTTTTCATGGATCTAATGAATCGCGTGTGCAAACCCTTTCTTGACCGCTTCGTCATCCTGTTCATCGATGATATCCTGATCTATTCCAAGTCAAAATCCAAACACTCGCAACATCTACGTTTGGTTCTTGAGTTACTCCAGGAAAACCGCCTCTATGCCAAGTTCTCCAACTGTGAATTTTGGCTGGAGGAGGTCCAATTCTTGGGTCACATTGTCAATAGTCATGGTATCCATGTCGATCTTGCGAAGATTGAAGCAGTTAAGAGCTGGGTTACACCCAAGAACCCGTCCGAAGTTGTCGCAACCCCCGATCCCTTAACTATCCCGGGAACGGGCGGACGCGAACTCAGTATTGGTGGTATCAGCTATTTAATCTTGCAGCGGAATTTACATCAGGACCGTAGTTAGGAAATGTTTATCAGAGTAAAACCACCTCATTTAATATTAATAATCACATGGGTAAAACCCAAGTTTCGTATTACAATACATTTATAGGGACAAACCCTATTTTATTGAATTTAAAACATCGTTTATTAGGTAACTTTTATAACCACATTTTCCCAAAGCCTTCAGTGCTCTCCAGCTGGCTTTTTACTTAATTGGCTGTCACATTGGGTTACCTGAAATGCGTTTTAAAAACATTTGTCAGTGGGAAATACTGGTGAGTGAATCCCAGTTTAATCAAGTTTAAATAAAAAGTCACAGTGAACAGTATTGAGAGCGATCACATATTTTATGTCTACACAATTACTCCATTTAGTACTGTCAACCCTGACTTGTGGGTCATATTACCCATTGGCTAACTCATTGTCCAATGGTAACGTATTGTCATCCCGACTTACTACTCACAGTGTAGTAAATTTTGTATACAAAACCCCAACATACCGGCAGTAATTGAAGAACTTACCAAGACTCAATCACTGCTAAATTGCATTGTAAAATAGTTAAGGTTTTGCTATCTTACATTGCTATCTTAGACTTCGCGTAAGGGTTTCCTGGGAATAATCTATAATTTATACAAATGTACATAGGTTAGTATCATAACCCTTTGAAAATATTAATGATACTCTCCCCGAGACGGCATTCCAACAACTACGTCGGGCAGAACCACGACAGTTGTTACGGAACCCTAAATCAATCGGGCAGTGTATCTGTTACGAAACTGGGGTTATAATACTTACAACGGAGCAGAACCTTGCTAATTAGGGGTATAATACCCAACTATAATAACTTTTCTACAGAAATTGAGATTGAGAATCGAATTGTGAACGACGGAAAGTGAAACCTGATGGCCTTCTTATATAGTGCTGATATCTCATCCTCTCGCGGCCCGCGTAAAGGTAAGCGAAGGATTACGCGGCCCGCATCAACACCTGGTCAACATGTAGCTTAGCTGGGTCAGCATGTAGGTCCGCCACGATGTCGACACGTGTCAGCCTCTGGTGTCTCCGCGTTTGATGATCTTACACGGCCCGCGTAAGAGTTAAGGTAAGCTTACGCGGCCCGCCTTAACTTATAATTTCACCGGAGTCAAGGTTCAGCCTTGATACCGCCCGCGTGAGCTTGAGGTGAGGTCCTACGCGGCTCGCCTCAGCTTAATTTTTATTGTTTTTAATTTATTTTCTATGTTATAACATAATTCGGGCTCGGTTTTGATATACGAGGTGTATTTAAAGACATATAAGAGTATTTTAAGATATAATAGGGTGTTGGAAATATTTATGAGGATGTTGGTTTTACCGAGGGTTGTTACATTCTCCCCACCTTGTTTTAGAGCTCGTCCTCGAGATCTACTGGAACAAGTGCGGATATTTCTTTTGCATTTCTGATTCAAGCTCCCATGTATACTCAGGTCCTCTTTTGGAGTCCCACGTCACTTTGACTAGAACTAGTCTCTTATGCTTGAGATTCTTGACTTTCCTGTCTTCAATTTGTAGAGGTCTTTCTACAAACTTGAGTTGTTCATTTACCTCTATATCCTTAAGAGGTATTATTAGGGATTCATCAGCTAAACACTTTTTGAGATTTGATACATGAAATACATCATGTATTCCTGCCATTTCCTCTGGCAGTTGTAGCTGATAGGCTACAGGTCCTATTCTTCTAATAATCTCAAAAGGTCCAATATCCCTGGGACTTAGCTTTCCTCTTTTGATGAATCTTACTACTCCTTTCCAAGGAGAGACTTTCAATAATACTTTATCTCCTACTTGAAATTCCAACGGTTTGCGTCGGTTATTGGCGTAACTCTTCTGTCGATCACGTGCTGTTTTCAGTCGTTCCTTGACTTGAATGATCTTATCAGTTGTTTCTTGTACTATCTCAGGTCCAGATAGTTGTTTTTCCCCAATTTCTGCCCAACAGACTGGGGTTCGACACTTTCGTCCATAAAGTGCTTCGAATGGTGCAGCATTGATACTCGTGTGATAACTATTATTATAAGAAAATTCTATTAAAGGTAAGTGATCGTCCCAATTACCTCCAAAGTTAATTACACAAGCTCTAAGCATGTCCTCCATTGTCTGAATTGTTCTTTCGCTTTGTCCGTCCGTTTGAGGATGATAAGCTGTGCTTAATTTTAACTTGGTTCCCATTGCCTTTTGGAAACTTGACAAAAAATGAGAGGTAAATCGGCTATCTCTATCAGAAACAATTGATAAAGGAATGCCATGTAAAGAAACAATTTCATTTACATATAATTTAGCTAATTGTTCCATACTGAAAGTTTCTTTCATGGGTAGGAAATGAGCTGACTTGGTTAGCCTATCTACAATCACCCAGATTGTATCATTTCCTTTCTTAGTTTTGGGTAATTTAATAACAAAATCCATTGTTATCAATTCCCATTTCCACACTGGCATTTCTAATTGTTGCAATAAACCTGAGGGCTTCTGGTGTTCAGCCTTAACTTGTGAACAGGTTAAACATTTAGAAATATAGGCTGCTATGTCTTTCTTCATTCCTATCCACCGGAAATTTTTCCTTAAATCCTGGTACATTTTATCACTTCCTGGATGCATCGTATATTTAGACTTATGGGCCTCTTCTAAAATACGATGACGTAAGTTTCCTAATTTAGGTATCCACATTCTCTTTTCATGAAATCTCCAAATTCCATCTGTTCCTTGTTTTAATTCCTTCAGCATACCTTTTAATTTTTCATAATCATCCTTAATTACTGATTCTTGTGCTTCTCTTATTTGATCATTTAAATCTACTTGCAGATTTAATTTAAGAGAACGTACCCTTTTTGGCTTTTCATGATACTTTCGACTTAAAGCATCTGCCACTACATTTGCTTTTCCTTCATGATACTGGATATCACAATCATAGTCACTAAGCATCTCCATCGATCGTCTGTGTCTCATATTTAACTCCTTTTGCTTGAATATATACCTTAAACTCTTATAATCAGTGAATATGGTAAACTTACTACCATAAAGGTAATGTCTCCAAATCTTAAGAGCAAAAATTATAGCTCCTAATTCTAAATCATGGGTGGAATAATTCTCTTCATGACTCTTAAGTTGTCTAGATGCGTAAGCTATAACCTTTTGTCGTTGCATCAATACACATCCATAACCTAATTTGGAAGCGTCACAATAAACAACAAAGTCTTCAGCTCCTTCTGGTAAAGCTAATATAGGTGTATGGGTTAATCTTTGCTTAAGGATTCTAAAGGCTTATTCTTGTTTTAATCCCCATTCAAACTTAACAGATTTACAGGTTAGCTTGGTTAAGGGAATGGCTATTCTAGAAAAATCTTGAATAAATCTTCTATAATAACCGGCCAAACCTAAGAAACTTCTAACCTCGGTTGGTGACTCGGGGTTTTTCCATTTAGTAATTGCCTCGATCTTTGTTGGATCTACATGAATTCCTTCATGATTGACTAGGTGTCCAAGAAATTGTACCTGTTCTAACCAAAACTCGCACTTTGAAAATTTAGCGTAAAGATTTTCTTTTCTTAATAAACTTAAAAGTGCGTGCAAATGCTTTGCATGATCTTCTTTACTCTTAGAGTAAATTAGAATATCATCTATAAAGACAATTATGAATTTATCTAAATATGGCTTACATATTCGGTTCATCATGTCCATAAATGCAGCTGCGGCATTGGTTAAACCAAATGGCATGACAGTAAATTCATAATGGCCATACCTTGTTCTAAAAGCGGTTTTAGGAATGTCCTCTTCCTGTACCTTTAACTGATGATATCCTGACCTAAAATCGATTTTAGAGAAAAAATCGAGCTCCTTGCAGTTAATCAAACAGATCATCGATTCTCGGTAATGGATACCGATTCTTAATCGTGACTTTGTTTAATTCACGGTAATCAATGCACATACGCATTGATCCGTCCTTCTTTTTAACAAATAGTATCGGCGCTCCCCATGGCGACGAATTTGGTTGTATAAATCCTTTTTCTAACAATTCATCTAATTGTTTCTTCAATTCTTGCATTTCTGTAGGTGCCAAACGATAAGGTGCTTTGGCAGTTGGTGATGTTCCTGGTAGTAAATGGATTCTGAATTCAACTTCTCTATCTGGAGGTAGTCCTGGTAATTCTTCTGGAAAGACATCTGAAAACTGAGATACTACTGGAATATCTTTTAAATCCTTTCCTTTAGTGTTAGTGATTATGGAAATCAAATACACTATAAAACCTTTTCTTATATAACTTGCAGTTTTCATCACAGATATGAATTTTGTGGATCTAGATGGTTTATCTCCTTTAATGGTGATCGTTTTACCTTTTGGTGAATTTACTTGAATTGACTTTTGATCACATAATATACTGGCTTTATTGGCTATTAACAAATCCATTCCTAAAACAACATCGAATCCTGACATCTTCATGGGATACAGGTTTGCCACAAATTTTTGATTTAAAATTTCTATTCTTGCTCCCTGCAAGATTTCAGAAATCCTAACAGTTTCTCCATTAGCGGTCTCTACTAAACATTCTTGTGGTAGTTTAGTTAATGACTGATTTAGAATTTTGCAAAACGAAGTATTGATAAAACTTTGGTTCGCACCAGAGTCAAATAATACTTTAGCAAATATATCATTAACTAAAAACGTACCAGCTATAACGTCTGGGATCATCTTGGTTTCTTCTGCAGTCAGAACAAATGCCCTAGCATTTTTAGTATTCTTGTTGTTTGCAGCTGGGGTTAGTTTTGGACAGTTTGGCCTGATATGACCTTTTTCCCCGCAATTGTAGCATAATCCATTACTGGATTTCTTCCTGCAATTTTCTTCCTTGTGCCCTGGTATCTTGCAATAATTGCAATGAGTGGAGCATTTTCCCGAATGCTTTTTCTTGCAGACTTTGCAGAAAGGTGCAGAGGTAAAACCCATATTCCTACGGTTGTAATTCCCATAACGGAATTCTTGAGTCAACTTCTGGGTTAGGTTCCTCCTTTGATCCTCTTCTCGGGTACGGACTAACTCATCACTCAAGGTATTGGCTAGTTCTACAGCTTCTTCTATGGTTTGAGGTCTAGCTGCCTTGACTACGTGTCTAATCTCTCCGATTAATCCCCAGATATAACGGGAGATTAACACTGGTTCTGGTGAAGCAAGAGTTGGCACTATTCTAGCATATTCAAAGAATAACTTAGTGTACCCCTTGCTATCTACACCAGTCATCCTAAGGTTTAGGAATTTGTTTGCTATCTGTTCTTTTTCATTGGGTGGGCAGAATTTCCTTTCTACCTTGTTCTTAAATTCTTCCCATTCCATATTGTAAGTTCTATCACTTCCTCTTGATTGGAGAATAGTGTTCCACCATTCTAACGCTGAATTCTTAAACAGATTCGAAGCAAACAATATTTTATCTTCTTCAGCACACTTGCTTATTCTTAAGACTGCCTCAGTCTTCTCTATCCAGCGTAGAGTTGCAATGGCCCCTTCGTTGCCCGAGAATTCCATTGGTTTACAAGAGCAGAATTCCTTATAAGAACAACCATAAGGCATGGTTCTTCTTCTTTTGGGAATGGGCACTTGAAGTACAGGTCCGTTGTTCACGCTGTTTTCTGGTTCGATTGGTCGCTTACTGCTATGTTTACTTTTATTATTCGCTTCTTGAATAGTTTGAATAATAAATGGCATGGCATCTATGATTCCTTGTGCCACTATGTGTTGAACGGCACTATTATCCATCTGGTTTCCATTGTTATTGATGCTCGGATTCTCATTAACCACGTTACTGTTACTCTGGTTATCATTATTCAGATTTCCTTGATTTCCTTCATTGGCCATCTGAATTTTAAACATTTATCCCATATTAATATCACAAGATAATAGGTAATATCGTAATTCACATGACACGCAATCTAGCCAAAAACGTCGATCATTGCGACTGGTACTCTATTTTCATACACTATGCGTCTATTACACACTAGTACTGAAATAAAGATTACAATACTAACAGAAAGAAAATTACACTAATAGTACTATGCATCCGTACACACATAATTTTATTTTATTTTATTACCGTTTCTACCATCACATTCACGGGTATGGATTCATCCAAAAATCCATATTGCGTTCATCGTATTTCCATACGAGACGCTCTCCCACCTGACGCATTCTCTCACTGCTTTCTAAAATATCTTCTCCAAAAGTCCTAAGTTCTTGCCCGTTTTCTGCACTCATTGGGGGTGCAGGTTCTGGGACTGGGTTTGGAATCTGGGGTGCGGGTTCCTGATATGGGGGTGAAAGTGCCTGAAATTGGTAAGGATCTTCTAAGATTTCCCTAATGTAGTTATCATGGTAATAGGGATCTAAAGGGTCCATACCTGGGTAGGCTCCTATGGGTGTGTCTTCATGGATAGGGTAGCGATGCACAAAGTCCCTATTATCGTCCCACCAGGGGTCGTAATTTGGGTCTAGGGGGTTTGGTGTAGGTACCCTAGGGATTTCTTCTGGGTTAAAGTCATGCATCTCCACTTGGTTGTCAGGATTTTCTATCTCCATGGGTTGTTCTGGGTTTTGTGGTTGTGGGGCTACTAGTTGTTCCAGACTCGGGTCAGCAGCAGTTGTAGCTAGGATATGGAAATTGGCAAGGCTTCTATTAAGGATATCCTGGGTATGGGCATCAGTCTTTCGCTTAGCGGCTACTAAAACTCTTTGCTGTTGCAACTTTCGCATTCTTTTCCTACGAGCAAAAGCTTCCTTACTGAACCATCCTCTCCTTTTGTGAGGGAATGGCTCTTCCGATTGAGCTTTAAAGGCAAACATTCCTTCTTCCTGATCAGCAGTATACCCAGAGAGGGCAGGCTGTGAAGAGGTACCTTCACTCCTAGGTGAATCAAACAACTGACGACTCATTTCTGAGGGTCCTTGATCACTCATACTGTAAACTAACAAATAGTCAAATAATAATTACAGTTATGCACTTATTTCCGTAATTTATTTCCTAACACAAAATTTTAACATTTTAAGTGTCAGCAGAACACTTCTTTGGCTCAGACCAGTGGCTAGGCTCTGATACCACCTCCTGTCGCAGCCCCCGATCCCTTAACTGTCCCGGGAACGGGCGGACGCGAACTCAGTATTGGTGGTATCAGCTATTTAATCTTGCAGCGGAATTTACATCAGGACCGTAGTTAGGAAATGTTTATCAGAGTAAAACCACCTCATTTAATATTAATAATCACATGGGTAAAACCCAAGTTTTGTATTACAATACATTTATAGGGACAAACCCTATTTTATTGAATTTAAAACATCGTTTATTAGGTAACTTTTATAGCCACATTTTCCCCAAGCCTTTAGTGCTCTCCAGCTGGCTTTTTACTTAATTGGCTGTCACATTGGGTTACCTGAAACGCGTTTTAAAAACATTTGTCAGTGGGAAATACTGGTGAGTGAATCCCAGTTTAATCAAGTTTAAATAAAAAGTCACAGTGAACAGTATTGAGAGCGATCACATTGTTTATGTCTACACAATTACTCCATTTAGTACTGTCAACCCTGACTTGTGGGTCATATTACCCATTGGTTAACTCATTGTCCAATGGTAACGTATTGTCATCCCGACTTACTACTCACAGTGTAGTAAATTTTGTATACAAAACCCCAACATACCGGCAGTAATTGAAGAACTTACAAAGACTCAATCACTGCTAAATTGATTGTAAAATAGTTAAGGTTTTGTAAAAAGTATTAACAAAAAGGAGATTACTCACATTGCTATCTTAGACTTCGCGTAAGGGTTTCCTGGGAATAATCTATAATTTATACAAATGTACATAGGTTAGTATCATAACCCTTTGAAAATATTAATGATACTCTCCCCGAGACGGCATTCCAACAACTACGTCGGGCAGAACCACGACAGTTGTTACGGAACCCAAAATCAATCGGGCAGCGTATCTGTTACGAAACTGGGGTTATAATACTTACAACGGAGCAGAACCTTGCTAGTTAGGGGTATAATACCCAACTATAATAACTTTTCTACAGAAATTGAGATTGAGAATCGAATTGTGAACGACGGAAAGTGAAACCCGATGGCCTTCTTATGTAGTGCTGATATCTCGTCCTCTCGCGGCCCACGTAAAGGTAAGCGAAGGCTTACGCGGCCCGTGTCAACACCTGGTCAACATGTAGCTTAGCTGGGTCAGCATGTAGATCCGCCACGATGTCGACACGTGTCAGCCTCTGGTGTCTCCGCGTTTGATGATCTTACACGGCTCGCGTAAGAGTTAAGGTAAGCTTACGCGGCCCGGCTTAACTTATAATTTCACCGGAGTCAAGGTTCAGCCTTGATACCGCCCGCGTGAGCTTGAGGTGAGGTCCTACGCGGCCCGCCTCAGCTTAATTTTTATTGTTTTTAATTTATTTTCTATGTTATAACATAATTCGGGCTCGGTTTTCATATACGAGGTGTATTTAAAGACATATAAGAGTATTTTAAGATATAATAGGGTGTTGGAAATATTTATGAGGATGTTGGTTTTACCGAGGGTTGTTACAGAAGTCCGTTCTTTTCTCGGATTAGTGGGCTATTACCGCCGATTTATCAAAGGATTCTCTAAAATCGTTGTACCGCTTACTTCTCTCACGCACAAGGACAAACCTTTTGTTTGGGGGACCAAACAGGAGGAGGCCTTTCAAACACTCAAAGCTATGCTTTGTAATGCTCCCGTGCTCTTGCTACCCGATGGAAACGACAATTTCGTAGTTTACTGCGATGCCTCTAACCTCGGTCTTGGTTGTGTTCTCATGCAAAGAGACAAGGTTATAGCGTACGCCTCTCGACAACTCAATATCCACGAGAAGAACTATACCACACACGACCTTGAGCTTGGTTCAATTTTTTTTGCGTTAAAGATTTGGAGACACTACCTTTACGGTACCAAGTGTACGGGGTTCACCGACCATAGGAGCCTACAATACATCTTTGACCAGAAAGAACTGAATATGCGTCAACGCCGGTGGGTAGAGCTCCTCAACAATTACGACTGTGAGATCCGTTATCATCCAGGCAAAGCAAACATCATCGCCGATGCTCTCAGTCGACGAAGCTATTTGCATAGCGATCGTAATGTTCAAGCCCAGCATAATCTCTAAGCTCTCACCCGCGACGCGCAGCATGCTTGTTTTACTGAATGAACTTTGATGAATGAAAGAATTCTTAACGACGGTGCTCAACTCAAGAATAAATCGAATGGTATCTTTAACTACCTAGACCGAATTTGGATTCCCAAGCGTACCAATTTGCGAACAAGTTTTGCTAGATGAAGCCCACAAATCCCGATATTCTATTCATCCCGGTACCGACAAGATGTACCAGGATATGCGCTACAAGTACTGGTGGCCGGGTATGAAGTAGCATATCCCTCTCTATGTTTCGAAGTGCCTGACTTGTTCCAAAGTCAAGGCCGAACATCAACGCCCCTCTGGCTTGCTCATACAACCTGAGATCCCAATGTGGAAATGGGAGAGTATAGCTATGGACTTTATAACGAAGCTCCCGCGCACGCCATCAGGTCACGACAGCATCTGGGTTATCGTTGACCGTTTGACCAAGTCCGCTCACTTCTTACCGATAGGGGAAGACAATAAGGTGGAACGATTAGCACGAACTACACCGACGAGGTTATTTGTCGACACGGGACACCTCGTGATATCATTTCTGACCACGATGGTCGATTTACTTCGCGTCTTTGGGAAATGTTTCAATCTACTCTCGGTATTACTCTCAATCTAAGTACCGCTTTCCATCCCTAGACCGACGGTCAGACTGAACGCATGATTCGCACCCTTGAAGACATGCTTCGCTCGTGTGTCATAGATTTCGGTGGTAATTGGGACACGCACTTACCTTTAGTCGAATTCTCGTACAATAACAGTTATCATTCTAGCATCCAAATTGCACCGTTTGCGGCATTATACGGAAGAAAATGTCGATCGCCTATTGTATGGCACGAGATCGGAGACGCGCAAATTACCGGTCCTGAGCTATTACAAGAAACCACTGAAAAAATCCTCCAAATTCGAGACGATCTGCTGAAAGCTTAGAGTCGTCAGAAAAGTTACACCGATAGACGCCGCAAGCCCTTTGAATTTGACGTTGGCGATCACATACTCCTAAAGGTTGCACCTTGGAAGGGGGTGATCCGATTCGGCAAGAAAGGAAAGCTCGCGCCTCGATACCTTAGACCTTTTAAAATTCTGGAAAGGATTGGTAAAGTGGCCTACAGACTCAAACTACCGGAGGAACATAGTAATGTCCACCCGACTTTCCATGTTTCGAACCTCAGAAAGTGTCTAGCCGAACAGGAATTACATGTCCCTCTCGAGGATTTACAAGTGGACGAAACATTACACTTCGTGGAGAAGCCTGTCAAGATCATGGGTCGAGAAACCAAGGTACTCAGACGCTCACGCATTCCCATTATGAAGGTTCGCTGGGAAGGAAAACGCGGCGCCGAGTTCACCTGGGAACTCGAAAGTGACATGAAGGCGAAGTACCCGCAACTGTTTGTTACACCTACTTCCTAAATTTCGGGATGAAATTTCCTAAAGTAGGGGAGGCTGTAACAACCCGCTTTTTGAAAGTCAAAGTCAAAGTCAAAGGAAGAAAAGATTGCTAATTGCGATCTGTCACTCCTTGCTTAACTACTGAATTGTGCTTCTTGAATTATAATCAAATTCTATTTTTTATTTGCTTTAGTTGTATTATATGGAGTATCTATTAAATAATCAAGATTTAATCGCATGTTTTATCGCTAATTGACTTATCGCTAATCGCATCGCTATCACATCACAGCCCGAATTATGTGTTCTGGATATTGTTTTACGTGTGTGTGCTATTATGTGTTACTTATGCATGTTATGTGTATGTTGAGGTGTTTAATCGCAATTCTATCGCATCGCAATCTAATCGCAAACACTAAACGCAAGTTATTTATAGTGATTGTATGTTAGATATAGTAGTTAGGTTATTTGTGTAACTAATGGGTAATACTATCGCATCGCTCACTCGAAACGCATCGCAACACTCAACACGCGAAACGAAACGTCGAAACTCAACTCGTCGGAGAACCTCGATCGAATGGCCAATCGATCGAATGGCCGTCCGATCGGATTGCCATCCGATCTGATTCCCATCCTATCGGTGAGCTATCCGATCCTTGCTCCCACTTTCCCTTTTTGGCAACCTATAAATACCCCTCGTCATATGACTTGTGATGTGACAGCTCCTCCTCAGTCGACCAGCACGCTCAAGCCCTCTTTTCTCTCGATTTCTCGCGATTCTTGTAAGTTTTCGACTCAAATCTTGTACTTCTATGATCTACACAAACTTCTTCATCATTTTCACCTTTGAAACTTAACTTTTAACCGTGAAATCAACGGATTTGAGGTGTTCTAGGATGATGTCATCCTGGAGTTCTTATGAACTTCAAGTTTTGGCATTATTCCACCAAGAACAACTCAGATCTACATGATTTCCACACGATTCAACACTATTTTCTTCTAGATCTAAACATTTTCAAAACGATAAAAGAGTTGAAAGAAATATTCACAAGTTTTCTCATTCTTTTACACTCAATGCACTCAAAAGCGATTGAATCGGAGCTCATTCATGTCTTCTACTCTTCTCTAGTGATGTGCCAGTTTGAGATCTAAATCCTATCAATGAGACAACTGATTTCTAGTTGAACATGAAACCACTCATCACGAACAGTTAACTGATCCGATTGGGGTGATTCCCGTTCGATCGGATAACCTGGGTCTGATGGAGTTTCCGTTGTTTAACACGTTGTCATACCGTCTTAAGGAAACTGCAAAACTTATCAAAATCACCAAGATTCAAACGATCAGATAGTCGGGACGGATTGCCGTCCGATCGAATTGCCATCCGATTGAACCGCAATCCTATCGGATTGCACTTGGTTACCACACTTAATATTTTTTCATAAATTTCCAAAGATCAACAGTTTCAAATGGATTGCTATCCAATTGGAAGACCATCCTATCGAATCACAATCCTGCTGTGAACTTGTTCTCTGAGAACGTCTAAACCGACGGATCGCCATCCGATCGAACGACCGCTCGACCGGACGACCTGAAAGGTAGAGATACTTCTCTGTTTTCAAAAGACTACAACGAAAACTTCAAAGCCATCATACACAAACACATCCATTCAAAACGAGTGTCAATCTGACCAAATGGCCATCCGAACGGATGACCATCCGAACAGATTGACATCCGATCGAATGGCCATCCGTTCGGATTGCCATCCGATCGGATGACCTTTCGTCACTTGTTTCACTTTGCATCGTTTTATGTGTCGCTTATCACTAACGCTACTGTTAACTATTCAGGCTAATCACTCTAGCGCTCCCTTCAATCCATTAACTTCCAGCGCTGTGAGTATACTCGAACCCTTTTTGCTTTATGCACTTTTGGGTGTTACATACGTTACTTATTCTAAATCACAATCGACACACAATGCAAACACTATTTATACGCTGACCGTTATTGCATGCTACTTGTTACTCGATGAATGCTTGTATGTTATGTTAACACAGTGATTATTTCCTGACGCCTTAGCAACAATAGTACTATTTGTTTGGACTCGGCACCTGTCGTGGAAAGGGGTTGTTAAGGTTACCTCTTCACGTGTCACAGTGGTGATATGTGTTGCGCATTCTACAACTCGCAGTCTAGTCTATGCATATTTCATTGTCGATAACTTACTAGCTTCACACTTTACATGTTACATGCTGGTTATGCGTAAACGCTTTCGAACTCTACTATTACTATTAAACTTGTATGCTCACCTTTACACTATGTGTATTGACCTCTATTTTAACGTATGTGACAGGTGCTTAGGATGTTTGCTTGCTATTTGATGGAATTGAGCTAGGATGAAGTCTAGAAACAAACTAAATAAAATCTGAGTTGTCGGAATGGATATTTGTCTTTGAGAACAATATCTGTAATAACTGTTTTTATTTTATATGTTTGTGGTATGGGACATGAACCTTTAATATATTATAACCAATAGTTGTTATGGATTCTCCTGGACAACCTGTTTCGCTCAGTGCCATGCCCCGATGTTTCCGTCATCGGTTGGGGTGTGACATCCATAAATGCGGCTAGGGCATTGGTTAGACCAAATGGCATGACAGTAAATTCATAATGGCCATACCTTGTTCTAAATGAGGCCTTAGGAATGTCCTCATCTTGTACCTTTAATTGATGATATCCTGAGCGTAAATCGATTTTTGAGAAAAATCGAGCTCCTTGCAATTGATCAAACAGATCATCGATTCTTGGTAATGGATACCAATTTTTAATCGTGACCTTGTTCAATTCACGGTAATCAATGCACATACTCATTGACCCGTCCTTCTTCTTGACAAACAATATTGGTGCTCCCCACGACGATGAACTTGGCTGTATGAATCCTTTTTCCAACAATTCATCTAACTGTTTCTTTAACTCTTGCATTTCTGCAGGTGCCGAACGATAGGGTGCTTTGGCAATTTGTGATGTTCCTGGTAGTAGATAAATTCTAAATTCAACTTCCCTGTCTGGAGGTAGTCCTGGTAATTCTTCTGGAAACACATCTGGAAATTGAGATACTATGGAAATATCTTTCAGTTCTTTTCCTTTAGTGTTAATGATTATGGAAATCAAATACACTAATGATCCTTTCTTTACATAACTGGCTGTTTTCATCACAGAGATGAATTTTGTAGATTTAGATGGTTTATCTCCTTTAATTGTGATCTTTTCACCCTTTGGTGAATTTACTTGGATTGAATTTTGATCACCTAAAATACTGGCTTTATTGGTTATTAACCAATCCATTCCTAATACAACATCAAATCCTGCCAGCTTCATTGGGTAAAGGTTTGCAATAAACTTTTGATTTAAAAATTCTATTCTTGCTCCTAGCAATATTATTAGGTAATCTTAATGGTTTCCCCATTTGCTGTTTCTACTAGGCATTCTTCTGCAGGCAGAACAAAAGCCCTAGCATTTTTAGTATTCTTGTTGTTCATGGCTGGAGCTAGTTTCGGACAGTGTGGCTTGATGTGACCTTTTTCTCCACAGTTGAAGCACACTCGATTACTAGGTTTCTTCCTACAGTCTTCTTCCTTGTGTCCTGGTATCTTGCAGAAATTGTAGTAAGTGGAGCATTTTCCTGAATGCTTTTTCTTGCAAGCCTTGCAGTAAGGTGCAGAGGTAGAACCTACGTTTTTTCCACGGTTAGAATTTCCATAGCGGAATTCCTGGTTAAGCCTTTGAGCTAGGTTCCTCCTCTGATCCTCTTCTCGCGTACGTACTAAATCATCAGTCAAGGTGTTTGCTAGTTCTACAGCTTATTCTATGGTTTGAGATCTAGCTGCCTTGACTACATGCCTAATCTCGCTGATTAATCCCCAGATGTAACAAGAGATTAATACTGGTTCTGGTGATGCAAGGGTTGGCACTATTCTAGCATATTCGAAGAATAAAGTAGTATAACCCTTACTATCTACTCCAGTCATTCTAAGGTTTAAGAACTTATTTGGTTACGAGGCTTTCTTCAGCACCACATCGCATCTCATCGTAGAGGTTACCCTCGTTAACAGAATAATATTGAGCGTCACGTATGCGGTTCTGAAGCTCGTGGACGAGTTGGAAACAACAGATACTCTTGACATGAGTTTTACGACTAAGAGCGTCAGCTACTACATTCGCTTTACCTGGATGGTATTTGATTTCGCAGTCGTAGTCGTTTAACAGTTCCACCCAATGACGTTGACGCATGTTCAGTTCCTTTTGGTCGAAGATATGTTGGAGGCTCTTATGGTCGGTGAAGACCACACACTTAGTACCATAAAGGTAGTGTCGTCAAATCTTCAACGCAAAAACAACTGCGTCAAGTTCAAGGTCATGAGTAGTATAGTTTTTCTCATGTACTTTGAATTGCCTCTACACATAAGCGATGACCTTGTCTCGTTGCATAAGCACACAACCAAGTCCAAGGTTTAAAGCATCGCAATATACGACGAAGTCATCGTTACCATCAGGAAGCGCGAGAATAGGAGCATTACAAAGCATCTCCTTGAGCGTTTGAAAAGATTCCTCTTGTTCGGGACCCCAAACAAAAGGTTTCTCTTTCTGGGTCAAAGAAGTCAAAGGAACAGCGATCTTCGAGAAGTTAGAGATAAAACGACGATAATAACCAGCAAGACCAAGAAACGAACGAATTTCAGATGGAGATTTAGGTGCGATCCAGTTCTTCACAGCTTTGATTTTAGCGGGGTCAATGTGAATACGAAGTTCGTTGACAGTATGACCAAGGAATTGAACCTCTTTTAACCAAAATTCGCACTTGGAGAATTTGGCGTATAGACGTTCAGTACGAAGAAGTTGAAGGATAAGACGCAAGTGTCGCTCATGCTCTTCTCGTGTCTTGGAATAGATAAGAACATCGTCGATGAAGACGATCACGAAATGGTCCAAGTACGCCTTGCACACGCGGTTCATCAAATCCATGAAAACAGCAGGTGCGTTGGTCAAACCAAAGGGCATGACCACGAACTCGTAATGACCATAACGCGTACGAAAGGCGGTCTTAGGTACATCTTCTTCGAGGACTCGAAGTTGATGGTACCCAGAACGAAGATCGATTTTTGAGAAGCAGGTCGCGCCTTGCAATTGGTCGAAGAGGTCATCGATACGAGGAAGGGGGTATCGGTTCTTGACAGTAAGCTTGTTGAGCTCACGATAGTCAATACACATACGGAATGACCCATCTTTCTTTTTGACGAACAAAACAGGAGCGCCCCAAGGAGAAGTACTAGGGCATATAAAGCCTTTATCAAGAAGCTCTTGAAGTTGACTCGAGAGCTCTTGCATCTTAGAGGGCGCTAAACGGTAGGAAGACTTAGCGATGGGCGTAGCGCCAGGCACTAAATCGATACGAAAGTCGATAGAACGAGCAGGAGGCGGACCAGGAAGATCGTCGGGAAACACATCGGGAAAATCACGTACAACGGGGACGTCGCTTATGCTTGGGCCTTTGTCCTTCTTTTCTACAACATATGCGAGAAAGGCGAAAGTACCCTTACGTAAGCATTTGTTCGCTTGGATACATGACACAAGCTTGAGACCTTGAGAAGGTTTCTCGCCATACACGTGTAGAGAGTCACCATTTGGAAGAGGAAGGCGGATAAACTTTTAAGAACAAACAACTTCAGCACGAACTCGCCTAAGCCAGTCCATGCCTACTATGAGTTCAAAGCTACCCATTTGCATAGGTATAAGATCGATGGAGAATGTATGGTCGTTAAGAATCAAGGAACAATTGGATAGAATGGAATCGACAGTGACGGATTTACCACTAGCGACTTCGACAGCGAAAGATCTTGGCAACTTAGAGCGTTTACACATTAGCAATTGTTCGAATTCTAACGAAACAAAACTTCTATCGGCGCCAGTATCAAACAGACAAGAAGAATAAACATGGTTCATAAGAAATGTACCAGTAATAACGTCGTTCGCGTTTTGAGCTTGTGCAGTAGTGAGGAGAAAAGCTCGGCCTCTAGCGGGTTATTGAGCTTGTTGCTGCTGTTGTGGCGGCTGCTGCTGTTGCTGCTGTTGGGGTTGATACCTTTGAGGGTAAACATTGGCGAGATGATTGAGATCACCACACTTGAAGCATGCCCGTACAGGAGCAGCTTGAGGTTGAGCCTGGTTAGGAACAGGGTTTGCAACGAGGGCTTGATTCTGGTTGTTTTGAGCTTGAGGGATGTTGCGGCATCGGTCGGTAAAATGCCCAAACCTATGGCAACGGGCGCATTTGCGGCATGGTGTGTTGGTAGGATGATGGTACAAACAGGTAGTAAACTGGGGATGAGATCCAGTGTAGGCTTGTTTTGGTGGTTCGGTGTTTGCGGGGGTAACGGCGGCTACTGTTTGTAAAGGTTGAGGGTTTGGCGGAGTGACGACCGCATAATTCTGGCTTGAAGTCTTCCGCTTCTTGCCTTTGTTTTTCTTGGATTGGGAGGATGAAGGTTCAACAGGGGTGGTAGTATCAGTGGTATCAATGACGGCTTGATGTGCACTCTTCGTCGAAACCTTTTCGTAGGTTCCATGAAGAACGCAGTTGTTGTTAAGTTCAGTGGCTATACGAAAAGGTAGCCAACATACCTCCATACAGACCGTGGAGATATGAATGGTGAAAATCTTTTATTTTATATAGACAGTAAAATAATGCCGAGACACCACGGACAAACGATAAGGAAGAATCACCTTCAACATAAGAAACTAGTTATTAAAGTCATTAATACATAACCAAGTAAAAAGTGCTAAAAGATTAAAAATAAAAAGTATTACACTAGACACTTGTCTTCACCAAGTGATGTAAGAGACTTAGGCAAACATGGCCTTTGATTGTCAAGAACTCTTACGATCAATCTTGGATCCCGAGACGACTCACACACTCTATGATGGACAATGGATGATGGTGGTGGATGATGGTGTTATGATGGTGGTGGGTGGTGGGTGAAGTGTGAGAGAGGTGGTGTGCCAAGGGATGGTTTGCAAATGAGCCAAGCACCCCTATTTATAGCCTGAACAGCAGCTCGGGCATGGCCCCGTGTCCATTGGGCACGGCCCCGTGCCCATCCGCTTCTCTTCCTTCATTAATTGCAGTTTGTCTGCATTAGTTAACCACGCCCCCATGTTCACTGGGCAAGCCCCCGTGTGCAGAAGCATATCTGTACTATCAAGATTTCCCCAGATTTTGCGAATCTTAGAGTTGACCACGGCCCCGTGTCCACTGGGCACGCCCCCGTGGTGGGTGATAGAAGCTTCTATAGCTTTGTCTTTTATGCTGGCACTTGGGCACGCCCCCGTGTTCACTGAGCACGGGGCGTGTTCAGTCTTCTGTCTTCTTGATTTTGCTTGGGAAGATGTTGTCGAGGGGTCGGGCATGCCACATTTGTTCCTTTTCTTGTATTTATGTTAGATTTAGCTGCCTTTTTGCTTCTTTTGTTAGAGCTCATTTAATCCTGAAAATACAAAAGGAAGACAAAAACACACTTTTTCCAACATTAGTACTAAAAAAAGGGTTAGATTTATGCCACAATTGGTGTAATTTATATGTTGCATTTTGTGCACATCAAATACCCCCACACTTGAATCTTTGTTTGTCCTCAAGCAAAACTCTTTATAATGTGGCTTTACACTCCCAAATGGAATGGGTAGAAGAGAAGGTTTTTGGGCTTGTCATAGAGTGTCGGGATTTTCAAGATTCTTTATCAAGTTTTATTTTTATTTATTTACAATCCTATTCGTCATGATTTATTTAAAACATTACATAAGATAAATTACTTATTAGGGCATAACATGCCTTTTTAAAATTCCATTTATATACAAGTTCACATACCTCATGGGGATCACTCAACACTCAGCAGAAAATGTATTTTAGTGAATCACTCGAGAGCGGCATGGAACTTATTCCTACCATAGGCTTGCCAAGCAATCAATCTTCCTCCTTTTTAACTATACACCTTTGTAAATATCAAGAGGACTTTTGGGTGAAGGGTTAGGCTAGGGTTAAAGGTAGGTGGTTGGGTTAATGGTTAGTAGAAAAGGGCGAAAAGCGTAAAAAACATTGATTTTCGTAAGACTCTTTATTTTTGCAATTTTTTTTTTGATGAAGCCATTATTCAAACAAAGTTATTTTTGATGAACTTGCTTGTTTATTTCTTTTGCTTCATCATCAACATATTTTTTTTTGAAAAGTCATACGAAAAAACCGAGCTTGTTACTAAAACAAAGGGTTAAAAATAAAAAAAAAAGGGTTTTGGTGGGTGAAAGGGTGTTTGTTTTGGGTTAAGAAATGAAAAGGTTTAGGCTCAAAGGGGTTAACTAGGGGGATTTTGGGTAGGTGGTAAAAAAATGAAAATAATGGTGTAGAAATGAAAAAGGGTTAGTCCTAATGCCTCCATCATTTATTTACTTGGGTTTAAGTTGGTAAGGACCGAGAATGTATCGCCGTGACAAGTTCTAGAGTCGTAAGAACCAAGCGGCTATTCACACAAGAAACGAAAAATGAGCATTTAGTTTAAAGATATGTATTTGTATGCTCAATAAAGGCTCAAAACTCACTTTTGTGGGAATGGATTTTTATGTGATCAAGTATATATAATCAAATTTTAACTAAGCTTGTCATGCCGTTACATAATTTTCTTATGTTGGTTCTTTTTATCACGACGCTATCGGTTGTAAATTTCTAAAAATATAACCTTTATAGAATTTGAAATTCCCAAGTTAAACCTAGACAAGTAAGAAAAATGAAAAAAATTTTGAAAAAATTTGGGGTGATTAGCGGTTCCAATAGAGTTTTGTGTAAGGCTTGTAATTAGGACTTGCAAGATTCAAGATTTTAGCATCCCCCCCCCCCCACACTTAAATTACACATTGTCCTCAATGTGTCCCAAAAATAAGTTTTTAGGTTGATTGAATGTGTAAAAAGGTGTGAAAAAGCAAAATTTATGTTACTGGGCGTCTGGACACGGCCCCATGGTGTCCGGGCACGGCCCCGTGTTCAGATCGCTAGTAACATAATATGTAAAAAGAAACAGAAGCCTGGACACGGGGGCGTGTTGGGTGAACACGGCCCGTGTCCAGTTACCTGAACTGGGCATTTTCTGCAGATTGTGCAGCACGGGGCCGTGTTGGGCGGGCACGGGCCCGTGCTGAACTTGCTGTAATGAAGAAAATTTTGTCGGATGGCCCTGTTTTCGTGCATGGGGAGCTGGTTCAAGTTTCCCTTGTTCTCCTTCACCATCCGAGTGTGTTTTATCCATTTCAACATCATCCAAACACCAAATTAACTAAAACCATCATTCATTAAGTCATAGAGAGAATTACATAATAATCCTAAAAAGTTAAAACTCTAGATAAATAGGTCAAAGAAGCACAAGAAATCTAAATCAAGAAGTTCTAGCCTAAAATTATTCTATTAGCAAAATTTCCAAAGAGATAATTCTCTTGGTTGGATGCGGCTTTGAAGAACTTCCTTTTCCGGGCTTGGGTTCCTCACTCGTCGGCGAGCCATTCCTCTATCTCCCGTGGGAGAAGAAAGACGGGCTCATTGGCATTGGTTTGAGGAGGTGCAACCTCCACCGGTACTTCTTGTAGATCTTCAAGAGGAGGCTCCACTGGAAAGTCATCCCACCAAGTAGGATTGTTGATTCCAAGTGCTAGGTTCCAATCCTCTTGAGGAAGGATTGGTTCCATGGGAGGTGTTACAAGAATGTTTAACCTCTGGTGCAAGAGATTAATTTCTTGAAAACTGTTTTCCAACCCCACCGTAAGATAGTTTATACGGTCTATTAGGACCTCCTCTACCGAAGTCATCTCGTCAAGAGCTTCACGTAATGCCATTACGTAGCGTACGAGAGTTGCTTCAATTGATGACCTTCTTCCCTTCGACTGTTTCTGGAGTGTGCAGAAGAGGTTCCACTGTTTTGACTAGACATTCTACGAAAACACACCAAAAATAATTCATTTTAATGGAACAGTATCCCCGGACACGGCCCCGTGCTCAATGAGCACGACCCCGTGTTCACCTTCCTGCAGATTTTTGGAACAAGGAATCTTGGAGTTTCAAATTATTTTACCAACTTATGAAGCATTTTTGAGCAGGAATAACTTAAAACAATGTTGTACAACTTATTTTTAACAAGATTCCTTGAACAAAAACTCAACAAACATCATAACAAAGCTTGGAATCATGGTGATCTCAAGCTTCAATGGAGGTGTTGAAGCAAGAAAGATGAAGAAGAAGAAGGCAATGGATAAAAGAGGAAAGGACAAGATGGTTGTTAGAACCTTCTTTTAGAAAATACCTAGGATGGTAGGTGAGAAGATCCTTTCAAATCTCTGTCCCTGGATGGTCCAAATGTGCAGGATTCTTGGCTGCATTTATAGAAAACGACAGCATGCTGGACACGGCCCCGTGTCGGCTGGACACGGCCCCGTATGCAGGCAAGATCCTGACACATTTTGTCCGCATTCTGACAAAAAGTCAGAAAGGAATCTTTTGGTGGACACGGGGACGTGTTGACCTAGGCACGGCCCCATGTCAAAAGGCTGTTTTATGAAGTTTGTCTATTTTTAAGGAACTTATCCGGATCGGGCGGTTCCTTACTAGATGGAACAACCCCAAAGTGCCTAAGATACCTTAATTGCTCAAGATTAAGACGAGAACGCAAGAGGTTGTCGGTGAGGGTGATTCCTATGCTAAATATAGGTGGACAAGTCCAACCCTTTCCCGGGCTCTCGTTAAAGAAGGTGTATGCCGAATCGCTCAGGTCTATGTATGCATCGATCGAAGTCGATGGGGAGTCCTTCACGGCACAATCGACACAGGGACGACTATCGCTCAAGTCCTCACTAGAGTTAGAGGTAACATCGGGAACAACGAAGTTGTTTTTATTTGAATGCAATCCCAACAATTCTTCTTGGTTATCGTCTTGAGATAAATTATTGAAATCCATCCTAAGTTCTTT
The DNA here is from genome assembly GCA_030545235.1 of Helianthus tuberosus. Taxonomy (NCBI): domain Eukaryota; kingdom Viridiplantae; phylum Streptophyta; class Magnoliopsida; order Asterales; family Asteraceae; genus Helianthus; species Helianthus tuberosus. The sequence goes on along the minus strand of CM060354.1, from coordinate 62,137,344 downwards.
TAACCAAGGAAGAATTAGATCTTCCAAATGAAATAGTTCATCAAGAAGCATTTCTCCTAGAAGATCCGGTTGAGAGCATTCGAGGGAGAGATAGGGATTATTTTTACTTTCGCCCCTCTTAAGGCTACGGGAAAACGATGGGTCTATATAGTGGGGCTTATAATTTAGAAAATAACATTCTAATTCTTTATGGGAACCACCACATATTTGACACCACGTACCATAAGAGTGCCAAAAGAAAAAAATATCAGTATCACTCATGTTTGTGTCAGAAATTACCAACCGTCGGGATCTTACGGTTCTGTTTTCAGTAACTGAAACTTGGGCACGGGGCGTGTTGAGTGGGCACGGCCCGTGTTCAGCTTACTGTCTAACTTAAAACAGGATTGCCAGTTCCAAGGATTGGGCACGTGGCGTGTTCAGCGGGCATGGCCCGTGCTGAGTTCTGCAGAAGCTGAAAAATTAAGAAAATCCTAAAAAAAACAGAAAAATTAGAAAAAACGATTAGGCCGCTGATTCCTAACTTTCTTAAAATCCTTTTGTCCCCGGCAACGGCGCCAAAAACTTGATGTGCGTGCGGTGTGATATGAATTTAAGTATATTTTAAGCCCTTTTTACACGTTAGTCAAGTTTTAAATTTATAAAACACGATATTTTACTAACACCAAACACACATATGGGCAAGTGCACCCATCGTGAGCGTAGTATAGTGTTGGCAAGATACCGAGGTCGTCCAAGGACACAAGAGCATTTAGTACCTGTTTATCCTCAACGTCTAATCAAATCAAAAGTTAGAAAAATGTTTTTAAACTAGAAAAATAAAAACTAACTAAAATGCTGAAAAATAAAATAAAAATAAAACAGATAGACAACATGAATCACTTGGCTCCGACTCGTGTATAGTGTAACCTTTGATTATTTCCGCACTTTTGCACTTTTTAAGAGATTATCTTAGTTATTGTAGTAGGCCCCTCTTTTGAAGGTGACGTTACCCTCAACCCAGTAGTTTGAGTCAGCAAGGATACAATCCTAAAGGGTCGGATTATTGAAAGATAATTAATTAAGTTATTAATGTATATTATGGTAGGCCCCTCTTTTGAAGGTGACGTTACCCTCGGCTAAGTAGTCTGAGTCAGCAGGGATACAGTCCTAAGTAGCCGGGTTAAAGTATTAATAGTAGCTTACATATGAGGGGATCAAAGAGTTTGGACCCCCGCCATCCAATACCGGTGGGTATTGAAGGAGGTCCTACTAAATTTGACCCAGGTCCTTGCAGGATCTATACACTGAACAAGGCAAGACTCTTACCAAACCGTTCCCTTAACCCCCGACCAGGTAGCCAACATACCTCCATACAGACCGTGGAGATATGAATGGTGAAAATCTTTTATTTTATATAGACAGTAAAATAATGCCAAGACACCACGGACAAATGATAAGGAAGAATCACCTTCAACATAAGAAACTAGTTATTAAAGTCATTAATACATAACCAAGTAAAAAGTGCGAAAAGATTAAAAATAAAAAGTATTACACTAGACACTTGTTTTCACCAAGTGATGTAAGAGACTTAGGCAAACATGGCCTTTGATTGTCAAGAACTCTTACGATCAATCTTGGATCCCGAGAAGACTCACACACTCTATGATGGACAATGGATGATGGTGTTGTGATGGTGGTGGGTGAAGTGTGAGAGAGGTGGTGTGCCAAGGGATGGTTTGCAAATGAGCCAAGCACCCCTATTTATAGCCTGAACAGTAGCTCAGGCACGGCCCCGTGTCCATCCTCTTCTCTTCCTTCATTAATTGCAGTTTGTCTGCATTAGTTGACCACGCCCCCGTGTTCGCTGGGCACGCCCCCGTGTGCAGAAGGATATCTGTACTATCAAGATTTCCCCAGATTCTGCGAATCTTAGAGTTGACCACGGCCCCGTGTCCGCTGGGCACGCCCCCGTGGTGGGTGATAGAAGCTTCTATAGCTTTGTCTTTTATGCTGGCACTTGGGCACGCCCCCGTGTTCACTGAGCACGGGGCGTGTTCAGTCTTCTGTCTTCTTGATTTTGCTTGGGGAGATGCTGTCGGGGGGTCGGACATGCCACGTTTGTTCCTTTTCTTGTATTTATGTTAGATTTAGCTGCCTTTTTGCTTCTTTTTTTAATTTGAGCTAATTTAATCCTGAAAATACAAAGGAAGACAAAACACACTTTTTCCAACATTAGTACTAAAAAGGGTTAGTTTTATGCCACAATTGGTGTAATTTATATGTTTGCATTTTGTGCACATCAGTGGCGTCATCTTTGCCTGTAAACTCTAAGGGTTTACAAGCCATGAATTGCTTGAATTGGAAGGTTGATTTGGGTTTGTCTGCCTTTGAGTCGACAGAGCCATGCGGTGAGTTGGTGTTTGGCTGAATCTTGCTAACAATGTCAGGTATGACCTTAGCCATTTGCTTGGCCATGAATTTCATACAATCCTTTTGCGACATGGAGTTGGAGCTAGAACCCTTCTTTGATTGGAGCTTCTTGGACCACTGGACGACATCTAAGAATCGAAAGAGAAGGAAAGGATGAGACTTGATCATAAATTCAAAATAAGTTTGCAAGTTTAAGCATGTAAGCATGATGTATCACGTATGGATTCACACAATTATCATGAATTTAACAAGTATTCAACAAGTATAAACGCGTATGAATGCGTAAAAAGGGTATAAATTTAGTTTGTTCACGAGAATTATTATTGTTTTTTATTGCGCGAGACGTGCGAATTGTGTAACGGTTTTGAAACGAACAAGGTAACAAGTATAAAATCACATATAAATTGAATCACATAAAAGAGAGGCTCATAAAACATAGGATTGTTTCGGGTAGAGAAACGTCGACTATTCCAAAGTGAATCAAAAGTTCTTTCAAATTAGAGAAACGTGCTTTGGCCTATAGGTAAGATACTCTCGTCGAGAAGCAATTAACGGTATCTTACCCTTCCAGTTACTAAACGTCTCTAATCGATTGAAACAATCGAAACTTTGGCGAGAACGAAAATCGAGGAATGGGACTCAATCAACAAGGTGCGGGTTTCACCCCTAACTTGACGATTTCGTACCCTAATGTGGTTGGTACTCGTCGGGTCAAAATATAATTTCGATACTTTGACGAGGGTCCACTAGAGTTTGAATTGGAAATTTACCATTTAGATGTGGATTTCACTCCTAGCTAAATGGCAAAATTTCGTGCAAAAATAAGAATAAGCGGAATGAGAGTCGTTCACCAAATTGTGGGTTTCACGCCTATTTTGGTAAACTCGTCTCTTTTGTATAAAGAGTGTCTTCAAGTCTTCAAGTGTATTGTGTAAAATGTCTTAGGAAAGACAATATGTATATATTAAGACCAAAAGAAGAGAAAGAGGCAAAGTAGGAAGAATAACATTTTAAGCATGTAACAAGAATTGTCAAAAATATGGTTCCTACTATAAACTAGGTCGAACATGGCAATTCTACCTAATTCCCTATAGTTATGGCTCTGATACCAATCTGTCACACCCCAACCAATGGCGGAATCATCGGAGTGGGACTAGTTCGAGATTGCAAGAGACTTCATAACACTATTTGTGACAATATTTAATTCAACCGATTTCATTTCATAATCAAATTGTCAAAACATTACAAGGAAATTCAAATAACAAAATTGTTCAAATCATAACTTGACAAAATTGATACAACACTTTAAACCTAACGTCTAAGTGAGTATCTAGGCATCTTTGCTAATCCATTTCATAGCATCATCAATCATCAACCTGTAACATGTTTAAAATACAATTCAATGCAAAAGCAAAGGCGAGTATACAAGTTTAAGAATAAGTATAAGTATAAGTTTAAAAGTTTAAAAACGAATCCACATGGCAACTTAGTTTATACAAGAGCATCATACAAGGCATGCAATATTTCTAGTCAACCCTCTGTTTACGCAAAATGATATAATTCAACATGACCTCTCGTTCACGGGTGGTGCGTTACTCCTATAGTACTATACATGTTAAATGGAGGCTCATACAAGCTAATGACTAAAGTATCACATAAGTATCACCCAAGTATAAGCATCAAAGTATAACAACATAGCATTCATGTATAAGGATTGTTTTCATGCAAGCATAAAGAATAAGTTTAAGTGTGATTTAATAAGTTAACATGTTACACCCCAAAAGTAGTAAACATAAAAAGGGGGTTTACGAGTATACTCACGGTTTTGCAAGTCTTCACTTGTGAATCCGCGAGTTAGTTGTTGTTGGAGATAGGAACACCAAGTCCTTCTACACAAAGAAACGAAGTGTATGAGTTTGGGGAATTCAGAAGATTAAAGATTCAGAGTTTGAAGCATAAGAACATAAGAACATAAGTATACGAAATTAATCATCTATTAACACTAAATACTTGTTTTGACACTATGAAACCTCAAGGGTTAATGTTTTCATGAGTAATATACTCATTAGAATCATACAAGTCTTATGTCTTTAGATGATGTTATTCCAACACTTTGACGAATGAACACAAGTTCACCATCAAGGTTCGAATATTGAATATTACATACATATAAGTATTATTTAGGTTATATATCATTATGTCCAATATTTCAAGCATGAGGTAGAAGATTACATCTTCATTTAGGTACCTCTAAGTATCATGGAAATCATGTAGGATGCAGGAAGAACAAGCTTCCATTTAGGTATCTCTTATGGTTCACCACTACACTTGATGTAAAAACATACAAGGAGGGTCATGAACTATGAATAATACAAGAATACAAATAACTATTCTATATGAAATCATCAAGTAATGTGGGGATTTTATGTTGGACAACCCAAGTTAGTCCATAATCACACCAACATTAAGCTTTGAGCTTAAACATTACTTGTGGGTCAAAAACCCTAACCAAACAGAATGTATATGAGGTTTAACCTCTGATGTTGAATGTCTCAGCCCCGTTTTTAAACCCAACTAACCATACAAGTGGTTATGCGCATAAGGACGTGGGTTTAAGTTGAGTTAGACTCAAGTTAAACAAGTATTAGCTAAGATTAATGAAATCAGATTCAAACAGTGGACTTTGGAGCCTATTTTCCGGAGTTCCAGGGACTTATTCACTGTGGAATACCCATGGAATCGAAGCTAAGGTCGATCCAAGTGCATATGAAAAAGAATGAGCTAAAATGGACAAGAAATGAGTGAGTTATGCTCACTTTAGTGAAGAAGGATGCTTCTGTCTGAACTTGAACTTGCAGCTACGATTTTGAGTGTTTGAGAGAGTTGTGCGGATGTTTGTAAAGTGAAAATGTCTTGGGGAGGCTTGGGTTTATATAGGGAAGGATTAGGGTGACTGTTGGTTGTGTAATTACTGCCAAAAACCCGTTTAAACTCAAAATAAACCCAAATCCCGCTCAAAATCGCGAGCTGAATGGAGGGGTCTGATCTGGGGGTTTGTTCACGAGTAGCAAAGGTTTAGGGGAGGGTCTTCGCGGCTGGAATCAAGGGGGAATGGCTGAAGTTTCATTTATTTGCAATTTGGTCCCTGAAGTTTGTTAATTAGGGTTTTTAGGTGTTTTAGGGGCTGTTTTCACCATAAAAGCATAGTTTAAGGGCAAATCAAGTATGGAGAACATAACCCAAATATAATTAAGCGTATGAATGTCGTATTTAAGTATCGGTTATGATTAAAACACGTTTTATGAATAAGTTTCACATATTTGCAAGTTTAGCACATAGTTTCCAAGAATTACGATTTAGCATCAATTGTTTCACGAAATTGAATGTATGAGCATGTATAAAGTATGTACAACATGAATTTAACAAAATGCAAGTTTTATTTATGATCCAAGTCTCGGATTTTACAATGGTTACAAAGAAAGAACGATTACAAGAACACAAGACTTCCAAAAATAGAAATACAAACAAGACTTTCTATTTATGGAAAGTATGAAGTAGCAGGGCGTTACATACAAGACCAGAATTCATTATAAGAACAACCATAAGACATGGTTCTTCTTCTTTTTGGAATGGGCACTTGAAGTATGGGTCCATTGTTTACGCTGTGTTCAGGTTTAGTAGGTCGTTTACTGCCATTGTTACTTTTATTATCCGCTTCCTTAACCGTTTTGATAATATATGGCATTGCGTCTATAATCCCTTGCGCCACTATGTGTTGGATGGCACTGTTATCCACTTGGTTTCCATTATTATTGTTATTCTGGTTATCATTATTCTGGTTTTCCTGGTTCACTTCGTTGTCCATCTGAATTTTAAATAATTACCACATATTAATATCACAAGACAATATCCAATACGAACAATCACATCATGAGCATATTGATCCAAAATCGTCGTCATTGCGACCTTTACTCTTTTTATATATATGCATCTAATACAAACTAGGACTGAAATATAAAATTACAATACTATTATGCATCTGTAGCTATTGTCTAGATATATATATATATATATATATATATATATTCAAACATACACACATATTATATATATATAATTATTATTATTATTACTACTACTACTGATAGGGGTTCATCCAAAAGTCCATATTACGCTCGTCATATTTCCAGACGAGTCGTTCCCCTATTTGTCTCATTCTCTCACTTTCTTCTAAAATCTCCTCACCAAAGGTTCGGAGTTCTTACACATTCTCTGTGCTCATGGGTGGTGCAGGTGCTGGTATTGGGTCTGGGAACTGGGGCATGGGTTCTTCGTGTGGTATTTCTAGAATTTCCCTAATGTATTGATCATTATCGTAATAGGGATCTAGAGGGTCCAAGTTTGGGTAGGCTGCTAGGTTTGGCATGGGTTCCTCTGGTAATGGGTAGCGTTGTTGGTAATCCCTATGATCTTCAAACCAGGGGTCATAGTCTGGGTCTGAGGGATGGGGTGTTGGTACTCTAGGAATCTCAGCTGGGTCAAAAGCAGGTGCTGGGATTTGGTTTTCTGGGTTGGCTTCAATTTCCATTGGTTGTGTGGGAAACAGTGGTAATGGCTGGGGTGCTATGAGTTGCTCTAGATTAGGGTCTGCAGCTGTAGTTGTTAAGATATGAAAATTTGCTAGACTCCTATTGAGCATATCTTGTGTGTGAGCATCCGTTTCTCTCTTAGTGGCTGCTAAAGCTCGCTGTTGTTGTAACTTTTTCATCATCTTCCTACGTTCATGCGCTCCTCTGCTGAACCATCCTCTCTTCTTGGGAGGGAATGGCTCTTCAGATTGGGCTTTGCACACGAATATCCCATCTTCAGTATCAGCCGAATACCCTGAGAGGGTAGGTTGTGAAGAGGTGCCTTCGTCCCTAGGTGAGCTGGACAACTGACGGTAAGCGTCTGAAGGTCCTTGGTCGCTCATACTGTAAACTAACAAATAGTCAAATAACACACAACAATAATATACAGATATGCACATATTATTTCCTAACATATTGAATAATATTTTGGTTTCAACAGAACACTTCTGTGGCTGAATCAGTGGCTTAGCTCTGATACCACCCTCTGTCGCAACCTCCGTCCCCTATTTACCCGGGAACGGGCGTCCGCGGCCAGTTTCAGTGGTATCAGTGTTTATCAATTTGGCAGCGGAATTTACATCAGGACCGTAGTTAGGAAATATTTTATCAGAGTAAAATACCACACTTTTATAATATTAAACACATGGGAAAATTCCCAAGTTTCCAGTACACATATTTTTATAGGGATAAAACCCTATTTTATTTAAATAAAACATCTCTTTATTTAGGCAACTTTTATAGCCACTTTTCCAAGCCTTCAGTGCTGTCTAGCTGGCTTCTATTTGGCTTTCACATTTTGTTACCTGAAATGCGTTTAAAAACATTTTGTCAGTGGGAAATACTGGTGAGTGAATCTCAGTTTAATCAAGACAAGTAAAACCGTTTACAGCATTGAGGGCGGTCGCGCAATTACATTTGTTTACTTTTCCACTTTAATTACCACCCACGGTACTGTCAACCCGACTTGTGGTCATGTTACTACTCACAGTGTAGTAACAAATTTTTGTATACAAAACCCCAACATATCGACGATAATTGTAGAATACAAATACTCAATCATTGTTAATTATAATTTAAAACAATTGAGGTTTTGTAAAAACAGTTTGCAAAAAGGAGGATTACTCACATTGCTATCTTAAGGTTTTCCTTTGTGATTTCCTGGTGATTATCTATTAATTACACAATGCACACGCGTTATTATAATAACCCAATATTTACATTAGTAATACCCTCCCCGAGACAGAATTCCAACGACTACGTCGGGCAGAACCTCGACAGTCGTTACGGAACCCTAGATCAATCGGGCAGCGTATCTAATATGTAACTGGGGGTTATGATACTTACAACAAGGCAGAACTTCGTTAATTAGGGGGTATATTGCCCGAGATTATAATAGCTATGCAGAATATTGAGAGAGAGATCGAGAAAATGAACGAATTGAAATTGAAAGCTGATGGCCCCTTTAATAGGGCTGGTCAACGGTTTTGTCGCGCCCCGCGAAGATCTCAGCCAAGGGCTTCACGGCCCGCGAGGCTAGCTAGGGTAGGCCCTAGCTTGTCCGACTCAAACCCTAGACCCAACACATTGCTGCCACGTGGCAGTTCAGGGTGTCACCCTGACTTTGAGCTGTCGCGGCCCGCGTAGAACACAGTCAACACTTTCGCGGCCCGCGAGCGAGGACTAGATTTTGTTTTTATTTAATTTTTAATTATATAAAGGTATATAGGATCAAATCTCATATACGGGGTGTATTTTAGGACATATAGGGTATTCCAAATATATTAGGGGTATCAAAAAATAATTTTGGAGGGTTGTTATACCAGTGAAGGAAACTTTCAATATGGAACATTTAGCCAAGTTATATGTAAATGAAATAGTTTCATTACATGGAATTCCTTTATGTATTGTATCTGATAGAGATAGCCGTTTTACTTCTCATTTTTTGAAAAGTTTCCAAAAAGCAATGGGAACCAGGTTGAATTTAAGCACAGCTTATCATCCTCAAACAGACGGACAAAGCGAAAGGACAATACAAACAATGGAAGATATGCTTAGAGCCTGTGTAATTGATTTTGGAGGAAATTGGGATGATCATCTACCATTAATAGAATTTTCCTACAATAACAGCTATCATACAAGCATTAATGTTGCACCTTTTGAAGCACTTTATGGACGAAAGTGCCGAACTCTAGTCTGTTGGGTAGAACTTGGAGAAAAGCAACTATCTGGACCAGAGATAGTGCAAAAACAACGGACAAAATTCTTCAAGTCAAGGAAAGACTAAAAGCAGCACGAGATCATCAAAAGAGTTATGCAGATAACAGACGAAAACCTTTGGAATTTCAAGTAGGAGATAAGGTATTGTTAAAAGTTTCTCCATGGAAAGGAGTAGTTGTGACACTTGTGCTCTGTAAACACTACACGATGTATAACAATATCTTTTATCAAAGAAACAATGTGCTTTTGGTCTCAATGTTTGCTTTTTATGTTTGACAATTTCGCGTTATGATTTTAAGTTCAATTTCAAGCTTTAAATCGCTTTCTGGAAAGTTATTCGCAAACTGATGCGTAAACGTAATCAGTTTAATGCGGCAAACACTCCGGAATAGTGACATAGGCTTAACATACCTTAAATAACTTTTATATAACTTAGAAATAAGTTTTGAAGGCTTTGGTGTGTCAAAAACAAGTTTATTCGATCACATGGACTATTTGCGTCAAACTGCGAAAGTCTTCTGATTCTTATTGTAATGAACATTTTGGAACTTGATCATAAGCTAAACACACCCAAAATATCCTTTACATAGCTTAGAAATAGGCTTTGAGGGGTTCGTTATGCGAAAATATGCTTATTTGATCAATATGGACTAAAAGCGTCAAAAAGTGCATAAGTTTGCCTTTTCGCGCATATCTTACGCTCCGAACATATCCGGACATCCAAAAATTTTTGTAATCATTAAAATATTTTATTTTAATGTTTGGAATGCTAAAATTCCATTCGTCGTGCAATTTGGATCGTTTTTCGCGTCCGTTCGTATTTCGTCGTAATTAACCGAATAACGAGGTCGTACGACCAAACAAACCGACATCCGAGATATTTTCAAGCATATTTCATATCCTCTATACTTTAACTTCATTATAGAGCATTGAAAATTGGTTAATGGGGCTTAAACGCGTTGAAAATGCATTAAAATGTGTGTAGGGGCCTGTTCTGCCAATTCTAAAACTTCAGCCTATGCCGTGGCGTCCGGCGACAGCAAAAGGCCTTTGCTGTGGCACGACGCGATGCCTATAGCTGGACAGAAATCTTGTTTTAGCAACAGGAGGCCTGTTTTCTGCAACCGACTCGAAGTTCAGGGTCCTTTTGTAACTTTTGCAATACATGGAGCTGGTTTTCAAGTTCCCATGATACCAGAAACCATGTTCCACACATGTAGGGTCAAGATTTCACCTTCTAAACACTTGGAATGATCTCCTTGATCCATACTTCCTATAAATACCCACTTGATTCATTTGCATTCTTCACACATTTGCTCTGAATATTGCTCTAAGTTGAAGCTCTCCCTTGTGAAGCTTCATACCTGAGTATATTGAGTTCAAATCTTCAAGGCTTGGACCTTTTGTAAGTCTCCTTCATGCTTGTTCTTGTATTTCAAGCATGAAAGTCAAACAGTGTTTGACTTTCTGCTTTGACCAATCAATGGTCAACACAAAGTTTGTTTGAACTTTGTAACGTGAGCGTAATCACGATGGTTATAGTCTCTTGTGACTATACCTACTGATTACCATGTTAATTAGGCATAGTGACGAGTCAAAGTTTCGGTCAAAATATGTATTTATACGTATTTTGCAATGAAGCTATTTTTCGGGTATCATAACCCTTTGTTTTGATATCAATCTTGTTTTCTAACTTAGTTAAACTTGTTTTAACATGTTTAACTCGTCACTTTTAGTTTAGTGCTTATATAGGGTCGTAAGATAAGCGGTCTAAACAACCGCTTAGACTTTCGAACCCGACCCGTTTGGTCGATCGTTAGGATCCGACCAAACATATTTTGTGACCATAGTTGTATAGGGAATAACCTTCTGAGGTTATACCTTATGGTCACATCATTTAGTTAGTTGTATGATAAGTAGTTTATATGCCTTAGGAAAATGACCAAAATGCCCTTTATGCGCATAATTTCATTTTAAGCATATGTAACCAATATTTTGACATCTAAACTGATTATATAGCATAATTAGATATGTTAAGGCATATAATACTTGTCATAGGACTAGTTAGGCGGTCCGAACGCGCTTTTGCGCGAACGACGCGTTAAAGTAGCGTAAGCTACCTTAATGGGTCATAACGGGTCATAAGCACTTAGGTTAGGTTTCGTTTTAGAATGTAGGCTTTGTTAAACCATATTATATGAGTTCCAACACTCATTTGGTTTACAATACCTCATTCTATCTGTTTCTTTGATTAGTGTCCCGATACACTAACATAGTATCCGTTACACTAGGAACCACTTCGACACTTTAACTTTTGATCCTTTGAGCTTTGTTATATCATTTGAACAAGACCTACACGCAATCCCAGGCGAGTACATAGTTCCCCTCTTTTACCGTTTTCAAATGTTTTGGGGTGATTCATATGTGTAACCGGTTTGTTTTCCAAATGTATGGCATATATGTGTTTGCTAAGTGCTTTTATGTGTATTATTCCGATTATGCAAATACGATGTTTATCCAAATCCTTAAAAGATCTATCTATCTTCATAGTTAGATTCTCATAGGATATTTGAAGTACAGCCTTAGATCTTCCTATCTTCATAGTGAGATTTTAAGAAGTACTTTACGAAACGATGGTTATGGTTATTGTGTAGACTGTCGGTGATTTAGATAACGTAACTAGAGTAATACAATAAGCACATGGTGGATACGCCGCTGGTACTTCCTATATATAAGTGTGCTTATTGTATTACCCTTCGTGGCGTTATCCCGAATCACCATTAGGACTTAGGATTTTTGTTATTATTCACCAAAGCATAGTTTGATATGCTACTGTTCTACCAAAGCATAGTTTGATATGCTATTGTTTACCAAAGCATAGTTGATATGCTACCGACCTAGCAATTTACAATCTAAAGTATAATTTGATATACTACCGATGTTTATTTCATTTTTAAACCAAAGTATACATGTGATATACTACCAAATCTATTATTTCAGAAACCAAAGTATATTTTGATATACTATCTATTTAACTATTTCATAACTAAAGTATATTTAAATATACTACTTATCCGATTAATTTCAAAACAGTTTTTAATAACCTTTGATTGGATTTCTAAGAACACATTTAACGAGTTTTTACGAAGATTTCAACGAGATTACAATGTACAATTTCAAATGACATAAAAACTACTTAGTAATAATCATATTGCCATATACAAAACTATTTGCCACGTGTTTTCATAATCAAGATTATGTATTGCAATACTAAACTTTTGCCATCTTCTGGCTTTAAAATTTATTTCAAATCAATAACTCTTGTAGTTGCCAAAGTATTGCAATGCCAGATGTTTTGCCATTAATTTGGCTAACAAAACCTATGTATTCGCCAGCATTTTTATGTTAACTTTATTTTCACTTATGTTTCAGGTTATCAATTATTCAAGCATGCAACGCATAGGACTGCATTCAGGGCCTTAGACTTCTTAATCAAAAGACAATTACATGTATTCTCTGTTTGTAAAATGATGTTAATAATATTGAAACAATTTAGTACCAGTAGTTGTGAGCAATTTGTAACATGACTCCCTGATATTTCCGCCGCGCGTTGTTGTATTACGCGATTGGGGTGTTACAGTAGTCAGATTCGTTAAAAGAGGAAAGCTAAGCCCAAGGTATGTTGGACCTTTTAAGATTATTTGAAGGATAGGACCCGTAGCTTATCAGCTACAACTGCAAGAGGAAATGACAGGAATACATGATGTGTTTCATGTATGTGATCTCAAGAAATGCTTAGCAAACGAATCATTAGTGATACCTCTGAAGGACATAGAGGTAAATGAGAAACTTAAGTTTGTAGAGAAACCCACTCAGATTGAAGATAGAAAGATCAAGAATCTCAAACACAAAAGACTAGTTCTGGTCAAAGTAAAATGGGATTCCAAGAGAGGACCAGAATACACTTGGGAGCTCGAGTCAGAAATGTAAAGGAAATATGCACACCTGTTCCAGTAGACCTCGAGGACGAGATATAAAACAAGGTGGGGAGGATATAACAATCCTCCTAAAACCCCTTAACATAACCCTAAACGTTCCTAATATACCCGTATACGAGAAACGGACCCTAATAACCTTAATATTTATAAAAATCCAATAAAAACAAATATACTAAGTCCTCGCGGGCCGCGACCTGGTCTTCCAAAACTGTCACGGGGCGCGACAACATGACACCAAGCGAACTCCTAAGCCGCCACGTGTCCTTGAACGTGTTAAAGCTAGGCCAATGAATGACCAAGGCTAGAACCTAGCCAACATACCTCGCGGGCTGCGAAGGCCGGCCCCTTGCGGGGCGAGAGCCGCCATCCTCCAGTCCTATAAAAGGGGCCCCAGGCGTCATTTGATCGTCGTTTAATTCTTTTTTTTCTCTCTCAAAGTTATAGTAATATTGCTCGGGATATAATACCCCTATAAAGCGAAGCTCTGCCTCGTTGTAAGTATTATAAGCCCTGATCACATATCTATTACCCTACCCGATCGATCTAGGGCTCCGTAACGCATGTCAAGGCCCTGCCTGACTCAATCGTTGGAGTTCTGTCTCGTGTTACACTCGATTGATCTAGGGATCCGTAATGCATGTCAAGGCTCTGCCTGACTCAGTCATTGGAGTTCTGTCTCAAGTTGTACGGTTAATGTGATTTGGGTTATCTTACTAACACATGTGCATTGTTTAAATTTTAATATATAATAACCCAGAGATTCATCAGGAAGCTTTAGTTTTACCTAAGTAAACAATGTGAGTACATCTTACTTTTTGTCACCTTTTTACCAAAACCTCAAATGTTTTCAGTTATACTTAATAGTGATTGAGTCTATGTATTCTACAATTACTGTCGGTATGTTGGGGTTTTATATACATTATTGTAACCCGTTACTATTGGAAAAAGAGTTAGCCAATGAGTAACATGACCCACAAGTCAGGTGTTAACAGTACTGAATGAGTAACTGTATAGATATAAACATTGTAATCGCTCTCAATAATGTAAAGTTATAAAATTGTTTTGATTAAACTGGGATGCACTCGACAGTATTTCTTGCTGATAAAACCTTTTTAAAACGCGTTTCAGGTAACTTAATGTGAAGCTAATAGAAGCCAGCTGAAGAGAACTGAAGGCTTGGAAAAGTGGCTATAAAAGTTACCTAAATAAAAAAAGGAGTTTTATTTTCAATAAACTAGGGTTTATCCCTATAAATGTATTGTAATGGAAACTTGGGTTTTATCCCATTTAATTAATATAAAAAGTTTGGTGTTTTAACTCTGATAAAATAATTCCTAACTACGGTCCTGATATCTCATTTCCGCTGCCAAATTAATAAACACGATACCACCCGCTCTGCGTAATGGTCCGCCCCGGGGGCAGGGGTCGGGGGTTGCGACATGAGCAGCTCACAAACTTATTCATTCATAGCCTTTGTTTTTTCAGTCCCTAGGCTGTGCTTCCTCTGGACTTTAGGCTCAAGAGATGGATAAGTGTTTAAACAATGCTCGGTGATGTCGCGCGGTGTCACACTCCTTTCTTAGGCGGAAGCACGAGGTGTGATCATGAAAGGTTCTCATTGCATACAAAAGGTAAACATACTACATGCTCGTAAAAATAACTTCAAATGCTGAACATTACATAACTGAAATCGAAGTTTAAGTGTTTACATCACGAGACAACATATTGTCTGAAAGTTTACAACTTTATTTAAGGATAAACATAAACGACATCCAGGAGCATGAGTAAGACCGCACGCACATCCACTTTAGTTACCTGAAATACATGTGAGTTTTTGGAAAAACGTCAACATAATGTTGGTGTGAATTCATGCAGTTCTTGTATTGAACGCTTGTATACTTTGTATGAAAACATGGTATGTATCTTGTATTCTTGTATAAATCAAGTATTCTTGTATAAATCACGTATTTCTGTATGTATCAAGGTTGTTAATGGGTTGCAAGGCCTTTAACATGTGACACGACATAGGAAGCAACCAAACCATAGGCATTTTTCTAGTTGTCGATTCACGACGGAGACACAAAAGCACTACTCGGTACTAGTTTTCACCAAGAGTGTGGCTGCCCGAAAACCCATTAGATCAAACCTTTTGTTCTGCGGTCTTAGTATGTACACGATTAATGGTGCTTATGGTACCCTATTCGTGACACGATTTCTCGTATCATTTCTCGTATCATTCCTTAAAACGCATCATACTTGGTACTAGTTTTCACCAAGAGTGCTTCTTGTTTTTATATTATACCATTTATAAACATTGTAACATTTGTAACATGTATTTCACCCCCGAAGTTATAAAACTGAAAACAGTTAAAAGAAAAGGGGGAGCATCACAACTTTGTGTTCCTTGCGTCGTAAACTTCACCGGATTTTACTTATCTAGCGTCGTGACCTAAACGTGTTTTATTAACGTTAGTCACTAGACTTGTATCGCACAAGTACAAGTCACTATCTTTTGTATATGTATTCTTGTGTTAAAAATAATTTATATTTTTAACTATGTGCCTTACTTATATTATTTTCTCAAAAATAAATATAAGTTTCTTGTATTTTTCACCCGAATTATGTATTTTGTCTAAGTATGTTGTATGTGTATTTTGTATTTTCACTCCTTAGGAGTATTTAGTGTATTTTCAAGTCCTAATACACTATCACATATAATACGTATTATATACACTTAGCACAACATTTGATGATCAATAAATATATATATCTTTCTCAAAAATATACATACTTAGTATCAATTTTTATCTTGAAGAAATCATCATTTCTTAACTTAAGGTTTACACAAAAATTAGGGAAACCATGGTAAATATTTTTAAGTACATTTTTAGGGAATAAGTTTCACCAAAACTTATATTTTCTAAGTGTCAAAATTTTTAGAAATTTTGACAGAGTTTTCCCTAAAAATGGAGGTTTCCCATGTTTTCGAAACATGTGTTTATTTTTTTTAAGATCATCACAACAATCAATAATCAAACTACACTTCCCAAGTGCAAAAAATTATACAATGTATATAACAACATGAACATGAACTTTCACAAAAACTCGTAGTAACTTGGTAACATGTTTAGTAGACTTAATTACCCCATAAAGTGTGTTTATTTCTTAATAAACTTCCTTCTTGAAAACTTTAGATGTTTACAACTTGTAAACATATTCTATAAAAATTATTCTTTTGAACTCTTCTTGTAAATAAAGTGTTCTTACACTTGTTTTGTCACCAAAAACAATGTATATTTATGTAAGAATCAAGTTCTACTAAAATCATATTTTGAACTTGGTTTTCTTGGAAAATTATTCATAAATCTTAGATTCACAAAATTACTAGCTCACTTTATTTACTATTTTTCAAGAAATAATTTTATTTTCAAGTTCATGTTCATAAGTGAGGATGATCTTCTTGGGTTAACATATAATCATCCTCTAACTTGCTAAATCATGTGTTTAATCACAATCTAGCAAGCTCCTTATGATGATCAACATCATAATTTCAAATAAATAACAATCAAGCGTCATGCATGTACTTAACAACATTATTTTAGCAAGATTTCATCATCTTTATGTTTCATGTTCAAGATTCTTGTTTAAGTCTTTTGGTGTTCTTGTTATTCATAACAATGTACATCTTTTTAACCAACAAAATAAGAAATAAAAACTAGTAGTAAGAAGCTTACAACTAGCTCAAAGGCTAGGGAAGATCACTAGAAAAAGATGATGAAAAATGGTGGATGAAAGCTAAGAATGAAGGTTCTTCAAGTTCTTCAAGCTTCAAGCTCCATGTAACACCTTCTAGTACTTGGAATGATCTTGAAAATGGGTGTATGGTGGTTGCAAGGTGGTGGTGGTGGCGGCACAAACAAGAGCCGAGAGGGAGGGAGAGAGAGAGTTTGAGGGAGATGGAGTGGTGAAGTGTGAGGTGAGTGGTCATACTTATAGTGCATATCTTCTAGTGAATCTCAAAAGATCATAGAATATCTTATGAAATCATAATAAATCCAAGTAATATCAAAATAGATCTAATGGGATATTGTAGGATTTGGCAAATATTTGGTGGGGGTCACCCCCTTTGTAAGCGTAGACAAGGAGGGGGGGGGGGGGAAGTGTAATTTCCAACTCTAATTTATAAATAAGTTAGCTTTCATGTGTAATTTTTAGGGACTTGATATGTTATCATGTTATAAGGGGTGTTATGGTGTTCGGGACCATAACTAGTTCAGAAACATTGTAACAATGCTTCTAGTAATATTTTTATGTTCCGGGTAATGTCCGGTTGTTCGGTTAAATACCGGTTCGTTAAAGTGCTAGATTGCACCGTTTAGTGTCCTTTATGTATCCTTTTGTAACCCTTTTAATTCCCAACACTTAGGAGGGTATTCTGGATAATAAAACATGAATTCTGCATAATATTTATGTATTAAAAAGCTGATTATAGCTGAATCCTGTAAAATTCTGCACTTAAAGTGCGTTTCGGGTGCTTTTTAGTGCGTATTTTAGCTTCCGGAAAGTCTATATGTTAACCCTTGTATATACTCTTGGGTTTTAATGTATTCTTGACGTTGGACCTACACCTAGGCCCTAATTTTATTGTCTGACTGCTTTCTGCAGAATTGTTGACACAATGTGTCTTACCGGTGAGTTTACTAGTATTTCTGACGCAACGCTGTTCATTAATGCATAAAGTAATTCTTGTAGTATAAAACGTGCATGAATTCACAAGTATAGCATGTAATCAGTCAATTTGACATTTAAGCACATAATTGCAGTCATCAAGTATTAATTAAGTTGTACGGAAATTACCGGTTTTGTGCCAGTTGTCACAGTCTCCCCCCGTTAAAAGAATTTCATCCCGAAATTCAGTCTGATCTATCTCTCGTAGGAGTTTTCTTGAACAGGTGTGGATACTTTTCTTTAAACTGGTCTTCACGTTCCCACGTGTACTCGGGTCCGTGCTTAGAGTTCCAACGTACTTTGACAAGCTTGACACTACTCCTTCGAGTCTTGTTGACTTTCTAGTCTGTAACCTCAATGGGTTGTTCTGTAAATCAGAGGGTGTCGTCAATATGCACTTCATCCGCAGGGATGATCACTGTTTCTTGGGTTGGACTCTTCTTGAGGTTGGATACATGAAACGTATCATGTACTCCATTAAGTTCTTCCGGTAATTCCAACTTGTATGCCACGGTACCAACTCTTTCCAAAATCTTGAATGGTCCGATGTATCGTGGAAT
This sequence comes from Helianthus tuberosus, assembly GCA_030545235.1. Lineage (NCBI taxonomy): Eukaryota > Viridiplantae > Streptophyta > Magnoliopsida > Asterales > Asteraceae > Helianthus > Helianthus tuberosus. Next base: position 62,118,798 of record CM060354.1, on the reverse strand, counting down.
CAGCTTCCCACGTTTTCCGAATCTTACTACGCCCTTCCAAGGTGAGACCTTTAACAACACTTTGTCTCCTACCTCGAATTCTAATGGTTTTCATCTTCGATCAGCGTAGCTCTTTTGTCGATCTCGGGCCGCCTTAATGCGCTCTCGGATCTGCATAATCTTGTCGGTTGTCTCTTGTACAAGTTCAGGACCAACCATTTGTTTGTCTCCAACGCTTGCCCAACATAATGGCGAGCGGCACTTGCGGCCATACAGAGCTTCGAACGGTGCGGCTTTTATACTTGTATGATAACTGTTATTGTAGGAAAACTCAACTAAAGGTAGATGAGTATCCCAGCTGCCGCCTAGGTCCATAACACATGCGCGAAGCATATCTTCCAGTGTTTGTATGGTCCGTTCACTCTGACCGTCTATTTGCGGATGGAAGGCCGTGCTCAAATCTAGCTGAGATCCAAAGGCTTCCTGAAAGGATTGCCAGATTCTTGAGACAAAGCGTCCATCTCTGTCTGAAATGATTGAGATAGGCACTCCATGACGTGCCATGATTTCTTTTAAGTATATCTCAGCAAGCTTTCCAGTGCTATCCTTTTCTCGGATCGGTAGGAAATGCGCAGATTTCGTCAATCGATCAACTATCACCCATATCATATCGTTCCCTCTAGGGGTCTTGGGTAATTTTGTTATGAAGTCCATCGAGATTTGTTCCCACTTCCACATGGGTATCTCTGGTTGTTACAGTAGCCCAGACGGTTTCTGATATTCAGCCTTAACCTTAGCACAGGTTAGGCACTTTCCAACATAAACAGCAACATCACTTTTAAGTCTCGGCCACCAATAATATTCCTTTAAATCTTGATACATTTTGTCCGATCCTGTATGGATCGAGTATCTCGACTTGTGTGCTTCATAGAGGATGACTTCTCGAATACCGCCATAGAGCGGAACCCAAATACGCTCCTTAAAGTACAAGGTTCCCTCTTTGTTTGGCACCAAATTCTTCATCATACCTCGAAGGTATTCAGCTCTTCGATTCTCCATCTTAAGGGCTTCTTGTTGCGCGTCACGAATGCGTGCAGTGAGGTTCGTTTGAATAGTCATCTCTAATGCTCGAACCCTTAGGGTCTTAACCCTTTCTTTACGACTTAACGCGTCTGCTACAACGTTTGCCTTTCCTGGATGGTACTTAATCTCACAGTCATAATCGTTCAGCAGCTCGATCCAACGTCGTTGACGCATATTTAATTCCTTCTGATCAAATATGTGTTGTAGGCTTTTGTGATCTGTGAAGATTGTACATCGAGTACCATATAAATAGTGTCGCCAGATCTTCAAGGTGAATACCACTGCGCCTAGCTCTAGGTCGTGAGTGGTATAATTTCTTTCGTGCACCTTCAACTGTCTTGAAGCGTAAGCGATGACTTTCTGGTGTTGCATAAGCACGCAACCCAACCCTTGACGCGAAGCGTCGCAGTATACCACGAAGTCTTCAGTGCCTTCGGGTAAGGATAGTATCGGTGCATCGCATAGCTTATTCTTGAGCAGTTGGAAGGCTTCTTCCTGCTTATCACCCCAGTCATACTTCTTGTCTTTCTGCGTAAGGGCAGTTTGCGGTTGAGCTATCTTTGAGAAATTCTCGATGAATCGTCGGTAATAGCCCGCTAAGCCCAAAAATTATCGAACTTCAGTTGGGGTTTTGGGGGCTTCCCAATTCTTTATTGCTTCAATCTTGGATGGGTCTACATGAATGCCCTTCTCGTTCACAACGTGACTCAGAAACTGTACTTCGTGAATCCAAAATTCGCACTTTGAGAACTTTGCATAAAGTTTCTCTTTCTTTAGTAGTTCCAGAATGGTTCTGAGGTGTTGCTCGTGTTCTTCTTTCGTTCGTGAGTAAATCAGGATATCATCGATAAATACAATCACGAATTTATCGAGATATGGTTTGCATACGCGGTTCATCAGATCCATAAATACCGCTGGCGCGTTCGTCAGTCCGAATGGCATCACAAGAAACTCGTAATGCCCATAACGTGTTCGGAATGCAGTCTTTGGTACGCTTTCCTCTTGTATCCTTAACTGATGGTATCCAGATCGAAGATCGATCTTGGAATAGTAGCTTGATCCTTGCAACTGATCAAATAAGTCATCAATCCTCGGTAGCGGGTACCGATTCTTGATTGTGAGCTTGTTCAGTTCTCTGTAATCGATACACATCCACAGAGTTCCATCCTTTTTCTTCACGAACAATACTGGAGCTCCACAGGGTGAGAAGCTTGGCCTTATGAATCCTTTATCCAACAACTCCTGGAGTTGTGTAGATAATTCTTGCATTTCGGATGGTGCAAGCCGATAGGATGCCTTGGCTACAGGAGCGGCTCCTGGAACCAAGTCTATACGGAATTCGACTTGTCGTTGTGGAGGTAGTCCTGGCAGATCTTCGGGAAAAACATCATAGAATTCCTTCACCACAGGAATGTATTCGAGTTTCGGCTCCTCAGCCTTCTTGTCTACAACGTGCGCTAGGAAAGCAACACATCCTTTCCTTAAGCATTTCTGTGCCTTCATACAACTGATGATTCGTAGAGGCGCGTCTCGTTTTTCTCCATGTACTATGAGGGTTTCATCATTCGCCAGAGGTATGCGAATGATTTTCTCGTGACAAATAACTTCAGCCTTGTTCTTGGACAACCAATCCATTCTAACCACTACATCGAAGCTACCCAATTGAATAGGTAAGAGATCGATGCTAAATCTTTGTTCACCAAGTTCTAATGAGCAGCCCCTAACAACTTCGCCTGATTCAACAAGTTTACCATTGGCTAGTTCTATGGAATAAGGAATACCTAATCTACTAGATTCTATTCCAAGCATACGTTTAAATTCCATAGACATGAAGCTATAATCGGCACCAGTGTCAAATAATATGGATGCAAAGTGATTGTTAATGAGAAATGTACCTGTGACCACATTAGGGTCCTCGCGTGCGTTCCTTGCTCCAATCACAAATGCTCGAGCCTGAGCGTTGTTTCCCCTTGGGCAATCTTTCATGAAATGATCCTTGATTCCACAACTGAAGCATCCTTGGTTCCGCCCATTTCCGTTACCATTCCTGTTACCAGCACCATTTCTATTTCCACCATCTCTATTACCAGCACCATTGCGGTTTCCATTTCCGTTCCTTCCTTTTCCCCAACAGTCCTCAGTATGGTGGCCCAGCTTTCTACACTTGTCACATTTTGGAATGCGACAAACCCCTTCATGATGACGCTTGCAATTGTTGCAAATGGGCAGAGTGCCCAGGTACCTTTTGGCAGGAGCGTCATTCATAGTTGCAAGAGTTTTCGCCTCCTGAGGCGGGTTAGTGTCACGCTTCTTGTTGGAACCCTTGTTGTTACGTGTCGCTTGATTCAGGTTCGCATGCTTCCTTTTCTTGTCACCAGACGACTCAGCATGCGTCTCGGTATTTTCAGTAGGGTTTAGCGACAACTTCTTCATACGGACAGCATCTTCAGTAAGGCTGACAGCCAGAGTTACAGCCTCAGTGATTGTTGCGGGTTTGGCCGAAGTTACCATGCTGCGGAATTCTGAGGCCAATCCCCAGATGTAGCGTTCAACGCGCTTAAATTCGGGAGTCACCATGTAGGGAAGCACTTTAGAAAGATCGTGAAACCTTCGAGTATACCCAGCAATGTCAGCACCTTCCATGGTCAAGTGCCAGAACTCAGTCTCCAACCTTTGGAGTTCAGCACGAGAGCAATACTTCTCTCTTATTTTCTCCTTCAGCTCATCCCAAGACATGCCATACGCGGCATCATCACCCAGAGTCTGGACTTGCAAGTTCCACCAAGTCAATGCTTCATCAACAAACAACCCTGTAGCAAAAGTGACTTGCTGATCCGCGGTACACTTGCTCATGCGGATAGTGGCTTCAGTCTTCTTCGTCCAGCGTACAAACGCCACTGCACCTCCAGTGCCATCGTAGTTCAGCGGTTTGCAGTCGAGGAACTGCTTGAAAGTACAGCCCTGAGCTGTGTTTCCTCCAGATGAATCTCCATTCCCATTGCGTCTTGCATTGCTTGGTCCTCCACTTTGTTCAGTACGGTTTGCCTCGTACTGGGCGATAGCTGCGGAGATCCTTTCTTCCAGTAGAGCGTTCAGCTCTTCAGCAGTTCTTGGCAGTGGGGGAGGAGGAGGTTGATCATGAGCGTTCACAGCTCTTCTGGGTGCCATGTTCTGACAGAACACAACACAATAAGGTTAGACATTTGTTTGATATCGTCCCACGAGACAGTAGTAGTATATATATGCACAGGCATATACCACATAAGTGACATCAAACAATCCGCCAGATGTATAAATCAATTCATATAGCAACAAGCATGTATAATTAGATAAACACCTTACTTTACATTGGTGGTTCTTGTCTTTATACCCTAAATCATTACTCCTAAAAGAGTATTTAATAGGCTGGGGGAAGGGTGTTCATGTTTGACCTTTTCTTGCACTGAGGGAATCTATACGTGACAAGACTTGCTGTGGTTTCTGTGCACTGAATTCCATAATTATGTATGCATCCATAATTACGTAGCTCCTTGCACAGTCCGCACAGTTCGTTTCATCCTCGTATCTCTTCCTTCAGATAGGCCATTGTTTTCAGACGAAGCCACGTATACCTGTGACATTCTACTTCTAGTATATGTATATCACACATAATTGCAAGTAATTCTTAATCACAGACAAGTGCTACTCTAGTGCACCCTAGGTCTCGTAATGTCCTTTCTTGACTCTTTGTATACAGTTTCAGGTAGTGGATGTCGCGGAAAGTTTTATGCAATGAAAACTTTTTGAAAAATTGTTTTCGTGCAAGGATCCTAGAGATTGTAGTCTAGACTCGAGAAGGAATCCAGGTTCACTACAATCGCAGCTCTGATACCAATCTGTCACACCCCTTTCTTAGGCAGAAGCACGAGGTGTGATCATGAAAGGTTCTCATTGCATACGAAAAGTAAACATACTACATGCTCGTAAAAATAACTTCAAATGCTGAACATTACATAACTGAAATCGAAGTTTAAGTGTTTACATCACGAGACAACATATTGTCTGAAAGTTTACAACTTTATTTAAGGATAAACATAAACGACATCTAGGAGCATGAGTAAGACTGCGGGCACATCCACTTTAGTTACCTGAAATACATGTGAGTTTTTGGAAAAACGTCAACATAATGTTGGTGTGAATTCATGCAGTTCTTGTATTGAACGCTTGTATACTTTGTATGAAAACATGGTATGTATCTTGTACAAAATCAAGTATTCTTGTATAAATCATGTATTCTTGTATAAATCAAGTATTCTTGTATAAATCACGTATTTCTGTATGTATCAAGGTTGTTAATGGGTTGCAAGGCCATTAACATGTGACACGACATAGGAAGCAACCAAACCATAGGCATTTTTCTAGTTGTCGATTCACGACGGAGACACAAAAGCACTACTCGGTACTAGTTTTCACCAAGAGTGTGGCTGCCCGAAAACCCATTAGATCAAACCTTTTGTTCTGCGGTCTTAGTATGTACACGATTAATGGTGCTTATGGTACCCTATTCGTGACACGATTTCTCGTATCATTTCTCGTATCATTCCTTAAAACGCATCATACTTGGTACTAGTTTTCACCAAGAGTGCTTCTTGTTTTTATATTATACCATTTATAAACATTGTAACATTTGTAACATGTATTTCACCCCCGAAGTTATAAAACTGAAAACAGTTAAAAGAAAAGGGGGAGCATCACAACTTTGTGTTCCTTGCGTCGTAAACTTCACCGGATTTTGCTTATCTAGCGTCGTGACCTAAACGTGTTTTATTAACGTTAGTCACTAGACTTGTATCGCACAAGTACAAGTCACTATCTTTTGTATATGTATTCTTGTGTTAAAAATAATTTATATTTTTAACTATGTGCCTTACTTATATTATTTTCTCAAAAATAAATATAAGTTTCTTGTATTTTTCACCCGAATTATGTATTTTGTCTAAGTATGTTGTATGTGTATTTTGTATTTTCACTCCTTAGGAGTATTTAGTGTATTTTCAAGTCCTAATACACTATCACATATAATACGTATTATATACACTTAGCACAACATTTGATGATCAATAAATATATATATCTTTCTCAAAAATATACATACTTAGTATCAATTTTTATCTTGAAGAAATCATCATTTCTTAACTTAAGGTTTACACAAAAATTAGGGAAATCCTTTTTAAATATTTTTAAGTACATTTTTAGGGAATAAGTTTCACCAAAACTTATATTTTCTAAGTGTCAAAATTTGTAGAAATTTTGACAGAGTTTCCCCTAAAAATGGAGGTTTCTCATGTTTTCGAAACATGTGTTTATTTTCTTTTAAGATCATCACAACAATCAATAATCAAACTACACTTAAAACATGTTTAGTAGACTTAGTTACCCCTTAAAGTGTGTTTATTTCTTAACAAACTTCCTTCTTGAAAACTTTAGATGTTTACAACTTGTAAACATATTCTATAAAAATTATTCTTTTGAACTCTTCTTGTAAATAAAGTGTTCTTACACTTGTTTTGTCACCAAAAACAATGTATATTTATGTAAGAATCAAGTTCTACTTAAATCATATTTTGAACTTGGTTTTCTTGGAAAATTATTCATAAATCTTAGATTCACAAAATTACTAGCTCACTTTATTTACTATTTTTCAAGAAATAATTTTATTTTCAAGTTCATGTTCATAAGTGAGGATGATCTTCTTGGGTTAACATATAATCATCCTCTAACTTGCTAAATCATGTGTTTAATCACAATCTAGCAAGCTCCTTATGATGATCAACATCATAATTTCAAATAAATAACAATCAAGCGTCATGCATGTACTTAACAACATTATTTTAGCAAGATTTCATCATCTTTATGTTTCATGTTCAAGATTCTTGTTTAAGTCTTTTGGTGTTCTTGTGATTCATAACAATGTACATCTTTTTAACCAACAAAATAAGAAATAAAAACTAGTAGTAAGAAGCTTACAACTAGCTCAAAGGCTAGGGAAGATCACTAGAAAAAGATGATGAAAAATGGTGGATGAAAGCTAAGGATGAAGGTTCTTCAAGTTCTTCAAGCTTCAAGCTCCATGTAACACCTTCTAGTACTTGGAATGATCTTGAAAATGGGTGTATGGTGGTTGCAAGGTGGTGGTGGTGGCGGCACTAACAAGAGCCGAGAGGGAGAGAGAGAGTTTGAGGGAGATGGAGTGGTGAAGTGTGAGGTGAGTGGTCATACTTATAGTGCATATCTTCTAGTGAATCTCAAAAGATCATAGAATATCTTATGAAATCATAGTAAATCCAAGTAATATCAAAATAGATCTAATGGGATATTGTAGGATTTGGCAAATATTTGGTGGGGGCCACCCCCTTTGTAACCGTAGACAAGGAGGGGGGCAAAGTGTAATTTCCAACTCTAATTTATAAATAAGTTAGCTTTCATGTGTAATTTTTAGGGACTTGATATGTTATCATGTTATAAGGGGTGTTATGGTGTTCGGGGACCATAACTAGTTCAGAAACATTAAAACAATGCTTCTAGTAATATTTTTATGTTCCGGGTAATGTCCGGTTGTTCAGTTAAATACCGGTTCGTTAAAATGCTAAATTGCACCGTTTAGTGTCCTTTATGTATCCTTTTGTAACCCTTTTAATTCCCAACACTTAGGAGGGTATTCTGGATAATAAAACATGAATTCTGCATAATATTTATGTATTAAAAAGCTGATTATAGCTGAATCCTGTAAAATTCTGCACTTAAAGTGCGTTTCGGGTGCTTTTTAGTGCGTATTTTAGCTTCCGGAAAGTCTATATGTTAACCCTTGTATATACTCTTGGGTTTTAATGTATTCTTGACGTTGGACCTACCCCTAGGCCCTAATTTTATTGTCTGACTGCTTTTTGCAGAATTGTTGACACAATGTGTCTTACCGGTGAGTTTACTAGTATTTCTGACGCAACGCTGTTCATTAATGCATAAAGTAATTCTTGTAGTATAAAACGTGCATGAATTCACAAGTATAGCATGTAATCAGTCAATGTTGACATTTAAGCACATAATTGCAGTCATCAAGTATTAATTAAGTTGTACGGAAATTACCGGTTTTGTGCCAGTTGTCACACGCGGGACGCCCGTCATGTCAGACGGTGTCCAGGCGAAGATATCCATGTTTCTGAACAACAATTGTTTTAGGTGCGACCTGATGTTTGGGGAGATTGCGTGGCCGATCGTTACCATCTGTTCCGGTTACTTGCGATTCAAAACCCATTTCTCTAGTCAGTTGGTGAGACCCTGCTGGCTTTTACTGGGCGAGCATCCTCTATCGCCATCACTTCTTTCCTTGAATAAATAATCGTCACCCCCGTTTCAGTTGGGAAGCCAACGGCTGAATGGGGCGTGGAGGATACCATGCTCATATCTCCTTGGGTTTCTCTTCCGATCAGAACGTCGTGTCTCGATTTCACTAGCATAACCATGAAGTTGACGTTCGTTGTTCTTGAGTGCTTGCCGTCAGATAATGTGATGGGGAAGCTAATATTACCTAATGGGAAGACTGTTTCATTGCAGAACCCAGACAGTGGGTAGTCGACTGGCTCAAGACTTAGTTTGGTTTATGTTTCGACCACAGAGGTTAATCTTCTTAATCCTTCCTGAGCTAACGCCTTGAACTTCCTGCAAAACACTAAACACCCCGTTAAGCTTGTTAAGAGGGGAACATGGGGGTTTCCCTCTTAACCACTATCCGACGTGAGAATAAGTATATGTTTTGTGGAAATAAGTGTGTGTTAATGGTGAGAAGGCCGAGAACAGAATACCTTTAACCTGTACACGAAGGTCCTTATTTATAGCCGGAGTAGGTGTAAAAGGAGATGGGCTGATGGACCTTGGGCCTGGAGTCGGCAACAAGGAATATCCTTCTTGTCCCTTCTGTCACGACCGTTAGTGTTTCTAGAAGATTAATGGAGATGGCGCACCCTTAGTGGAGCCACGTGTCCGGGTTTTCATCCTTGTTGTTTTCCTGACATCAGCAGGTGAGTGGAGATCATGGAGCAGGTGTCGCCACCCACTGAATGGTGCCACGTAGGCGTCCTTGTGTACCTTCTTGTGTCCTGCACGATTATTGATCGTGGAGCACGATAGGATACAGCCTGTTGGACGCTGATTGGCCCATTTCTCTGCCACTCGTACCTTTCGTGTTATCCCGGATGAACCTGCGCTTCTGTCCTCGCGCGGCCTCTGGAGCACATCCATATAGCCAGCGCAAGGTCAAGGAAGTAAGGGTCTTCATCCAGGATGCTAAGTGTAGAATCTGAGTTTTAACCTTGCTTGAGCCTCGCGCGCGACCTAGGTTTTACCTATTTAGTCGGCGCGGGGTCTGTGGGTTTGTCAGATTGATGTACTAGGAGTATGGTCTCACGCGCGACCCGAATTAGTCTGCGCGACTTTTTGGGACCATACCCGTTTAACAACCATGTTGATCAAGGCTAATTTCCAACAATTCTCATTAAATAGTTTCTGTACGTAGTGCAGTGTATTCACTATAAGTTGTGATGTAATGTTTGATCATAAACATACGACAAATACAATTTTCTCTCTTAATTTTGAATTTTATATAATAACAATTACGGTATATTCTTATCTACAGTAATAAATAAAGCTTTCATTTTTACCATAACTACAACACACTACAACACTGCCATTTATTCAATTTCCATCTTAATTTTAAGGTTTTAATCGCACAACAGAGGACAGTAGGATGGTTTTTGTATTTTTCTTTTTCTTTTTTTCTTTTGTCTTATAGTATAGTTTACAAGTATAGTCCCTCAAATTTCCATACTTATTTATGGAGCTGAAAGTTTAGGCTAGACGGTATGGGGACTGTCCCCGCCCCGTCTTGGCCTGGCGCCACCCGACACACCATTTCCGGAGCCCCGTCGTCATCGTGAACATCGGTCAGAAGACGTTGAAGCCGCTCCTCTCTCTTCTTCTTTATACACACATATACATACAACATATACATATATATTTTAGGCTCATCCCCCATTTTCATAGCTCCATCCTCTTTGCCCTATCCTCACACCCGATCTAGGTGGTGCTGACGTGGAGGGCAGGGGCGCAGCTTAGGCATAGCTCGAGGGGGCGCTCGCCCCCCCCCCCCCCCCGAACTTTTCGATGCGTAGTGTTATGAATAGTACTTTCGTATAGAAATTTCTTAGGTATATACGTTTCTGCCCCGTCTTGGCCTGGCGGTATGGAGACTGTCCCCGCCCCGTCTTGGCCTGGCGCCACCCGAGGCACCATTTTCGGAGCCCCGTCGTCGTCGTGAACATCGGTCAGAAGACGTTGAAGCCGCTCCTCTCTCTTCTTCTTTATACACACATATACATACAACATATACATATATATTTTAGGCTCATCCCCCATTTTCATAGCTCCATCCTCTTTGCCCTATCCTCACACCCGATCTAGGTGGTGCTGACGTGGAGGGCAGGGGCGCAGCTTAGGCATAGCTCGAGGGGGCGCTCGCCCCCCCGAACTTTTCGATGCGTAGTGTTATGAATAGTACTTTCGTATAGAAATTTCTTAGGTATATACGTTTCCGCCCCCCCCCCCCCCCCCCACCCCCTCCCCCGGTTTCGGAAAAATTGGGGGGGGGGTGAAGCTTCGCCAATGGTGGAGGGTCATCCTCCAAGGATGAATGAGTCTCACCCATACCGAGTAGCCTTAGCTTTTTTTCTTTTGGATTTTTTAAGTTAAATATTTCTCTATATATTTGAGGTTTTCTACATTTTAAGCCAGTTCAATGTATAAGTTCACGTTTGACTTTGTATATGTTTTACGTCACATGACATTATAAATTCGCATCCGCAAATTGGGGTTAAAAACTAGTTACATAACATACAACCATGTAAAATTAGCTGCATTAATATTAATAGGTTTAGAACCTTAGTGGGATAAAAGACATTACGTGAATTATAGGTTTTTTAGGATTGGAGTGAGGCAGAATACACTTTTTTTTTTCAATCATATTAGAATATTTTGAGATTCATGCTCTTAGGTTTTTGTTTTAAACACAACCATCGTTATAATTGTTCTTTAGTTGTTAAAATATTAATTTAGACTTGCATACCATATAAAAAACTGATGTAAAACAAGATACGTTTTATTTTTTTATATACTATATTAATTGATTAATTTACATTATAACTGAGGAACAGTGTGTATATACGGTAACGGCGTTTTACACGAGTTGATAGCTACAGTCGAAAAAGGGTATTTTAGGTATTTTCTCTGTTAAATCAGCTGCAAAAGCAACACGTCTTACGTTAATCCTCTTCAAGCGAAGCTGGACGGTGAATTGGTGTCGGAAATATCTCATCCATTCGTGCTATAGGTGGATGACAAACGTTAATTGAACGGTATAAATGATGGGTTAATGGATTTAAACACCCCCAACTATGCCCATTTGGCCGATGGCACTCTCAACTTTCACTTTGGCTCAGAACACTCCCAACTTAACACATCGATTGTCATGGCACCCCTTCGTTAAATATTCACTAACCAGGTTACTAAAATTGGCCTATGTGGCAATTTAATCTGATGTGGCATTCCTACGTGTCATACATTAACTGATGTGGATAACCCCTCATTCGTGAAGTTTATAATCCCCAAAACACACCAACACTTCACTCAAATCAAGTTAAGAACATATCAGAAGCTCTGAAGTTCATCAATGGCGATCAAACCCTAATCGATCAGAGGTACGTTTTCTCTCAATATATTGGTATTGTTCACTGATTGCACTGATGGAGATTATCGATGTGATGCTATGGTATGGTGGAACATTGGATTTTAGTTTTGATCAACCTCAATATGTTGGAGGTGAATCAAAGTTGATACGTATGGATGTTGATCACATTGCATACTTTGAGTTGATAGAGTATGCAATGGATTCTGGGTGTTATGAAAGTAGGGATTTTTACATGTATGGATTAAACTCTGATACTGGTGAATTCAAGTGGTTTGGGGATGATAATGATGTTTTGGAGATTGCATTGAAGGCTCTAACATGGTCTGAACCATTCATGGAGGTCTTTATTCAAGTCGCTCCAATTAGCCATGAACAAGAAGTCCAATTCATGTCCCAGCCCAGTAAACCCAAAGCCCAATCTTATTCACCACCCAGTAAACCACAAGCCCAATCCAGTTCCCAACCCATTAAACGAAGAGGCCGGCCCAAAAAACTTGTAACCCAGTCAAAAAAGAAAGTAGTCCATGTCAGTAGAGTGAGTAGGGCATCTGACAAAAGTGGTAACCCTCCTGTACTTGAAGTCCCTAGATCTGAATCCATTGCCTCAGGAAAGGAGGTTGTTGCTGATAATCAGCCTAGTGTACAAGAGGCTACATGGGCATTTGATTTGGATGAGGAGTCTATTGTTCAAGAGGGTGTATCGAAAGAAACAGATGGTTTGCAAAAGAAGCCTATTGGAGAAGAGGTTTTAGTGGAAGAAAGGAGTGGTTTTGATAAGCAGAGTGCAGATGAAGATGACAGTTAAGACAGTGACTATAAAGCTGAATTAAATGGGACAGAAGAGTCAAGTTCAGATGAAGATGAAGGTTTTCTTGATGATAGTAATGAAGATGAGGTTCATGATGAAATAGCTTTCTCAGATTCAGACAGAGAAGATGCTGAATGGAGACAGTCACAAGATGCCATTAAACGAGCTAATAAGGATGAACTTGAAGCTAAAAAGAAGTTAGTTGAACAGTGTACTAAACCTTCTGAAAAAGAAGGTAAGTTGAGTGAGTCTAATGATGCAGGGTGTGCACATGTAGAGGGTTACAGTAGTTACGAGGAATCTGATGGTGATGTTGTTACTCCTGGTGAGAGTGAGGATGATGATATAAGAGGTAAGAAGTACAAAGAAACTGCTCCAAGTGTAAATGAACACACCAACTGGAAAAAGTTTACATGGAAAGTTGGAATAAGGTTTGCATCAAGGGATCGTTTTAAGGAGGCAGTGAGAAGGTATGCTGTGACTAACGGAAGGAATCTGATCATTGCAAAGAGTGATAATAAGGAAGAAGGTCGTTTAGCTGTGAAGTGTGTACCAGGGTGTCCCTTCTATCTATATTGTTCACTAAACAAAGCCAAAGAGTGTTACATGATTAAAAGTGTGAAGAACAAACACAACTGCCAGAGAAACATGATCAAGAATAGACAGCTATCTGCCAAGTTCTTAGGGGATGAGTTCCTTCCTTTGTTTAAGGCCAAGCCAAATTGGTCTGCTAAGGAGATTCAAGCAGCAGTTAAACAGAAGTTTAAGGTAATTATAACTAAGTGGTTAGCTTACAAGGCTAAATCAAGTGCACACAAGAAGCTTCATGGTTCAATGAGAGATCATTACAGTAAAATTGGTTCTTACCTGGAAGTTCTAAAGAAAGCAAATCCATCATCAACCTTTAGGTTAGAAACTGCTCCACCAGGTTTCATTAACCTAGATCCAGAGGCCACATGTGAAACATTCTTTAGACTGTTTGTTTGTTTTGATGGAGTCAGAAAAGGTTTTTTAGCAGGATGCAGGAAGGTATTGTGCTTAGATGGGTGTTTTCTTAAAACATTCCTTGGAGGGATGTTGTTAACAGCTGTGGGAAGGGATGGTAATGACCAAATGTTTCCTTTGGCATGGGCAGTAGTTGAAGGGGAAAATAATGAGAGTTGGGAATGGTTTATGGATGAGCTTAGGCAGTGTTTGGGAGTAACTGATGATGGTGAATCATGGACTTTTATATCTGACCAGCAAAAGGTAGAATTCCCTAACCAATAATTAGCTTATTCATCACTTATATGTGACACTGTTGTATTGGTTTTGCAGGGTCTGTTGAATGCTGTTGCAATGGTATGGCCAAAGGCAGAGCATAGAAACTGTGCAAGACACATCTATGCTAACTGGCACAAGACATACAAAGATGAAGAGTTAAAGGAGCTATATTGGAAATCAACTAGGGCCTATTGTGAAGCTGATTACTTGCAAGCCATTGAAGAGATGAGGAGCATAAACCCTGATGCAGTAGAGGCCTTACTCAAGCAAAATCCCAATTGGTTCAACAGGTGCTATTTGAACACTCACACAAAATGTGATGTTATAGTAAACAACATGGCTGAAACTTTTAATGGCTTTATCATCAATGCAAGGTCAAAACACATTATACACATGTTAGAGGACATAAGGATTCAGGTCATGAGTAGGCTGGTTACTAAAAGAACAGAAATGAGTGCCAGGGATGTTGTTATATGCCCTAAAATCCAAGAAAAGCTTGATTTTTCAAAACAGGCTGCATATAGATGTGAGGTGTATCCCTCATCATACCATGTGTTTCAAGTCAGGGATTTTGATGATGTTTCAGTTGATCTAGATAAAAGAACATGCACATGTAGGAAATGGGATTTGAGGGGGTATCCATGTAAACATGTTTGTGCAGTAGCTGGGTTTTTGCATAAAAATGCAGAAGAGTATGTTGATGTGTATTACCACAAAGACACATACATGAAGGCTTATGAATTCTCAATCCCTCCAATACCTGGTGAAAGGTATTGGCCCAAGATTCACCACCCTATGGATCCACCACCAATAAGATCTCAACCTGGGAGGCCTAAGAAGAATAGAAAGAGGGATCCTCATGAGGATCCAAAGAGACCAGGGAAACTTACCAAGCATGGGGTGATAATGACTTGTGGTAATTGTGGGGGTAGAGGTCACAACAAGAGAAAATGTACTGAACAAGGAAATCAGCAATCTACTGCAGGTGAATTACTTGTTTTAGTGACAGTTGTCTGTGTATATTGTAGGCTTTAACTACTTTTGTTTTGTATGTTCTAGGGTCTGCTAAAAAGAGACAGAAGGGAACAAAAAAGTCAAGCCAGAAGTCAACTCAGCAATCTACTCCAGTACCTTCACAAGGAACAACTGAGCAATCTACTCCTGTACCTTCACAAGGAACAACTCAGCAATCTACCCAGGAGAGAAGCAAAATTTCCAGCCAGAAGTCAGCTAAAAAGTCAACTGTCAAGTCAACTGTCAAGTCAAATGTCAAATGGAAAGGGAACATACAAGGCATCAGTTAAAAAGTCATAGTTTGACTTTTTTGTGATAAATGGACATGTTTGACTTTTTTGTGGTCTTTATGACCTTTTTGTGTTGTTGGATGTTTGGACAACTTTAAGTTATGTAATAACTCTCTAGGATAACTTGTGGTGATGTTATAACTCTTTAGGGTAACTTTAGAGTATGTTATAACTGTTGGTTATGTAATGGTATAAGTCTTGTTTATGGTCTTTATGCATTTTGGTTGATTGGTCATTATACTATGCAGTTTTGGTCATTATATAGTGCATATTTGGTCATTACAGCTTGGACAACATACACAGATTTGGACACTTGCAGTTTCGACACTTGCAGTTTGACCCATATGCATTGTGCAGTTTCGACACTTGCAGTTTGACCCATATGCATTGTGCAGTTTGGACACTTGCAGTTTTGACCCATATGCATTGTGCAGTTTTGGACACTTGCAGTTTTGACCCATATGCAGATGTGCAGCTATATGTGCAGACCCATTAGAGGTATGTTTCTTATTATATCATGACCTTTGACATTTGTTGGTCAAATTAAAGTTTGGATATGTTGACTAATCTGGTAATATCAATACATGTGCAGATATATACAATCAAGGAGTAGGATTTTGCATTAAATTCCATCAAAAGTCAAAAGTGTACAATTACAACAAGAACACAGTTCATACTACCTAAACATATACAACACTATGCTAATGCCAATAAACAAGGTTAACACATGTTGCTTGTTCCATTTCGACTCTGTTCCAGGTATCTTTGCTTTCAACCACCTATTCTCTTCTACTAAGACCATGTTTTCATATTTCAGGTCTTCTGAACTGAACCTGCACTGGGATGCATGTTGGTTGAACATTTTGTCGACATCTTCTTTCCATAAGAAGAACTTGCAGTCTGATCTCTGCAAAAGCCAACAACACCTCTGTTAATCAATCAATTCAATTCAAGAAAAATACTTGGAGTTAAGGTGGAACATACCGGCCAATGAGAGCATCCATAGAATTGTTGACCTTGCCGCACACTTTTCCGTCCAACAACTCGAACAACTGCTACAACATCATGATGGCAGTACACATTACCCTCCAAATCAACCTTAAACAATTTAGGGTTTCTGGAGACTGTGGATGAAGACGTAGAAGAGGAGCTCATTTTGATTCAAGATTAGGGCTTGTTCTTCACGAAAATCGACCGGATCGTATGTTGATGATGGCTTTGCTCCAAGGTGCGTCTGATTTCTCTATGAGTTAGGATTAGGGTTTACAGAATGAGTTTGTTAGTGACTGGGGGATTTAAAGATGGTGAATGAGTATACTTGACACGTAGGAATGCCACATCAGATTAAATTGCCACATAGGCCAATTTTAGTAACCTGGTTAGTGAATATTTAACGAAGGGGTGCCATGACAATCGATGTGTTAAGTTGGGAGTGTTCTGAGCCAAAGTGAAAGTTGAGAGTGCCATCGGCCAAATGGGCATAGTTGGGGGTGTTTAAATCCATTAACCCATAAATGAATTATATAAAATTATGTATCAAACAAAACACTTGAATGACTTTCCAATTTCCATTCCCACAAAAATATTCTTAATTTCTGAACCATTTAATTCTCTTTCTTTGTTGGATCAATTTCTTTGTTATGCATAAAATATACCTCTTTCTTTATTTGCGTAATTTCTGAAATAGCTTATGGTGCATAGAAACGTGTTAAAAGATATATGTTCAAATCCGAAAACCATATAGTTTAACATAGTGTCACGCCCATAGTATAAGTTTTTTTATCTTTTATTGTACAAATAATAAAATAAGTAGAAAATGTACAACAATCCAATTTTAAAAGAATTTTTCATAATGCAAAGATTGATGGACGCATTTGCCATGTTTTTATCGTTTTCTTCTTTTGCTTTTTTCAAGATAAAATTAATCCAAACATCACCAGTGGAATCTTTCATAGAAGTGTACCATCATATAGTTAATTAAAGAAATAAAATTACATATAAACTTTTTTTTTCTTGCATAGCATCTATCTATAAAATGGAGGAGTTTTACTTTCTAATGTGATTCTTGTACTAATCTTTTCCTTTTCTTGTTTGTACTGTTTGCTCGAGCACCTTGCTTGAGTTTTTAATATAACCGCCCTTTTTCAAAAAAAAATCTATCTATAAAATATAAAAACACAAATAATAATTATTTTTCGATATTATTTTAATTCACTTAAAATTTCTCATCTTTAAAGATTTTTTTTTTCGATTGTGAGTTTTTTCATAAAAAAAGTAAAACCTAACCTGAGTGACCTATTTGGAAAATTACAAAACTTGACTTTTATTTAGTAACTTTTTTTTTTCAGATGTAAAATTACTTCAGATTAAATTTAAAAAGAAAAATTATAATAAAATAGTATAAAGCTTCATAACCGTTTTTTAAGAGATTTAGTTAATTTTAATTCTAATCAATATACATAAAAAGAATTAATAATAGACTCAAGCAGTTTTGCAGCAGTTAATAAAATTTGGATTGAAATGACTTAATCTTATTCTTTTAAAAAACCACATTATCATATCAATTAATTGGTTCAAAATCCCTGGCCCCCTCTTGTAGAATATTCACATTTAAAAAAAAACTTAAATCATAAAACACCATATCAATTAATAAAAACAAAAAATATCACCAACCATTTATTATTTTAAAAAATAATAATCTTTTTTCAAGAAACACATTGAATCTATGTGTAGACTTGGTCTATTTCCATCTCCTAAAAGAGAAAAAAAAAGTTTATATTGAGAGAGAAAGCTTTCATTCATCTCACTATCACCAAGAAAAAAGAACCCATTTTTCCATTATTTCCCTCTTTCTCTCTCTACTTTCAGAACAACCATGAAGTAGTAACTTCCTTCTCCGGATAATACCGATCTGGGTCCCCAAAAAATTCAATCTTTTTTTGTTCATGATCACCAATTCCATCTTTTTTCATCATAAATCTTGAAACTTGAAGAAATCTTGCATTCCCATTTGATAAAGTTCCAAACTTTACAACAAAAATGTCATCTTCTTCAACTTCTACTTCATCACAGTCCACAAACCCCCCAATCTTGAAGAAACCCATGAACCCACAACCATCAAGTTCAAAACCCTTTTGGGTTCTGAAGCAAAAAACCCCAATCTTGCAACAGTTGTACACAATCGGAAGAAAGTTGGGTCAGGGTCAGTTTGGTACAACCCATCTATGCACAGAGAAATCAACAGGTGTTGCATATGCCTGTAAATCAATCCCCAAAAAGAAACTTATTTGCAGAGAGGATTATGAGGATGTGTTGAAGGAGATTCAAATAATGCACCATTTGTCTGAACACCCTAATGTTGTGAGGATTAAAGGGACTTATGAAGATGCTTTGTATGTGCATATTGTTATGGAGTTGTGTGCTGGTGGTGAGTTGTTTGATAGGATTGTTCAAAAGGGGCATTATAGTGAAAGAGAGGCTGCAAAGTTGATTAAGACTATTGTTGGTGTTGTTGAGGCTTGTCATTCTTTGGGTGTTATGCATAGGGATCTTAAGCCTGAAAACTTCTTGTTTTCTACAACTCATGAAGATGCTACTCTTAAAGCCACTGATTTTGGGTTGTCTGTGTTCTACAAACCAGGTTTGATATGTTAATGTTATTTGATAAATTTTGGATTTTTTATTTTCTTGGGTTGTTTGATGTTTTAACTTTTAATATCTAAATGATTTTATGTTTTTGGGTTTTGTATGTTTTGATTTTAGACTCTTTTTTATGTTCTCTACTGTTTGATCATGTCTGAACTGCCCTTTTTTATGAATTATTTGTTATTGTGGGTGATATAATTCATTAATCTTGACTTTTTTATTTTTGAGGAATTGTATCTTGTAATTTAGATGTAAATATGTAGATATACATAATTATATACTATAATACTTTCATGTCCTTGGTTGAGTAAATTTGTCTGAAATGCATTTAAGTCTGTGATGTCCTTGTTGTGTCCTTTAATGATGCGGTGGTTGGTATTTTCTTTTTTTAAAATTGGATGCTTCAAGTTCTTTTCAATTTACGATTCTAATGAGTTCTTTCTTAGAAACATGTTTATTGATGCATTTTAAAAAATGCATATCTTAATAAGTTTCAGGATGTTTGTTTTTGAAATGATTGTAGTCATGGAAGTATAGAAGTTATACAATCTATCGATTAAAATTAAGGGTAGTTAGAAGTTCGAACTCGCAAAACAATGATTATCGTATTATTACAACTTCAAACAACAAGAGCACACCCAAAAAGCGAAAGCGCCTTCTTTTCATCGTCTAAAACAACTCATGTTTTTTTTTTGTTCCAAACTTAGGTGAAACGTTTCGGGATGTGGTTGGGAGCCCTTACTATGTTGCACCAGAGGTTTTACGCAAGCATTACGGGCCCGAATCTGATGTTTGGAGCGCAGGAGTAATTTTGTACATCTTACTGAGTGGTGTTCCTCCCTTTTGGGCAGGTATATCTGTAACTTTTTACTCTAATCCGATTAATTTATAATTAAAGTCATAACCCTTTTCTTAAAATGTGTATTTTTATCTACAGAAACCGAAATGGGCATCTTCCGTCAGATACTGCAAGCAAAATTGGATTTTGAGTCTGAGCCGTGGCCTGCAATCACCGACAGTGCGAAAGATCTTATAAGGAAAATGCTTGATAGAAACCCTAAGAAAAGGCTTACGGCCCATGAAGTTTTATGTAAGTAACTTTGGATCACAAGAATTGCTAATGAAGTTATTAAAAAGTAGTTTATTTTACTACTATTGCTCTTGCTTTCTTTAACAGGTCACCCATGGATCGTTGATGACAAAATCGCACCCGATAAGCCCCTTGATTCTGCAGTATTATCGCGCTTGAAACAGTTCTCCGCAATGAACAAGCTCAAGAAGATGGCTTTACGGGTAAAATCTTCTTTTCATTTTTTTTAACTTTTTAGTAACATTATAAGATTTATCATCTTCTTTAACATTATATGATAGGTTGACATGGATATAATTTGAAAACAAAATGAAAGGGTTCGGGTTGTCTCTTCTTATTTTAGATAAGAAACATTAAATTTATGGTCCTTGTTTAGGTTTCTTTTGGAATATGATTGGATTCAATGGTCCATATGGTTTGATAGGTTGAAGTGGGATATATTTTGGATGGACTAAAAGGGTTCGGGGTGTTTCCCTAAAGTTCCCTTTTTAGATAAAGTTGTTAAATTACTGATTTAATATAGATTTCTTTTAAAAATTATAGGACTTAAAGTAGGAACAGCAATTCTTGACACGACCCAAAATCTGACCGGAACCCGACACGAAAATAAATAGGTTTTGGGTTGACTAACACGACCCGTATAAAAAACGGATCGGGTCCGGGTTGACCCGTATTAAAAACAGGTTGGGTTCGCTTTGACCCGTTAACCCGTTTAAGTATTAAAAAAAAGAAACTTTTATATTTTTGTTTTTTGCCCTGTTTTCCATTTTACATGGTTAGTAAGTATAATAATGTTAGTTATGTCATTATATGCTTGTCCCACTTATACTCACCATTAAACGCATTACCGATAACCCACTTATAACTTTTCAACATGTATGACTCATACAAAAATTGGTTAAACAGGTCGTGTTCGGGTTGATCCGAATATATGTGTGTGTGGGTTAGGGTTGAAATCTTTTGACACGAACAATAATATGGGTCGGGTTTGGGTTGCACATTTCAACCCGACACGATTGACATCGCTAACTTCAAGGCCCTTTTGGTATGATAGCTCAGAATGAATTATATTTCATGACGGGCCAAAAGGGTTTGGGTTGGGTTGACCCGTCAACCTTATTTTCTGTTTTTTTTAATAAAATTCATAAACAGTAATTTCTTAAATATGATTGCAATATAACTGTTATTAAATAGTAATCTGATGTTTTTAAATACAAAAATTTAGGAGCTTGTAAACACTTTTTAGATAAAAGTTCCCTAATTTTATTTTTTTTAGATGAAGATGTTAAGTTGGTGATATCAATTATCTTATAGGTTTCTTTGGAAAATGTTAGGCATTCAAGGCCCTTATTGTATTGTTAGCAGGTTGACATGGATTAAATTTTACGACGGGCCCAAAGGGTTTAGGCTGGGTTGACCCGTCAACACTTTTTTTTTTGTCTTTTTTGTTAAAATTTATAAACAGTAATATGTTAGATATAATTGTAAAAGTATTATTTAATGGTAATCTGATGTTCTTCTAAATAAAACAATTTAGGAGGCAATAAACACTTGACTTTGCAATGGGATCACTTTTTTATTGTTTCTTTTTAACTAAGCTTGTTAATTTTCATACTTTACCTATTAACCTGTTAAATAAACTACAACCAAATTGAGCTATTTTATGACCTGTTGTCAGCCTCTACATCGCCACCATTAGTTATTTTATATTTTTACGTACATTTGTCAACTCAAAAGTCACCGTAGACAAAATGGAAATACTGCTGACTGCATATTATGCATAGGTGATTGCCGAAAGGCTTTCAGAAGAAGAAATTGGTGGATTGAAAGAGTTATTCAAAATGATAGATACCGACAATAGCGGTTCAATTACCTTCGATGAACTAAAAGAGGGTCTGAGAAGAGTCGGTTCTGAACTTATGGAGTCGGAGATAAAGGACCTAATGGATGCAGTAAGTCAAATTATTGGAAAACTTTGACTTTTGCTCGATTGATATTTCGTGACATGAAAGTTGTTGGAAATCTTTTGACTTTTGCAGGCGGATATTGACAACAGTGGAACGATCGATTATGGTGAATTTATTGCTGCAACTGTACACTTGAACAAACTGGAGAGAGAAGAGAATCTTTTGTCTGCGTTTTCGTTCTTTGATAAGGATGGAAGTGGTTACATTACGATTGATGAGCTCCAACAAGCGTGTCAAGAAATGGGTTTAGGTGATGTTCGTCTTGATGAGACAATCAAAGAAATCGACCAAGATAATGTAAGTTTTCTTTCACCAGTATTCATTTGCAGGGTTAAAATAGTCATTTGTCACCCTGAACACTTACCAAAAGGTATTGTTTATTCAGGACCCAATGAAAAACTGTTAATTGGGTTATACTTTAGATGTGACAATTTTGAAAATAGCCATATTGACCGATATATCACCGATTTTCCCGATATCAGTACCTTTCTTCTTAGTTCTACCATCTGTCTTTCTTCTTATTGCTGCTATTAGTGTTTTAAGTCTTAATTGTTAGTGTTTTAAGTCTTAATGAGTTCTTACTTGCTACAATTGTTAGTGTTTTGCAAGTTGCAAAAGGTTAATTTGTTAATGTTAGGAGATTAAACTGAATTGTTAGTGTTAAATTGCTATATATATAAATTCTGCATGATAGTAAAATTACCGATATCCCACCGTGATAACCAATATCCGATTTTTTACCGCATTAACTACATAGCTTTAAAACATGAATTACTTGTAAATAGTTCCAACATTTGGACGAAAAACGTTTGTGGGTCAACACAATCTGACCCATACTAAAATCCATCCATTACGACCTGTTACAAAACCTTCCCGTCCAACCATTTTGTCACATCTACTTTGACCCGTTGATTGGCTATCAATAAAATATAAATTCTTTGACCCATTAATTCGACGTACCTATGATACATTAAACATGTGTGGGTGCAGGATGGACAGATTGATTACGGGGAGTTTGCTGCTATGATGAGGAAGGGAAACGGTGGGATCGGGAGGAGAACAATGCGGAGCAATCTGAACCTCGGTGAAGCTCTGGGAGTCATACCGCCGACACCTGAAGAACAAAACCTCTAACAACTTATTATTACTAATCAATCAATCGCTTGGATTATTTTGGTAATTGGTTAGATTTAAGAACTAATTATGGGGTGTTGATTTCGCTCAGCATCCGCGAATTTGAACTTATATATATTAAGCTTTGACTTTGAACTTTGACTTGCTCTTTGGTTATGGCTACTGCATTCAAAGTCAAAATTAGGATGTCTAATGATGTCGTTATAGTCAAAGTATGCTGGTTTGACATGTTATTGGTAAAGTTTTAAGGCGGGTCAAAATGGGTTTGGTCGGATCAGGTTGGGTTGACCCGGTTTTGCTTTATTTTTGTTTTATTTAATTATGATTTTATACATACATATATCAGGTATGATTTTATAAGCTTTACACTTTTAAATTAGTTAATCTGTTTGACTGATTTTCTTTTTAGATAATATTTGTAATATTTTTGAACAAGTAAAATACAACATGACTTGTCTTGGACTATTGGATGTTATCTTATCCTTTGACATAATTATTGAACTAAACAACTTGTTTATTTGTGATGGATAATATCATTTTATTATCCAATGGATGATGTCATTTTAGCATCCAATGTCTGATTCCATATAATATAAATGCAATTGTGTAACTCTTGTTCTGTGGGTGTTTTAACTTCTTGTTAGTCTGATACTATATTTATATCTGAAAAAAATATAAAAAGAAGCCACTTATCCAAAATTTGCAAAAAAGTAACAATATTAACGTGAGTGTAATATGGAATGTATCTATATCTTTTTGTTTTAACCTCATGCAATATTAAACTAAAAGCTAAATTTGTAATTCTATATTGAGTTAAATATCATTTTAGTCCCTGGTTTAGTCCATTTTAACAGTTTAGTCCAAATGTTTTATTTTTTGTTTGTAGGTCCATAAAAGTTTCACCATTGTCATTTTAGTCCACTGGGTTAACTTCATCCATTTTTTTAAGAGAATGACAATTCGGTCATTTTATATATAATTCTGTTAACTAGAAGGGCAATTCGGCCATAAAATGACCGGATTTCCCTTCTCGTTAACAGGAAAAATGGATGAAGCTAACCAAGTAGAATAAAATGGCAACGGTGAAACATTTTTGGACCTACAAGCGAAAAACAAAACTTTTGGACTAAACTGTCATAATGACCCAAACCACAGGGACTAAAATGACATTTAACTCTTCTATATTTGATAGTTCTTTTTTGATAAATAAACGAAACTTATAGAGCAAATTTCATAAAATTTTATATATAACATAAAAACAAGGCAAATTGGATTTAAATAATCTCAGCTTTCTTAATTTCGCCGATAATAATCTCAACTCAGTTATTAGCTGATAATAATCCAAATTGGTCAACATTTGGCCGATAATAGTCTGCGTTAAATATAGCTTAATGGAGTTAAGTTTTTTTTTTTTCCGAATTACAAATTGATGTTTTAAGGCTTTTGATTAGAACGAAGATACGAGTTGATTGATGTAAAAGTTACCTCAAAATACTGCCACAAATGACGAAACGGTGCTTCAATTCGGGTGTTTAAACTTCCAATTAACAAATCAAGCCGTTTGAAGCATCATTTTAAGGTAAGTTTTACATAAATCGACTCGTATCCTCGTTCTGATCAGAATCCATAAAACATCAGTTTGTAATTCGGAAAAAAACTTAACTCCGTTAAGCTATTTTTAACGACAAACTATTATTGATCAAAAGTGAACCAGTTCGAATTATTATCGGCCAATAACTGAAATGGGATTATTATCGTCCAAATTGACAAAGCTGGGATTATTTAAATCCAATTTGCCTAAAAAAATAAGGATGTACCTATTGGCACACTCATTTGCCTGTCTACACACCTAAAAAGGTGTTTTTTATCCTTATATGCACACCCTGCAGTGTCGAACTGTGGCCAAAACGCGGCGTTTTGGTCCGGTTAACCAGACAAAGACTGACGGGTGTCTGACGGGTCTGTTAACCGGACCAAAACGCCGAGCTTTGGCCACATTTTGGTCCTGTCAACCAGACCGGGTGTCAGTCTTTTGTCTGGTTGACAGGACCAAAACGCGGCCAAAGCTCGGCATTTTGGTCCGGTCAACAGACCCGTCAGAAACCCGTCAGTCTTTGTCTGGTTAACCGGATCAAAACACCGCGTTTTAGGCACAGTTCGACACTGCAGGATATGCATATAAAGACAAAAAACACATTTTTGGGATGACTATCTACACACCAAGTGTGTAGATAGTTTACGCCAAAAATAAAACTATCTAATAAATTAGTGTCATGTTATTCGGGGTGCATTTAGTAAT
The DNA here is from genome assembly GCA_030545235.1 of Helianthus tuberosus. Lineage (NCBI taxonomy): Eukaryota > Viridiplantae > Streptophyta > Magnoliopsida > Asterales > Asteraceae > Helianthus > Helianthus tuberosus. The sequence goes on along the minus strand of CM060354.1, from coordinate 62,093,452 downwards.
CTTCATTCTCAATCATATATTATTTAAATCCAATTTGTCTAAAAAAATAAAGCTATCTAATAAATTAGTGTCATGTTATTCCGGGCATTTAGTAATCTTCATTCTCAATCATATCTTTTAATTTTCATTGATTAAAATTTTCATTTTCATATTTGTATACTCTTATTCATTCATGACATCATGACTTTGGATAATATATTTTAAATCAAATGAGAATCTTATCTTCTTTGTCTCCTGCAAATTTAACATTCAACTGCTCATCTCTGCTACACTTTTTTTTGGAAGGTGACTTTCTATGTACTGGACTAGTGGTCACCGGGTTTATATCAAAGACATTCCCCTGTCAGCCCCGCATCTGCGGACGCGATGTTCGATTGGGCCCCGGCCTACCGCGTGAGCTGACTTCCGCCCGGAAACCATACTGCCCCCACACGATTGGGCCCCGGGTTGCCCTCAAGACCGTTCCATGCCTCGGTAGGAGACGATCCATCATCGGGACATCCCAACCCCCAAACCGTAAACGCCGAGATTCGAACCGGGATAGCCATTGGCAAACCCCCGGCCTCCTCCCAACCGGGCTAGGGGGCGGGACTCATCTCTACTACACTTAATTTCTTTTTACATGAATTTACAAAAGAAAAATAAAATATATTTATATTAATATCTCAAATGCTTTAAATACCATATCCCTTATTAATACATCCAATAGATTGATTATTCAAAATTGAAATTTATATATATATAGGGGAAGGTTCTATGCAGAACACTAATATTGCGAGAACACGCAGAACAAAATGAATCACTCATTTTTTCAATCCTAAAAACCTAAAAAGTAAATGAAGATGTTATAAATGTAAGATTTATTGTTTATCACACTAGAATTTAAAACAAAATATGAAAAATCTTCAATTTTTAAATAACCTAGACACATGTAGGTTATGTTTAGGCTAAATTACCTACATGTATGTAGACTATGTGTAGGGGAAAATATATGATTTTTTATGTATATATAATACACATATGAATGTAAGAAACATAAAATTTAAAAAATATGAACCTTAAATCCCAAAATTTAGTGATTTAGAGTTGTTCTTTTTGTTCTCGCAATAATTAGTGTTCTGTAATGATCCTTCTCCTATATATATATATATATATATATATATAGAGGGTAGGGTTCCAGCGTGAACAACCTCCCAAGAGTGAATTGCGTGAACAGATCTGAACCCTTGATTTCCTTTTTAGTTGTTAAGGGTAGGATTGTAATTATATAAAAAAATTAGATTTAAATCATTATTTTAATAATTGAATTAAGTTACATCTTTCCTATTTTAAATTTATTATCCACATTATGTTTTATTTATTAATAAGATAATTATCAAAACAAACAACAAATCACCAGATTTCAATTTTAATTTTTATTTCAGATTTCATCAGCAGAATTAAAATTTTGATTTTTAAAATCCACGTAACCTTCATATTTCAACGGTATACACATGTGTACTTGGATATACATAGAACAGTACACATATGTACTCAGCATCGTACATATGTGTAATTAGCTACATAATACATACATAGAAACAATACCTGTAAAACTATTTTATATTTAACAAATCAGAAGTTCCATAATGTTTTCCAAACCAAACAAAAAAACATATAATTACAAGTTCCAGTTTCGTAGAAACAATAAACCCAACATAATCGAAAAAACAAAAAACATAATCTTTTACAACTATTCGCCACATTGTATGCTGAATCATCCTTATCGACCAAGCAAACAAACATATGTGAATCATCCTTATCGACCTCATACGTGAATCATCCTTATCGACCTTCCATCACCACTTTTCTCGTTAATGACATCTCCTATAATAGCACAAAAAAAAAAAACCCTCAGCAACTAATACTTTGTGTAATGCACAAGTGTACATCAACAACCTTACACATTCAATACACACAAAATTCTGAGATATCACAAAAACAGACGCTATACACATGTGTACATCGCGTTAAAATCAGAATACACATGTGAACATCGCATTAAAAGCAGAGCAAAATCAGAATACACATGTTACATCGCGTTAAGACCATAGCAAAATCAGAATACACGTGTGTACATCGCATAAAAAACAGAGCAAAATCAGAATACACATGTGTACAAGCCTCTATGAGTACGAATCACTCAAATAATTCAAAATTTTCATCTCTACGACTCAAATAATTCAAAATATTATTATAAAGTGAACCTCTACGGTGCGAATCACTCGAATCAAGCCATCGATCTGCCCGTTCCATATCATCAACTCAGAAATTACCAGGATTCATCATTAAACAAATTCAACTTCCTAATTTAGCATTCATACCATCATGACATATTTTCATAAAAACCCTAAGTCAAATAAGTCGATCAAACTAGTGTGCAGGTCTAAACAAACAGTTTGTTACCAAGCATTTATAACAGACCTTATTTATCCTTTCTATGCTATAATAACAAGATTTTTAATCATTAATTCATAACCAAATTTTCTTAACACCCAACTCAGTTAACAACTAGACACTAGACCAATAATCACCAGGTTGAACATCACCATTATAACTCAACCCTTAATCAGTTTATAGGAGTTTGATAATAATCTTATCATCATGAGTATGAGTAAAAAAAAAAAAACATCAACAAACATATGTTCAATGTGTAGGTATACCTCCACTTCATATATATTCCTATCATCAGATTCATAAAATTTAAACATATGTCATACATGTACAGTTACCCCATTCACAAAACACATTCCATCAATTCTCATATACACCAAACCATTTACAACTACCTGAGGCAATCCAATGTATTCTAAAAACAAACAACAAGTATCAGACTAAATACAAGACAACCAAAATGAAAGCATAGGACTAGATAATACAATCTGCACCGTGTACAAAACAACTAACCAAAAATTACAAGATTGCAAGACAAATCGATGGACATATACTAACCGGGGACTCATGAGGTGAATGGGTGTAGGTTGCCTCCGAAAATCACGCCGGACCGAATCACACCCGAACTAAATCTGAGATGACGGGGGTTCGTCGTCGAGACCCGCCGCCGCTGCCGACATCGCTACTCCTTCTCCGTTTTCTTCCCTCTCACTCTCCTTCTCCGTTTTCTTCCGGCGACCTTTGATCTTCACTTTTCCAGTTGATGTCGGCGATGCAGTTCGGGCGACGGATCTGTGGTGTGGGATTTTCTTTGATGTCGGCTTTGATATGTGAGAGAGAGATATTTGTGGGATTTGAAACCTAAACGTAGATATAAATGTGATTTATGCAATCAATATGATATGGAGATTACATATATACCCTTATTAGCTTAATTAAATAGTAACAAATAACCTAATAATTACAATCATGCCACCCATTCAAAATATCAAGATCCTAATAATCAATGGTCCAGATCAGTTCACGCAGTTCACTCTTGAGATTTTGTTCACGTTTGAACCTAATCCTATTCACGCAGTTCACTCTTGAGATTTTGTTCACGTTTGAACCTAATCCTATATATATATATATATAGGGTCAAGATTTGGAGAAACGGTAGAAAGTGTGAGAACGGTGAGAACGCTTATGGATCGTCCGATTAAAACAATCTATGGACTAGATTGGCGCGGTGGCGTTTTCATAAATAACATCAATTTTATTACGTGGACGCGCCTCATTAAGGGTAAAAGCGTCTTTACACCTCAATACCAAAACGCCATAATGATGAATAAAACGCCAATACGGACCAAATCACATCGCTATATAAAAAAACATCCAAGACATAAAAACACATCCCCCAGAACCTGAAACGCCATATTTTCTACTATATACCATTCAACTTACAAACGCCAAAATTCCCAAATCATCAAACACAACTACTCAAAAACGTCATATTTTCTACTATATACCATTCATATTAGAAAACGCCAAAAAACACTCAAACATCAAAAGATTCCAAAAGATCGACAGTTCTTTCAGATACACTATTTCCTCAGTAAAACGCCAAAAATGCCAAATATCGTTTCTTGTATATTCAAAATATTATTCTACGCCAAAGTGTCGGATAATGCATTCTTCTATGAGGTGCTGTGACTCAAATAACATTTTGCGGCATGAGATGGACAAATCATAAACAAAAAGATGCTGGGGTCAAACTTATGTCATTTTCTGTGTTTTGTTCTTGATGAATATTTAAATGGCATGAAAAGACGAATGACACCACTGAGTTGTTTGAAGATACATATTCAAAAAAAAAAAAAAAACTCATGTCATTTTGTCTTTCCAAACGGCCAAAAAAACACAAGCATGGCTAAGCCAAACCACCAGCGAACATGATTCAAAGAAGAAAGAGACTGCTGACAGTGAAGATTTGGAAAATAAATTGTTTTTTTTAATTTACTTTTTCTGTTGTTTGCTATGTATTTTTCAACTTAGAATAAAAAAAATACATTATCTTAATTAAACGCCAAATAGTCATAAAGCATATGAAAAACACCATAAATGGAGTAAAAACGCCAAAAACTCCAAAAACTCCAAAACTATAATGAAAGTAACTTGCATAAGTATTAATTAAAAAAAGCTAAAAATGAAAAAAAAAAAAAGCCAAAAACTACTTAAACCCATTCAAAAACGCCAAACCTGAAAAAGCTGAACAAAAAAACAATAAAAATACACAGTAAAACTGAAAAGACGGTTACTTTATTAATGTCATTTATTATAAATAAAATCCCGCCTAAACTACGCGTCAAAAACATCCTATAAAGAGAGACTTCTCTGCACAAACAACTTATCACAAAACCAGAAACAAACGCCATATTCCCTAGAAACCATTCACTTTAAAAACGCAAAAAAAAAAAAAAAAAAAAATACTTAAAAAAGCCACAGATGCAGAACCTCGATTCTGCTATATTGAGTATTGATCTGAATGAAGTTTCACTCAATGGATTCTTCTCTGAGTTGGGTATCTCTATAATCTTTTGCTGAATGACATGGACGGATATTCAAGACAAAGAGACTGATGACACTGATATGACATCATGTCACTTTGTTCTTGATGGATATATGGATGACATGAAGGGATCAATGCATTAGAGCAGGCGTTGGTCTTCAACATGTCATCAAACAAAGTATATAACCACCTACCATAAAGGATGCCACAAAAAATAAGCATCTTCTAAAGACGGCCGTTATGTAGGAAAATAAGGATCTACATAAGGCATTCAAAAACAGGTTCAAAACGCCAAAAATGTTACAGTACAAGAGGCTGATGACAGTGAGGATTTGAATGAGAAATTAGATTGTAATTTTTTATTTTTTTTTCATTTTCTATTGTTTGTTATGTAATTCTGTGTTGTTTATCATCTAATTCTCTGCTATTTTAAAAAAAAAATGAGTATAAAACGCCAAAATCTACAAACACCAAAATGCCTGATAGTGTGAGAACGAATGCTAGCAAAGTACGAGGTTGCTATATAAAACACCAAAAACGCAAACAAAGTATTACTGCAAAAATCAACACTAATTGACAGACGAAAATTGAAAGAAACAGTAAAATAAAGAGACGGTATCATTTATTGCCAAAAAAACATTATAGTTATATTAATGCCACTACATGTAAAATTGAAAATTATTTATCTTTTCAAAACGCTATAATTGTCTGTCACATTATAGGCCTGTATCCTAGATGGCAAAACACTTGATATAATAAAATCAAGAAAATTACTGATGTTTTTTAAATCAATAAAAACGCCAAAACAATACTTAAAACGCCAAAATATTTACTATAGTTCTGATCTAAAAACAATAAAAACGCTGCGTATTTAATAAACACCAAAAAAATGGAAAGATGAAGGGACACGCGTTAATAAAAAAGAAATTTGAAAGGACAAAAAAGCCCCTCCGTCTTTCTCTAAGCGGCGTGACACGTGTTAGGCCAGGAAGCGTTCTCACCGTTTCACACTTTTGAGCGTTTTCTCCTGATCCCGTTTATATATATGAAAAAAACTAAAAAACCTAGTTTAAATGAGAAAACCAAAAAACTAACCAAAAAAGTCTAAAAAAAACCTAAAAACATACCAATTTTTTTTTTTTTTTTACAATTTAAAAAAAAAATCGCTACTTTTTATGTATGAAAAAAAATTTTCAAAAAAAAAAAAAAAATTTTTTTTTTGGTTGTACTGTACATGTACACTAATACATAAAGCTTAAACCACTTAACCCACCCCCCACCGACACCCCCCAAAAACCTAAACCCCCCCCCCCACCCTCCCGAAAACCTAAAACTAAACCCTAAACATAAACCCGAAAAAAACCTAAACCCCCCACCCCCACCCCCCAAAAACCTAAACCCCCTCCCCCCCACACCCAAAAACATAATCCTAATCCTAAACCTCCAAAAAAACTAACCCTAAAAGCTAAACTAGACTCAAAAAGCTAATTTTAAGCATGTAATGCAATTGTAGTACATGTTATATTGCACATGTGCACTACTATAATAATAGTATTGAAAACAAGACGACACCATAAATCTTTTTTTATGTCATAAAAAATATGCTCGAATATACTTGAATGAAAGATACAAAAATTTGTGATCTTATGGTGCCATTTTTGTTTTAAAATGATAACGTATGGAGAAATGGGAAATGTTTGAAAAGTTATATATTTTTTTTCCAATTTTACCCCTCCTTCATTAAAAGTCCCCCCTCCTTCATTAAAAGTCTCCCCCCTCCTTTTTAGTGCTTTTTTGGTTAGTTTTTTGGTTTTCTCATTTATATCTAGTTTTCTCATGATCCTCTCCCTATATATATATATATATATATATATATATAATTAAATAAATTGAACCAACATTTATAGGTGGTAAAATAATAGTTTGAATAGATTATAGGTTATTTTCATTAAATTTCAAAACTAAGGTGTTATTGTTTTTTCATAAAAGGTCTGCGCAGCCTCTTCTGTCTGCGCGGCGCAGACCACGTGCAGACATTGTCACGCTCATACTTTTGTTTTTTCGAAGACGTTTCATTAAAAAAGGTCTGCGCGAGGTCTTATTGGTGCAGACTTGCTTTTAAAATCTTCTAAGGTCTGCAGAGGGTTAAACACCACCACCGACCCCCACTGTCCACCACCCACCACCGTTCATCACCATCCACCACCCACCACCCACCACCGTCCATCACCACAACCACCACCACCGTCCACCATCCATCAACGCCCACCACCCACCACCGTCTACCACCACCGTCCATCACCACCACCGTTCATCACCACCACCATCCACCACCCACCATCGTCCATCACCACCACCACCGTCCACCATCACCACCGTTCATCACCACCACCATCCACCACCCACCACCGTCCATCACCACGACCACGACCACCACCACCGTTAACCACCACCACCACCACTGTCCACCACCCACCGCCGTTCATCATCACCACCACCATCTACCACCCACCACCGTCCACCACCACCACCACCCATCAACGTCCACCACCCACCACTGTCCTCCAACACCCACCACCGTCCACCGTCCAATACTGCCGTTCATCACCACCACCGTCCACCACCCACCACCGTCCATCTCCACCACCGTCCACCACCCACCACCATCGTCTACCACCATCACCATCCACCACCACCACCACCACCGTCTGTACACTACCACCAGTTTATTTTAGAAGTCTACATACGTTAAAAAAACAAACAGTCTTCTTCTTACAGACTGTAGACGTTTGGTCCACCTCTTCTTCAACAGATATCTGCAGATATGGTCCGCAGACTGCAGACATTTTACCTCTTAAAAAAACAGCACATAAGTAATATAGATTGAAAATAATGGTTATCAGAAAATTACAAAGAAAGTAACGATCAATAAAATAATTAGAGAGAAGCTCATTTTAATCAGTACAATATTATATATATATATATTAAAGAGAAATGTCGGTGGCTACATGCCACCAACCCTACTCTCATTTTCTTTTGTCTTATATGCTATTAATTTTTTTTTGTGTTACTTTTGGAAAAGTGATAATATGACAAATTGGTTTACTGTATGCTATTAGTTGAAGCTTTATTGGGGTCTTAACTACCTTTTTTTTTTCTAATGCAAGACACATGTGTGTTTCTGGTGATTACATGTTTTTTTTTATTATTATTGTTTGTTTTTATCCTTATTCAAAACTATTTCATAATCTAATGTACTCGAAAATGTTTTTGTTGAATACACTTTAATGTAATTTTTGTTTGGAAACAAGGCGAGTCAACAATATAAAGTTTCGTTTTTATGTACGTTTTGAGTTGCACTTTGTTTTGTCGTAAATTTTGTTTGGAAACAAGTCAAGTCAGATATAATACATTTTTCATTCAATGGTATGAATTTGGATTGCTCTACGCTTCAACGTAAATTTAGTTCGAAAACGAGTCGGCGCCGCCGCAACGCGCGGCGGGTAAAAAACCTAGTATTGGCCTTATAACTTAAATACTGTTTACTCAATTTCTTCAAGTACGTATATGATGTAGACATCTTATAGAAAACAAGTTTTCATAGTTTTACTAAAACAGATGTTTTATTATCATGAATTTATAAACACTTTGTAAATCACTTAAATTACTTTTTGAGTTCTATGTTTTAGTGGTTTTAACCACTTAAGTTTAAAATTAAAAACTTTAACGCTCCGAGTTCCTAACCGCTCATTTATAATATTTTGAGTCCATATGTTTTAGTAGTTTTAACCACTTGAGTTCAAAATCAAAAGTACAAGTGTTAAAAAATTGGACTCAGAACGTTATAAAATAAACGGTTAGGAACTCAGGGCGTTAAGCTTTTTGATTTTGAATTCAAGTGGTTAAGACCATTAAAATACAATAACTCAAAGAGTAATTTACTCTTAATAGAAACTAGCTAAGTTGTTAAGTAAATAAAAGGAAATATTCATTGGGAATAGCCCAATGGTATTTGTCACACCCCCAAAATCCACACGCGGAGTATCACCGCTAGGAGGCGTGACTGATCAGGATCAAGCCATCAATCATATTGAACAAGCATGTAAGTAATATATAGAAACCCAACACAATACAATTGGTGTCTAACAAAACATAGTTTAAGTTGCAAGCGGAAGCATAATGTTTAAAACCAAGTCATAAGTTTAAACGTTTCAAATGTTTAGCATGGCACACAGCTGTCCATAATCCCACAACGACTCTTCCCACTCTGTTGCAAGCTCCATAGATACCTAACGACCTGCAAGGCATGTAACAACGGGTCAACAACAAAGTTGAGCGAGTTCACAGTTGATTGTTCAGTTATTGAGTTCTTTTCAGAAATCATATGTTCGTTTCATAACCATGTATTACCCAGTATTATTAATTTCCCAAAACCTTTTCACGATATTTAGTGGGGGCTTCCCATGTTGTATGTTACTAGACTAGTCGTATCCATAAGTGTCCTTCCCAATCCGAGGACAATGTTAAGTATGAGTGTACGTAGGTTTTACGTACGTGCCCTTCCCAATCCGAGGACAATAGTAAGTATGAGTGTACGTAGGTTTTACGTACGTGCCCTTCCCAATCCGAGGACAGTAGTAAGTATGAGTGTACGTAGGTTTTACGTACGTGCCCTTCCCAATCCGAGGACAGTAGTAAGTATGAGTGTACGTAGGTTTTACGTACGTGCCCTTCTCAATCCGAGGACAGTAGCAAGTAGTCTAGTAGTGTTGGTAATATAAATAGTTATTCAAACCCATTCCCAACCCACCGGGAATCCCATGCCTTAGGAGTGTGAACTCACCTTGGTTTGCTCGGCAGATACACGAAAAGGTCACTTGAGCTATATGTGGTCAACTACGTCCTAACATGGTTACCATACAAGTCAGGTCTAGGTTCAAGTAGTGCACGTATGTATACACATAGCTAACAGGTTACTAACAGGTTATGAACACGTATTGATCATGGCAACGCATTAACAGTCAAATACATAATATATTCATACTTGTGCGATTCAAGAGATTGGGCTCGTACAAGTCTAACAGCCTTGTGCGATTCACCCATTGAAGCCCAAAGATACCCGGCCCAATAACATAGCAGTCCAACATGTATACGGCCCAACAAATAAACATGAGTCTTGTGCGGTCCGGATGGTCTTATGCGACTGAGGAGTCCTTGTGCGATCCAGATAACTTGTGCGGTCCAGTTAAGTTGTGTGACTGGGTTGGGCCATTCGGCCCAACAACATATCATATCAAGGTTCCATATATGTGTGTGGCCCAAGCCTTGTGCGATCAGCAATGTCTCGTGCGATCCACAAGTCTTGTGCGATTATGCATAACTAAACAGTACCATGTGCTTTATGTGTTTGTACCTAACTTGTGCGATTGCACTTGTGTGATTAGATCAGATCTTGTGTGATCTGATCTTGTGCGATCCAAGAGCTTGTGCGTTCAGCTCTTGTGCGACTAGGGGTCTTGTGTGATTAGTTCTAATTATCCCGAAATCATGGCAATCAGTTACATAGTTTCCATATATGCACACAATCAATCAACAACTAGTAGTTTTAGATCATGCAAATCATCGATCAAACAAGCATATTCTAACCGATTTCTCATGAACCCTAATTATGAATAACACATGAACAATAATCATCACACTTAAACATATTAACATAGTTCATGTTCTTGACCACAACTCATCAATCATTCGAACATGATACATCACAGTCGAATATCCTCAATCAAACATAACATCATCAACCCTTATTTTGATCCGTGAATACTACACATGTGTGCCGATTTCATGAACACCAAACCCTAACAGTTTACATCATCATCAATCACAGATCATCCCTAAACCATCACTGTAACATCCCGAAAATATAAAACTTTATATTAGAGTTATAAAGTATAAATAAACAAGAATTAATTAACTAGGAAACTATAACCTAGTTAACTACAAGTTTAGTAGTAACTAGAAATATGGTTAAAATAATCAAACTATATGTTAAACAAAAGTGGAGGGGCCTAAGTTGTTAAAATTGAAACTTATATTATTAGTTTTAATAAAAACAAAACCAAACACCCCATTAGAAGGCTCTGGTCGATCAAGAACAGGAGAGGGGCAACCCCCCATCTTCAAAACCCTAATATCACTAAACTCACAAATTGAAGGCTCAATCCAAGCTGAAATCGAAATTTGAACATAGATTTGAGATCACCTTGTCAAGAAGGTCATAAGGTATGTCAAATTAGGTTGTTTTGATTCAACCCAAATTCTTGCATGTGATTGAAATTGAGTGTTGAGCTTAATTATGTGTTGTAAACCTGAATTTGGAAGTAATATAAGGTTTAGGGACAAACCCTAGATGAATTCTTGTCAAATTCTTGCATGATAATTGAATGGATCAAAATCACCATAGTGGGTGATTAATATGTGAGTAGAACTTGATAAACACTATGATTAAAACCCTTGTTCTAGTGTAAACTGAAATTATGAGGAAATCTCTAAATTGTTGATGTTAAAATATGGACATGTAGTCTAATTGAAGTTATTTATGGTGATAAACTCAAGTTATGGACTTGGTTTAGATCATGTAGAAATCTGACCCGCTAGGTGTTTTATAAAACGCCTAAATGAGGGTTAAAATGTTAAAGGTTGGGTAAAACGCAGATTTGAATATGTTAAGAAATAATGCGTTAAAGCTTATAAAAGAGTTCTAATCTTGTTATGAATTGAACTCTTTAGGCAAGGAATCCGGAACGTCAAGTGGACACGCCGGAGGTGATACACGCGGAAAAGGTGTGCTTTAAAGGTACGTGACTTTGGTCTCGTTAAATTACGCATATATGTTTGAGTTTAGTGTATAGATAGAATCGTAGTGTAAAGGATGCGTTTGACGTGTTCTAAAGTGGCGTAGATCACTTGAACATCAAACGGGTCAAAATAAAGACTTGGGACTGGGTTTAACTTATTAATAAAGTGATGGTTTTCACTAGATAGTCAAACGGGTTGAATAGATACCATAAAAGGAAACATGATAATAGCGATATGATGGTTTCGTAAGTTGTTAAGTGTTGGATTGCACAATGCTTATGAACCTAGCTATGATACTTTAAGTTGTGAATCCGGGATATTGGAATAATAATTGGGGGTATGTTGAAAAAGGGCGTTCAAAATGGAATGTTGAATTCCGAGGAAACGAGGTCTTAGTTCCAAGGGAACACAAAGCCAAGAATAGCGCAAACACACCAAGATGTACAAGCCCGGGAACTTGGGTAATAGCATCTAAAAGGTTTGGAATACGAAATTGGAAATATACACTTATAGTTAGAATGGGTCGAATAAATGGTAGTATAGAAATTTTTAGCCGTATGATCAGTGAGTCAATTGTTGGTACGGTAGTCGAACTGAACATGTCCGTAATGAATTTACAGACATACAGGAAAAGAAATAGCCCAAAACGGTATTCGGATTAGAGCGAAATCCACAAAATAGTTAAATGGCAAAGATACAGTGTCCACCGTAAATTACGGTCTCCACCGTAATTTACGGTGGAAATCAAAGGTCTTACGGTGAACCTTTCCTGTGTTACGGCAGACCAGAATCATTCAGGGTCTACCGTAACTTACGGTAGACACCGTAAGTTAAGGTGGAGCCCAGAAAACTGGTGTTTTATTTATCACTTTTCGATGTCGGAATTCGTTTATATGTATTGTATTAATGTCAAAACTAATGTTCTTAGTGGTTTGACCCTAGGTATGGGTGAGGTCCTTCCGGATGGTGATCAAGTACGTTGTCAAGAACCGAACACGCATTTTGAAGCTTCCGCACCAAACTTAACTTTGTCTAGACTTTAATCATATTGTAAACGTTTTGTCAATCGTGTTTTGAATCCTTTAAACTAGTTGTTAGTTGACTAGCAAGGGTTAACTTTAAACTGGTTATGTACTATCTTGGAATTTGTTTAGTGTTATCACAAATGTGTATGGTTTTAAACACGAAAGTTTTTGTGTAAACTCTGATAAGTATAAAGTTCATATAATTATTAGTTAAATTCCGTTCCATATTAAGGGTGTTACAAGTTGGTAATCAGAGCTTAAGGTTGTCAACAAAGTGTTCGGTTCAAGCTTGATCAAGCATCCGGTAAGAATTAATTGTTCTAAGTAGAGTTACTAAGTATAAAAAGGGAATGATGAATAGATATGCATGGGAAGAGCGTGTTAATACACTCAAACCCGGAAAGTGCATTAAATAAGAGCGGTAAAAACAAGTTATGAACTTGAATAAACCGAAGTAAATAAACCATATGCTATAGATGAAATGTTTAACGCTTGATGTAAACATTTCAGTTAAAGATGACGGATAAAGGTAATGATAATGCGGTGCCAAGAGTCACCGAGCAAACGAGAGAAGTGATTGCTGAAGAGGTAGGGAAGGCAATCGAAAACAGTCTGTCGGGTTTCATCGACAAAATCCAAAACACGGTATTATCAGTGGTGGAAGAAAGAATCAAGAAATTGGAGGATAATACCAATTTAGCAAAGGAGAAGTCGGGAGGACGAAAATCTTGTTCTTATAAAGAGTTCATGGCGTGCAAACCGCCAATTTACAATGGGGAGGTTGACCCGATAATATGCCAGCGGTGGCTAAGCGATATGGATGGAGTATTCGAAAGGACTCATTGTGATCCAGACGACTACGTAGCCTATGGCACAGGTCAGTTAAGGGGTCAAGCGAAAGACTGGTGGGATAACAAGAAGAAAGAAATTGGAAGTGAAGCGGCTAAAGCTATGACATGGGACGAGTTTAAGACGCCGTTTCTTAAACATCACAGTCCCAAGGCAGTCATTAACAAGATCAAGGAAGAATTCATGCAGCTTCGACACAAGGGTGAATCTATTGATAAAATCACGGGAATGTTCATGGATAAGATGATGTTTTGTGATGAATTGATTACGAATGAGGAGCAGAAAATATATTATTATTATAATATGTTGAGCGCCGAGTATATGGAGTTTATGACTCCTTCAAAGTATGAGACTCTCACCGAGATTATAAACGTTGCTCGGGAACGGGAGATAGAGTTGAAGAAACAGATTGAAATAGGTGAAAGAAGGGCACATATAGTCAATCCAAGCCCAACGAAAAGGCGCGCACAACAGAATCCTCAAAGAAACAAGAAGGGAAAAACGGGTCATCAAACTGCAAGATATGCGGGAAGGGGCACAAAGGTGAGTGCCGGTTCAAGGACAAACCGTGTCCTATATGTGGGAAAATGGGGCACACGGCTGCATTGTGCCCGGGGAAGGTGTCGGTGTGGTACAAATGCTACCAACCGGGTCACAAGAAATCTGAGTGCCCAGAGTTGATCGGAAAGAAAGATGACAAGAATACACACACTGAGACACCAAGAGCAAAGGCAAGATCTTTCCAGTTAACAGCAGTGGAGGCAAAAACAGAGCCCGATGTGGTCTCAAGTATATTTGCCATAAATTCAATTCCTGCACATGTGTTATTTGATACGGGTGCGAATAAATCCTTTGTTTCACATGGATTTATTCGACATCCTTCTCTTGTACTAACAAAATTGCCTATGCGGGCGGCCCGCGTAAGCCCAAGGTGATCCTTTACGCACAAAACCACCTTGCACATGGTATTTCTCAAGCGGGTCATCAAAATGAAAGATATGCGGCCTGTCATTTCAGCAAACTTTCTTCTAATCAGAACACCCAGGCGGCCCGCGTCAGACTCCCAGACCAGATTCAATGTTTTAACAGGCTGTTAATAGCTGTATTACCCACAAAACCACCTTGCACATGGTATTTCTCAATACTAGGGGCTCAAATGGTTTTGTAAAACCATGTTCTTGAGGTGTATGGCCAAGATCAAAGCACGGTTTCCAAGAAACGATCTTAACGGCTCTCCGGACACTATAAATACCCAACCCCCCTTTCTTGCAAAACCCACAAAATCTGATTTGAGAAGCTCTAAGTTGAAACCATTGTTTCATACCTGAGCTACTTGGATCAAGATTAGCTTTCGGGGACCCTTTGTAAGTATTCCTTCGTTCTTTTATTGCTTTTCGAGTCCGAAAGTCAAACTTTGTTTGACTTTCTGCATTGAACAGTTTATGGTCAATGCGAAGTTCGTTTGAACTTCGCAACGTGAGCGTAATCACGATGGTTATAGTCCCTAGTGACTATGCCTACTGATTACCACGTTGTCTAGGGTCGTAAGGGTAAACGATCTAATAAATCGCTTATACCTTCGAACCCGACCCGTTTGGTCGATCATTAGGATCCGACCAAACACATTAGGTGACCATAGTATATAGGGAATAACCTTCCGAAGTTATACCTTATGGTCACAACATTTAGTTAGTTGTATGATAGGTAGTTTATATGCCTTAGGTAAATTACCAAAATACCCCTTTGCCGCCAAAATTCATATTAAGCATATGTAACATAACTTTTGATATCTAAACTGATTTGGTAACAATATTAGACATATTAAGGCATATATTACTTGTCATAGGACTAGTTAAGCGGTCCAAACGCGTTTCACGCGAACGACGCGTTAAAGTAGCTTAAGCTACCTAAACGGGTCATAATGGGTCGTAAGCACTTAGATTAGGTTTCATTTTGGTATGTAGGCTTTGTTAAACCATATGACACGAGTTTCCATACTCGTTTGTTTTACGAGCCCTCATTCTATCCGATCCTCCGATTTAGGTCCGGATTATTAACATAGTTACCTATATTAGGTGCCGTTTGATATCCGTGATCTCTAGCATTGTTTGGTTGTTACTGAAGGAATACTAAGCAATCTCAAGTGAGTACATAGACCCCTCTTTTACTGTTTTCCAAACATTTTGGGGTGAAACACATGTGCCTACTTGTTACTTTCGTGCCTTTCATGCTTTAATGTCATATGCTTGTTATGTTCATTAGTACATTATAGTACATGATTTCATTACATTTTATGCTATGTATGTCCATTGTGTGCATACTTAGTACATTGTTTTACATTACATTTCATGCTATGTATGTCCATTGTGTGCATATTTAGTACATCACTTTACATTACATTTCATGCTATGTATGTCCATTGTGTGCATACTTAGTACATTGTTTTACATTACATTTCACGCTATGTATGTTCATTTGATTACATACTTAGTGCATTGTTTTCACATACTTACATTTTTGGTATGACATTTGGTTTGTTCAAATGGGACAATATACATTCATTAACATTGATCACGCCGTTCGTTAGTAGGTAGTGGTACCATAGGACTTGACAACTCCCGTTCCTGAACCCTAGGTTTGTTTGGGTGGAAGGAATGACCGAATTCGATAAACATAACACAGATAAACCTTTAATTTGTTTAAAGGTCTATCACCACAGTCACAAGGCTTGGATGTATGCATTTTCACAATACCGCATAGATGTTTGTATCAGTATAGCATGCATTTGTTCCACAAAACATAACTTTGACTTAAACTATGTTTAATTCAATACCCTGTTTTTGTGCATTTTACCTATGGTTTAGTTGATATATTTCACATGCCATACATGATATTTTTGGATACACTTTATATGATTTACATTAAACATAAACATTTTGACATTGATATACACATTTGGTGATTTACATTAGACATAGACATTTTGATATGGTTTACACAATAACACTTGACAATTGATTTATACATGAACAATTTACATTGGTGGTTGGTTTGGGTAAATGATTTGAGTAACGAGGCGACGTGTAATACGATAAAGACATGGTGGATACGCCGCTGGTACTTCCTATATATAAGTGCTTTTATGGTATTACATATCGTAGCGTTATTTAAACCATTTCAGTTTATACATATTTCATCTACAATACAATCTTCACATAAACATCATTTTACAAATAACTTAACTTATACAAACTCATTTTTTTTGGTTATTTCATTAACCATACATCTTTCTTTTATATAATCTGATTTCTTATCGAGTTTTCATATGATTTAGAAAAGAAAACATTTAACAAGATTCATGACTAATTTTTTATTAAATCTTTCTTTTAAAAACCCAAGTCATGAATCTTATTTTCACAAAACCTATGTATCTCACAAGCATTTTTATGCTGACGTACCTATTTTCACATGTGTTTTCAGGAGCTGTTGCTTAGGATGAGGATTGTGTCACTAGGGCGGACCTGTGCCTTAGAGACATAAAAAGAAGATAGACTTAGTTTAATTATGTTATGTACCCTTTGTTTCCTGTTTAAGACAATGAAACTCTTATGTTGATAAATAAAATACAACTTTGAATGCCATGGTTATGAAACAATTAATTCTGTTACAACACTCCCCGACGTTTTCCGTCGCGGTTGCATGTTATACGCGGTCGGGGTGTGACAAAAGGAACTATGAGGGTCTCATCTGACAGACACTTCTTCAGATTCGACACGTGGAATACGTTGTGAACTCCACTGAGTTCTGTGGGTAGGTTTAGTTTCAAGTGGGCGATACGGTAATGCTGAAAGTATCGCCGTGGAAAGGAATAATACGGTTCAGAAAAAGAGGGAAGTTGAGCCCAAGATTTATCGGACCCTTCAGGATCACCGAACGGGTTGGCAAAGTAGCATATCATCTCGAACTACCCGAGGAGTTGAGTGGAATTCATAACACTTTCCACGTGTCACATCTCCGAAAATGTTTAGCAGACGAAACTGCTCGTATCCACTACGATGATATCGAGGTGGATAACAGCCTCAACTATGCAGTAAAACCAATTGCGATTTTAGATCGTAAAGAGAAGAGTTTGAGGAACAAAGTGATTAACCAAGTGAAGGTTAAATGGGAACACAGGAAGGGTGCAGATACCACATGGGAATCCGAAGAAGAGATGCAACGGCTCTACCCCATACTATTTGGTACGTAAATTCGGTTTCGGGGACGAAACCCTTTTAAGGGAGGTGGACTTGTAACATCCCGAAAATATAAAACTTTATATCAAAGTTATAAAGTATAAATAAACAAGAATTTATTTAACTAGGAAATCATAACCTAGTTAACTATAAGTCTAGAAATAACTTGAAATAAGGTTAGAATAGCCAAAACTAAATGTTAAACAAACGTAGAGGGGCCAATGTTGTCAAACTTGAAACTACTATTATTAGTTTTAATCAAAAACATAACCAAACACCTCAAATGAGGTCCCTGGTCGATCAAGAACATGAGGGGGCGACACCCTCACTCCCAAAACCCTAACTTCTACTAAACTATCAAATTGAAGGCCAAAATCAAGTTGAAATCAAAATCTGAACATAGAATCGTGATCACCTCGACAAAGGGATCATAAGGTATGTCGAATTAGGTCATTTTCATTCGATTCAAAGTTCATGCATGTGTTGAAATCGAGTGTAGAGCTTAATTATGTGTTGTAAACATGAAATTTGAAAGTAATATAAGGTTTAGGGACAAACCCTAGATGATTTCTTGTCAAATTCTTGCATGATAATTGTATAGATCAAAATCACCATAGTGGGTGATTAATATGTTAGTAGAACTTGATAAACACTAGGATTAAAACTCTTGTTCTAGTGTAAACTGAAATTATGAGGAAATCTCTAAATTGTTGATGTTAAAATATGTGTATATAGTCTAATTGAAGTTAATTAGGGTGATAAACTCAAGTTATGAACTTGGTTTAGATCATGTAGAAATCTGACCCGCTAGGTGTTTGATAAAACGCCTAAATGAGGGTTAAAATGTTAAATGTTGGGTAAAACGCAGATTTGAATATATTAAGAAATAATGCATTAAAGCTTATGAAAAAGTTCTAAACTTGTTATGAATTGAACTCTTTAGGCAAGGATTCCGGAACGTCAAGTGGACACGCCGGAGGAGATACACGCGGAAAAGGTGTGCTTTAAAGGTGCGTGACTTTAGTCTCGTTACATTACGTAAAAATGTTTGATTTTAGTGTATAAATGATGTCGTAGTGTAATGGATGCGTTTGATGTGTCGTTAAAGTGGTGAAGTTCACTAGACCATCAAACGGGTCAAAATAAAGATTTGGAATTGGGTTTGGCTTGTCAACAAAGTGATGGTCTTCACTAGATAGCCAAACGGGTTGAAATGATGCTTGTAAAGGAATCACGTGAGTAGAGACTTGAAAGTTTCATATCTCGCTAGGTGATGGATTGTACCACACCAATAAATTGGTTATGTTAATTTAAGTCTACGAACCCGTGATATCGGGTCAAACACTAGAGGTCAATAAAATGTGTCATTTAAAACGGAAATGTTGAATTCCGAGGAAACAAGCTTTTAGTTCCAAGGAAACATGAAGCCACGAATAACGTAAAAACACCAAGATGTACAAGCCCGGGAACTTGGGTAATGGCATCTAAAAGGCTTTAGAATAAGAAATTTGAAATATACACTTATAGTTGGAATGGGTCGAATAAATGCAAGTATAGTAACTTTTAGCCGTATGATCGGCGAGACAAATATTGGTATGATAATAAAACGAACATGTCCGTAATGAATTTACAGACATACAGGAAGGAAATAGCCTAAAACGGTATACGGTTTAGAGCGATATTCACAAAATAGTCAAATGGCAAAATCCCAGAGTCCACCGTAAATTACGGTCTCCACCGTAATTTACGGTGGAAATAAAAAACGTTACGGTGGGTTATCCCTGTGTTACGGCAGACCAGAATCTTTCAGGGTCTACCGTAACTTACGGTAGACACCGTAAGTTACGGTGGAGCCCAGAAAAATTGTATTTTATCTAACATTTTTCGATGTCGGAATTCGTTTATATGTATTATATTAACGTCAAAACTAATGTTTTTAGTGTTTGACTTTAGGTATGGATGAGGTCCTTCCGGATGGTGACTAAGTACATTGTCAAGAAACGAACACGCATTTTGAAGCTTCCGCACCAAACTTAACTTTGTCTAGATTTTAATCGTGTTGTAAATGGTTTTTGTCAACCGTGTTTTGAATCCTTTAAACTAGTTGTTAGTTGACTAGCAAGGGTTAACTTAAAACTTGTTATGTACTATTTTGGATTTATTTTGGGTACTATCACAAATATGTATGGTCTTTAAACACGAAAAGTTTTTGTAAACTCTGATTAGTATGAAGTTAATATAATTATTAATTAAATACCGTCCAAATATTAAGGGTGTTACAAGTTGGTAATCAGAGCCCAAGGTTGTTAACAAGTGTGTTCGGTTCAAGCTTGATCAAACATCCGGTAAGAGTTAATTGTTCTAAAGTAGAGTTACTAAGTATAAAAAGGGAAATAATGAATAGAAATGCATGGGAAGAGCGTGTTAACACACTCAAACCCGGAAAGTGCATTAAATAAGAACGGTGAAAACAAGTTATGAACTTGAATAAACCAAAGTAAATAAACCATATGTCATAGATGAAATGTTTAACACTTAATGTAAACATTTCAGTTAAAGATTACGGATAAAGGTAATGATGATGCGGTGCCAAGAGTCACCGAGCAAACGAGAGAAGTGATTGCTGAGGAGGTAGGAAAAGCAATCGAAAACAGTTTGTCGGGTTTCATCGACAATGTAAAACCCGTTAGGATCTCTCAATGATATCAAACACTAGCTTGTGAGAGTGCGGAAAACAGTCACAAGTCAATTCAAGAATAAGAATATAAAAGAAACAATAATAATCAAACACAAACCAGAATATCTTGCATTCAAAGTTGAATAATGACTAATACAAGACTTCTTGATGTTTCGGCTGGCCTACTAGTCGCAACAAGCTGATCAACCTCAACCAAATGGTTGAGGTTTGCTTAAATACTAAACATATGGACTCTTAACCTAGGCCCACTCGAAACCGGCCATACTAGCCCAACCCATACATGTCGACCCAAAATATAAACTAAACAACTACAAAATCAATCCTTTAACTAAGCAATCCTTCATGAATAAACCTTCAGGTTCCAACAATCTCCCCCTAGGTTTATGCATGGAGGTTCTTGAGACTTCAACCTTCACGATCACCACCCAACCGATCCTTGAGACCACCAAAACCTTTTGTGCGAATATGAATGGCTGAAACCACAGCAGCCGTCCATCCTTTTGCAATCTCTTCATACTTTTCAGTAGATCGAATTTGATTTTGAGCTAATACCTCAAGATCTTCAAGAGCAAGATTCAACACATCAACTTGATCAACCAATCGATAAGTCACATCATCATCACAAAGAAACACAGCCTGTCCTAGACGCTCATCATAAGCCCAGAAATGTAAGGACTTCAAAGCACCTTTTGGAATCTTTTTCACCAACGGAATCATCTTTTCTTTGTCAGTTACAGGCCAATGCACAATCTTCATATGCTTGTTTGTGTATGGATCTCTAATTCCTTTAGCTGGTCTAACGAAAGACTCTGCCGTGCGCATCGAAGGAAAATTACGAAGAACTTTGTAATCTCTCAAAAAACACATATCCAGCACCTCCAGGCTTATCATCTATATAAGGTGCTTTAGACAAGTTTGTTAAATCAACCTTAGTAAAAGATTGAAACTGGCCTGGATGTTTGTACCACTCGACAGGACCAACCTTTCTCTTTATCCACCATCTTTTGCGATCATGATCAAATCCCCAGCTAACTACACCAGAACGATTTCCAACTTTATCATAGAGAGTTTCGCCAACATCCATTAAATGGTGAGTTGCATGAGCATCATCATCATCTGGATTTAGATTCTTGTTCTTCAAAATTACAAACTCCCTTTTCTTTTTAATTCTTTCAGCCTTCTCTTTGTCTGCCACTGGATTAGTAACTCTTTTGAAATATTGTTCCATAGCAGCACTTCTCTCAGCATCATCCTTAGCGAAAGCTTTTCTTCTATTTTCAACATCAGTTGGATCAGAAAATTCTTGTCCAAACTTTCTTTCCAACTTTCCTCGTAAATCATAAACCGTACTGAACAACAAACTAACATCTCCTTGAAGCTGTTCAATCTGTTGATCTTTCTTCACTATAGTGTCTTCAAGTTGAATAATCTTGGCATCTTTGTGAATTGAATCTTGCTCAAGCACAACCAATCTTTTCTTCATCTCTCTCATGCTAATAAACTCATCATCATCACTTGAGTCATCATCAAATGGAATCTTCAACGATTCTTCAGGTCTCTTACCACTTGAACTGCTAGGTAAGTCATGAACAATTCTAGAAGGACCTGCAGATTCAGAAATACCAAGTGGCATAATATCAACAACAGAATCAGTATCAACAGTTGTAACTTGAGCATCAACAGTGGTGGTATCCATATCATTTCTTTGAGTGTCAGCATCAAACTCAAAGATATGTTCAGTAGTGGTGGTGGTATCAGTGACACTTTTCTCAAAATCGAAGTCATACAGACCATCATCATCCTCAACAATATTCATGGATTGATCTTTGTTTTGCTCAACATACATTCCGAGTCGAGGATCCCTCCTTATCCACTTCAATGGCATGGAATCAGAATCCTTTGGGTTTTCACTAGGCTCTTCACTTGATACTGAAAGATCAGAAGGAGGATTTCCCATCTTATCAGTTACAGACTTTAACAGCAAAGCCAAACTTTCAGCAGTAATCACAGGTGGAACAACAGAAACAGCAGTATCAGCTTCAGCTTCAGGAGGAAGCTCTTCATCTTCTCCAGAATCACACATAATCTCAATGCCTTCATCATCAGAGTCGATTGTTAAGATCTCTGTCTCAAGCTCATCTTCAATACCCCTTTGAATATCATGTTCTTCAGCAACTATAGCATTTGCAGGCGCATCATTCACTGGAACAGGTTGCACTATTACTGGATTAGCAGCAACATCTTCAGTCTCTGCAAATTGACCAAATTTCTCTAACGGAATTAATCCTTCAAATTTCTTTTCAGTACCCTTCTTTGGAGTGAGAGCACCAAAACAAGCTGGACCCATGGGCTTCAACTCCAATGTGTTTCCAGATCTCTCCAACACTGGATAACGAGCATTAAAAATCATTTGCAAAAACCTTGGATACATAAGAAACTTGTCCTTTTTGACTCCAAACACATTTCTCTTCATCGCTTCCAAAATATACTTTGAATAATTGAAAGGCTCATTTGTTATCACACAGACAAGAGCAGCAGACTGAGTAATGTTCAACTGATCTTTCCCTCCTCTGTTCTCTGTCATACACAAAATAAACATATGCAACAAAAGACGCCAATAAGGATGCACAAACTTCTTAACCAGAGGTGGATACTTCCCTTCATAACTCAATCTAGGCAATATTTCTTCAACTTGTGCCAATGGGAAGTTCAGTGGCGTCTGTTTCTTGGTCATTGAACTATAATACTTCTCGAATCATCTGCTCTGTCACAGTAACAACCTTCTTTTGAATGTCAGCAACAATAACTCCTTTTCCTTCAATAACTTCAATCCTTGCACTTTTCCAAAATTCTTGAATAAGACTTTCGTAGATAACCGGATTTTCTCGTAGTGCGTGAACAATACGGCAACTATTGAGACCTTTCATCAATGAAGTGTACAACTTCTTGTGTTTTTTTTCCAGAGGAGGTGCTAAGTATCCTGCTTGATTATGTGTCGAAATGAATTTCAAATCCATAATCTGCATAAAACAAAAATACATTAAAAACATTGACATTTATATATATGTATGAAATTTTTCAAATTTCAAAGTCAACATTCAGAACAAATCAACAGCACCATAACTCAGATTTTAAAAACTTGACTCGAGACTGTTACTTTTGACTCGAGACCATGAGTCGAGACCATGAGTTCTCGAGTCGAGATCATGATTTGTTGAGTCGAGACCATGAGTCGAGACTTTGAGGTCTCGAGTCGAGACCATGAGTCGAGACCTTGAGATCTCGTGTCGAGACCATGAGATTGCGACTCGTAACCACTGGTCTCGAGTCCTTATGTTATCTGAGTCGAGACCCCTCAAACCACTTCATCTTTTCAGATTTTGGATTAAAAACCTAAAACACCCTATGATTTATTTGAAGACCAAAATATATTCAAAACTAGGGTTCTAGGTCATCTTCAAATCTTCATAAAAACATCATCAGATCTTCATAACACCTGCAAAACTTCAACAATATCATCAAAATACCTTCAAAAATCGATGAATCAAGACCAGAAACCGAATATGATGAACCGAAACCGGAGAATACGTCGGAGACTATAAGGACTTGCCGGAATAGAGAGAGAAAATGAGAAGAAATCACAGTTGGTCTCGAGTGAGATATGAGGTCTCGACTCGAGACCTTTCTTATATACCTCATGAATTTGGGCCTTTTGACATGGGCCGAGATCATAATATTGGGCTGAATATGATATTAAAGGATTTAATATATTCAGTTAAATCATTTACAAAAATCATCCTCTAATTTCAGATATAATTTAAATTATCCACAAAACCTTCTGAGCATTATTTACGAAAACAAAACCTAAAACAAAAATAAATAATAAAAACTATTATTTACAAAAATAAATTAGGAAATTAACAAAATTGCTCAGGGATCAAATCATGAGATTTCGGGCTTGACTTCACTTATCAACACTGATCTACTACCGAAATATCTAGACGATTGCCAGTATATTTGTCCACCTAAACTCATCTCCCTAGACCTTTTCCATATAACTGCCTGTAACAAATATTTATCATGTTTTAATTTCTTAACGAAGAACACCCAAACAAATACTAATCAAATCCCGGAAGTATAAACAACACACTCTATCATGCAAGTTGCTTCCCTACCACATATTTCACAAGTCCAATCCAAATCTCTGAAATCTTAACTGGGAATAGATTGAGAAGAGAACAGAATAGATCTTAAGCAGAGATGGTATAATATACAGATCAAATGAGTTTTTCTCAATTTGATATAGGTTTCTTGGGTTTCTTTTGGGCACTTGAGGGCCTCTTTCGGGTGTTTAATTGATCTACAGCGCGACAACGTACAACTAGGTCAGCATGTATCTGGATGCAGCAGAAGCTGACGTTGCCTAGCACCTTCAGGTCAGCATATATCTGGATGCAGCAGAGGAGATACATGACTTTTTCAGAGAAGATTTCAGAGTCAGACCAAAATTGTGTGTATCGGGACAACATACAGACATTCAAATAGACATGAGCTAATTCCAAGTGACTTTCTTTCCTGGGGCCATGTACTATTTTAGTTCTAAACAGAAACAGCCAATGTTTCCAATCTTAAGGATAGAGCCTACCAACACATCATACTAGAGTCAAACTATTTCGATACTGGTCTTACATGAGTCAGCCCTCTACCATAGTGTGAAAATTCATTTCATTTCCCAGTCATGCAATGCCTCTTTTTGTATTTTTCAATTTTTAATGTTTTTGTATTTTTTATTTTTTATTATTTTTTTAAAATTTTCTCCCCCTAAATTTGAGCATAAATAAAAACTACCTAAGAATAGAAAACTTTATGAACAAATTTATCTACGAAAATAAAACAAAAACATGCTCAGTCAGTAAAGCGGATCATTTTCAGAAAATCCACAAGCACTTGAAATTTCGAACTGCTGACAGGTTTGGTGAACAAATCGGCAGCATTTGCATCTGTGTCGATTTGCTCCAGTTTAATAAGACCTCTATCAAAGCAGTCTCGTATAAAATGAACTTTAATATCATTGTGCTTGGTTTTTGAGTGGAAGACAGGATTTTTCACAATCTGTATAGCAGCATCATTATCACAATATATGGTAGTTTTAAGATAAGTCAAACCATAATCCTGCAATTGATGCTGCATCCACACTACTTGTGAGCAAGATGCCGAAGCTGCAACATACTCTGCTTCAGCTGTAGAAATAGCTACCGTTTGTTGCTTCTTGCATTGCCAAGAAATGAGTCGATCTCCCAAAAATTGACATCCAGCAGACGTGGATTTCCTGTCCTTATCAGTACCTCCAAAATTACTGTCAGAAAACCCAAACATGTCAAAATTCGAATCCCTCGGATACCACAGACCAAACCTGGGTCGGCCTTTAAGGTACCGAAAGATTCGTTTAACAGCAGTAAGATGAGAAGTTTTAGGATTAGCCTGATATCGTGCGCAATTGCAGACAGCAAACATAATGTCAGGACGACTAGCCGTCAGATACATCAACGATCCAATCATAGACCTATAAAGTCGTTGATCAACAGAGGATCCTTCAGCATCTTCAGTTAACAACGGTCTTTCCACCATCGGAGTTTCTACCGGTTTAGCGTTAGTGAACTTGAATTTCTTCAGCACATCGTCCACATATTTCCCTTGATGAATTAGAATTCCCT
This sequence comes from Helianthus tuberosus, assembly GCA_030545235.1. Lineage (NCBI taxonomy): Eukaryota > Viridiplantae > Streptophyta > Magnoliopsida > Asterales > Asteraceae > Helianthus > Helianthus tuberosus. The sequence continues at coordinate 62,067,092 of CM060354.1, read as the reverse complement.
GTGAATCTTGTTTAACTTGTAAACCCAAAAACAATGTCATTTCACCAAGTGCACTCATCTCGAACTTATTTTGCATAACTCTCTCAAAATCCTTGCAAAGCTCCTCACTTGTAGACCCAAAGATAATATCATCGACATAAATTTGAACCAAGATTTGATCCTTGCCCACTCTTTTGATAAACAGAGTCTGATCTATTGTGCCGTGTGAGTACCCATGAGCCAGAAGATGTTCTGTCAAAGTTGCATACCAAGCCCTAGGTGCTTAATGCAACCCATACAATGCCTTGTCGAGCTTGTAGGCATATTCTGGATGATCTGGATGAATAAATCCCGGTGGTTGCTCAATAAAAATTTCTTCCTTCACTTCTCCGTACAAAAATGCCGTTTTGACATTCATTTGGTAAATAGTGAATCCCATGAAGGATGCATATGCTAAGAAAATCCGGATTGCTTCAAGTCGAGCAATGGGGGCATAGACTTCATCATAATCCAGTCCCTCTATCTGTCTGAATCCTTGGACCACTAATCGTGCTTTATTTCGAACAATAACTCCTTCAGAATCTTGCTTGTTTCTGAAAACTCAGCGAGTTCCAAGCTTGCGTTTTCCTTTTGGCAACTCCACAAGTTTCCATACTCCTAGCTTCTCAAACTAGTTTAGCTCTTCGTGCATAGCATCAACCCATCCTGGTTCCTGCAACGCTACATCAATAGTTTTAGGTTCAATTTGAGAAATGTAGCTAGAATATAAGCACAAATTAATGGTTCCTGATTGACTTCTGGTCTGAACTCCTGCATTCACAGGGCCTATCACATTCTCAATAGGATGATTTCTTTGAACACTTGTTGGTATGGCAAATTCAGGTATCGTCTCGTCTAGAGATGTTTGTATGTTGCTTGACTCCCCCTCATTAGGTGCTACCGGACTGTGACTCACAGGAGTGGTAACAGTACATTCTTCAGGAATAGGATCAGCAAACAATTCTGATCCAGCTGCATTAGTTGAAATTCCACTGGATTGTGCACCTTCAGGAGATTGATGAGACATTTGTTGTGGCAGAGGATGCTGTGTAAACACCATTCCCGGCGGATCAATGGTATGATGTCTGACGCTTCCTTCTGTCTGTTCTTCTTCTTCAGTGTCCTCAAAAGACAACGGTTGTTTTGGAATAGACACACCTGCATCTGAAAAATCACTTGACAAAATATTAAATGATTTAAACAATTCAGAATAATCATATAACCAATCTGGTCCAACTCTAGCATCCGTAGCGTTTTCTTCAAGCCATTCAATGTTGCACGACTCGACGACCTTTTTAGTTACTTTGTTGTATACCCTATAGGCAGAGCCTTTTGCATATCCAACAAAGAAACATTCGTCCCCTTTGACCTCAAACTTTCCATTAGAGTCCATAAGTAATAATACACATGGACATCCAAAGATACGAAAGTGTGAAACCGAAGGTTTACGTCCTTCCAGAATCTCATAAGGAGTTTTCATATGACGTTTATTTACTAAAGCATGATTCTGGACGTAACAAGCCGTGCTAACAGCTTCGGCCCAAAAGAAACTAGGAAGCTTCGAGTCAGCCAACATAGTTCGTGCAGCCTCGATAAGAGTACGATTTCTTCTTTCAGCTACTCCATTCTGTTGAGGAGTCCGTGGTGCACTATACTGACGATCAATTCCCTTTTCAGTGCAGAATGTGTCCAAAGTAACGTTCTTGAATTCTGTCCCATTGTCAGATCGAATAACCTTTACCTTGGTACTCGCTTGATTTTCAGCCAGAGTGATGAATTGTTTCACTAAGACTGCAGTTTCATTCTTGTGACTGAGAAAATACACCCAGGTGTAACGAGAGTAATCATCAACGATTACAAGACAATAAGCTTTCTTGCCAATATTCAACACATTCACTGGACCAAAAAGATCCATGTGAAGTAATTCGAGCACGACTTTCGTCGAGGGTGCAGGTTTAGCCTTATGAGGTTTTCGATGAGCTTTTCCTTTCGCACAAGCAACACATTTTTCAACCAACATGAAATATTTTATTGGAAGATCACGTACTAGTTGACCTTTAGCCAGTCGGTTCAGATTCTTCATGTTCACATGCCCAAGGCGACGATGCCACAGTAGACCATCATGTTCTGAAATCTTTGAGAATAGGCAAGTAACTTCTTCACACGGTTTCTTGTCCATATCAATCACATATGCATTTCCTCGTCTCTCTGCTGACATTAAGAACCAATCTTCTGGAATGACAATCCCAGGTTTAAGTACATGACATCCTTTCTTTGTAAAGTGAACTGAATTTCCTCGATCACAAATCTGAGAAATGCTCAACAGATTGTGTTTCAGTTCTGGAACATAGTTAACATTCTCGAAGCTTAAAACACCGTTTCTTACGGTTCCTTTCAATGTGATCCTTCCTGATTCTCCTCCCGCAAATGAGACATATCCACCATTAAATTCTTTGACATTTACCAGTTGGGATAAGTCTCCTGTCATGTGCCTGGAACAGCCACTATCCATGTACCAGAGGCGCACGGTAGTCCTCCACAGCTGTTCCTGCACGATTAGCGGGATTAGTTAGATTTAGGAACCCAGCCCATAGTGGATCTGGGTTTTCCTTGTGCATCAATGTAAGTCACTCTCTGCCACACTAAATTGTCTTTATTTAAAAACTTTGAAGTATTTCTAGTGGCAGAATTTCGATAACATGTATGAGACGGATTGGATTGCGCGGCCTTAGCTTTAGGTTTCCAATGCTTGTATGACCATTGAGAATTGTAGTTACCAAAAGCATTATATTGATTTCTTCGAAAATCATTTTGTTGATTTTGTTTTTTACGTTTGGCTGCATTCTAATCTTGATCAGAAGGTTTAGTCTTGCGATAGTTGTTTTTCATTGTCTTAGTCTTTTCAGTCGTCATTGACTCTGAACAACGATATCGGTTAGACTTGACCTTCTGATTTTGTACAAACTTCTCCTTGGACTTGGCACTTGGGAGTTGAACACAGTTTCTGGCAATGTGTCCAGCAATTCCATAATTAAAACATGTTTACAGCTTCATTGTGTGAGTATTTTGAAAATTTTGATACTTTAGAGAAGAATCTTTGTTTGATTTTGAATGATTTGACGTTTTGGTTTTCCTAATATGCTTTGCTTGTGGCTGTTCTGAGCATTTTGATGTCTGCTGATTAGAAGTTACACATTCATGTGATATTGATGAACAATTTGACACCCTTTCTTTACTGAGATCATTATTTGAAGTTGATGTTTTACTTTCAAAAACATTTTCTAATGACTCTTTATTTAACTCAAATCCTTTTTCTTCTTTATCAAAATCAGTTTCAGTATTTGAACAAGCAGAAGTCTCATCAATATGTGTTTCATCAACACATTTATCATGTAAAACTAATTCAGGTTCAATTTCAACTATAGTTTCCAATGGGATCCCACTAGATTCAACATTAGAGATTCCCACTGAGACAGATTCAGAAGAAGAATCATGATACTCCTGATTTTCTTGTGAAGAAGCTTCAGTGGTTTCACTGAATGTGTCCTAAGGGACCTCACCTGTAACACTATCATCAACCAAAGGGTTAGAAACATCAGATTCACAATCACTAAATGAAGAAAACTTATCATCAGACATATTGTTCAAAGGTTCAACACAAACATTATCAGTTTTGCCCAAAACATCAGGCTCGCAAGACGAAACATAAGCAGAAAATGACGCAAACAAAGACCGACCAAAGATTCAGTTTGTTCAAAATAATTTTCAGAAATATTAGTATGAACAACTGGTTCACTCCCAAGAACGTCTCCACATTTTACTTCAGATACTTTATCTGCACATGAAGACGAAATGTTAGGATCAATTGAGCCTTTAGAAACAAAATTTATAGGATCAGACTTCTGTTTCCCAACTAGTTTGCCATTAAATGATGACTTATAGTTTTTGGGACCATAAGTCATTCGACTTTCATTTATCATCTCCTCCTCAGTCATAGGTAAATAAGTATAATTATCATTATAAAGAGGAGGAGCCTTATTAAAACCCAACCCACAACCTTTCTTTTCTTTGTATGCGAGCTGTTGATCACACAAATTTTTGACCAATTTACTAGAAGAATCAATTTTTTTTTATGTTTAGCTCATTTATATGATATCTATCTCTGATATCTTCCAGTTCCTTAGTCAAAATACATACTTTCTCCTGAGCTTCAAGAAAATGGGTTGTTTTTACACTTACATCATCTTTGAGTTTGATGATGTCTTTACGCTGAGCTTCAATCTTTTCTTTATAAAGTTTTTCATTTTTAGATAACGTGAAGTTTTTATTTTTTATATCTTGATAATCCTGAATTAGCTCAGCATTATGTATTCTGTAAGCTTCAACCCTTTCCCTACACTCAGGAGTACAAAAACAGAAAGTACCTCTTCTTTGGTGAGACCTTTAACTGGAGCTGAAAGAATCTGAGTCATAAGAGCTAGGTTTTCAGCTGTAGTCTCCTCCTCAGGTGCTGGAGCCTCATCCTCAAAAACGGAAACTTGATCATTTGAAGTCATGAAAGCAATGTTGTTTGAAGCAGCTTGATTTTCTGGAGCTGAAATGTTCAGTCGCTCAATCTCCGAATTCCAATCAAAGTTGATGTCAGGCTGAACCACCAAGGCTTGAGCTAATCCCAGTGGTTGAGGACTTCCAGTAGCAGCATCATCAGTTATATTTGATGTGGTCACAAGAGCTCTTTCACGATTAGGTGTTACGGGCTGGGCAGGAGTCTGTTCTCTATTAATCGGAGGCTTTGTGCAGTTTCGAGCATAGTGTCCTTCCTCGTGACAGTTGTAACAACGTAGTTTAAAAGGCACTGTAGACGCTCTTGTAAATGAAGCACCCCATCTGTTTTTACCAGTTCTTTTCATAAACCTTGTTGCCCTGAATGCAACCATAGCTATCTGCCAAGTGATATCCATTTCTTCAACATCATCAGGATGAATCTGATGTAAGTCATCGCCACACCATTTAGGAGGGTCAATTTTTCCTGCAACAAATGCATTCAAACAGTTTATAACAGATGCTGCGATATCCAAATTTTCTTTAGACTGTTGTGTAAAGAAAGCAATCATCTCATTTTTCACAGTGGAAGTAGGAGCAGCAGAGGATGCATTCACAGCGGATGCAGAAGCAGTAGCAGAATGTGATGGAGCAACTTGTGTAGGAGACCTAGAGTAATAGACATTTGCTGAAGTAGGAGCGGCCTTAGCAGATGCTGCGTTGCTAAACATTTGAAATCCTCCTTGAGACAAGAGAGCCGCATTGTTATTGTTTGACGAAGTAGGAGCAATAGAGAATCCTGCAGCTAGCATGCTGTTCTTATAGTTGGTTTCTCTTTGTTTGTCATCTAGTTCACAGGCTTTGATATGAGAAATCATCTCTGACAAACTGCACCTAGCAAGATCTTTTGTTTTCTTGATCATAGCAACATGATGATCCCAGCTTTTTGGCAACGCATTTAGAAGTTGCCTATTTGTCGAAGCATTTGATGTATGAATTTCTTCCATCTGCATTTGAGTGACCAATTTAACAAACCTCTGAATTTGGTTATCAACAGTTTCTCCATAAATATGGTTGAAATTGTTGAAATTTTGTCTCAGCAAGTTTCTTCGACTCTCCTTCATGTCCTCATTTCCTTCATAAACATCGATCAGAGACTCCCACAATTCTTTGGCGGATTTGCAGGTACGAAAACCAATAGCAATGTCTGGACCCAATCCCATGGTCAAATAGGACAACGCCCTTTCATCTTCTTCAATTATATTTAAATCATCTTTAGTATATTGACTTTTGGGTTTCTTCACTTTTATACCAGGTTCTGTGGAACTATCCATCATGATCTCCCTTGGACCTCTCAAAATACTTCTCCAGATTTTAGAATCTTTGACCTTCACATGTTGTTCAAAACGCCACTTCCACTCAGGAAAGTCATTAGCATCGGTCAACCTTGGAATACGCGTAGTGGTCCCAACCTTTGAATCCAGTTCTTGTTGTTTGTTAAGGGCAGCCAAGTCAACATTATTTGCAGACATGATTAATTTTTTTTAAGTCCAAAGAATCTGTTCACAGTTCAAAGTCCAAAGTTACGTTGCAAATTGTCGTTGCTAGTCGAGACCACGGTTGCGAGTCGAGACCACAAGCAGACAACTCGAGACTGAAAATGGTTGCGAGTCGAGACTAGAAGCATACAACTCGAGACCTTAGTTGATTGCGAGTCGAGACCAAAAGCAGACAAGTCGAGACCACAGATGGTTGCGAGTCGAGACCAAAAGCAGACAAGTCGAGACCACAGATGGTTGCGAGTCGAGACCAAAAGCAGACAAGTCGAGACAGCTGGTTGCTAGTAGAGACCTGCAAAACAAATGTGAGATAAAACTGTTGACTCGTAATCCCTGATTTTCAGCACTTTTCAAAAATTCAAAGATATCGTAATCTTTGAATTTTCTTTGATCACCAAAACTCCGAGAAATCAGCAAACAACTCTCTGAAATTACACAAACCAAAATCAGTAACGTCTTTCGATAATTTCTAAGAACAGTTTGAAGATTGAATGATCCGTAGACAGAACATGCAACCAAAACTGTTATCACTGCAAAACAAACACTATAAAAACTGGATCAGTAACATAAGATGCCCTTGAATCAGAATGATATCAAAACCGAACCAAGATTGGTTTATTGGCTCTGATACCAATTGTAAAACCCGTTAGGATCTCTCAATGATATCAAACACTAGCTTGTGAGAGTGCGGAAAACAGTCACAAGTCGATTCAAGAATAAGAATATAAAAGAAACAATAATAATCAAACACAAACCAGAATATCTTGCATTCAAAGTTGAACAATGACTAATACAAGACTTCTTGATGTTTCGGCTGGCCTACTAGTCGCAACAAGCTGATCAACCTCAACCAAATGGTTGAGGTTTGCTTAAATACTAAACATATGGACTCTTAACCTAGGCCCACTCGAAACCGGCCATACTAGCCCAACCCATACATGTCGACCCAAAATATAAACTAAACAACTACAAAATCAATCCTTTAACTAAGCAATCCTTCATGAATAAACCTTCAGGTTCCAACAGACAAAATCCAAAACACGGTATTATCAGTGGTGGAAGAAAGAATCAAGAAATTGGAGGATAATACCAATTTAGCAAAGGAGAAGTCAGGGGAACGAAAATCTTGTTCTTATAAAGAGTTCATGGCGTGCAAACCGCCAATTTACAATGGGGAGGTTGACCCGATAATATGCCAGCGGTGGCTAAGCGATATGGATGGGGTATTCGAAAGGACTCATTGTGATCCAGACGACTACGTAGCCTATGGCACGGGTCAGTTAAGGGGTCAAGCGAAAGACTGGTGGGATAACAAGAAGAAAGAAATTAGAAGCGAAGCGGCTAAAGCTATGACATGGGACGAGTTTAAGACGCCGTTTCTTAAACATCACAGTCCCAAGGCAGTCATTAACAAGATCAAGGAAGAATTCATGCAGCTTCGACACAAGGGTGAATCTATTGATAAAATCATGGGAATGTTCATGGATAAGATGAAGTTTTGTGATGAATTGATAACGAATGAGGAGCAGAAAATATATTATTATTATAATATGTTGAGCGCAGAGTATAGGGAGTTTATGACTCCTTCAAAGTATGAGACTCTCACCGAGATTATAAACGTTGCTCGGGAACGGGAGATAGAATTGAAAAAACAGATTGAAAGAGGTGAAAGAAGGGCGCAGATAGTCAATCCAAGCCCAACGAAAAAGGCGCGCACAACAGAATCCTCAAAGAAACAAGAAGGGAAAAGCGGGTCATCAAACTGCAAGATATGCAGGAAGGGGCACAAAGGTGAGTACCGGTTCAAGGACAAACCGTGTCCTATATGTGGGAAAATGGGACACACGGCTGCATTGTGCCCGGGGAAGGTGTTGGTGTGTTACAAATGCTACCAACCGGGTCACAAGAAATCTGAGTGCCCAGAGTTGATCAGAAAGAAAGATGACAAGAATACACACACTGAGACACCAAGAGCAAAGGCAAGATCTTTCCAGTTAACAGCAGTAGAGGCAAAAACAGAGCCCGATGTGGTCTCAGGTATATTTGCCATAAATTCAATTCCTGCACATGTGTTATTTGATACGGGTGCGAATAAATCCTTTATTTCACATGGATTTATTCAACATCCTTCTTTTGTACTAACAAAATTTCCTATGCAATTAGAAGTAGAAATAGGTGATAACAAAAGTTTCCTTGTGTGTGATGTATGTCAAGATTGTAAGATAAACATTGACGATGAAGAATATTTAATAGACTTGATTCCTATGTCGATGGGGGAATTCCAAGTAGTAGTCGGGATGGATTGGCTATCCCGATACCATGCGAGAGTCGTATGTTTCCATAAGGAGATAAAACTAACATCTCCAAGTGGAAAATCTGTTACCATATACGGCGAAAAGAGGGGTAATCCCGTTATGTGTTCAATGCTAAAAGCTCGCAATCTCATGAGGCACGGTTGTAGGGCATTCATGATATACGCGAACGAATCAGGCAAGAGATCACTAGAGATTGAAGATGTACCGGTGGTACGCGAATATGCCGACGTATTTCCAGAGGACCTACCGGGAATACCACCAGAACGGGAGGTAGAGTTCGGGATAGAATTGGTTCCGGGCGTGAAACCTGTGGCCAAGGCGCCGTAACGACTCGCGCCATCAGAATTACAAGAATTGATGTCGCAAATTCAAGATCTGTTAGACAAAGGGTTTATCCGGCCTAGTGTGTCTCCGTGGGGTGCACCGGTGCTATTTGTGAAAAAGAAGGATGGGAGCATGTGCATGTGTATCGATTACAGGGAGTTAAATAAACTCACGGTGAAGAATCAATACCCACTCCCAAGGATCGACGAGTTATTTGATCAATTGCAAGGCGCAAGTTGGTTCTCCAAGATCGACCTTAGATCGGGATACCATCAGTTGAAAGTCAAGGAAGAGGATATACCGAAGACGGCTTTCCGTACACGGTATGGACATTACGAGTTCCTTGTGATGTCCTTTGGCTTAACTAATGCACCTGCGGCTTTCATGGACCTCATGAACCGGGTCTGTAAGCCTATGCTAGATAAGTCGGTAATAGTGTTCATTGATGACATCTTGATATACTCGAGGAATGAAGCGGAACATACAAATCATTTGCATGAAGTATTATAAACGCTCAGAAAAGAGAAATTGTACGCAAAGTTCTCGAAATGTGCTTTCTGGTTGCGAGAAGTACAGTTTCTCGGGTACATCATTAGTGCAAACGGGGTGTTAGTAGACCCGTCAAAGATAGAAGCTGTGGCGAGATGGGATCCACCGAAGAATCCTTCGGAGATCAGAAGCTTTTTGGGACTTGCGGGTTATTATCGAAGATTCATACAGGATTTCTCCAAAATTGCTATGCCATTAACCAAATTAACCTGTAAGGACGAAAAGTTTATCTGGGGTGATGATCAAGAAAGGACGTTCCAAACGCTTAAGGAAAAACTGACCCATGCATCGGTATTGTCATTACCGGAAGGAACAGACGACATGGTAGTTTATTCAGATGCATCACATTCGGGGCTTGGCTGCATTTTGATGCAACGGGGCAAGGTTATAGCCTATGCCTCGAGGCAGCTAAAGACTCATGAGAAGGGATATCCTACCCATGACCTCGAGTTGGCGGCGGTGGTGTTCGCCTTGAAAATATGGAGGCATTATTTGTATGGGGTGAAATGCACTATCTTTACCGACCCTAAAAGCTTGAAGTATTTCTTCGATCAGAAGGAATTAAATATGAGGCAGAGGCGGTGGTTAGAAACCGTCAAAGACTTTGATTATGAAATACATTACCACCCCGGAAAGGCTAATGTAGTGGCAGACGCGTTGAGCCGAAAGACAGATTATACGCCTATTCGAGTACGATCGATGCAGCTCATTGTGACATCGGGTTTGCTTGAGCAAATTTGGAAATCTCAAATTGAAGCAATAAAGGAAGAAAATGTGAAAAGGGAAAGAATAGTTGGGCAGTTAAAAGACCTGGCGGATAATAACCAGGGATTGAAAACTCGATTTGGGAGAATTTGGGTTCCGAACTCATGTGGGGCCAAGGCACTTCTACTTGACGAGGCCCACAAATCTCGTTATTCGATACATCCGGGGGCGACCAAGATGTATAATGATTTAAAACAAAATTATTGGTGGCCAGGAATGAAAAGAGCCATCGTGAAATATGTGGAGAAGTGTTTGACCTGCTTGCAAGTCAAAGCAGAGCACCAAAAGCCATATGGTAAGTTGCAACCATTGGACATCCCAGTTTGGAAATGGGAACAAATCACTATGGATTTGTTAACCAAATTACCCAAAACCAACCGCGGGTTTGATGCTATATGGGTAGTCGTGGATAGATTGGCGAAAAGTGCTCACTTCATTCCGATTCGTGAGACTTATACATCCGAGAAGATGTCGGAGGTGTACACCAATGAAATCATAGCACGTCATGGGGTACCGATATCCATTGTGTCAGACCAAGATACTAGGTTCACTTCGAATTTTTGGCGCAACTTCCAAGAACAAATGGGGACTAAACTGTTCATTAGCACCGCTTACCATCCACAAACGGATGGGCAGAGTGAAAGAACAATACAAACGTTGGAGGATATGCTGCGGGCTTGCATTATTGACTTCGGGGGTAGTTGGGATGTCTATCTACCCTTGGTCGAATTTTCATATAACAATAGCTATCAATCGAGCATTAAAATGGCCCCATATGAGATGTTATACGGTAGAAAGTGTCGAACCCCGGTATGCTGGGGAGAAGTGGGTCCACGAGGTCTAGCACCTACTGATATAATCCGAACTACGAATGAGAAGATCGACATGGTCCGAACTCACCTAAAAGCGGCTCAGGATCGACAAAAGTCATACGCGGATAAACGAAAGAGGGCGATTGAGTTTCAAGTGGGCGATAAGGTAATGCTGAAAGTATCACCGTGGAAAGGAATAATACGGTTCAGAAAAAGAGGGAAGTTGAGCCCAAGATTTATCGGACCCTTCAGGATCACCGAACGGGTTGGCAAAGTAGCATATCGTCTCGAACTACCCGAGGAGTTGAGTGGAATTCATAGCACTTTCCACGTGTCACATCTCCGAAAATGTTTAGCAGACGAAACTGCTCGTATCCACTACGATGATATCGAGGTGGATAACAGCCTCAACTATGCAGTAAAACCAATTGCGATTTTAGATCGTAAAGAGAAGAGTTTGAGGAACAAAGTGATTAACCAAGTGAAGGTTAAATGGGAACACAGGAAGGGTGCGGATACCACATGGGAATCCGAAGAAGAGATGCAACGGCTCTACCCCATACTATTTGGTATGTAAATTCAGTTTCGGGGACGAAACCCTTTTAAGGGAGGTGGACTTGTAACATCCCGAAAATATAAAACTTTATATCAGAGTTATAAAGTATAAATAAACAAGAATTTATTTAATTAGGAAATCATAACCTAGTTAACTATAAGTCTAGAAATAACTTGAAATAAGGTTAGAATAGCCAAAACTAAATGTTAAACAAACATAGAGGGGCCAATGTTGTCAAACTTGAAACTACTATTATTAGTTTTAATCAAAAACAAAACCAAACACCTCAAATGAGGTCCCTGGTCGATCAAGAACAGGAGGGGGCGACACCCTCACTCCCAAAACCCTAACTTCTACTAAACTATCAAATTGAAGGCCAAAATCAAGTTGAAATCGAAATCTGAACATAGAATCGTGATCACCTCGACAAAGGGATCATAAGGTATGTCGAATTAGGTCATTTTCATTCGATTCAAAGTTCATGCATGTGATTGAAATCGAGTGTAGAGCTTAATTATGTGTTGTAAACATGAAATTTGAAAGTAATATAAGGTTTAGGGACAAACCCTAGATGATTTCTTGTCAAATTCTTGCATGATAATTGTATAGATCAAAATCACCATAGTGGGTGATTAATATGTTAGTAGAACTTGATAAACACTAGGATTAAAACTCTTGTTCTAGGGTAAACTGAAAATATGAGGAAATCTCTAAATTGTTGATGTTAAAATATGTGTATATAGTCTAATTGAAGTTAATTAGGGTGATAAACTCAAGTCATGAACTTGGTTTAGATCATGTAGAAATCTGACCCGCTAGGTGTTTGATAAAACGCCTAAATGAGGGTTAAAATGTTAAATGTTGGGTAAAACGCAGATTTGAATATATTAAGAAATAATGCGTTAAAGCTTATGAAAGAGTTCTAGACTTGTTATGAATTGAACTCTTTAGGCAAGGATTCCGGAACGTCAAGTGGACACGCCGGAGGAGATACACGCGGAAAAGGTGTGCTTTAAAGGTGCGTGACTTTAGTCTCGTTACATTACGTAAAAATGTTTGATTTTAGTGTATAAATGATGTCGTAGTGTAGTGGATGCGTTTGATGTGTCGTTAAAGTGGTGAAGTTCACTAGACCATCAAACGGTCAAAATAAAGATTTGGAATTGGGTTTGGCTTGTCAACAAAGTGATGGTCTTCACTAGATAGCCAAACGGGTTGAAATGATGCTTGTAAAGGAATCACGTGAGTAGAGACTTGAAAGTTTCATATCTCGCTAGGTGATGGATTGTACCACACCAATAAATTGGTTATGTTAATTTAAGTCTACGAACCCGTGATATCGGGTCAAACACTAGAGGTCAATAAAATGTGTCCTTTGAAACGGAAATGTTGAATTTCGAGGAAACGAGATTTTAGTTCCAAGGAAACATGAAGCCACGAATAACGTAAAAACACCAAGATGTACAAGCCCGGGAACTTGGGTAATGGCATCTAAAAGGCTTTAGAATAAAAATTTGAAATATACACTTATAGTTGGAATGGGTCGAATAAATGCAAGTATAGTAACTTTTAGCTGTATGATCGGCGAGATAAATATTGGTATGATAACAAAACGAACATGTCCGTAATGAATTTACAGACATACAGGAAGGAAATAGCCTAAAACGGTATACGGTTTAGAGCGATATTCACAATATAGTCAAATGGCAAAATCCCAGAGTCCACCGTAAATTACGGTCTCCACCGTAATTTACGGTGGAAATAAAAAACGTTACGGTGGGTTATCCATGTGTTACGACAGACCAGAATCTTTCAGGGTCTACCGTAACTTACGGTAGACACCGTAAGTTACGGTGGAGCCCAGAAAAATTGTATTTTATCTAACATTTTTCGATGTCGGAATTCGTTTATATGTATTGTATTAACGTCAAAACTAATGTTTTTAGTGTTTGACTCTAGGTATGGATGAGGTCCTTCCGGATGGTGATTAAGTACATTGTCAAGAACCGAACACGCATTTTGAAGCTTCCGCACCAAAATTAACTTTGTCTAGATTTTAATCGTGTTGTAAATGGTTTTTGTCAACCGTGTTTTGAAACCTTTAAACTAGTTGTTAGTTGACTAGCAAGGGTTAACTTAAAACTTGTTATGTACTATTTTGGATTTATTTTGGGTACTATCACAAATATGTATGGTCTTTAAACACGAAAAGTTTTTGTAAACTCTGATTAGTATGAAGTTAATATAATTATTAATTAAATACCGTCCAAATATTAAGGGTGTTACAGCTTGAATGCTGGTGTGGTAGCTGTTATTATACGAAAACTCCACCAAAGGGAGGTGCTTTTCCCAACCATTGCCAAAGTCGATTACACATGCCCTAAGCATGTCTTCAAGGGTTTGGATGGTGCGTTCAGACTGCCCATCCATCTGTGGATGATAAGCGGTGCTCATGTCTAAACGAGAGCCAAAAGATTTGTGCATTGCTTGCCACAGTTCTGAAGTAAAACGTGCATCACGATCAGAGATAATAGAGGTTGGCACCCCGTGCCTCAAGACAACTTCCTTTAGATAAACGTCTGCTAGAGTGGAGAACTTATCCGTTTCCTTGATAGCCAAGAAGTGTGCAGACTTTGTGAGTCGATCCACGATCACCCAAATGGTATCATTTCCACGTTGAGATCTAGGCAAGCCAGTAACGAAATCCATGGAAATTTGCTCCCATTTCCATTGTGGTATCTCTGGTTGTTGGAGTAGGCACGATGGTTTCTGATATTCGGTCTTGACTCTCGTACAAGACAAACATTTGTTGACGTAAGTTGCTATGTGAGCTTTCATGCTAGGCCACCAATACGTAGTTCTGAGATTGTGGTACATCTTATCCGAACCAGGATGTACCGATTAACGAGACTTATGTGCTTCATCCATTACAAGTTCTCATAGATTGCCATAGAGTGGGACCCAAATGCGTCCTGTCACGTAGTAGGCGCCATCTTCCTTTTGTTCTAACCGTTCCCTTGATCTGTGTAGGGCCTCAGCCCTGACATTTTCCGGTTTCAATGCTTCTACCTGAGCATCTCGTATCTGTGCAGGAAGACTAGACTGAATGGTGAGTTGTGAAGCACGCACGCGTTTAGGTGTAGTATCCTTTCGACTGAGGGCGTCAGCCACAACATTAGCTTTGCCCGGATGGTACTTGATGGCACATTCGTAATCATTCAATAGCTCGACCCATCGACGTTGTCACATGTTCAACTCCTTTTGCTTGAAGATATGCTCGAGACTCCTGTGATCGGTGTAAATGGTGCACCTGGTACCGTACAGGTAATGTCTCCATATCTTAAGAGCAAAAACCACTGCTCCCAACTCCAAGTCATGCGTAGTGTAGTTCCTTTCGTGAACTTTAAGTTAACGTGACGCATAAGCAATGACCTTGTCACGTTGCATCAGCACACATCCAAGTCCCTGAATGGATGCGTCGCAATAAACCACAAAATCATCTGTGCCTTCAGGCAATGAGAGGATAGGTGCGCTACAAAGTCTATCCTCCAAGTGCTGAAACGCTGATTCCTGTGCATTTCCCCAACGATAGATAACGCCTTTCTGAGTTAGTGAGGTGAGGGGCTGTGCAATCTTGGAGAAGTCCTTGATGAACCTTCTATAGTAACCTGCCAAACCCAAGAATTGGCGGATTTCTGTTGGTGTACGGGGCGCAGGCCAATCCTTGATCGAGTCTACTTTGGATGGATCAACATGAATCCCATCCTTGTTTACCACGTGGCCTAGGAAATGGACTTCACGAAGCCAGAAGTCGCATTTCGAGAACTTAGCGTACAGTTGTTCTGTTCGGAGGAGTTCCAAAATAAGCCGTAGATGGCGCTCGTGTTCCTCCTGACTCTTCGAATAGATTAGGATGTCGTCGATGAACACTATAACGAACTTATCCAGGTAAGGCTTGCACACTCTGTTCATGAGATCCATGAAGATCGCAGGTGCGTTTGTCAGTCCGAAAGGCATAAGCAGGAACTCGTAATGCCCGTAACGAGTCCTGAATGTTGTCTTATAGATGTCCTCGTCTCGGACTCTCAGTTGATGGTAGCCTGACCTCAAGTCAATCTTCGAATAGTAGTTCGACCCTTGCAACTGATCGAACAAGTCATCAATGCGTGGAAGAGGATAGCGATTCTTCACGGTCACCTTGTTGAGTTCACGGTAATCTATGCACATACGGAAGGTACCGTCTTTCTTCTTCACAAACAACACTGGAGCTCCCCAGGGCGAAGAGCTAGGATGAATGAAACCCTTATTCAAGAGTTCTTGCAATTGTTTGGACAGTTCTTCCAGTTCGGTTGGAGCTAAGCGATAAGGTGCTCGAGCTATGGGCGTTGCTCCAGGAGCTAGCTCGATTTGGAATTCGACTTGACGATGAGGCTGAAGACCAGGTAAATCCTCAGGAAACACTTGAGGAAAGTCGCGTACAACTGGAATATCCTCTATCTTCTTCTCTTTCGATGACGCATCAGTAACAAGTGCTAAAATAGCAGTGTGGCCCTTTCGCAAACACTTCTGGGCCTTGAGGAAAGAAATGATGCCCACCACAGCACCACTCTTGTCGCCTTGAATTTCGAGAGGGTCTTTACCAGAACGGGGAATACGAACAATCTTTTCCCTGCATAGGATCTCTGCTTGCTGTTGGGATAACCAATCCATCCCAATGATGACGTCAAAACTACCAAGAACGATGGGGATGAGGTCGATAGAGAAGGTCTGACCAACTAAAATGAGATTACAACCCTTAATTATATGCGTGGCCTCTAGGCTTTTACCATTTGCTAACTCTACTATGTGCTTGGTGTTCATAAGTGTTGATGTGCGCTTAAGCATTTGACTAAATTTTAGAGACACATAACTGGTATCGGCACCCGAATCAAATAACACGGTAACATAAAAGTCGTCGAGAAGGAACTTACCCATCACCACGTTAGGATCATTCCTTACGTCACCCAGACCAACACGAACGCTCGACCCCTGGCACCATTGCCGTCGTTATTACCCCTGTTGTTATTCCCTTTGTTGTTCCCGTTTCCTTGGTTGTGGTTCTGATTCTGATTTAGCTGGGGGCAGTGTCTCTTGAAGTGACCTTCAGCGCCACACTGATAGCATCCCCTGTTGCCCTGTTGCTGTTGTTGATTCTGCGGTGCTGGCTGTTGTTGCTGACGATTCTGATTTGCAGGCCAAGAGCTCCTGCAATCCTTGGCTTCATGACCCATCTTGAGACACCTCTGACAACGTCCCCTGTTGCACTGACCACTGTGGTGTCTGTTGCATTTGTTACACTTTGGGTGGTTTCCTCGATATACACCCTGCCCTTGACTACCAGAAGATTGCTGACCAGGACTCTGGTAGTCATCAATCTTCCACTGCTGCGCCTGGGACTGAACTGTAGTCAAACCCTTGCTGGAGGCTCCATCCCATTTTCGTTTGTTGTCACTGGGTATAGCAGAAGTAGTAGCAGTAGCACTTATACGCTTAGGCAGCTTGTTCTGTTCCACTGCCTGGTCTGTGCGACGATGAGCAAGACGAGTAACATCCTGGATGGTAGCAAGGTTAGCAGAAGTGACATGGCTTTGAATCTCTGGTACCAAACCTTTGAGGTACAGCTCGATACGTTTGATGGGAGGATCCACCATAGTAGGACACAAAATTGCCAACTCGTTTGATCTTTTCGTGTATGCCTCTATCTCTGACCCCGTCATCTTCAGGTTAAAGAACTCCACTTCCAGCTTGTGGATGTCATCACGATTACAGTATTCTCGCTTAATCAGCTCCTTGAAGTCGTTCCATGGGGTAGCATTAGCAGCAACTAACCCCAGCATTTGAACCTGAGCGTTCCACCACGTGAGCGCTATGCCCTCGAGAGTACCAGTAGCATACTTCACCCTACGAGCTTCAGGGCATTCACACATTTCGAAGATCGACTCGAGCTTCTCGAACCAGTGGAGGAGGCCTACAGCTCCTTCAGTGCCGTTGAAAGTAGTAGGTCGGCAATCCATAAAGGTTTTGAAAGTACACACAGGAGGCCGAGCGTGTTGACCTCCTGCCTGGGCAGCTGCGAGTGCTGCTGCAACTTGTTCATTGATCAAAGCCGTTAACTGGGCTTGGGTTAGGTTCACACGTCCACTCATGATCTTCACATCGAAGGAAACACAAGTAAGAAAGGTGTCACGAAAGTGCGTAAGTGTGGTATGACAGAAGATAGTAAGCACGCAATGTTGCAAACAGTAGTTACTATGTTATCTAAACATACCATGAGCAATGTTCTATGTAAACTAACAAGCAGGCAATAGAAACGTAAACCATATCACCTACAGTGTTAAGCCTTGCACGTGGAGTGAAACATCGTTGTGGATCGTTGAGCACTGTACAGGTTATAGTCTGGTTTTGACAAAAACTTTTTCCCTTATTAAAACCAAGTTCACTATAACCAATGGCTCTGATACTAATCTGTCACACCCCCAAAATCCACACGCGGAGTATCACCGCTAGGAGGCGTGACTGACCAGGATCAAGCCACCAATTATATTGAACAAGCATGTAAGTAATATATAGAAACCCAACACAATACAATTGGTGTCTAACAAAACATAGTTTAAGTTGCAAGCGGAAGCATAATGTTTAAAACCAAGTCATAAGTTTAAACGTTTCAAATGTTTAGCATGGCACACAGCTGTCCATAATCCCACAACAACTCTTCCCACTCTGTTGCAAGCTCCATAGATACCTAACGACCTGCAAGGCATGTAACAACGGGTCAACAACAAAGTTGAGCGAGTTCACAGTTGATTGTTCAGTTATTGAGTTCATTTCAGAAATCATATGTTCGTTTCATAACCATGTATTACCCAGTATTATTAATTTCCCAAAACCTTTTCACAATATTTAGTGGGGGCTTCCCATGTTGTATGTTACTAGACTAGTCGTATCCATAAGTGTCCTTCCCAATCCGAGGACAGTGTTAAGTATGAGTGTACGTAGGTTTTACGTACGTGCCCTTCCCAATTCGAGGACAGTAGTAAGTATGAGTGTACGTAGGTTTTACGTACATGCCCTTCCCAATCCGAGGACAGTAGTAAGTATGAGTATACGTAGGTTTTACGTACGTGCCCTTCCCAATCCGAGGACAATAGTAAGTATGAGTGTACGTAGGTTTTACGTACGTGCCCTTCCCAATCCGAGGACAGTAGTAAATATGAGTGTACGTAGGTTTTACGTACGTGCCCTTCTCAATCCGAGGACAGTAGCAAGTAGTCTAGTGTGTTGGTAATATAAATAGTTATTCAAACCCATTCCCAACCCACCGGGAATCCCATGCCTTAGGAGTGTGAACTCACCTTGGTTTGCTCGGCAGATACACGAAAAGGTCACTTGAGCTATATGTGGTCAACCACGTCCTAACATGGTTACCATACAAGTCAGGTCTAGGTTCAAGTAGTGCACGTATGTATACACATAAGCTAACAGGTTATGAACACGTATTGATCATGGCAACGCATTATCAGTCAAATACATAACATATTCATATTTGTGCGATTCAAGAGATTGGGCTCGCACAAGTCTAACAACCTTGTGCAATTCACCCATTGAAGCCCAAAGATACCCGGCCCAATAACATAGCAGTCCAACATGTATACGGCCCAACAAATAAACATAAGTCTTGTGCGGTCTGGATGGTCTTTTGCGACTGAGGAGTCCTTGTGCGATCCGGATAACTTGTGCGGTCCAGTTAAGTTGTGTGACTGGGTTGGGCCATTCGGCCCAACAGCATATCATATCAAGGTTCCATATATGTGTGTGGCCAAAGCCTTGTGCGATCAGCAATGTCTCGTGCGATCCACAAGTCTTGTGCGATCATGCATAACTAAACAGTACCATGTGCTTTATGTGTTTGTATCCAACTTGTGCGATTAGATCAGATCTTGTGTGATCTAATCTTGTGCGATCCAAGAGCTTGTGCGTTCAGCTCTTGTGCGACTAGGGGTCTTGTGTGATTAGTTCTAATTATCCCGAAATCATGGTAATCAGTTACATAGTTTCCATATATGCACACAATCAATCAACAACTAGCAGTTTTAGATCATGCAAATCATCGATCAAACAAGCATATTCTAACCAATTTCTCATGAACCCTAATTATGAATAACACATGAACAATAATCATCATACTTAAACATATTAACATAGTTCATGTTCTTGACCACAACTCATCAATCATTCGAACATGATACATCACAGCCGAATATCCTTAATCAAACATAACATCATCAACCCTTATTTTGATCCGTGAATACTACACATGTGTGCCGATTTCATGAACACCAAACCCTAACAGTTTACATCATCATCAATCACAGATCATCCCTAAACCATCACGTAGAACATACATATTGCAACATCATGCAACACACAAACAATAGTTAAAACACTAACCGGTTAGAGAAGAGAACAAGGATTGATCCGAACACAAAAGCTTCTATGGAGAGAGGTGTGTTGCCGTCGACTTCGAGAGAGAGAGAGAGTGAGAGGAGAGAATTAGGGTTTGTGTGTGTTATGAGATTCGCAACTAATGAGGAGTATACACTCCCCTCATGAGTTATGCGACACAAGGGAGTGGGCCGAACCCTCCTAATGGGCTGCCCATTCGATTCAGTCACAAAAGGGTGTGGGCCGAGAGTGTTAAGGAACCACAGCCCAAAGGCTTGTGCGTTCGGGTTGTTGTTGTGCGATCGGTTTATTTCGTGCGATCCTAATACATACATACAAGCACAACACATATCCACATAACATTTCATTAATCATCAAAGTTCACATAATCACATAAGGTCCATATACGTTACATTAAACCCATAGATAGGTTCTGAAATACGAGTTGTCACAGTATTGGTGAGTTAGACCATTCCCGTCGACAACCTACATGCCGGGTCGGTTGTCCGGAACATTTATAAAAAAAGAAAAAAATAGTGAAATTTGCACAACCTGTTCGTCACAGCAACCTTGGGTTGCAAGTTGTTGCAAGACACATGTAAATCAAAATGCGGTCATCTGTATATTCTACTAGCTTATATCCCGTGTGACACACGGGTTCAAAAAATAAAATTTAAAACATATTAATAAATATGATCTATGATTTTTTAAAGAATAGAAAAAAACATGTAATCAAGTAATTTAAAATAATAATGTTTTGATGCTTGTCAGTTCAATTTTTAATTTTATGAACACAAGTTTCAATTTAGTAAGTTGTTCAGGAAATATAAGTCAACATCTTCATTTTTTAAAATGTCCTATGAAATGTTTGCTTAGAGTATGAAATAATAGAAATTAATCTAAATCTAAAATAAAATAATAAAAATAAGTAAATAAATAACAAACTAAATAATTTGACATGAAAGATGTCCAAAAAAAAAAATATAAACATACATTACAAATTTCTAAAAACTTTTTTGTATACAACATTTGATGTTGTATTTGAAAGATTACCATCACTATCTACAATAACAACTTTGAGGCCATCTGGTCTTGTAACTCTTGATAATGCAACATACAATTGACCATGTGTAAAGACTGGTTTTTTCAAAAACAAACCAACTCTGGAGAGAGATTGTCCTTGACTTTTGTTTATGGTCATTGCAAAAGATACCACAAGCGGGAATTGTCTTCTTTGTAACTTAATGTGAAGTTTTTTGTCTGTAGGTATCAACGTAATTCTAGGAATATAATGACGATCTCCAATGTGACTTCCGGATATAATCCCTACCTGTATAACACGCTGACCCAAATAGACCACCTTTAATCGAGTTCCGTTACACAATCCATTTTTTTGATCAATATTTCTGAGAAGCATAACCGGAACACCTACCTTCAACACCAACCTATGGTTGGGCAAACCTGAAGCTTTAATTCCATTAAGAATATCCTGTGAGCATAAACTGTCATCTATATTCTCATTAACCATTTCTGTTGGACATATACTATCTGAACTTAGATAATGCTTTTCTTCTCCAGGAAAAATTGAGAGCAACCGGTCGTTAATTTTTTGAACAACATCATTTTTTGGAGCCAGGATTGCTCTTTGATGGAAGAAATTTTCATCATTGAAATGATCTAGACGAGACGGATATACAAACTCTATTAACTTAGAAATGGGATCTGATGAATCTTTGATGAGAAGATCTTCGGGTATTTGTATTTTTGCATCACCGTCATTGATACCACCAACATTACCTTCCCCTATATCCAAAAGCCATTTTGCAAAGTTCCTAGTTTTCTCTATTTCAAATGAATCATTTGAGGTACTCAACCTCAAGTTTTTTGTCAATTTAAGCACCTTGCAATTTCTCCAGATGTAAGACGAACTTAAAGAAGCATTTACAATTTGTTGTCTACTTCCACCTGGGACCACCGGTAGTATTTGTCGGAAATCTCCTCCAAAAACTATAACTTTTCCACCAAATGGTAATTCTGATGATGCTCCAGATGCAGATCTAAAGATGTCTTTTAACGATCTGTCCAAAGCTTCAAATCCATGTTTATGTACCATTGGAGCTTCATCCCAGATAATAAGTGATGTTTCTTGTAATAAACGTGAAAGGTCGCTGTTTGGCTTTATGAAGCAAAAAGAATCCTCATCTAAATTTATAGGAATGTGAAATCTGGAGTGAGCAGTCCTCCCTCCTGATAGCAAAAGAGATGCAATTCCACTTGAAGCAACACTTAAAACAATTTTGCCTTCCGATCTTATAGATGCACATAAGGTCTTCCAAAGATATGTTTTTTCCAGTTCCACCGTAACCATAAACGAAAAACACGCCTCCTTTGTTGTTATCAACCGCCGTGATGATTTCTTGATATATAACACGTTGTTCATCAGTTAGTGAAGAAAAAAGGTTATGAAACTCTTCAACTAATATCTCTTTGTCGTAAGCCAGCTCTTCACTAAGTAAAAGATTGTTTGCGGAAGATATACAATCATGATTAGGAAAAGGCATTGTTGAAAACCTTTTTAGAGTTTAATTATTTCTATGTAGAAACTTTTCGATCTTAAACAATGTTAGGTTTTTAATTTGATCTTCATTAAGTACTAAACCTGTACAAAATTTAAAATAATGTTAAAATGATATAAATTACATTAACTATAACATTTGTATATAAAATAATATAATGGATAATACCTGGATGTTTTAAAATAAGACGTTGGTTGTAGAGAATGTCATCTGACAAGTAAGTGAATGTTCTTTCCCACACAAATTCAGGTCTAGACATACTCTCGGACATTTACATTGTACAAAATAAACTTCGTAAATAATAACCCGAGCCTGTGAAACTTGCTTCTACAATTGCTTCAACATATTCGTTGTCATCATCCAAAAGGACATATGCATAGCATGCATCTCTAAAAGTAGGGTATTCAACATCATTCACTGTTCTAATATCCTCAAATGTTTTTGGACCTTTCACCTTGTTCAACAAAATTCTTAAATAATAAGCTTCCCCTACAGAAGGAGAAACTGAATGAATTCCGCCGATTGAAAACCCTATTTTTCTTTGTTTCCACATACGTTTGTTGCTTTTCCAAACAAATTTTGTAGGGAATTCGACATAAGTTAGTTGACGTGCTTCTGGGTAACTTTGATTGCAACGAAACCACTCTAAAAACATTGAAGCAGCCACTGAAGGTTTATCTAAGACATCTTCTATTTCTTCAATTTCCTCATATATAACATGTTGTTGTCCAGGAAGATGAAAAGGAAGCCTAATGACCGAAGGATTCCTATAATGTATATCATAAGAAAAAATCCGTCAAGATGCTTCACAAGCAGATATGTATCTACAACTATAGTAGTCTTTAATTTCATCAACCTTCTTTTCATGCTCATTTGTTTCGTTAGTTTGTACAAAACAAATTGATGCCCTATCATGACCTTTGTTTATGTATTTAAACAAATATTTTATTGAACCAGCCTAATTGCACCACTCAACGTTGATGTGTGCTTGATATCTTTGTAAAAGTATTTTGTTGTATGGCACAACGCTTCGATTATCTAACTTGACATCTGACTTGTCAACAAAAAAACCATTGTTGCGTCTTCTATAAATAGGAAAACCATCACCATCTATGAATGTAGATTCACGAAATTTCTTTGGAAAGTTTTTAGAACACTTTCCGTCAACCATGCATGGACAGTTCATATTTTCAACGCCACAAGGACCATGAATCATGAACTCACTTACAAGAGAATATAACTCTGGATCTTTGTCTTTGTCTGGTATTTCGACAGAAATGAATGGATCGATATAATCAACGGTTGGAAGTTTGTGGTCGGCATGCATAAATAAGCACAAATGAGCATGAGGCAAGCCACGTTTTTTAAACTCCACCGTATATACAACTACAATAATAAAAAAAATAAAAAGTTTGTGTCATATAATTAATTATAATGTTTGTTACCGTTTAGTGAGTTCATATGCATATATAGCATAGTTTATTAGAAATGTCATAACAATGTAGAAACATTTGAAGAATAAAATGATGGTATGAAATACCTGCTTGAAGCTTTCCAAGAATTGCATGATCCCTTAAGTCTTTAATAATGGAATCCAACTTCATTTTAAATAATCGACATAAAATATCAGGTCTGTCTTCCGGGTTAAGAGTCGTGTCTTTAAGAAACCTCTTCACTTCAGGCCATTTTGGGTTACATGTGATTGTTATGAAACAATCTGGATATCCATACCATTTACAAAGTAACATGGCATCTAAATAAATTTGAAACATGTACCGTGCACTACCAGTAAAAGAGGAAGGTAATATAACACGCTGACCGATTTTGGAGACATCACTTTTTCCTTGATTTTTAACAGAATATAAATTCTCATAAGTCTCGCGTCTTAATTTCTTTTGTTGAGCACGTATGTATAAGAGCCTTTCACTTTCAATCATAGTATACGCATCAACCAAAAATTGTTGAAAAAGCCTTCTGGAATTAAGAATCAAAGAAAAAGTATTTACACTGTCTTAGATTCTATAACAAAAGTATTCTCTCATTGTGCATGTATGTCTTTTACTGATGGTTGAAGTAGAAACATCGCGATGAAAGATATCAATTCTATAACCATCATCACCGTACACAAAAAGTAGGGGATATTGAAGAGCTAAATAAGAAGGATGTAGTTCACTAATACGTTGGAGATAACCTTCTTTAGTCTTGACAATAATATCTCTAGGTTCAAACGAAGTGTCAATATCTCCAACTATTAAAGCAGCAACTTCAGAAGCAGTTGTCAAGTTATATGTCCTACCATCTTGATTCCTTTTTGCAATAAGGCGTATCTTTAGATTTGTATGAGGATTGCTTTGAAAACAATCTCGAGCCATTCTATAAGACTTAACCAACTCATTGTGTGAATCTAACATTGCCTTCAAATCTTGAATAATTTCAAAATCCAAATTTTCTGTACTTGATGTGGAGACTTTTTTGGTTTGCCTAATTGGAATAAATACAATATAAAGTAAATAAGGTTAGATAAAAAAATGTATTTTAGCTAAATGAAATTTTATAAATGATTTAGTAAACATACCCTAAAGCGGCTTGTCTGTTTGCAACCTCCTTCTCAGTGTCATATATATATAACTGAGAGAATTTAGGCTTTGATCCATCCGTTGGTAGAAGACTTCCAATCTCTATATATAATAAAGGAACAAAGGTTAGGACACGTGTCCCCCTCACATTCACCTGATGTCACACCCCCAAAATCCACCATGCGGAGCACCACTGCTTGGAGGCGTGACATGACCAGGATCGAGCCACCAATCATATTGAACAACGTATCTAAGTAAATATAACCAACCACAATACAATTGGTGACCAAAAGGAAGTTAACCAAGTTTAATTTAAACAGCGGAAGCATATAACGTAAGTTCAAAACATAAGTTCATAGTTCATAAGTTTAACGACCGAACATAAGTTCCATAAGTTCATAAAGTTTATTTATTAGGCACAGGACATAACAGTCCATATTCCACAACGAACTCCTCCTCGCGCAAGCTCCATAAGTACCTAACGACCTGCAAGGCATGTAACAACAAATCTACAACAAAGTTGAGCGAGTTCACAGTAGGTGTTCGTTATAAAGTAGTTTTTCAAAAACTATGAGTTTGTTTGCAATTGCAGGTTAAATCAACTTTCCTTATTCTCCCAAACCATAAACGGTGGGGGCTACCCCATGTTGTAAACCACTAGACTAGGTGTATGTATACGTGTCCTTCCCAATCCGAGGACAGAGGTACATATTAAATATGTAGGTTATAGCGCTGGTGTCCTTCCCAATCCAAGGGCAGTGGTACGTAGTGAGTACGTAGGTTTAGCGCTGGCGTCCTTCCCAATCCGAGGACGGTGGTACGTAGTGAGTACGTAGGTTTAGCGCAGGTGCCCTTCCCAATCCGAGGACAGTGGTACGTAGTGAGTACGTAGGTTTAGCGCTGGCGTCCTTCCCAATCCGAGGACGGTGGTAAGTAGTCTAGTAGTGGTGAAAGTACAAGTTCTGTCTCAGCTATTTAATCCCGTTCCCAACCACCGGTAATCCCATGCCTTAGTAAGGGTGTGAACTCACCTCGGTTGCTCGGTTTGACTCTCAAAAATAGCTAACAGTCAAGGTTGGTCAATCACGTCCTAATATGATTACCAGTTAGTCATTTAATGATTTTCAAATAGAGCACAAAGTTCCTACACGTAACTATCATATAACATGCATTACTTTAACAGTTTATGCCCATATAAACTTCCCATCTATTCCCGTTCATAAGTAAACATACGATATTGCACATAACACTTTTATTGACACATAACATGTTAGATCATTCACGGATAACATACTCGACATTTAGACACGCAATTTACATTTTATGTCATTTCAGCTTTTATATTCAAAATTGGGCTGTTTTTTGGGATTTTAATAAAATAGTTAACTTGTTTCAAAAATTCCCAACTTTTTACAGAAGGTCTTAAACGATCCAAATATTATTGTGTCAAAATCTCGGGATCCAATTCATCACCAATATTTTATAAAAATTCATTTTCCGGACCGAACTCAGATTTATCTTTTTCTGACTGCAGTCCACGGAATAATTTATTTAAAATTCATCGAGAGTCCGATTTACGAAATTCTAGTGGGAGAATTACAAATACATCAGTTTTCATCTACTGTATAAATTTCATGAGCTGATTCATCATAGATTTCCAGTTATGACCAAAAACACATCACCCATTTACTGCAGCAAAAACTCAGCTTCAGCTGCTGTTCTTAAAAGGGTCTTTAAAAATAGTAAACGAAGTCCAAAAATTATGATTCCAGTGCCATTAGAACCGTATTTCATAATACATAAATCTAGACTTCATAAAATGCATTTTTCGTTTTATTAAGGTTCGGTTACAGCTAACTGAAGTTGGCTGTAATCGCTAAACAGCTTTCTGTTTTTCAGCTTTTACCTTCTAATGTGAGTTACATTGGTTCCGTTAACATGTTCAACGAATAACAACATTTCTAGCAATCAATATTAACAAGTAATCAGCAAGAAATCAGCAACAACTCAAGACAACATCATACTAACATAAATACATCATGTTTCATCTCTATATTAAGCTTTATGTTCATCTTTTGGTTCTTGTTCTTTAGTGATTTAAACAAACTATCATACTACAACTTTTGATCACAAAAACAAGATGAACAAAAGGGTGTACAAGTAACTTACTACTAGCACAAGGCTAGGGTAGGATCTAGTGATGAAAATGTAGAGAGAAGATGATGAAAAAGACTAGAACAAAGCTCCTTAGAAAGTCCTTCAACTTGCAACCTCCATGGATCAACTTTGTGTTAGTAAAATAACCATTGATCTGAAACAACTGATCAACCACTGATCAGTAAACAACTGATCAGAACTAATCAATCACTGATCAGTAAACACTGGTCAACCACTGTTTGAAACCACTGACCAGAACAGCAAATGAATCAGAAGTAGAAAAGAAGATGTAAAACAGTAAACGATTGAAACCGGGCTTGTGTTTAACACAATTCCCTTAAACAGATTCGTCGTCTGTTCCCAGGGTACGCCGGTTTGAAGCAGCACCGCGCACTGCCGGACTTGAGCACTTGCCTGAAAAGAACAAAGAACTGTGTTGCAGAAAACTGAGACAAAGAGAGAAGAGAAGCTAGTAATTGGTATCCCAAACTGGTTATCTGCATTGGGTTTTATAGGCACAGATCATAACTGATGCTGGCCTCATCATTATAGAGAATCATAACTGGCCACATCATTGTAGAGAACCATAACTGATGCTGGTTTCGAAACTGATGACAATCATAACTGAAACCAATGTTAATTCTCATCAATACTGAATATTACTTCAGTTACAAAAAAAAATCAACCCGTTACAGAATGGTTGCAAAAACTGCCACACGCGGGCCCTGGGTTTTCGGAACTGCATTCGTGTCCGCAGGACGTGCGGGCGCACACGAGTTCAACTAAATTCCGGTTCCAATTTTTGCACCCCCCCTGCGCGCTCGCGCGTAGGACTTATGGTAAAACATGTCTTAAAGTTATATTAGCTAGGCAAATATGTTACCTTATAAATAACCTTCCACTTTGTCCCCCCCACCGATGTGGGACAAGTGTTTTACCATTTGGGACATCCATTCAATCACACCCAATTTTCCAACAATCCCCCACATGAATGGAGGTCGATCTCAGAAACAACATAATTCCTTATTACATTTCAGCAGTTGAGTTTTGCATACGATAGGTAGGTGTTACCCTTTGAACCTTCGCTCATGAAATGCACTTAGCCCACTAGCTCTGAGTAGAACTTGATGTCTTTGAACTCGTCTGCCGTTTGTGTAGACGAAAATGCACTTCACACAAGACTCTCCCTGACAAAGTCAAGTCCTCATAGTTATGTTCGTTATGGTCATGAACATGATGCCTGGTTCCGCGAGAGCCATTAGGTATTGTGCCCCAACAATACCCTTCGAAGCGACCCCACTTCTCTCTCACATAGGTGATTCACTATGCATGGTTACCTTAGTCGAATCATTAAAAGCCATAGGCTTAGCCTCACACTTGTCACTTTTAGGAATGGACTAGGAAGTTTGTTAATCTTTATAATAAACTACCTTATTAAATGCGTAGGGTTACTCCCCCCCACAGTGACCTCGCTTATTCATACAATTAGGTTTTCCTATTGAACTCAATTCTTGGGATCTCCAGTCTATTGAGTTAGGTTTCCATCATATGAATTTCATTTTTCAAGGGCTTCAGTCCCATTCCCATGGACGACTTCTGTACTAACTCTCTACTTAGGCCTTTTGTCAGCGGATCCGCAATATTATCCTTTGACCTCACGTAGTCAACAGTGATAATTCCTGTAGAGATTAGTTGTCGTATCGTATTATGTCTACGTCTGATATGTCTGTTCCTACCATTATACATTGTGCTACGAGCTCTGCCAAGTGCCGATTGGCTATCACAATGTATACAAATGGTCGTTGCCGGCTTAGGCCATCTTGGTATATCCTCAACAAATTGACGTAGCCATTCTGCCTCTTCACCTGCTTTATCTAAAGCGATGAACTCAGATTCCATCGTGGATCTAGCAATAACCGTTTGTTTTGATGATTTCCACGATATCGCTGCACCTCCAAGTGTGAATACATACCCACTTGTTGCTCTGGAATCATTCGTGTCAGATATCCAATTTGCATCGCAATGTCCTTCTATAACTGCTGGATATCTGTTATAATGCAACCCGTATTCCCGAGTGTATCTTAAGTAGCGAAGCAACCGAGTGATACAGATCCAATGCATTGAACTTGGGTTCCTTGTGTATCTACTTAGCTTGCTCACAGCAAATGCTATGTCTGGCCTAGTACAACTCATAAGATACATCAAGCTACCAATAATTCTTGAGTATTCCAATTGGTTTACGGGTTCACCTCTATTCTTGGCTAGATGTTGACTTGTGTCAAGTGGAGTTCTAGCTTCATTAGAGTCATTTGCATTGAACTTCTCAAGAATTTTGTCCACATAGTGGGATTGACTTAAAACAAGTCCACTTTGGGTTCGTGTGATTTTAACCCCCAAAATCACATCCGCAAGACCCATGTCTTTTATGTCAAATCTTGCTTTTAGCATGTTCTTTGTAGATTTTATGATTTTGTCATTGCTTCCAGCAATGAGCATATCATCTACATATAGACACAAAATGACATATCCATCAGATGTGTCCTTCACATACACACACTTGTCACATTCATTGATTTTGAACCCATCATCAAGCATGACATGGTCAAACTTTTGATGCCATTGTTTTGGAGCTTGTTTCAATCCATACAAGGATTTCACAAGTTTACACACTTTCTTTTCTTGCCCAATAGCTTTGAAGCCTTCGGGTTGCTCCATGTAGATTTCTTCCTCTAGAATTCCATTCAAGAAAGCTGTTTTCACATCCATTTGGTGAACTTCCAAACTTCTAATGGCGGAAATGGCAAGCACCAACCTGATGGATGTTATTCGCGTAACTGGCGAATATGTATCAAAGTAATCTAAACCTTCTCGTTGTTTATATCCTTTGATCACCAACCTTGCTTTGTACTTATCGATGGTTCCATCTGGTTTCATCTTCTTCTTGAAGATCCATCGATATCCTAGTGGTTTACATCCTTGAGGAAGATCCACTAGTTCCCAAGTATGGTTTTGTAAGATAGAGTCTATCTCACTTTTGATTGCCTCCCTCCACTGAGGTCCTTCTGAGGAATGCACCGCTTGTTGGTACGTTTGAGGTTCATCTTCTACCATATAGGTAAGAAACTCAGGACCAAAAGATTTTTCAGTCCTTTGTCGTTTACTCTTCCTGATTTCAACGTCCTCAGTCTTAGATTGTTCTCGAGGTTCATCGTTTTCAACTTCACCCTCGGGAACAATTTCCTCAACCGGTCTAGAAGAACTCGGTTCACTTCTATCTAAGCATGGGAACACATGTTCAAACCATGTTGCATCCTTAGATTCGATTAAGGTGCCTTTGCATATTCCAGGGTTCTTGGAATCATGCACAATAAAACGATAAGGACCATAAGGACGGGTGTATCCTATAAGTACACAATCCACCGTTTTGGGACCTATTAGTAGGCGCTTAGGTGGTGTGACCACCACCTTAGCTAGACACCCCCACACTTTCAAGGATTTATATGGTGCTTTCTTTCCTGTCCATAATTCGTAAGGTGTTACATTCTTTTTCTTATTGGGTATCATGTTCAACACATAATTTGCCGATAAGATTGCTTCCCCCCACATGTTTTGGTTTACACCAGAACTTATCATCATGGCATTCATCATTTCTTTCAAGGTACAATTTTTCCGTTCCGCTATGCCATTTGATTGAGGGGAGTAAGGAGCTGTGAGTTCGTGGATGATTCCACTTTTTGCACATACGTCAATAAAAGGTGAAACATATTCACCTCCTCGGTCGCTCCTTACGATTTTGATTTTCCGATTTAGTTGATTCTCAACTTCGGCTTTGAACAAGATAAACTTGTCAATAGCCTCGTCCTTACTCTTAAGTAAGTACACATAGCAATACCTAGTACTATCATCAATGAACGTGATGAAGTACTTGTTCCCACCACGAGTAGGAATTGCTTTTAGATCACACACATCAGTGTGGATCATCTCGAGGGGTTCGGTGAGTCGTTCAACCTTTTTGAATGACGATTTCGTTTGTTTTGCTTCTACGCAAGTTTCACATTTATTAATTGAGTCGATATCGAATGTTGGTATGCAATCAAGTTTAATTAAACGACGAATGGAATTATAATTAACATGACCAAGTCTACCATGCCAAAGATAAGAGGACTCAATCAAGTAAGTAGAACTAGTTGCGTTTTCTTTCATTGCATTCACAACAATTACATTGAGTATGAACATTCCATTTAGGGCATAGCCCTTACCAACATACATACCATTTTTGGTCAACACGACCTTATCCGACTCAATCACCATTTTGAACCCAAACTTGTTCAATTGCCACCCCGACACAAGGTTCTTACGAATTTCTGGAACATACAACACATTTGACAAAGTGAGTTCCTTTCCAGAAGTCATTTTCAAAACCACATTCCCCTCGCCTTTGATTTCGGCCGTGGCGGAATTTCCCATAAAAACCTTTTCACCATTAGTCACCTCCTTGAAGGTGCTAAACAAGTTCTTGTCAAAACACACATGACGGGTAGCCCCCGTATCAATCCACCAATCGTTGTGGTTTTGCCCAACCAAGTTAACTTCCGTGACCAAAATCGAGAGGTCCGTGACCATAGCAATGAGGTTATCAACCTCATGAACCATGTTAACTTGTCGAGCATTTTCCTTCTTTGGAAGCTTGCATTCGTTGGCCTTATGGCCTTGTTTCTGACAATTATAGCAAGTTCCTTGGAACTTCTTTTTCCCAACTCCTCCCTTAGGACCAAGGTTGGAGCGTTTCCCATGAGCTTTCTTTCCACCTTTTCCACCATTCTTGTTTCCCTTCGAAGATTGGCCATGCTCAACAATATTAGCCTTTACCGTTTCAGGATTATCAATCCTTTTCAAAGCAACTTTATTATCTTCTTCAATGCGAAGGCGAACCACAAGATCTTCAATGGTCATTTCCTTCCGCTTATGCTTGAGATAGTTCTTGAAATCAACCCAGCTTGGTGGTAGCTTTTCAATCATAGCCGCAACTTGGAATGTCTCGCTGAGCACCATTCCTTCCGCATGAATATCATGAAGAATAACTTGAAGTTCTTGAACTTGGCTAATGACAGTTTTAGAGTCTATCATTTTGAAGTCCAAGAATTTAGCCACCACGAATTTCTTAGTGCCCGCATCTTCTGTTTTATACTTGCGGTCCAGAGATTCCCACAACTCTTTGGCAGTCTTGGCTTTACAATACACGTTGTAAAGCGTATCAACCATACCATTCAAGATATAGTTGCGGCACAAGAAATCCGAATGATTCCAAGCATGGACCGCGCTCACTGATTGAGCATTCATATCCCCTTCATCCACATGGGGAACGGTTTCAGTCAAGAACCGTGCTAGGTTCAGAGTGGTCAGATAAAAGAACATCTTTTGCTGCCACTGTTTGAAATTCAGACCGTTGAATTTCTCAGGTTTCTCAGCATGTGAGACTGCGTTGGGTAGTGGCGCAACCAGACCGGTTGTGACAGCAACAGCAGAAGTCATCACAGCAGTCATGACTGCAGAAACGGAGGTAGACATGGGCTGGGACGTCATTCTGAAAAGAACAAATGCAGAAACAATTAGTAAAACGGTTCTGTTTAAGTTTGTTAGTAAAATAACCACTGATCTGAAACAACTGATCAACCACTGATCAGTAAACAACTGATCAGAACTAATCAATCACTGATCAGTAAACACTGGTCAACCACTGTTTGAAACCACTGACCAGAACAGCAAATGAATCAGAAGTAGAAAAGAAGATGTAAAATAGTAAACGATTGAAACCGGGCTTGTGTTTAACACAATTCCCTTAAACAGATTCGTCGTCTGTTCCCAGGGTACGCCGGTTTGAAGCAGCACCGCGCACTGCCGGACTTGAGCACTTGCCTGAAAAGAACAAAGAACTGTGTTGCAGAAAACTGAGACAAAGAGAGAAGATAAGCTGGTAATTGGTATCCCAAACTGGTTATCTGCATTGGGTTTTATAGGCACAGATCATAACTGATGCTGGCCTCATCATTGTAGAGAATCATAACTGGCCTCATCATTGTAGAGAACCATAACTGATGCTGGTTTCGAAACTGATGACAATCATAACTGAAACCAATGTTAATTCTCATCAATACTGAATATTACTTCAGTTACAAAAAAAAATCAACCCGTTACAGAATGGTTGCAAAAACTGCCACACGCGGGCCCTGGGTTTTCGGAACTGCATTCGTGTCTGCAGGACGTGCGGGCGCACACGAGTTCAACTAAATTCCGGTTCCAATTTTTGCACCCCCCCTGCGCGCTCGCGCGTAGGACTTATGGTAAAACATGTCTTAAAGTTATATTAGCTAGGCAAATATATTACCTTATAAATAACCTTCCACTTTGTCCCCCCCACCGATGTGGGACAAATGTTTTACCATTTGGGACATCCATTCAATCACACCCAATTTTCCAACACTTTGTAGCTTTGAATGGACTTGAATCTTGGAAGGAGATGGTGGTTATGTGGTGGTGATGGGTTCGGTTTGGGGGAGGCCGAAAGTGAGAGAGAGAGTAGTGAAGAGAGAGAGTGTAGATTGTGAATGATAGTGTGTGATCTTGGCCATGCATATAAATCCCCATATCCAATCAAATCTCAACAATGTCCAAGGTGAATATTTTGGAAGATTTGGAAGAAGATTTAAACAAATATTTGGGTGTGGGGCCCCTTGGTTCCGTGAACAATGGGGGGGGGCTAAGTGAAACATTTTTGATGGTAGAAGTAACTAATAGTTCAAGTTTAAGTATATGGTTACATGTGTTAGTTAGTGGACATTCTAGTGGGTGTTATGTTATTCAGAGATCATAACTAGCCAAGAAATATTAACACAATATGTTTGACAAATATTTGGTGTCCCGGGTAATGTCCGGTTGTTCGGTCGGATACTGTTCCGTTAAATTGTTTAATTTTTCCGTAAGGCGTCTTATATATATATTTTTGTAACACAATTAATTCCTAACACATAAGAAAATATTCAGGACTATTTATTAACTTTTCTGTATACTACTAGTATGTTAACACGCACATGTATGTATGACACAGTCACCAAGCACTTTAATTATCATTAAATAATCGTACGGATACATGAAATTACGAGGGTTGTCACACCTGAGGCACGTGTCAATCCCTCATTTCATTTACTACCGTGTTCTTCATCTACACTATCCACGACTCCCTTTTTCCTTATCGGGTCCCCTTCACATTCCTATGAAACATGTATTCTCCTCTTAACCCTAATATTTTCCCCCAATTTCAGCCGTTTCTCTATTTTGGTTCTCTCCTTTATTCTCAAACCATTCTTCTACATCAAAGATCTACTTTTTTTCTACTATTCACCTTCATCCCAATCTAACAGCTATATGGATGTTTGATTTCTGTTGATTGATTTTGTCACACCCCGACCACGTAAAACAACAAAACGTGGTGGAAACGTCGGGGAGTGTTGTAACAGAATCATTGTTTCATAACACATGGAAACTGAAATATTGTTTTATTGATTAAAAGAGTTACAATGTCTTGACAATCAAAGAAACATAACATAAATAACTAGTCTTGCATCTTTTATTGTCGCTAAAAGATATAGTTGCAGCACAAGAAATCCGAATGATTCCAAGCATGAACCGCGCTCACTGATTGAGCATTCATATCCCCTTCATCCACATGGGGAACGGTTTCAGTCAAGAACCGTGCTAGGTTCAGAGTGGTCAGATAAAAGAACATCTTTTGCTGCCACTGTTTGAAATTCAGACCGTTGAATTTCTCAGGTTTCTCAGCATGTGAGACTGCGTTGGGCAGTGGCGCAACCAGACCGGTTGTGACAGCAACAGCAGAAGTCATCACAGCAGTCATGACTGCAGAAACGGAGGTAGACATGGGCTGGGACGTCATTCTGAAAAGAACAAATGCAGAAACAATTAGTAAAACGGTTCTGTTTAAGTTTGTTAGTAAAATAACCACTGATCTGAAACAACTGATCAACCACTGATCAGTAAACAACTGATCAGAACTAATCAATCACTGATCAGTAAACACTGGTCAACCACTGTTTGAAACCACTGACCAGAACAGCAAATGAATCAGAAGTAGAAAAGAAGATGTAAAACAGTAAACGATTGAAACCGGGCTTGTGTTTAACACAATTCCCTAAACAGATTCGTCGTCTGTTCCCAGGGTACGCCGGTTTGAAGTAGCACCGCGCACTGCCGGACTTGAGCACTTGCCTGAAAAGAACAAAGAACTGTGTTGCAGAAAACTGAGACAAAGAGAGAAGAGAAGCTGGTAATTGGTATCCCAAACTGGTTATCTGCATTGGGTTTTATAGGCACAGATCATAACTGATGCTGGCCTCATCATTGTAGAGAATCATAACTGGCCTCATCATTGTAGAGAACCATAACTGATGCTGGTTTCGAAACTGATGACAATCATAACTGAAACCAATGTTAATTCTCATCAATACTGAATATTACTTCAGTTACAAAAAAAAAATCAACCCGTTACAGAATGGTTGCAAAAACTGCCACACGCGGGCCCTGGGTTTTCAGAACTGCATTCGTGTCCGCAGGACGTGCGGGCGCACACGAGTTCAACTAAATTCCGGTTCCAATTTTTGCACCCCCCCTGCGCGCTCGCGCGTAGGACTTATGGTAAAACATGTCTTAAAGTTATATTAGCTAGGCAAATATATTACCTTATAAATAACCTTCCACTTTGTCCCCCCCACCGATGTGGGACAAATGTTTTACCATTTGGGACATCCATTCAATCACACCCAATTTTCCAACACTTTGTAGCTTTGAATGGACTTGAATCTTGGAAGGAGATGGTGGTTATGTGGTGGTGATGGGTTCGGTTTGGGGGAGGCCAAAAGTGAGAGAGAGAGTAGTGAAGAGAGAGAGTGAAGATTGTGAATGATAGTGTGTGATCTTGGCCATGCATATAAATCCCCATATCCAATCAAATCTCAACAATGTCCAAGGTGAATATTTTGGAAGATTTGGAAGAAGATTAAACAAATATTTGGGTGTGGGGCCCCTTGGTGCCGTGAACAATGGGGGGGGGGCTAAGTGAAACATTTTTGATGGTAGAAGTAACTAATAGTTCAAGTTTAAGTATATGGTTACATGTGTTAGTTAGTGGACATTCTAGTGGGTGTTATGTTATTCAGAGATCATAACTAGCCAAGAAATATTAACACAATATGTTTGACAAATATTTGGTGTCCCGGGTAATGTCCGGTTGTTCGGTCGGATACTGTTCCGTTAAATTGTTTAATTGTTCCGTAAGGCGTCTTATATATATATTTTTGTAACACAATTAATTCCTAACACATAAGAAAATATTCAGGACTATTTATTAACTTTTCTGTATACTACTAGTATGTTAACACGCACATGTATGTATGACACAGTCACCAAGCACTTTAATTATCATTAAATAATCGTACGGATACATGAAATTACGAGGGTTGTCACACCTGAGGCACGTGTCAAAATGTTTGTGTGAAAACCATGTCTAATGTAATTCATGAATTGTGTATATCAATGTCAAAATGTTTATGTCTAATGTAAATCATGAATTGTGTATATCAATGTCAAAATGTTTATGTCTAATGCAAATCATGGAATGTGTATCCAAAATATCATGTATGGTAAGTGAAATATATCAACTAAACCATATGTAAAATGCACAAAACAAGGTATTGAAGTAAAACATGGTTTAAATCAAAGTTATGTTTTGTGGAACAAATGCATGCTATACTGATATAAACATCTATGCGGTATTTGTGAAAATGCATACATCCAAGCCTTGTGACTGTGGCGATAAACCCCTAAACAAATTTAAAGGTCTATCTGTGTTATGTTTATCGAATTCGGTCATTCCTTCCATCCAAACATACCTAGGATGTCAGGAACTGGAGTTGTCAATTCCTATGGTACCATTACCTACTAACGAGCGGCGTAGCTAATGTTAATGAATGTATATTGTCCCATTTAAACAACCCAAATGTCATACCAAAATGTAAGCATGTGATGAATAACAAATGTACTAAGTATGCAACAAATGAACATACATAGCATGTGATGTGATGTAATGTAAAACAATGCACTAAGTATGCACACAATGGACATACATAGCATAAAATGTAATGTAAAACAATGTACTAAGTATGCATACAATGGACATACATAGCATAAAATGTAATGTAAAACGATGTACTAGGTATGCAACAAAGGACATACATAGCAAAAACACAATGAAATCATATACT
Organism: Helianthus tuberosus; assembly: GCA_030545235.1. Lineage (NCBI taxonomy): Eukaryota > Viridiplantae > Streptophyta > Magnoliopsida > Asterales > Asteraceae > Helianthus > Helianthus tuberosus. The sequence goes on along the minus strand of CM060354.1, from coordinate 62,029,528 downwards.
ATAAGTGTACTATTGAACATAACAAGCATATGATATGAAAACATGAAAAGCACGAAAGTAACAGGTAGGCACATGTGTTTCACCCCAAATTGTTTGGAAAACAGTAAAAGAGGGGTCTATGTACTCACTTGAGATTGCTTAGTAGTCCTTGAGTAACAACCAAACAATGCTAGAGATCACGGATGTCAAACGGTACCTAATATAGGTAACTATGTTAATATACCGGACCTATACCGGAGGATCGGATGAGGGCTCGTAAACCAAATGAGTATTGGAACTCATGTAATATGGTTTAACAAAGCCTACATACTACAATGAAACCTAACCTAAGTGCTTACGACCCATTACGACCCGTTTAGGTAGCTTATGCTACTTTAACGCGTCGTTCGCGTGAAACGCGTTCGGAATGCCTAACTAGTCCTATGATAAGTAAAATATGCCTTAACATGTCTAATATTGTTACCAAATCAATTTAGATACCAAAAGTTATTTTACATATGCTTAAAATGAATTTTGGCGTTCAAAGGGCATTTTGGTAATTTACCTAAGGCATATAAACTACCTATCATACAACTACTTAAACGAAGCGACCATAAGGTATAACCTCGGAAGGTTATTCCCTATATACTATGGTCACCTAATGTGTTTTGTCGGATCCTAATGATCGACCAATGGGTCGGGTTCGAAAGTATAAGCGATTAATTAGATCGCTTACCCTTACGACCCTAGACAAGCACAAAACTAAAAGTGACGAGCTAAGCATGTTAAAACATGCTTAACTAAGTTTAAAAAACAGGTTTGGTATCAAAACAAACGGTTTTGATACCTAAGAGTAGTTTGGTTACAAAATACGCAAGAATGCGCATTTTGGCCGAAACTACGACTCGTCACTGAGCCTAGATAACATGGTAATCAGTAGGTATAGTCACTAGGGACTATAACCATCGTGATTACGCTCACGTTATGAAGTTCAAACGAACTTCGCATTGACCATAAACTGGTCAATGCAGAAAGTCAAACAAAGTTTTACTTTAACGCTAAAACAAATGAAAAGAACGAAAGAACACTTACAACGGGTCCCCGCAAGATTTGATTCCAAGTAATCTCAAGTAGGAAGTGAATAATCACAACCACTTAGAGAAAACTTAGATCAAATGTGGGTTTTGAGTTGTGATGTTGGTGGGTATTTATAGATGTGGTAGAACCGTTAGGATCGTTTATCGAAAACCGTATTTCGATCTCATCCATACACTTGTTGCAATACCTTGGTACATCAATTTGGCCCCCCAACATCAGGGATTAACATGTGTCATTGGGTTTATGGGTGCTTAACAGCTGTAACCAGCTGTTAACCACATTCTGAGGTTCTGGGAGGTCCTTACGGACCGTAAGGGTTAGGGCTTACGGTCCGTAAGACAGCAACTTTGTAGAATTGACAGTTTTGGTCCCTGCAGCTCCAAACTTGGTTTTCGATGCATTTTTGACACGTTTAAGCCCCGTTAACCCCATTTCAAAGATCTAAAATGAAGTTAAAGTATAGGGAACTTAAAATGTGCTAAAAAATATCTTGGATGTCGGTTCGTTTGGCCGTACGATTGCGTTGTTTGGTTAATTACGACGGAAGTCGTAACGGACGCAAAAACGGTCCAAATTGCGCGATGAATGAATTTTTCTTATGCTTGTAACACCCCGAAAATATAAAACTTTATATTATAATTATAAAGTATAAACAAGCGAGAATTTACTAACTAGGAATTTTAACCTAGTTAGTTAGTAGTCTAGAAATAACTTAAAGTAGGGTTAAAAGCAACTAAATTAAATGTTGATCAAAGTGGAGGGGCTTAAGTTGTAACAATTGAAACTTAATTGTTATTAAACAAATAAAACAAACCAAACACCCCCAAAAGGAGGTGTCTGGTCGATTAGAACAAGCAGGGGGCGACACCCCCACTCTCAAACCCTAAAATTCTACTTAAACTCTCAAATTGGAGGTGCAAATCTGGTCCAAACGAAAATCCGAGCTTAGAATCGTGATCCTCATCGCAAGAGGATTACAAGGTATGTAAAATTTAAGAAAAACTCTCAACTTGAAATTCTCATGAAAATGGGAAAAATCTGAAATTCTAGTTGCATGTGTGTATTATGATGACTAGGAACAACTATAGTGTCTAGGAACAAAACCCTAGACAAAGAGAAGTTGAAATCATAAGAAATTTTGGTGAACCTATGAACACCATTGTAGGTGATTAGTGGGTTATAGGTAGTTTGATGAACACTAGGAAATAGATTGTTGATCTAGTGTAATTCGGCAAATTTTGAAGTAATTCCAGAAAATTAGAAGTTATCAATCATGTAAAAAGGTTGAATGATGTGAAATTAGGGCTAAATGATAAACTAGAGATTTGATGTTTAATCATGTAAGAATCTGCCCATGAAGTGTTTGTTGAAATGCCTCTATGAAGGCTTAAAACTGAAATTCCAAGTTTAAACGCATAATCATGATGTTTGGTGTATTATGCGTATTATGATTTAAAGAGAGTTCTAAACATATCATAAATGAACTCTATAGGAACGGGCGCAGGAGCGTCAAGCGGACAAGCGGGTGGCGAACCACGTTTGAAAGGCCTACTTTGAAGGTACGTAACTTGATTAGTTACATTAAGTGAGTTGTTGTTAAGTTTTGTAAATCTTATTGTTGAATCGAAATCTGCGTTGAATTTATATTGATTATGGTTGGATGTGAATTAATAGACTTAGTATAGTAAACGAACCAAATGGTAGTCATCATAAGTGGATGGTTCCACAAGATGAGCCAACGGGTCTATTAGTTGTGAAAATTGTAGTTTTAAACGTTCTAGTATTCGATAATGGCGATAATAATCACAAAGGCATTAAACCATGAAATTGGTAAGAAATGCGGGTGATAATAAGCCCCAGATGTTGGGCATAAGGCGCCATAGGTTTATTAGTTAAATGGTAGTAAAATGAGTAATGTTAGAATGGGTTGAATAATTACATAATGACATATGGTCTTTCGATCCATAAATAAATTGTTTGGTATGAAATTTGTGATAGATACGTCGGTAATGAATTTACAGACGCATAGTAAAAAGAATCACTTAAAACGGACTTACGAGTCAAAAGATATGCACATTTTAAGTCAAAATCTGAGTTTTCCGGAGCTGGCAGAAAATGCAGCTCACAAAACATGACCTGCTGGAAAACCATACCCTCTGCGCCACGCGGAAGGATTCTTTAAATCTTCCGCGACACGCGACGTCTGCCGCGCCACGCGACAGAACAATCAGAACCTGCCGCGACACGCGACAGGGTAACTTTTAAAAACTTATTTTCTTTTTCATGTTTTGATGCTAGAACTTGTTTGTATGATCCAATACTTGGTCAAAACTAACATTTTGGGTTGTTTTGACCTTAGGTAAAAGTGGGAACTATCCGGATGGCGATCAAGCTAATGTCAAAGAACCGAACACTCATTTTGAAGCTTCCGCAATGATTTGAATCTTTGATAGACTTTGTGTATGGGTTGTAAACAAATTTCTAAACAACTTTTGAAACGTTTTAAGCTTAGTTGTTAGTTGACTAAGGTTGATGCTATGTATGAACTTCTTTGATGAAAGTTATGTTACTTAAACAATGTTTTAATTGAAATGGTATAATCTATTATTAAAATCAAGAGAAAATTTAAGGGTGTTACAAGTTGGTAATCAGAGCTTAAGGTTGTCAACAAAGTGTTCGGTTCAAGCTTGATTGATCGTCCGGTAAGAATTAACTTATTTATGTTAGTAGATTATACCTTATGTAAGTATGAGAAATAAATTGAGATGCATGGGAAGAGTGTGTTAACACACTTAAACCCGGAAAGTGCATTAAATGTGAACGGTTAAAGCAAGTTAGGAACTTGGCTAAACTGAAACAAATGAAGCAATATTATAAATGAAATGTTTAACGTTTAAATGTAAACATTTCAGCTTCAAGATGTCTGATGGGAATGATGATAATCCGGTGCAAACAAGCACCGAACAAATGAAAGAGATAATTGCCGAGGAGGTAGGGAAGGCAATTGAAGGAAGTCTATCCGGGTTTATAGACAAAATTCAAAACACGGTGTTGTCGCTTGTTGAAGAGCGAGTTAAGAGGTTGGAGGATATTGTCAACCTTATGAAGGAGAAAACGGGAGAACGTAAAGGGTGTTCGTACAAAGAATTCATGGCATGTAAACCGCCAATTTATAACGGGGAGGTTGACCCGATAATTTGCCAACGATGGATAAGTGATGTTGAAGGAGTGTTTGAACGAACCCATTGTGACGTAGGTGACTTTGTTGCTTACGGAACGGGTCAATTGAGAAATCAAGCCAAGGATTGGTGGGATAACAAAAAGAAGGAAATGGGAGCCGAAACGGCGAGGGTTATGACTTGGGACGAGTTTAAGGTACCATTCCTTAAACACCACAGTCCCAAAGTGGTTATTAACAGAATCAAAGAAGAATTCATCCAACTGAGACAAAAGGGTGAAACAATTGATAAGATCACGGGCATCTTCATGGATAAGCTGAGATTTTGTGACAAGTTAGTCACCACTGAAGAGCAAAAGATGTATTACTATTACAACATGCTGAGTGCCGAGTACCAGGAATTTATGACTCCGTCAAAATATGAAACCCTCACGGAAATTATCAACACCGTTCGGGTGCGGGAAATCGAGTTAAAGAAACAAGTGGAAAGAGGTGAACGAAGGGCACATGATGTAAATCCAAGCCCTACAAAGAAAGCTAGATCTGCTTAATCGGGAAAGAAAGTGGATGCTAAAGGCGGGTCGCCGAGTTGCAAAGTGTGTGGTAAAGGGCACAAAGGCGAGTGCCGCTTCAAAGACAAGCCGTGCCCGGTATGTGGGAAGACGGGGCACACCGCATCACTATGTCCCGGGAAAGTTTCTGTTTGTTACAAGTGTTATCAACCCGGTCACAAGAAATCTGAGTGCCCCGAGTTGGTGGGAAAGAGAGACACAAAAGAGTCTCCAACAGAAGCTCCCAAAGCGAAGGCTAGGTCCTTCCAACTTACCGCGGCTGAAGCGAAGACAGAACCCGATGTGGTTTCAGGTATATTCACAATTAACTCAATTCCAGCACGTGTATTGTTTGATACGGGTGCGAATAAATCCTTCATTTCGCATGGATTTATTCGACATCCTTCATTTGTATTGACGAAATTACCTGTGCCCTTAGAAGTTGAAATAGGGGACAACAAAAGTTTTATAGTTTGTGATGTTTGTCGAGGCTGCAAATTAAGCATCGACGATGAGGAATACTTGATAGACCTAATCCCGATGTCAATGGGATAATTTCAATTAGTCATTGGGATGGATTGGCTAGCCCAGCACCATGCAAAAGTCGTGTGTTTTCGTAAAGAGATAAAACTAACATCTCCAAGCGGGAAACACGTCACTATTTATGGCGAAAAAGGAGGTAACCCCATAGTGTGCTCAATGTTGAAAGCTCACAAGCTTATGAAGCGAGGATGCAAGGCATTAATGATATACGCAAATGAGCCCGAGAAAGAATCACGGAAGATTGAAGATGTACCGGTAGTACGAGATTATGGAGATGTATTTCCGGAAGATTTACCGGGGATACCACCTGAGCGGGAAGTAGATTTCGGGATCGAATTGATTCCGGGCGCAAAACCCGTAGCAAAAGCCCCGTACCGACTCGCACCGTCGGAATTACAAGAGTTGATGTCCCAAATTCAAGACCTGCTTGACAAGGGATTCATAAGGCCGAGTGTGTCTCCTTGGGGCACACCGGTATTGTTCGTGAGAAAGAAAGACGGGAGCATGCGTATGTGTATCGATTACTGGGAGTTAAACAAACTCACGGTAAAGAACCGATACCCGCTTCCGAGGATAGATGATTTATTCGACCAATTACAAGGTGCGAACTGGTTTTCAAAAATTGACCTTAGATCTGGGTATCACCAACTAAAGGTCAAGGAAGAAGATGTGCCTAAGACGGCTTTCCGCACGAGATACGGACATTACGAATTCCTCGTGATGTCATTTGGGCTAACAAATGCACCCGCGGCTTTCATGGACCTCATGAACCGGGTTTGCAAGCCAATGTTGGATAAGTCGGTCATCGTGTTTATCGATGACATCTTGGTGTATTCGAAAAGTGAAGTGGAACATGCACACCATTTACAAGAGGTATTGGAGACACTTAGGCGAGAGAGGTTATATGCAAAATTCTCTAAATGTGCCTTTTGGTTATGAGAGGTACAATTTCTTGGCCACGTCATAAGTGCCGACGGAGTATTGGTGGATCCATCCAAGATCGAGGCTGTGTCAAAATGGAATCCCCCGAAGAACCCTTCGGAAATTAGAAGCTTTTTGGGGCTCGCGGGATCCTATAGGAGATTCATTCAAGATTTCTCCAAGATTGCGTCACCGCTAACAAAGCTAACCCAAAAGAAAGAAAAGTTCATTTGGGGTGTCGACCAAGAAAAAGCATTTCAAACGTTAAAAGAAAGATTAACTCAAGCTCCGGTACTGACATTTCCGGACGGAGTCGAAGACATGGTGGTTTATTCGGATGCGTCACTATTGGGGCTCGGATGCGTGTTGATGCAACGGGGCAAGGTAATAGCCTATGCCTCGAGGCAATTAAAGATACACGAGAAGAAATATCCCACGCACGATCTCGAGTTGGCTGCGGTGGTATTTGCATTAAAAATTTGGAGGCACTACTTGTATGGGGTAAAGTGCACCATATTTACCGACCACAAGAGCTTGAAATACTTCTTCGATCAGAAGGAGTTAAATATGCGACAAAGGCGATGGCTAGAAACAGTGAAAGATTTTGACTGTGAAATACACTACCACCCCAGAAAGGCAAATGTGGTGGCGGATGCTTTGAGCAGAAAAGCGGACTATGTTCCAATACGAGTAAGGTCGATGCAGCTCGTGGTGACCTCGGGTATACTTGAACGTATTCAAGAGGCGCAGTTAGAAGCAGTGAAAGAAGAGAATTGGAAGAAAGAAAGAATAGTCGGTCAGTTGAAAGATTTTTCGGATGGGAATCACGGGTTAAAGACTCGATCCGGAAGGATATGGGTTCCAAATATTTGTGGGGTAAAGGCGCTTCTACTTGATGAAGCTCATAAATCCCGATATTCAATTCATCCGGGTGCAACCAAGATGTACAATGATCTGAAACAAAATTATTGGTGGCCTGGAATAAAGAGGGATGTGGCGAAGTATGTAGAAAAATGCTTGACATGTTTACAAGTCAAGGCGGAGCACCAGAAACCATACGGAAAACTCCAACCGTTAGAAATTCTGGTTTGGAAATAGGAACATATTACAATGGACCTATTAACCAAGTTGCCTAAGACAAATTGTGGTTTCGATGCCATATGGGTAGTAGTGGATAGATTGACGAAAAGTGCTCACTTCATTCCGATCCGTGAGACTTATACGTCAGAAAAGATGTCAGAAGTTTACACTAATGAAATAATAGCACGTCATGGGGTGCCGGTATCCATCGTGTCTGATAGGGATACTCGGTTTACTTCAAACTTCTGGCGAGATTTCCAAGAGCAAATGGGAACCAAATTGTTCATTAGCACTGCGTACCATCCCCAAACAGATGGACAGAGTGAAAGAACAATACAAACATTGGAGGACATGCTACGGGCGTGTATAATCGACTTTGGAGGAAGTTGGGATGTTCGCCTACCGTTAGTCAAGTTTTCGTATAATAACAGCTACCAATCCAGTATTAAGATGGCACCGTACGAAATGCTCTATGGTAGGAAGTGCCGAACCCCGGTATGTTGGGGTGAAGTGGGTCCACGTGAACTCGCCCACCAAGATATAGTACAAGCCACAAATGAAAAGATTGATAAGGTTCGGGCACACTTGAAAGCGGCTCAAGACAGGCAAAAGGCGTATGCTGATAAAAGGAATAGGCCAATCGAATTCCAGGTTGGCGACATGGTCATGCTAAAAGTTTCCCCATGGAAGGGCGTTATTAGATTCAGAAAAAGGGGGAAGCAAACCCCGAGGTTTATTGGGCCATTTAAAATCATCGGAAGGGTTGGCAAGGTAGCTTACCGCCTTGAGCTACCGGAGGAACTAAGTGGAATTCATAGCACGTTTCACGTGTCACAATTACGAAAGTGCCTAGCGGACGAAACAGCCTATATCCGTTACGATGATATCGAAGTGGATGACAGTTTGAATTATGCTGTGAGACCGGTGGAGATTTTAGATCGAAAGGTCAAACACTTACGAAATAGACAAATCGACCAAGTCAAAATCAAATGGGAGCATAGGAAAGGTTCGGACACTACGTGGGAGTCCGAAGAGGAGATGCGACGTCTCCACCCTACATTATTTGGTACGTACTTCGGTTTCGGGGACGAAACCCTTTTAAGGGGGGTGGACTTGTAACACCCCGAAAATATAAAACTTTATATTATAATTATAAAGTATAAACAAGCGAGAATTTACTAACTAGGAATTTTAACCTAGTTAGTTAGTAGTCTAGAAATAACTTAAAGTAGAGTTAAAAGCAACTAAATTAAATGTTGATCAAAGTGGAGGGGATTAAGTTGTAACAATTGAAACTTAATTGTTATTAAACAAATAAAACAAACCAAACACCCCCAAAAGGAGGTGTCTGGTCGATTAGAACAAGCAGGGGGCGACACCCCCACTCTCAAACCCTAAAATTCTACTTAAACTCTCAAATTGGAGGTGCAAATCTGGTCCAAACGAAAATCCAAGCTTAGAATCGTGATCCTCATCGTAAGAGGATTACAAGGTATGTAAAATTTAAGAAAAACTCTCAACTTGAAATTCTCATGAAAATGGGAAAAATCTGAAATTCTAGTTGCATGTGTGTATTATGATGACTAGGAACAACTATAGTGTCTAGGAACAAAACCCTAGACAAGAAGTTGAAATCATAAGAAATTTTGGTGAACCTATGAACACCATTGTAGGTGATTGGTGGGTTATATGTAATTTGATGAACACTAGGAAATAGATTGTTGATCTAGTGTAATTCGGCAAATTTTGAATTAATTCCAGAAAATTAGAAGTTATCAATCATGTAAAAAGGTTAAATGATGTGAAATTAGGGCTAAATGATAAACTAGAGATTTGATGTTTAATCAGGTAAGAATCTGCCCATGAAGTGTTTGTTGAAATGCCTCTATGAAGGCTTAAAACTGAAATTCCAAGTTTAAACGCATAATCATGATGTTTGGTGTATTATGCGTATTATGATTTAAAGAGAGTTCTAAACATATCATAAATGAACTCTATAGGAACGGGCGCAGGAGCGTCAAGCGGATTGAAAGGCCTACTTTGAAGGTACGTAACTTGATTAGTTACATTAAGTGAGTTGTTGATAAGTTTTGTAAATCTTATTGTTGAATCGAAATCTGCGTTGAATTTATATTGATTATGGTTGGATGTGAATTAATAGACTTAGTATAGTAAACGAACCAAATGGTAGTCATCATAAGTGGATGGTTCCACAAGATGAGCCAACGGGTCTATTAGTTGTGAAAATTGTAGTTTTAAACGTTCTAGTATTCGATAATGGCGATAATAATCACAAAGGCATTAAACCATGAAATTGGTAAGAAATGCGGGTGATAATAAGCCCCGGATGTTGGGCATAAGGCACCATAGGTTTATTAGTTAAATGGTAGTAAAATGAGTAATGTTAGAATGGGTTGAATAATTACATAATGACATATGGTCTTTCGGTCCGTAAATAAATTGTTCGGTATGAAATTTGTGATAGATACGTCGGTAATGAATTTACAGACGCATAGGAAAAAGAATCACTTAAAACGGACTTACGAGTCAAAAGATATGCACATTTTAAGTCAAAATCTGAGTTTTTCTGGAGCTGGCAGAAAATGCAGCTCACAAAACATGACCTGCTGGAAAACCGTACTCTCCGCGCCACGCGGAAGGATTCTTTAAATCTTCCACGACACGCGACGTCCGCCGCGCCACACGACAGAACAATCAGAACCTGCCGCGACACGCGGCAGGGTAACTTTTAAAAACTTATTTTGTTTTTCATGTTTTGATGCTAGAACTTGTTTGTATGATCCAATACTTGGTCAAAACTAACATTTTGGGTTGTTTTGACCTTAGGTAAAAGTGGGAACTATCCGGATGGCGATCAAGCTAATGTCAAAGAACCGAACACTCATTTTGAAGCTTCCGCAATGATTTGAATCTTTGATAGACTTTGTGTATGGGTTGTAAACAAATTTCTAAACAACTTTTGAAACGTTTTAAGCTTAGTTGTTAGTTGACTAAGGTTGATGCTATGTATGAACTTCTTTGATGAAAGTTATGTTACTTAAACAATGTTTTAATTGAAATGGTATAATCTATTATTAAAATCAAGAGAAAATTTAAGGGTGTTACAATGCCAAACACTAAAATAAAATATTTTAGTGCTTACATAAATTTTTGGATGTCCGGATGTATTCAGAACGTAAGTTATGCGCGAAAATGCAAACTTGTGCACTTTTTGACGCTTTTAGTTCCTGAATGACCCAAAAGTTTATTTTAGCACACCGAACCCCTCAAAGCCTATCTCTAAGCTATGTAAAGGATATTTATGGTATGTTTTACTCATGGTCATGTTCCGAAATGTCTGTTACAGTTCAAATCGGCATACTTTCGCAGTTTGTCGAATTTAGTCCCTGTAAGCGATTAAACTTGATTTTGTCATACCAAAGCCTTCAAAACTTATTTCTAAGTTTTGTAAAGGCTATTTAAGGTATGTGAAGCCTATTTCACTATTCCGGAGTGTTTGTTGCATTAAACTGGTTATATTTACGCATCAGTGCGCGTATAACCTTCCAGAAAGCGATTTAGAGCCCGAAATCGAACAAGAATTGATATGTGCAAATGATACACATATTTGTACAAATCCCAAGTATGAAATACAATATTTCATTGGTTTGGTATTTGTTTGATGGTCGTAGTGACCCAGGTGTCACAGTCTCCCCTACTTTAGGAAATTTCGTCCCGAAATTTATTCAGAGGAAACTTGTGAGAGCTTGAAACATGAAGTTGAAAAGATCAAACAACACTGGTTATAGTCCTGAACTTCTAGTAACTCTACAATAACATCATGCTTGCAATGTGAGAGGGACACTTATATACAAGTATATAAAGCGTTATTGGTGCGTCCACCGTACCTCTATTACATTGTTCACATTTCGTTATGGTTGTCACTATCGGTTCTTACACATAATAAGTTTTACCGAGGTTTCCGTGCACTAAACTTCGCAATTATGTATGCATCCATAATTACGTAATTCCTTGCATAGTCACGTAGTGCATCTTATAATGTGTAGGGGAAGAAAGCAATGAACGAGCTTGTGATGATTGTGACTAGACCACCATAGGGTCCTTTTAATTAAATAAATAAATGATTTAAATAGACTACCAAGGAGTCTGTTTAGCTACATCAGCGCATGTCATTTTTAACCAGATTCTGATTCAATCTTTTTGACTAGACCACTAGGAGGGTCTCTTATGAATCATGGAGTGGTACTATATAATCCAAGGGTCTTAACTAACACGTAGAAGCCCAATAAGGATTCAGGGTAGTACCTTTTTGAATATCCTACTACGAATCCCTCATATGAAGATACGAAAGGTTCTACGAGGATTTGGATAACGAATATCCAGAGTATACAAAAACACAAAAATGCATAAAAGAAAACACAAAATGCATAAACACATAATTGTTTAACTTGATTTTAGATTTGTTATCATTTTGTTAATTTGTTCTGCTAACTGTGCTCATGTATTCAAAGCACACCAGGTATCCAATCAGTGGATTTTGATTGGTGCTTTAAATATTTCTAAGAATCTAACTATAAAGATAGAAAGATCTTTTAAAGAGAAAATTCGGTTTCGATTATAAGGAACCGAAATGTTCGAATTAAGGTACACAAGGAACCCAATTAAAGACTCTGATTTGAATGATAATCATCCACAAGGGTCTAATTGTGAAGATAAAAAGATCCCATATTGATTTTAGAAGTTGAAGATGTTTTGAAACCTTGCACTGGATGTGCTTAAGTCAAAACATGAAGTAAAAAAAATGCTTATGAAGTTGAGATGCTAGATATGTCAAGGCGACATATGAAGCGACATTTGAAGGTTAAGTCAATGTATGAGGAAAATATTTTGAAAACTATGCATGGGGTTTCTTTTAAAAAATGTGTTTAATGTTTTTGAAACCTTATATATAATACTTTTGAAATCATAAAGTAGGTGCATTAGGTAAAAATGTTTTAAAATAATGCGAGATGAATTTTGAAATTATGTATAAGGTTTTTGAAAACATGATTGATGCTTTTGAAATCATACACTTGATATAAGTAATTTTACTGTATTAATAACATTTTGAAATCATGAAGGTTGTTTTTGAAACACTCATACTAAGTATGTTGAAAAATCAAAACGTAATGGGTATGAGATTTGAAAATACCCTTAGTTATCTAACCAAGGATTCAAAGGCACAGATGTGTGAAAAGTACGATTACTCATAATGTCACTTTATTTCATGTACTTCGTTTCTTAGAATGAAACGAGTACTTAGAATTTTCTATGGGAATCATGAGTAAACACAAGAATGGGAAAAATTCACAAGAGTAGTTTGTAAGGAACATAGTTCCTTAATGTAGGTATTATAGGGAAATGTCATACACACATGTAACTACACTTATATATCAGAATTTGTGATCAACGATTTATTTATAAACAAAACAGATTGTTTCACATTACAAGAAAAACAAAGAAATAAAAGCATAAGATTTAAAACAGTAACATCTTATACTCAGCCAAATGCTCATCCGTGGGTCAGATTTGCATTGACAATCTTTGTTCACTTGTTCCTGAAATAGCTCGTCTCACCGTAGTTGTACCAAGTACCAGATGGTAAACGAGCTGGAGCAGGGTTGACTTGGGGTTGGTTTGGACCACCTTGGATTGGGTTGAATTGACAAGCATTTGCCAGGTGACCGAGTCATCCACATGATGCACACAGACGACACTGCAGGTAAGCTCGGTGAGGTGCATTACACTTGTTGCACATCAGTGCAGTACCGGCATAAGGTTTCCTAGCAGTAGGTTGAGCAGCAGCAAGGTTTATAACAACTTTGTTTTGGATAGCAAAGCGGAATATGTTAACCAAATGTCCCCGCCATCCACAGTAGGTACATTTGAAGCAGGGTATGAGGTTTGAATGATGACGGTTGCATCGTTTGCACCATGGGGCAGTTCCAAAGTACGGCTTCCTAGCTGGTGGCGCTGCCATTTGGCTAGGTCCCGCTTGATTAGGTGTAACTGCTGCGGGTTTCTTTGAAGCCTTACGCTTCCTTAATTTTGGTGCAGGCTTGACTTCTGCTTCCTTTGGTGACTCTTGAGTGGCTTCATTGTTGAGACGAGACATGGCAATGCCTAAATCCACCGTCTTCAGAATCACTTCGCCTATTTGCTGAGCAAATTTGGCTGTTTGCTCGGACATTTGCGCATCGTTTCGATGAAGAGGCATCTTGGAGGAAATGAAAGATATAGGAGGAAACAAATGAAATGTTATCGGATAATTAAAACAAAATGACAACGCATAAAATTGCGATCATTTGTTTGTTACCTAAGGCAAACAAATGAGACGGTGACTAATCAAAGTAAACAGGTCATATTAATGTATTACTGAAGACATGCTCGCCTATAAGTGAACACTCACCCCAAGAGTTACCAGGTAAGAGGGACTGGTCCGATTCTGCGGATTTGTACGAACACTCTAGCCTTAGATAGAAAACTCAGAGTACAGGTATTCACCCTTCCAGTTTGCATGTGTTCACATTAAAAGACCCAAACTTTGACGAGATTTTGAAAACTTTGAAAGTTCAAAACCTTACAATAAATCATCCCAGAACAGATGATTGATTTTCAAAGCGGTTTTGAAATTTGTGTTCTTGTTGCGGTTGTCGTCTAAGAATAGGTGACGGTATTGTTTTATGACTAAACGCAAGTAAACTCGCGTTAGGGTCCTAGGAAGGTTATAGACTAGGTCAAAGCATTACTAATAACCTAATTCCCTATAACCATGAGCTCTGATACCAACTTTTCTGTCACACCCCGACCACGTAAAACAACAAAACGTGGCGGAAACGTCGGGTAGTGTTGTAACAGAATCATTGTTTCATAACACATGGAAACTGAAATATTGTTTTATTGATTAAAAGAGTTACAATGTCTTGACAATCAAAGAAACATAACATAAATAACTAGTCTTGTATCTTTTATTGTCGCTAAGGCCCAAGTCCGCCTAAGTGTATATTGATAAATCCTAAGCATCATATCTTGAAACACATGTGAAAATAGGTACGTCAGCATAAAAATGCCTGTGAGATACATAGGTTTTGTGAAAATAGAATTCATGACTTATGTTTATGAAAATGTTTAGTCATGAACCTTGTAATTTGCTTTGTCTTGTAAATCATTTGAAAAGTGATAAATAAACCAAATGATAAATATGTATAAAAGAATAATACATGGTTAAGTAAATAACCAAGTAAAATGAGCTTATATCAGATAAGTTGTTTGTAAAACAATGTATTGTGAAAAGTATGGTATTTGTATAAAATGTTATATGTCTAAATTGAAATGGTTTAAATAACGCTACGATATGTAATACCATACAAGCACTTATATATAGGAAGTACCAGCGGCGTATCCACCATGCTTGTATCATATTTCACACGCCTCGTTACTTAAATCACTTACTCAAACCAAACCACCAAAGTAAAATGTTTATGTATAATCAAATGTCAAAATGTTTGTGTGAAAACCATGTCTAATGTCTATGTCTAATGTAATTCATGAATTGTGTATATCAATGTCAAAATGTTTATGTCTAATGTAAATCATGAATTGTGTATATCAATGTCAAAATGTTTATGTCTAATGCAAATCATGTAATGTGTATCCAAAATATCATGTATGGTAAGTGAAATATATCAACTAAACCATATGTAAAATGCGCAAAACAAGGTATTGAAGTAAAACATGGTTTAAATCAAAGTTATGTTTTGTGGAACAAATGCATGCTATACTGATATAAACATCTATGCGGTATTTGTGAAAATGCATACATCCAAGCCTTGTGACTGTGGCGATAAACCCCTAAACGAATTTAAAGGTCTATCTGTGTTATGTTTATCGAATTCGGTCATTCCTTCCATCCAAACATACCTAGGATGTCAGGAACGGGAGTTGTCAATTCCTATGGTACCATTACATACTAACGAGCGGCGTAGCTAATGTTAATGAATGTATATTGTCCCATTTAAACAACCCAAATGTCATACCAAAATGTAAGCATGTGATGAATAAAAAATGTACTAAGTATGCAACAAATGAACATACATAGCATGTGATGTGATGTAATGTAAAACAATGCACTAAGTATGCACACAATGGACATACATAGCATAAAATGTAATGTAAAACAATGTACTAAGTATGCACATAATGGACATACATAGCATAAAATGTAATGTAAAACGATGTACTAGGTATGCAACAAAGGACATACATAGCAAAAACACAATGAAATCATGTACTATAAGTGTACTATTGAACATAACAAGCATATGATATGAAAACATGAAAAGCACGAAAGTAACAGGTAGGCACATGTGTTTCACCCCAAATTGTTTGGAAAACAGTAAAAGAGGGGTCTACGTACTCACTTGAGATTGCTTAGTAGACCTTGAGTAACAACCAAACAATGCTAGAGATAACGGATATCAAATGGTACCTAATATAGGTAACTATGTTAATATACCGGACCTATACCGGAGGATCGGATGAGGGCTCGTAAACCAAATGAGTATGGGAACTCATGTAATATGGTTTAACAAAGCCTACATACTACAATGAAACCTAACCTAAGTGCTTACGACCCATTACGACCCGTTTAAGTAGCTTATGCTACTTTAACGCGTCGTTCTCGTGAAACGCGTTCGGAATGCCTAACTAGTCCTATGATAAGTAAAATATGCCTTAACATGTCTAATATTGTTACCAAATCAGTTTAGATACCAAAAGTTATTTTACATATGCTTAAAATGAATTTTGGCGTTCAAAGGGCATTTTGGTAATTTACCTAAGGCATATAAACTACCTATCATACAACTACTTAAACGAAGCGACCATAAGGTATAACCTCGGAAGGTTATTCCCTATATACTATGGTCACCTAATGTGTTTGGTCAGATCCTAATGATCGACCAACGGGTCGTGTTCGAAAGTATAAGCGATTGATTAGATCGCTTACCCTTACGACCCTAGACAAGCACAAAACTAAAAGTGACGAGCTAAGCATGTTAAAACATGCTTAACTAAGTTTAGAAAACAGGTTTGGTATCAAAACAAACGGTTTTGATACCTAAGAGTAGTTTGGTTACAAAATACGCAAGAATGCGCATTTTGGCCGAAACTACGACTCGTCACTGAGCCTAGATAACGTGGTAATCAGTAGGTATAGTCACTAGGGACTATAACCATCGTGATTACGCTCACGTTATGAAGTTCAAATGAAATTCGCATTGACCATAAACTGGTCAATGCAGAAAGTCAAACAAAGTTTGACTTTAACGCTAAAACGAATGAAAAGAACGAAAGAACACTTACAACGGGTCCCCGCAAGATTTGATTCCAAATAATCTCAGGTAGGAAGTGAATAATCACAACCACTTAGAGAAAACTTAGATCAAATGTGGGTTTTGAGTTGTGATGTTGGTGGGTATTTATAGATGTGGTAGAACCGTTAGGATCGTTTATCGAAAACCGTATTTCGATCTCATCCATACACTTGTTGCAATACCTTGGTACATCAATTTGGCCCCCCAACATCAGGGATTAACATGTGGCATTAGGTTTATGGGTGCTTAACAGCTGTAACCAGCTGTTAACCACATTCTGAGGTTCTGGGAGGTCCTTACGGACCGTAAGGGTTAGGGCTTACGGTCCGTAAGACAGCAAATTTGCATAATTGACAGTTTTGGTCCCTACAGCTCCAAACTTGGTTTTCGATGCATTTTTGACAGGTTTAACCCCCGTTAACCCCATTTCAAAGCTCTAAAATGAAGTTAAAGTATAGGGAACTTAAAATGTGCTAAAAAATATCTTGGATGTCGGTTCGTTTGGCCGTACGATTGCGTTGTTCGGTTAATTACGACGGAAGTCGTAACGGACGCAAAAACGGTCCAAATTGCGCGATGAATGAATTTTTCTTATGCCAAACACTAAAATAAAATATTTTAGTGCTTACATAAATTTTTGGATGTCTGGATGTATTCAGAACGTAAGTTATACGCGAAAATGCAAACTTGTGCACTTTTTGACGCTTTTAGTTCCTGAATGACCCAAAAGTTTATTTTAGCATACCGAACCCCTCAAAGCCTATTTCTAAGCTATGTAAAGGATATTTATGGTATGTTTAACTCATGGTCATATTCCGGAATGTCTGTTACAGTTCAAATCGGCATACTTTCGCAGTTTGTCGAATTTAGTCCCTGTAAGCGATTAAACTTGATTTTGTCATACCAAAGCCTTCAAAACTTATTTCTAAGTTATGTAAAGGTTATTGATGGTATGTGAAGCCTATTTCACTATTCCAGAGTGTTCGTTGCATTAAACTGGTTATATTTACGCATCAGTGCGCGAATAACCTTCCAGAAAGCGATTTAGAGCCCGAAATCGAACAAGAATTGATATGTGCAAATGATACACATATTTGTACAAATCCCAAGTATGAAATACAATATTTCATTGGTTTGGTATTTTTTTGATGGTCGTAGTGACCCAGGTGTCACAGATTTCGATATATTTGGGGGTAAAATCATCGCAATATTGTGTTCCACATATAAGATATTTCCTTTAGGTTTCCACACAATCCAAACGCTGACCTGCCGAAGACCACCTCTTCATCCTGTTCTTCACATAAGATTTCTTTTACCTCAGATCTATTAATCTCATTACAAACGATGATGATTTTGTGATGTATTTGAACTTAATCGCATCAGATCTGATGAATTTCATATGATTTGCTTTATCGGTGTTGAATTTTGTGATGTTTTTTAGCTTAATCTCATCAAATTTGGTGAAATTTATATGATTTGCACTACTGGTGATGAGTTTTGTGATGTTTATGAACTTAATCGCATCATATTTGTTCGTTTTTTTTTGTTTATTTAGATATGATGTCGTATTCTTCACATCTAATTGTTGTGTTGTTAGTTTATATTATTAGAAACTGTTGTCACATCCACTAATCATAATACAAATTGAGTTTTATGTGATTTGCTAAAACGATGATGAATTTTGTGACGTTTTCGAACTTAATCACATCAGATTTGTGCGTTTTTTTATAGTTATGATATTATACTCTTCACAATGAATGTTTGTGTTAGTTTATGCTAACAATAAGACTCTTCGAACTTAAATCGGATTGATTCATTATTGTTTGATCAGTAATTGACGGATAAGAAATAAAAAAAGTAAGTACATAATATTTTGAGCACGAGATGCAAATTATCATTGAAAACTAAAAAGGATTACAACCATACATTCACAAATTAGGAGCACTAAGCATGATGTCTTTAAGTTTTCGTTGTTTTAACCATCTTTCTATCCTGTAGTTATAGATGTTTCACATTTATTATTTACCCGTAACCAACTTTTTTTGTTTCAGATTGCAAACTAAATGAATCGGCATTCTGCTATGTTATCTTACACCCCCGTAGGTGCTATATGGTAATAAATTTCATTACAAACTTCTCATATATTATTTTCATTGACAGTACTTATACATGATATTACCTTTTCAGCCATTGACTGTACAATCAGGAGGAAAAGTCAAATGTATGGTGGAGAAACAAATTGAAGTGGATTAATTATTTTGACCACTCAAGTAAGGAACCTTTTTTACAATACTAATTAAAATAATTCAATTGTCGTAAGTTGTGTGACTTTAAATTTATATGGTGTAGCTGATTTGTGACATGTTGGTGTTCTTAAAAAAATGAATATGTTCGGAAATATAGAAAGCAATATCGGACGACACGCGCCAGTTATGTCACTTGAAGAAATAAAAAGTGACTCGGTATTTTTTTTCCTTCTCTTTTTCGTGTATATTCAATTGCTTGAAGCACTTTTATTTATATAGGTTGGATAACGGATGTTGAAAAGGGTACATTTTTTATCAATTGACAGGAGCTGATGTTGAGGATCGGTTGTTTGTGCATTTGCAACACTTGTTCCAACCACGAGGAGGGTACAGGTTGGTAATTTCTTTGGAAAACCTTACACCAGTATATTGATTGCATTTTGGTTTTCTTTTTATATATTGATTATAAAGTGATTAGTAGTGTTTATATCATTTATATATATTTATGTAATTTTTAATATTGTTAATGTATTTTACTCTAGATGAAGAACGGAAACGAGTTTATACTAACGTACGTTGTTCCGTTTATTTAAAAGCTTTTTATAATGGTGTCTTTTCAACTGATACATGCTTCTCAATGGAGGCAAGATGTTAAAACTCTCATGCATTATTCTTTTTATCTTCTCAGTAGAGGTTGAAAACTGATACATTATTCTTTTTAAAATCTTTTTATAATGGGTCAAATGGTTAACTTTTACATGGGTGATTATCACAAGTATCAAACATATGAACACAACTCATTAAACACGTAGTTTTTCTTAAACAGGTCTTATCGTCTGTTAACTGTTTCAATGGAGTTTGTCTTTGAAACGGAGATCCGCCATGTGTCTCGAAAATGTAGGCATCGGATTCAACGCAATCCTGAATGCACAAAGGTCTGGATCGAGCCTAACAAATATCGTAATTCGCCGTTGTTTATTAGTACAAGTTCACCGTATTGTAGATTTTTGAGCTAATATTAATCTTTATTGCATTGATATACACACGTGATTCAGAAGCTTCAATCATGGTTCCAAACATCTGACGGGAACTGGGAACTGGCCAAGATTCTATCTATTACAGGATCCGAGTCACTGATATCATTTTCTGAAGAAAAAGTAAGCGAACTTATTTTCATTATTTATTTTTATCGGTGATTCAAATAACCACGACTTATGATTTGATATCTCATTTTAGGTATTAAAGGTGAGCTCCGATAGCCTATTACCTGCAAATCCTGAAATCCTTGATGGAGTAGATGATCTTATGCAACTAAGTTATCTAAACGAACCGTCAGTCTTGTACAATCTTCAATACAGATATGATAGAGACATGATCTATGTAAGTATCTGTTAACATTGTAATATTTGTCAATTATTTTAAGTTTCTAACATTTGTTATACTCTGTTAATCTTGTATCTCTTTCATCCTCTGCTATAGTCCAAAGCAAGACCGGTTTTCGTTGCCATCAATCCCTTCAAGAAAATCCCGTTATATGGGAGTGATTATATTGAAGCCTATAAGCGTAAATCTATAGACAATCCTCACGTATATGCCATTGCTGATACAGCTATACGGGAAATGATTAGAGGTTTATTTAGTGTTCCCTTTTTTATACTTTTATGGAGGTCTTTTTTCTTACTTTTGGTCACCCGAATCATCTGATTATGTAATCATTGCTCTTTTTTTATCGTGCAGATGAAGTAAACCAATCTATTGTGATAAGGTTAGTTGACGAATCTTTATAGAAAAACAGTCTATGCAAAACAATGTATGCTCATATGTTTAAATTAATAGGGCTGCAAACGAACCGTATGAACACGAACAAGATTTGAAGGTTTTTTCCACCTTTAATGAAGAGCTCTTCAAGGAAATCACCCAGCTACTAACACCGGAGATCACCGTAAGTGTTTATTTTAAAAATTCACGATAAAATTCTATTAGTTCGTTGTGAAATGGTTCTGATTTTGATGTTTGCAGTTGGAGAATATGTTAATTTTCGCTTAATTTAGGCGCTGATCATGTTTTATTATGTTTTCTCTTGCAAATCGGTGTAATTTGTGTTTTTAACCCAGATATGGTTCGATCTTCTAGAGGGATGATTATGGTAATTTTGCGTTGTCGAGAGTTCCTTCTAAGTTTATTTTGAAAAAGAATGAAGGACCAGAAATTAGCGACCAGTGATCATATATTGATTGGTATATGTTTGTTGGTTACGTGTGTTTTAGTTGGGTCGATGTTACTATGTTAAAAAGTGTACAGTGACTATGTATTGACGATAAACATGTGTTGCAACTTACAATACTTAGTTGGTAATTTACTGATGCAGCATGTATCCATCATTGTGTTGATATAGATATATAATTTCATCAATTCTGTACGAATTTATTATAGATTTACAACTTTACTAATCTACTAACTAACAACAGCCTTTGAATTTTGCTAAGGGTAGAGATGGTGGAACCTAAATTGATGCAATAATACCTGGAGGACCTACTGATGAGACCAAGATGTTCACTGTTGGGGATAGAGTTCTAGCCACCAGGTATTGGATGAAATGCTTAAGTCACTTTTACTTTATTAGTCCAAATCTTATTTTATATTAAAAAAATAAAAGAAAAAAAAATAATTTTGTTACAATAAAAATAATTGTTATTATTATTATAACTATTCAAAGCAATAAGTTGCTGAGGTGTCCAGTGATCTTTCTACAGATACACGCCTCTTAAATTCGATGAAGTCAAACCTTGATTATATATTTCAAAAGCCAAGGTTGGTTGACTAGCTGCTGCAGTTGTTTATGCTGCTGGTGGAGTTGGATCATTCGGAATTCAAATTCAGGTATTTTAATCTCTTAAAATCACATGTAGAGATATTCATGAATTATGTATGTTTATTTCAAATACTTACTTAAAAAAAATAAGATTATGTATGGTTATTTCAATTATGTATGTTTATTTCAAATACTTACTTAAAAAAAATAAGATTATGTATGGGTATTTCAAATACTTATTTAAAAAATAAGACTTTGCATCAAAAAGGTAATAAACCTCTTCCCAAAAAAATACTGTTCACATTTTTAACTTTTCAGCATTCCTAAAGGAAAAAAATGCTGTAAAAATAAAAAAATAAACCTTGTCTTTTTCTTCTTTTCGTATAGATTTTCATTTGACCTTCTCAAAGGTCTTCCAGACAGGCAAGCTATGCTATTTACTCTTTCATTAAAATGGCTTTTTTAAAAGTATGTATATTTTCTCATGAATTATTGTTTAATAGGCATATATGCATGTATATATAAAATACAAAATATAGTGTTTTTAATTCAATTTCACATGGAAACGATGCAGGTGAGTGGTGGGGGAGGTTACATTTGGGCGGATGATTTTAGTGGTGCGTATGCAAGTCTGTATATTAGCATACCGGCAGACGGGCACAGGCAAGACTTTCACCATGCTAATTAGTTTTTCTACTTATTATAACTAAACTATATTATTTTTTCACCTTACATATTATTGTTTACTATCTTTAAAATAACATTTCTTTAACCTTTTTGTAACTGATATTCATGAATTATGTTTGTTTATTTCAAATACTTACTTAAAAAAAACAAGATTATGTATGGTTATTTCAAATACTTATTTAAAAAATAAGACTTTGCATCAACAAGGTAATAAACCTATTCCCAAAAAATATTGTACACATGTTTAACTTTTCAGCATTCCTAAAGTAAAAAATGCTCTAAAAACAAAAAAATAAACCCTGTCTTTTTCTTTTTTCGTATAGATTTTCATTTGACCTTGTCAAAGGTCTTCTCTATACATTTGACCTTACCAGCTTTTATGTGTAAGGTTACTTTTGCAACAAAGCAGCTTTTAGACCCATCAACATACATCTGAAACATAATATAGGTCAACTCTAAAGACAAATCAACCATTTCAAATTGTTTCACATTTTAGTTATCCAACTACCTAACTAAGAAATCTGATTTTTTCTGTATACTTTCAGATACCCTAAAATAGATTTGTTTTCTTTTATCACCAACTATTTATAACCACTACCACCACCCTCATATTTCAGCAACTTAAACATACATTCTTGCATTTTACCTGTCCAACACTGAACTCATGGAGCACGGGTACATCTCTAATAACTTTGCATTTAATAATTTAGTCATTCATATCATATTTTATAAGTAATACTTCTAACCATATATTTCATGATACAGTAACATCACCTATTTGAAGGATTTGGATTTGGCTCACCGTGATTACACTGTGAAGTTTCGTGTACTTCGGTTATGGAAGCAACCCATGTATAACAATCCAGAACAGTTTTACTCAATCGAGATGATTGTTGTTGATGAAGAGATATATGTTTCAAATCTATTTTTTTAATATTTCACATTTTGTCAGTTATTATATTAATTAATTTAAACCTATTTAAAGGATAAACATATTCATAGTTTATATTTTTCATCTTTTATGTTGTAGGGAACAAGGATGCAAGCCAATGTTCTCCGAAGATGGTTTCCCAAGTTTGAGCATCTTTTAAATGAATTAGGTAACATGTTTCAACCTTTGGAGAACTTACTTTTTAAACAGAAGTCTTAGAATTTTCAATAGCCATTGATCTTAAATGGATATGATTAAACAAGGGTGTTATTGTAAAATGAAATTTAACTTAATTAATTATTTGATTAGTGCACACTTAATTTAGGGGTAAACTATAGTTTGGTTATAATATCTTTTTATTGTTCTGATATGGTAGAGCTAGCCCAAAAATTGTAGGATTCATGTATGTTGTTCATTTTCCAAAACCCTAATTTATACGTCACAGATCTGTTCGATTTGAAACCCTAATTAATCAATTGCATTAATGAAAAATCAGAACTTTCCAATCAAATCATATAGATCCATTGAAGCATATCTAATCACAGATCTGTTCGATTTGATATCTCATTTTTGCTTTCTGTTTTTTAATATACTTAAAGAGACACAAATATACTATCATCACCCTAATATAACTCTGAAGCATCGCTTTCTGTGTGTCAAAGAAAAGAATCATTGGGTGATTTTGTGTCTGTTTGTTTTTATGCATATGCGCATAAAGTTGTATTAATTAGTTTGTAAGCGACCAAAATGGCTACTTAACTGAAAATGTGCTCTGTGTGATAGCTTCATCCATGTAGGCTTTTTGTTTCTTCAATTTTTAGAACATATATTACCTCTGTGTGGGCACCTATATGGCTATACTTAACTTACAGTGAATTAAAGTTATCAAATCTTACACAGTTAGAAAAGATTCAGTTTTCTAGATAGATGATGAAAATACAAACTGATATTGCATTTCAACGAGCTAACTTATTATAAGCAGCATAAGATCGTAATTTCATTAACTCAATGAGTTGAAAGTTTACTTCAAACTCTATACAAATAATATTAGTACAAGTTCACCGTATTGTAGATTTTTGAGCTAATTTATACGTCACAGATTTGTTCGATTTGAAACCCTAATTAATCAATTGCGTTAATGAAAAATCAGAACTTTCCAATCTAATCATATAGATCCATTGAAGCATGTCTTACTTATTTTTTGCTTTCTGTTTTTTAATATACTTAAGACACACAAATCTACTGTCATCACACTAATATAAGTCTGAAGCATATTTTTGAAAACAGTTTTACACATACATTTAAAATGACATTTTAGATGATGGCAAGTGAGACGCTTTATGTGTATCAAAGAAAAGAATCATTGGGTGATTTTGTGTATGTTTGTTTTTATGCATATGCGCATAAAGTTGTGTTAATTAGTTTGTAAGCGACCAAAATGGCTACTTAACTGAAAATGTGCTCTGTGTGATAGCTTCATCCATGTAGGCTTTTTTTTTCCTTCAATTTTTAGAACATATATTACCTCTATGTGGGCACCTATACATCTATACTTAACTTACAGTGAATTAAAGTTATCAAATATTAATAGTGAAAATCTAAAACAACATACAAAAAGACAAGAGTTCATTTTTTTACATTTGGTAGATTACGATTGATAAGGTATAATTTACTGGAAGGAGTAGAGTAACATTCACAATTTAATAAGCGGCATCCTTTTTTCTTTTTTTGAGATTAGGCGTGCTACCTACCCCTTCTAATACACTAGCGCCCCCTACTGGTATGGTTTATAGAAATAAATAACCAAATTAACTAAAAATTAAATCCAATATATATAACCAAGATAACTGAAAAAATCGGTGGCATAATCGAACTAGGCCACCCTTAGATTATAAAAAAGTATTGAGTGTTTGGATGATGATAATATGACCTTGAGCATCACTTCAAGGATATTATTATGAAACTTTTAAAAAGATTGTTATTGATATACTAAAATGCTAATTAATAAAATGTTGAGTGCCACTCCCCTCATTGTTTTGATTATGAAAACGTCTCCTGTATGCTCGTAACCATCAATAAATATATTAACACATTTAGGATATCGCCACGGATTCGAACATTGATATTATAACCTACAATTTAGGATATCGTTATTTTTAACAAATTTTAATTTTATTTATGTTTATTTTTCTAATAGAATGTTATTTCATTGTCAAACCCACTATTGGGTTAAATGAGTCCAAGTACAAGTATGTGGACAACCAAAACAAGTTGGACATCTACTGTGATAGCAACGTGTACCTATGTGATGATTTCAATGGTCCAACCTATGCCTTTTCATTCACATCCTTTAAGGATATCATTGACAAAACTTTTCCTGAAAACAAATCTTTAGGTAACCAAAAACCTCATAGATTAATTTTATTTTTTCTTAAATACTTTAATCTGTTTATATATTTAATTAGATTTTCATTATCTAGATGTGATTGGTTTTGTTGCTGATGTTAAAGACCTTAAGAAGTTTAAGACGACAAAGGGGAAAGACACCAAGAAAGTCAATGTCATTATTCAAGATCTAGAGTATGTATTTTTTTTAGAGTAAATTTCAAAGTTCGTCCTTTATGTATGTCTAAAATATCAAAGTATGTCCTTTATCTTTAATAAACTCAGAAAACATCCTTAATGTTTGCAAATCCTTACATGTTACGTCCTTTAGTCCTAATCCAGTTACTTTTCATGGTTAAATTTGACTAAGTCAGCCCCACATAGGGGTATTTTGGTCATTTTATCATAAATATTAAAATAAATAATCATCAAAAACAATAAATATATACAGACTACATGTTTCTCCTTCTCTCTCTAACTATCCTAACCCCACCACCACAACCCAGCTGCCATCGCCACCACCACCACAGATCTGCCACCACCGCCGCTTCACCGATCAAGAACTCTTCGATGAAGCCTCATACTACGGTATCGAATCTCACCTCAAGTCCGCCATGCTTCCGAATCCACTCTCCGGCATCGACGCTGCTATCGTCTCCACAATTCGACCTGCATCTGACGGTTTCGTAACCGCTTTCACGGTGCTTGACGACGGATCGGTTTGGATAGCTCACGGCGGCCAGATCTCTGTTTACGATTGGAATTTATCGCACGCAGGTACAGTACGGACTCACCTTGACTCTATTACTTCTATAACTTCGCTAACGGCCGTCGCGTCGGCTCCGTCGAGTGGATCAACCGTACAGATCCGCGGATCTATAAAGCTCGAGTAACCGCCGTAACCGACTCACCGGATCTCGTGTTTTCCGCTTTCGATTCGCACCAGGTGACGTCAGAAATCGGTAGACAGTTCGGAAATTCATCGAAATCGACCGTTCCTGGAACCCTAACTTGATGGCGGAGTAGTAGGTTTGGAGATTCGTTTGCTGATGTTAGTTTTGATGTGGATGAACTGACTATGTGTAAGATATGTTCGAAGTCTGGTGACCTGGCGATGGCGGATTTGAGGAAGTTGGGGGATGGTGAGGTGTATGGCGGTGGTTGTCGGTCCGGCGGTGGTTGTCGGTCCGGCGGTGGTGGTCTGGCGATTAAAGAGAGAGAGAGCTGGTGTGTGTTGAGAGAGAGAGAGAGGTGTTTGTGTGAGAGAGAGAGAGCTGATGTGTGTTGTGAGAGAGAGAGAGAGAGCTGTATGTATATATATATATATATATATAATTTTTTAATATTTCTTTTAATATTTGTGATAAAATGACCAAAATACCCTTATGTGGGGCTGACTTAGTCAAATTTAACCATGAAAAGTAACTGGATTAGGACTAAAGGACGTAACATGTAAGGATTTGCAAACATTAAGGATGTTTTCTGAGGTTATTAAAGATAAAGGACATACTTTGATATTTTAGACATACATAAAGGACGAACTTTGAAATTTACTCTTTTTTTTATTCTATATATATTAATATTTCAAATTTTATAATGTTAACACCTTTTGTAAAAACCTAATATTTATTAATTTTTTTAAGGATGGATTCAATATACTTGTCTTTGTGGGATTCTTATGCTGATCGGATTTTAGAGCACTGGGAAAACAGAGATCAACA
The DNA here is from genome assembly GCA_030545235.1 of Helianthus tuberosus. Classification (NCBI taxonomy): domain Eukaryota; kingdom Viridiplantae; phylum Streptophyta; class Magnoliopsida; order Asterales; family Asteraceae; genus Helianthus; species Helianthus tuberosus. The sequence goes on along the minus strand of CM060354.1, from coordinate 62,001,962 downwards.
TGGTGTTATTGTTGTCATTCTCCAGTTTGCTACATTGAAGTACTTTGGACCATTTGGATATGTGAACAGTTGTTTCAATGTTTCCAAGCTTTTCATCAATTCTGATATTGATGATATAACTTCTTTTCGAAACAGGTTTTATATGTCAAATAATAAAATAAAGAAAATTTTTTTAACTGTTTTCACTGATCTAATATATATACTTATAACAACCTTATCCAAAACTCTGCTGCTTCTTCATGTTCGAGCCAATCATCTAGGCTTTCAGGAATTTTTTTATCATTGTATGATGAATATGTTGTCAAAACTGAATTCAACAACATAGCCGAACTTAATCTCAGTGAGGTAAACTACATTATTGTGTTATATTAATAACATGTTTTATGTCTTTATAACAAAACTAATTTTTTTTAGGTCAAGTATGTTGTTATTGTTGGGACTGTTCAGATGATAGCTGAGTTGCCTTGGTATTATTTTGCTTGTAAAGCTTGTAACAAGAAGGTTACTAAGAAAACCGAGAATGATACACCTACTGTTGGTGTCTTGGTTGATGAAGAAGAGGTTTATGAGTGCAAAACGGAAACTTGCAAGAATAGTGTGATTGAATATGTGCAAAGGTCTGAATATACATACGTACATATACAAATATATATATTATTTGAAAGTTGTTTTCTCAGTTCATTGTTTAGATTTCATACCTTACATGACAACACTTTGTTCTTTAGGATAAAAATCCCATTGACTGTTCAAGATTCAAGTGGAACTGTGTCGTTGACATTGTTTGATAGAGATGCTTGTAAAATTCTGAAAACAACTACATCAAACTTAATTGAAAAACATCTTGCTGTAAGATTGTCTTATTAAATTTACAATTCTTATATTTTTTCCATGTAATATGTCATTAATATATTACTATATATATATACTACAGGGTGGTGATAAGGGCCTTTATCCTGACGAGTTTGAAGCTCTTTTGGGAAAAAAAAATTGCGTTTAAGATTGACATCAAACAATTCAACATTGATAACAACTTTTGGTTTTTTGGTGTTTCTAAATTGACCGATGATGAGGATATCATATGCGAGCTCGAAAAGAAAGCAAACAACATTGAGGTAATACTATTATTGAGTACTTTATTTTAGTTATATTTAATATTCAAAGTGATTTGTCATAATATGTGAAATACATTATAGGTCGACAAGTCTGCTTCTTTGACAAACAGGTTCACTGATATGGATTCACAAGAAACCGTTCACTTGAATGTATGCATTCTATAATCTCAATAATTTCTCATCAGTAATATATCTTTATTATTATATATGTTTACATTGTTAACCTTCCAAATTAGATTTTCTGAGAATTTATTTTACATACAATCCAGGATGATAACCCGATTGATGTTACTATGGGAATCTGTGTTGGCACCCATTCAAACGAGAATCTCAAATCAAAGGTATGTTAATTTAAAAATATACTTCAAATTATGAACACTTTAATCTATTTAATTCAAATTATGTTTAGTCTTTATTTGTGAGACCAATTGTTTATATCATTTTTAGGCTGTTACTGAGTCGATGGATGATAATGTCATAACTCCTTTGCCAAAAAAATTGGATGGCGATTGCATGGAAAGTAAGCATGTTGGTGAGGCTGTAATCTTTAAGAGGAAATCAAAGAAACTTGATTTCAAGAAAAACTTGGTGGAGAATTATGATTTTGAGGAAAATGGAGAATTGTCAACCACCAAACCAGTTAACCATGTCAAACCAACTCTCCTGATTCCCAAAATTGAAAAATGAAGACTTCAAATGCTTTATGTTCCAAGTGTGGTTTTTTTATGTTGTTTTAATGTGTTTTGAATTATGTTAGTCGTTTAAGAACTATTTCATCAGCTTGGAATGATTCCAAGTTTGGTTTTTCTATGTTGTTTTAATGTGTTTTGAATTATGTTAGTCGTTTAAGAACTATTTCATCAGCTTGGAATGAGTCCAAGTTTTATGTTTTAAGAAGTTTAATTTCCTTTTGTTGGACTCATTTCTCTAAGACATATATGCCAAAACAATTATTATGTTTTGATTTTTAATGTATTAATGTTTTGTTACATTTATGTTTTGATTTTTATAGCATTATATTTTGTCATTATAATGTAAAAAAATTAAACATTTTTCAACAAATATCATCTTTCAACAACTTTATTCTTATAGTACAGATTATTATCTTCACTTGGATAATTACTATAAATTTCAGTCAGTTAGTTTTTAAAAATCGACAATCACAGTGAATTTGAGTGTATTATATTATCAACATTGAAGGCTATAAAATACTTTTTTGCAAAATGTAAAACAATGTTTGGTATTGAGTTTGACAAGGACGTATACAATTATGTAGTTTTTTTTAAAAAACCCACATTTAAAGCACCATTTTAGATACATTAGTTGTGGGGTTTATACACTTTTAACATACAAAATTTCTTGAATATCAAAGTATTTGTTTACTTATAATGTATTTTTTAAATGTAACAACTCAATAAGTTCTTTTTTGATTTATCGCCAAACGTGCTTTATTTTTTACTCTATGTAAGTTTATTATTTTCACACTTATGTTTTATTTTCCACAGATCAAAACGATGGATCTTTTGAAGCAAAGCTTATGCGAAAGAAAAGGAAATTGCATATGGCAGCCAAAAAAGGACAAGTCTCTGATTTTAGTTCCACAATCAAAGGTCATATTTTTCAATACATTCTCATATATGTCATTAAATATTTTATTTTACAAATTATAAATCAATTATTTGAAACTAATGAAAATTGCATCTTATTTTTTGTATTCAGACGTACAAATTCGAAGTCCGATATCTAACATTTCAAATGGTATATTTTTAATTTTTTTACTTATTACTTATTCAATCATAACTTAAATGTCTAATGTCATTATAGATTGTAAAGAAAGAAGACTAATGAGAAAAAAAATAGATAGATAAAAGAAAATCCAACAGCAATTTAAAAGGTAATGTATATGTCTACAAGTTTTTTGTTAATAATAACATATATTTTAAAGTTAATGTTCATTAGTAAGACCATATATAATTAACATTTTTAATTCCTGTAAATAATAATTGTACATTATTATTAAAATACTCAATGTTTGATATGTTAAAGCAGGTTTGCAAAATATCCAACTCAGTTCCAACAAATCACCAAATAACAGAAGTGTCATTTATGGGAAGGAAGTGGTTATTCCTTATCAATCAATTCAAAATCAACATACCATTGTTAGTTCTTCAGATATCTATTATACTCCTCCGCTATCAGATATTACAAATGGTATATATAAATATATTTTCTATTTAATCCGTCGTTTAAAAACCGCATATTTCCATTTAGTTTTTGTTTTTATATACAACATTCTATGTGCCACAGCTTCAATCACCAATGCTGATTACACTAGCCCCAAGTTTTGTCGGAGCATCAGAAAACGATATCTGGATAGCAAAAAACCAACCATTAAATCTACATCTGTACACTTTCAAAGTTCAAGTACACAAACATCTATCAAATTATCTGAAAGTATACTAGGTACTGACATATTTTTAATTGCAAAATATAAATTCAAACTATTTTACATTATCTGTTTTTATATTTATATGAACAAATGTAAAATATGAATTCTTTTTTCAGGTACATCTACGTTAAATAACAATATTCAAGCATCTTCATCCAACAATTTGCGAGAAGAACACCATCTTAACGGAGAAATTATTACAGACATATTTTGTGTCAAATCAAAAGGTAATATTCGATTTACAATATCTTTATTTAAAAGTTTCACTTTTAGAATACTATATTATAATTATATGCTAATCAAATTAAACAATGCCATTAACAGATTACTTGGATCATGGTGATCAAAGTCATATATGTGAAACATGCCATGCAAAATTATGGAAGGACGAAGTCTTAAGAAGTTATCAAAGAAAGACTAAATCAAGTTTTTCTCTATGTTATGGTTACAACAAAGTCAAACTTCCAGATTTCAAGGACCCCCCTCTGATTATAAAACTCTTTTTACTTCTTTGGATTCAAAAAGCAAACATTTTTTGAAAAACATTCGTCGATACAACTCAATGTTTTCTTTTACTTCCATGGGTGGAAAAGTAGATTCCTCTATTAACAAAGGTAATTCTCCGTTTGTATTCAGACTTAGCGGTGAAAATTATCATACTGGTGTAAGGTTTTCCAAAGAAATTACCAACCTGTACCCTCCTAGTGGTTGGAACAAGTGTTGCAAATGCACAAACAACCGATCCTCAACATCAGCTCCTGTCAATTGATAAAAAATGTACCCTTTTCAACATCTGTTATCCAACCTATATAAATAAAAGTGCTTCAAGCAATTGAATATACACGAAAAAGAGAAGGAAAAAAATACCGAGTCACTTTTTATTTCTTCAAGTGACACAACTGGCGCGTGTCGTCCGATATTGCTTTCTATATTTCCGAACATATTCCATTTTTTTAAGAACACCAACCTGTTACAGATCAGCTACACCATATAAATTTAAAGTCACACAACTTACGGCAATTGAATTATTTTAATTAGTATTGTAAAAAAGGTTCTTTACTTGAGTGGTCAAAATAATTAATCCACTTCAATTTGTTTCTCCTCCATACATTTGACTTTTCCTCCTGATTGTACAATCAATGGCTGAAAAGGTAATATCATGTATAAGTACAGTCAATGAAAATAATATATGAGAAGTTCGTAATGAAAATTATTACCATATAGCACCTACGGGGGTGTAACATAACATAGCAGAATGCCGATTCATTTTGTTTGCAATCTGAAACAAAAAAAGTTGGTTACGGGTAAATAATAAATGTGAAACATCTATAACTGCAGGATATAAAGATGGTTAAAACAACGAAAACTTAAAGACATCATGCTTAGTGCTCCTAATTTGTGAATGTATGGTTGTAATCCTTTTTAGTTTTCAATGATAATTTGCATCTTGTGCTCAAAATATTATGTACTTACTTTTTTTTATTTCTTATCCGTCAATTACTGATCAAACAATAATGAATCAATCCGATTTAAGTTCGAAGAGTCTTATTGTTAGCATAAACTAACAACACAAACATTCATTGTGAAGAGTATAATATCATAACTATAAAAAAAATGCACAAATCTGATGTGATTAAGTTCGAAAACGTCACAAAATTCATCATCGTTTTAGCAAATCACATAAAACTCAATTTGTATTATGATTAGTGGATGTGACAACAGTTTCTAATAATATAAACTAACAACACAACAATTAGATGTGAAGAATACGACATCATATCTAAATAAACAAAAAAAAAACGCACAAATATGATGCGATTAAGTTCATAAACATCACAAAACTCATCACCAGTAGCGCAAATCATATAAATTTCACCAAATTTGATGAGATTAAGCTAAAAAACATCACAAAATTCAACACCGATAAAGCAAATCATATGAAATTCATCAGATCTGATGTGATTAAGTTCAAATACATCACAAAATCATCATCGTTTGTAATGAGATTAATAGATCTGAGGTAAAAGAAATCTTACGTGAAGAACATGATGAAGAGATGGTCTTCGGCAGGTCAGCTTTTGGATTGTGTGAAAACCTAGAGAAAATATCTTATATGTGGAACACAATATTGCGATGATTTTACCCCCAAATATATCGAAATCAATCAACAGAAATCAAACATCCATATAGCTGTTAGATTGGGATGAAGGTGAATAGTAGAAAAAAAGTAGATCTTTGATGTAGAAGAATGGTTTGAGAATAAAGGAGAGAACCAAAATAGAGAAACGGCTGAAATTGGGGGAAAATATTAGGGTTAGGAGGAGAATACATGTTTCATAGGAATGTGAAGGGGACCAGATCAGGAAAAAAGGGAGTCGTGGATAGTGTAGATGAAGAACACGGTAGTAAATGAAATGAGGGATTGACACGTGCCTCTGGTGAATGTGAGGGGGACACGTGTCCTAACCTTTGTTCCTTTATTATATATAGAGATTGGAAGTCTTCTACCAACGGATGGATCAAAGCCTAAATTCTCTCAGTTATATATATATGACACTGAGAATGAGGTTGCAAACAGACAAGCCGCTTTAGGGTATGTTTCCTAAATCATTTATAAAATTTCATTTAGCTAAAATACATTTTTTATGTAACCTTATTTACTTTATATTGTATTTATTCCAATTAGGCAAACCAAAAAAGTCTCCACATCAAGTACAGAAAATTTGGATTTTGAAATTATTCAAGATTTGAAGGCAATGTTAGATTCACACAATGAGTTGGTTAAGTCTTATAGAATGGCTCGAGATTGTTTTTCAAAGCAATCCTCATACAAATCTAAAGATACGCCTTATTGCAAAAAGGAATCAAGATGATAGGACATATAACTTGCCAACTGCTTCTGAAGTTGCTGCTTTAATAGTTGGAGATATTGACACTTCGTTTGAACCTAGAGATATTATTGTCAAGACTAAAGAAGGTTATCTCCAACGTATTAGTGAACTACATCCTTCTTATTTAGCTCTTCAATATCCCCTACTTTTTGTGTACGGTGATGATGGTTATAGAATTGATATCCTTCATCGCGATGTTTCTACTTCAACCATCAGTAAAAGACATACATGCACAATGAGAGAATACTTTTGTTATAGAATCCAAGACAGAGTAAATACTTTTTCTTTGATTCTTAATTCCAGAAGGCTTTTTCAACAATTTTTAGTTGATGCGTATACTATGATTGAAAGTGAAAGGCTCTTATACATACGTACTCAACAAAATAAATTAAGACGCGAGACTTATGAGAATTTATGTTCTGTTAAAAATCAAGGAAAAAGTGATGTCTCCAAAATCGGTCAGCGTGTTATATTACCTTCCTCTTTTACTGGTAGTACATGGTACATGTTTCAAAATTATTTAGACGCCATGTCACTTTGTAAATGGTATGGATATCCAGATTTTTTCATAACAATCACATGTAACCCAAAATGGCCTGAAGTGAAGAGGTTTCTTAAAGACACGACTCTTAACCCGAAAGACAGACCTGATATTTTATGTCGATTATTTAAAATATTAAAGACTTAAGGGATCATGCAATTCTTGGAAAGCTTCAAGCAGGTATTTCATACCATCATTTTATTCTTCAAATGTTTCTACATTGTTATGACATTTCTAATAAACTATGTTATATATGCATATGAACTCACTAAACGGTAACAAACATTATAAATTAATTATATGACACAAACTTTTTATTTTTTTGATTATTGTAGTTGTATATACGGTGGAGTTTCAAAAACGTGGCTTGCCTCATGCTCCTTTGGACTAAACTGTCAAAATGACCAAAACAACGGGGACTTATATTTCATTTAACTCTATAAAATAAAGTCATAAATATGATTTGTTTTAATAAAAAATGGCTTGGGTTGGGTTGCTAATGGGTGTGAAAGGTTGTGTTGGGTTGGGTTGTGTTGTGTAGGTGTAAGAGATAAAAATTAGTATTTTATTAAAGGTTGGGTTGAGTTGGGTTGGCTTGGGTTGGGTTGGGTTGTGAGTGTGGGTAGTCGGTGTAAGATTGTAGCCTTGTAGGAGGTCACGGGTTCAATCCTTATGGTATGCAAGTCAAGCCATTAAAATAAACAAACAAATAAATAAATAAATAAATAAATAAACGGAAATGTCTAAATTCTTAGCCCAATTAATTAACTACTAAATGAGTATATCCTAACCGAACCGAAAGCCCACTGGGTGCTGGTCCAGTCCACGAGTAAAGAAAAAAAAAAAGCTGAGCCAGAATGCACATGAGCCACAATTATGAACTGCAGTCTGCAACCATGAGCCGTAATAAGCTGCACAATAAAATCCCTGTACAAGTTCGTAATGTTTTACATTGGACCCAGAATTACAAACCACAATCAAACCCACCCCCATTTCAACAAAAATCTCCCGCCAAACTATCCACTAATCTCATCAAAGCTTACTTTGATAACGGGTTACTCAAACATGCGCGCCAACTGTTCGATGAAATGCCTGACCGAGACGTAGTTGCATGGACAGCCATGATTTCTGGTTACACAGCCTGCGATCACTACCGCTTTGCATGGACGATGTTCAAAGATATGATGAGGGAATGTCTGGATCGCCCTAACGAGTTCACTTTGTCGAGTATTTTGAAGGCTTGTAAAGGCATGAAGTCCCTTTCTTGTGGTGCTTCGGCTCACGGGCTGGCTTTGAGATATGGGTTTGTTGGTACTAGCATATATGTTGATAATGCACTTTTGGATATGTATGCTACTTGTTGTGTAAGTATGGAGCATGCGCGTTTGGTGTTTGAAGAGATTCCGGTCAAGAATCAGGTGTCTTGGACTACACTTATAACCGGATTCACTCATAGGGAAGACGGGCTTGCCGCCCTTGAAGTCTTTCGACAAATGTTCGTGGTATGTGTTAGTTGACCTTTTAATTGGTCGGGTTGTTCTAAGACACTTTTTGTCTAGACATTTTAAGTTTTTCTTAGAAATAACTAGAAAAGTTTTTATTATATTTATAATATCAGTGAACAATGTAATAAAATGATTTCTGAACAAGAACTATTTTTTAGTATTTATTTAATCAATCCTCTTTGCACAGGAGGAAGCCGAACAAAACCCATATAGTCTCTCAATTGCAATCAGAGCATGTGCAGGAGTTGGATCTCATACTTACGGCAAGCAGATACACACTTCGGTGGTCAAACTCGGGTTTGACCTTAATCTTCCAGTAATGAACTCTATACTAGACATGTATTCCAAGTGTAACTGTTTTCACGAGGCACAGTTGTGTTTTAACGAAATGAACGGAAAAGACAACGTTACATGGAACACGTTAATTGCAGGATACGTGAAGCCTGACCCGATTAAATCCTTACACTTGTTATTCCAAATGGAACTGCAGGGTTGCACTCCAGATTGCTTCACATTTTCCAGTGTTATAACCGCCTGCACAAATTTATCGACTTTGACCAGTGGTCAACAGATTCATTGCAGGATCTTCAAGAAAGGCCTTGAACAGAATCTGGCGTTAGCGAATTCCCTAATCGACATGTATGCAAAGTCCGGAAGCATTCAAGATTCTAGAAGAATCTTTAGTGAAATGTGTTGTCGTGATCGGGTTTCGTGGACTTCGATGATGATTGCATTGGGGAGCCACGGGTATGGCCACGAGGCAGTGGAGTTATTGAATCAGATGGTAAAGTCGGGTATAAAACCGGATATGATTGTGTTCATCGCGGTTCTTACTGCTTGTAGTCATGCTGGACTTATTGACCAGGGGTTGACTTACTTTAAACTGATGACCACAACGTACAAAATGAGGGCGAGCCAAGAAATATATGCTTGCGTAATTGATTTGCTTGCGCGTGGTGGAAGGTTTAAGGAAGCGTATGATATAATACGCAGTATGCCATCTACGCCTGACGAATCGGTTTGGGCAGCGTTTCTTGGAGCGTGTAAAGCACACGGGCAGCCGGCTATGACTGCCTGCCAGGTGTTGGATTTGAAGCCTAAAAAGTCGGGAATTTATGTCACGCTGGCGAATATGTATGCTGCTGAAGGTAAATGGGACGATCGAGCCAAAATGAGGAATATGGTTAACAGTTTGGGAAATAAGAAAGTTGCTGGTAGGAGTTGGTTGGAGGTTCACGATCAGGTCTATAGTTTTGTTGCTGGAGACGATGGCGGTTCACATATTGAGCCCATGTATCAGGTTCTTAGTGTCTTGGGTAGACACATGGTTGAGCAGATCGATGTGACTCGAGTTTGGACATAGGATAGGGCCGAGAAGGATTCAGACACGACGGAGTAACCCAGATACCCGGTTCGGGACTGGCCCGAGACCATACCAATTAAGATTATTTGGCTCGGTTCTTGGTCTTAATCTTGGTTAACTGCTTCAAAACTGTTTTCCGGGTTTAGGCATCGGTTTAAGTATAGGTCCACGATTTCAGTGTCCAGCGGTCTCACAATCTTGGCGAAATACATGTCGATCCCTCACAATGATTTCCCAATCGAATGCTTTCGAGACGAGATTCGCGAACAGTAGTTAAATATCCTTAAGTTCATCATTATTCGAATCGGAGTTGTTGGATCAGTAACCGTTAGCCTGGAAGCGATTAGGCGGATCTACCTTGTTAGAAGGGGTAACCCCTGTTGCCCCTTGACGCTCCGGCGGTAGTGTAAATTTTGGAAAAATTTGACGTTTTTCCAATTTTGTTACCTATATTCTTTGAAACGTTGTCCCTATAAGGATTTTCTGGATCCAATTATATTATATTATATTATTATTGGTAGTATTCTAGGGTGGTCAAAATGGTTTTGGTGACTGGTCGGATCAAAGTAGGGTTGACCCATGAAACATGGTTATGTTTTTTTTATAAGAATAAACTATACGTATATAGTCTTAGGCGAAAGATTACCTTGAGATTGTGATTACCAACATAAATTGTAGATAAGATTAAGATTCGGTCTTTATTCATGAGAACATGCAAGCAACAAACTCACCTATGTTTTGTGATTTCCTCCAAAACGTGGCCTTCTCCCAAAATAGACAGATAATTATAATAATAACTGTTATCTTCTGATAAACTGCACCAATTATAAGACAATTAAAATAGGTCATTTTTCTCTAAATTTCATAATTAAAGCAATATATAGTACATAACATTAAGAATAAAGATGATCACATATAATCCAAAAACCAAAGCATGAAGGTGGAAGGGGTGGTTACGTTCTTGAACTCAAAAACAGGAGTAAAATCAAATACAAGCCACATTTTGTTTAAAAATTGCAGGAACCACTTAAAAAGTGTCATGTACATCCTACCAATTATAGAAATTTAAGTTAAAGAATAACCTATATGACATCAATTATATTGAACTTTCTATAATTATGCTAACGAGCAATCAATTCATTTTTTCGATCCTCGTTTTGTTTTTAATGCGCTAATATATTTATCCACAAAAAAAAGTGCGAATATAATTCACATATGTTCTAAAATCAATTATCTTGTGTAGTTTACATGTGTTAATATAATTCAAAAGATATATGTGTTGTTTTCTTATGTGCTAGTTTAACTTTTTAAATGCTTAGATATGTTCTTACAGTTTTTAGGATAAATGTGGTTTGTACCGTAACCATACCGCTTAAGAACACCCACACAAATGCTCAATAGAAATGTGTCACGTCAAATTAACCCAAATTTTGATAAGGGTGGTTACTCCTTTGAACCCACACATCTTCTTTTTTTGTTAATAAAATCATTAAAACTTAATATATAAATTAAATAACATCTATATAATCTATAATAAGAGATGAGAAGCTGACCTCGATTTGCTTACGTGTCAACCTCTGAGATATGCCACATAGTTCATGCTGATGTCATAATTCGGATATATAATATATAAATCTATAAGAAATTCAAAATAACACTGATATGTTCTGGCTCCACTTTCAAACTTCAAACCATACTTTCAATCCGCCCCTCTCTCTCAAATCTAAAGCTTTCCATACGTTTTGCCTCCCAACCCATTCTTCTCCCCTACAAGCAATCTTTCCTTCTAGGGTTTCAAGATCCGCATCACCATCTTTTCACTCAGTTTCATCGACAAATTGATTTCATTCTGTTTGAAGCAGATGTTACGGTTAGGGCTATCTTCACTTAAATTCACCCTATTTCTTTCAATAATCATAATCTGCAATCATCCTAATGTATTTCTTTCAATTATTCTTTTTGTCTCTGATTGACCAACAAAGGTGAAGCCGAACGAGTCAAAGCAGAGGATTTTGTTCGCTGCCGCAGGTAAGCTAACCAAACCCTAATTCAACTACCAATCCACCATTAGTTATTGAAATCTAATCTCCATTGCTAATTTCTTCTCTTCATAGAGGGACGTTGATTCTCAGGATAAAAAAATGGTTTCAGTCAAGAAGACGGTAATATATAATTACACATCTGTATATGCTCGCTTGTGTGTGTGTGTGTGTGAATTGATGGTGATTTGTATTATGTGATAGCAGAAGAAGACTCATGAGAGCATCAACAATAGGTTGGCTCTTTTCATGAAGATGAAGAGTGGAAAGTGTGACACCTGTGTCACTTCAACCATCAAACAAATGCCAAACCAATGAAATATTGTATTTCATAGTTGGAATTTGAAAAAATATGTGTATCGTTTGCACATATCAACTCTTGTTCGATTTTAAGCTTTAAATCGCTTTCTGGAGGGTTATACGCGTTCTGATGCGTAAATATAACCAGTTTAATCCAACGAACACTCCGGAATAGTGAAATAGGCTTAAAATACCTTAAACAACCTTTACATAACTTAGAAATAAGTTTTAAAGGCTTTGGTATGGCAAAAACAAGTTAATTCGCTTACAGGGACTAAACTTGACAAACTGTGAAAGTATGCCAATTTGAACTGTAACAGACATTCTGGAACATGACCATAAGTTAAACACACCTTAAATATCCTTTATATAGCTTATAAATAGGCTTTGAGGGGTTCGGTGTGCTAAAATAAACTTTTGGGTCATTCAGGGACTAAAAGTGTCAAAAAGTGCATAAGTTTGCATTTTCGCGCATAACTTACGTTCTGAATACATCCGGACATCCAAAATTTATGTAAGCACTAAATATTTTATTTTAGTGTTTGGCATAAGAAAAATCCATTCGTCACGCCATTTGGATCGTTTTTCGGGCTTATGCGCATTCCGTCGTAATTAACCGAACAACGCAATCGTACGGCCAAACGAACCGACATCCGAGATATTTTTTAGCACATTTTAAGTTCCCTATACTTTAACTTCATTTTAGAGTTTTGAAATGGGGTTAACGGGGCTTAAACGTGTCAAAAATGCATCAAATAGCAAGTTTGGAGCTTCAGGGGCCTGTTCTGCCATTTTTCAAACTTTCTGGTCTGCAGGTCCTTGTGCACCTCAACACTCTGAGTGTTATGGTGCGCAAGTAGGGGCCAGATGCAACAACTTGTTTTTAACAGCCTGTTTCCAGCCCTTAAACACCCTAAAGGCCAATGCCACTTGTCAATAACTGGTGGTGGGGGCAAAATGAGCTACCATAACATCCTGACAAGTGTACGGGTGAGATCAAGGCACGTTATTCGAGGAACAATCCTAACGGTGGTCCATTTACTATAAATACCTATCCATCCCCATTGCAAAACCCACTTGAAATCTGAGTTTTTCTCTAAGTGGTTGTGTTTATACACTTCCTACCTGAGATTACTTGGAAATCAATCTTGCGGGGACCCTTTGTAAGTGTTCCTTCGTTCTTTTATCGCTTTTCTAGTCCGAAAGTCGAACTATGTTTGACTTTCTGCATTGACCAGTTTATGGTCGATGCGAAGTTCGTTTGAACTTCATAACGTGAGCGTGATCACGATGGTTATAGTCCCTAGAGACTATACCTACTGATTACCACGTTATCTAGGCTCAGTGACGAGTCGTAGTTTCGGCCAAAATGCGTGTTATTGCGTATTTTGTAACCAAACTACTTTTAGGTATCAAAACCGTTTGTTTTGATACCAAACCTGTTTTTTAAACTTAGTTAAGCATGTTTTAACATGCTTAGCTCGTCACTTTTAGTTTAGTGCTTATATAGGGTCGTAAGGTAAGCGATCTAAACAATCGCTTATACTTTCGAACCCGACCCATTTGGTCGATCATTAGGATCCGACCAAACACATTAGGTGACCATAGTATATAGGGAATAACCTTCTGAGGTTATACCTTATGGTCGCTTCGTTTAAGTAGTTGTATGATAGGTAGTTTATATGCCTTAGGTAAATTACCAAAATACCCCTTTGATGCCAAAATTCCTTTTAAACATATGTAACATAACCGATGACCTCTAAACTGATTTATCAACAATATAAAACATGTTAAGGCATATTTTACTTGTCATAGGACTAGTTAGGCGGTCCGAACGCGTTTCACGCGAACGACGCGTTAAAGTAGCATAAGCTACCTAAACGGGTAGTAATGGGTCGTAAGCGCTTAGGTTAGGTTTCACTTAGTATGTAGGCCTTGTTAAACCATACTACCTGAGTTCCCATACTCATTTGGTTTACGAGCCCTCATTTTATCCGATCCTCCGATTTAGGTCCGGTTTATTAACATAATTACCCATATTAGGTGCCGTTTGATATCCGTGATCTCTAGCATTGTTTGGTTGTTACTCAAGGACTACTAAGCAATCTCAAGTGAGTACATAGTTCCCCTATTTTACTGTTTTCCAAACTGTTTTGGGGTGAAGCATGTGTACCTATGTGTTATTTTCATGATTTCAAAGTATAATTGATTATACATGTTATTACTTATCTTTTGACAAACTAAATGACTATCTATGGTTTAAACACTGATTTCTCAAAGAACATAAAATAAAAATGTTGAATTGTACTTATTTTATGTTCACCAGACCGATTGTTAGTATGATATAGCGCTATAGGATTAGACACCCCATTCCTGTTGTCATGGAATGTCTGAAACCAATTTGTTTCTCCATCCAAATAGGGATTGCCTTTGTGGTATCCTTATAGTCTCTAAGGTGTAGTTTGATGCACTAGGTCTGAATGAATTCTTAAATCACACATTTAAAGTATATTTTGATATACTCCCAAAAGTATAGTTTGATATACTCTCATGTGTGGTATTGTACAGAACCAACATATATATTTTATCAACAAACCAAAACATATTTTTAATATGTTATTTACAAATCCAAAGTATACTTTTAATATGCTACTATAAGGTTATTCGTTTAACCTTACATTATTCTACAAAGAATAACTTTTGATTTATTAAAACACTTTGTTTTGTACATTTTTACTTGTGATTTAAGAAATCTCATTTTACTTACCATACATAACTTTTGTTTACACATTACATGGTTTACATTTAACTTGAGTTATACAATAACATTGGACTATTGGTTTAAACATGAACATTCTATATTGGTGGTTTGGTTTGAGTAAGTGACTTAAGTAACGAGGCGTGTGTAATATGATACAAGCATGGTGGATACGCCGCTGGTACTTCCTATATATAAGTGTTTGTATGGTATTACATATCGTAGCGTTTTTTGAATCATTTCAATTTAAGTCATATAACATTTTATACAAATAACATACTTTTCATAAGACATTGTTTTACAACAACTTATCTTATACAAATTCATTTTTACTTGGTTATTCAATTAACCTTACATTACTCTTTTTGGTTATTCATCTACTTTATCATCACTTTTCGAATGATTTATAAAACAAAACATTTTACAAGGATCGTGACTGACTTTTGTTAAACAACTCTTTCTAAACTTATAAGTCATGAATCCTATATTCACAAAACCTATGTATCTCACAGGCATTTTTATGCTGACGTACCTATTTTTACACATGTTTCAGTTGCTGTCTTGAGATGATTGTTGATATATGCTACATTTAGGATGGACTCGTGCCTTAGCGACTTTAAAACTTGGAAGATCATAGTTGTACTTATTTGATTGTATTAAAACAATGAGTTCATTTATTCAATAAAACAAAATTTATTTATTCCATGGTTATGAAACAATGATTCTGTTACAACACTCCCCGACGTTTCCGCCACGTCTAGTTGCTTTACGTGGTCGGGGTGTGACAGAAAGTACACTCTTGGATACAAGACTGTGCTTGAGTCTCTAAGGACTCAAAATGTGTACCAGTTTCTTAGTTTGAGTTTTTGCTTTGATAATTGAGTTTCAAAAATGGTTCACGCTCTACCAACTCTGTTCTGTTGGGTTACGGTAAGCAAATCTCGTCTCAATTTCCAGTTTAAGTTATAGTTTTGCTATATTGTTTCATTTATTTGCAGTACCCAATTCACAGGTATCACACGCACACAAAATTAGGTTCGAGATTGAGCAGAAAGTGTAGTTTCATATTAAAATTTACTGATTGCAGTTATGCACATAATGTGTTTGATGAATTTACTAAGAGATGAACTTATGAGGTTATAATTAAGAACCTGAAATGGAATGTCTCCTCATCCTTTTCATATTATTTCTTCCATCTTGGGTTAGTGTGAGTGAATTGGGTTAATCGTGTTTTCTTTCACAATATATTTTGACAATTTGGAGACCTGGTCCAGACTAAGATTATGATCCAGTTTCTACAAGTTGATGAACTGAATGCATTTTCTTTTGCAAGCTGCCATATTGGAAATAAACAGGTGACGTTTATGTTGATTATTGCATTTACTAATATGGTGCTACATATGCATTTATAAAGCTATATTATATATCTTTTATGAATAATTGTTATGTGATGATGCACATGAATATTAGATTCACTACGTCAAAGGTATTCCGAATGGTATTTAGCTACTCACCATGAGTTAGAGATCATCTCCTTGTAACGTGTGAACACCTGCGAGTATGGTATTTCATCATCTTATATGGCGGTTTGCTTACTAAGCATTTCCATCAAATTATAATTAGCAGGTTGCAGTTTGTTGTTACAAGTAAGAAGATGGAACACCCTGATGAGGAGTCACATGGTGTTGGTGATAGCCAGAGCAAGGTGATGAGGTACATCGTTTTTTAGTGTAGAAAATATGAATATTTTTATAATATCATGAGGATCATATATGCTTATTTCTTGATGCAGGCATCTCATCGTGAAGAATTAAAGAAGTCATTAGTAGCATAATTAGCCCTTCGTCAAACTAATCTGAATCCTGAAAGACCTGGTTAGTACTCATAAAACGGAACAGCGTTTGTAAAATAATCTACCATGTAACAGAGCTTCTATAATTAATTATCAAAATTCTTTTGATTGTATTGCACCAGACTCCGGTGCACTACGAACACTGGACTCCAGCATCAAGCGTAATACAACAATCATTAAGAAACTTAAGCAGATCAATGAAGAGCAGCATGAAAGTTTAATGGATGAATTAAAAAACGTCAACTTATGTAAATTCGTTAGCGAAGCAGTGGCTGCAATATGTGATGCCAAGTTGAAAAGTTCAGACATACAGGCTGCAGTTCAGGTAATCACCACTTATACAACTATACAAGCTTTGGTTATATATTTATATTCTGTCAATCAGGTCTGTTCATTGCTTCATCAAAGATACAAAGACTTTTCTCCAACGTTGGTCCAAGGGCTCATGAAAACGTTCTTTCCTGGGAAATCTGCAGAGGATGTAGATGCAGACCGGAATTTGAAGGCCATGAAGAAACGCAACGCTTTAGAACTCCTTCTAGAACTCTTTTTTGATGGAGTCACAGAAGATGCTTCCGTTTTTGTGACTATCATTTCAGATCAACCACGGGTAGGTTTATAAAGTAACTAGCTTTCCAGTATACAAGTAACCGGGTTATTTGATGGTTTTGTTTATGTAAGGCCAGGGGGTGTGGCTTAACGATTGGTCATTTAGAGAAACCTCCAGCTGAGCCAGCTCTTAGCAAGCAAAGAGGTTATGAGAATCAACGGTATGTAACTAACGAGATAGTAAACGGTGATTATTAAATTATAATATACATATTGTCGTTGAAATACTCTAGATAAATACATCTTAAATCATATACCTTCCGCAAGTTCGCTGTTTTGAACATATATATATATATATATAAGAAGTCCGCTGGAGGTTTGGTTAAAGTTAAATGAACTAATATGAACATCCGCAAGTTCGCTGTTTTGAACATATATATATATATATATATATATATATATAGGTAAAGAGTAAAATACAAATGCGCTTATCGTACGATACGTACGCGATCTTCCCAGCCGTTCGATCAGGTGCAGATCTGGTGCGAATTCAATACATATCGCATGTGAAAAATGGTTAGCATGGGGTAGTGTGAAAAATGGCATGGGGTGTGTAGATGGACAAAATCGCATGTGGAAGATTTGAATATCGCATGTGAAAAAATGGCATGGGGTAATGTGAAAAATGGCATGGGGTGTGTAGAATCGCATGTGGAAGATTGAATATCGCATGTGAAAAAATGGCTATCATGGGGTAATGTGAAAAATGGCATGGGGTGTGTAGAATCGCATGTGGAAAATTGAATATCGCATGTGAAAAAATGGCTAGCATGGGGTAATGTGAAAAATGGCATGGGGTGTGTAGAATCGCATGTGGAAAATTGAATATCGCATGTGAAAAAATGGCTAGCATGGGGTAATGTGAAAAATGGCATGGGGTGTGTAGAATCGCATGTTGAAAATTGAATATCGCATGTGAAAAAATGGTTAGCATGGGGTAATGTGAAAAATGGCATGGGGTGTGTAATTTTCCACATGCTAACCATTTTTCACATGCGATATGTATTGAATTCGCACCAGATCTGCACCTGATCGAACGGCTAGGGTTATCGCGTACGTAATGTACGATAAGCCCTATTGTACGTTAACCGGCCTCTATATATATATATAGGGAGAAGATCATGCGAGAACCACCTCTTATTGTGAGAACCGCGAGAACCAATGTGAACACACCAAAAATGCCTAAAAATAGCTAAAAATCACACAAATTTTTTTTTTTTGAATTTTTTAATATTTTTTATAAAAAAATCGCTACTTTTCGAAGAAAAAAAAAATTTGCTTCTAAAAGTAGCGATTTTAACATAAAAAATATTAAAAAATTCAAAAAAAAATTTTAGATTTTTTTTTAAATTTTTTTAGATTTTTTGGGGGTTTAGTTTTTAGCATTTTAGCTTGGGGGGGTGGGGGGGTGGGGTTAGGTTTTTTTTAGCATTTAGCTTGGGGGGGGGGGGTTTAGGTTTTTTTTTTTTTGGGGGGGGGGGGGGTTAGGTTTTTTTTTTTTGGGGGGGGGGGGTTAGGTTTTTTTTTAGGTTTTTTTAGCTATTTTAGGTTGTGTTCACATTGGTTCTCAAGGTTCTCACAATAAGGGTGGTTCTCGCATGAGCCCCATATATATATATATATATATATATATATATATATATATATATATAAGAAGTCCGCTGGAGGTTTGGTTAAAGTTAAATGAACTAATATGAACATGCCTCTATTTGTGTTTGTTTGGCTCGTCTACAAGCTTATAATTAGCACATTAAGTTATTGATTTTAGTGTAAAGTGTGAAAAAAATATCCGTTGAAAGTATGCCATGACGTGAAATGTTCAGCATTTGTGATTTGAGTTACTGAGGATCTCTTTTTTTGTCAATGATGCTGACCAGGGCTGCACATTATGACGAGCTCTCCCCTGAATGTGTGAGATCATATTATAAATATGGTTGTGCACTGCTATACAAGGCTCAAGAAGAGTCCGATCCGTTAGTTTCAGGTTCTGTGTCAAAGAAAGAGGGGAGTGCTGAACATGGTTTTGCTAAGGGTGCAGAAAGCGATGATGCTTTCGTTTCAAGTAAAGTTAAAGAAGTGACTTCAAATGCTCAAGGTGTGTCAGAAGGTGGTTAGTAACATCAGTTGTGAATCTAAATAGAATTTTGTTTCTTCATTAGGATAATATCATGTGCTTGATTTTGATAGTAGATGGGGGTGATGAAGATCAGGAAGAAGATGATGAAGCAAATGATGCTGACGAGGATGAATCCGACCTGGATTTAGCATGGAAAATGCTTGATGTTGCAAGGGTAATTGCGGAATAACAACCAGGTGACACGATGGAGAAAGTAGACATTCTTTCCGCTTTAGCAGAGGTAGATTTGGAGAGAGGTATGCATATATTGCAAACTGCATTTAGTTTGGTAGTTATTAGTTAATTAACTTGCAATTTTACTCTGTATGTTAGACATACTTATGTGTTCCCTTTGTAGAGGATGTTGATATTTCCCTCAGTGATTATCTAAAAGCATTATCGATGTTGGAACGTGTAGCTGAACCAGACAGTCGTCATATAGCCGAACTGTATCCTTTTTTTAAAGATCAATGCTTTATAATTCAAAGCGGTCTTTCAGCCTTGTAGTTTCTTTGTAGTTAATGGACACAAAACTAAGAACATACTTTTTGAGTGCTTACTTTGTGAATATGTTATGTATATGGTTGTTCTTTTGTTTATGATTTGCCATTGTTTGTTAGTTCAAGTGTAATGATGCTAATTCTTAGTGGCATTGTTAATCAATACGAGTCGTATGTAGGCAAACAGAGGATTTGGACTCACGACACATATCATTGACCATTGCAAGTTGATTCTTAAGTTTCCTGAGGGGACAAATAGCTCCTGGGTATATCTTTCTCTTTCTTTATCTACCAAAAGATAGTTTATTTATGTCTGAATATCTCTCTCTCTCTCTCTCTCTCTCTCTCTCTTTCATGTATTTAAAATTGAACGCTGAATTTGGTGTTCACTTGAAGTTGAATCCCCAACTTAAGACTTATGAGCCATTAGAGTACAAATATGATGTTTGTGAGGCAATTCTCCTGTGGGAACAGGTTAACCATTTATTGTTTGATGTTCACAATTTTTTCTCTCAAAGCATATTTAATATTTTTTTCGTTTAAAATGCAGTACTGAAACATGACTACAGTTTTGACAAGAGAATATTTAGATGCACGGCCTGATGGCTGGATGGACTATGCAGCCAAAAGAATAGCACAAGTGTATGTCTTTTTTTCTTCTAATACCCAAAGAAAGATGTATTGGGTTATTTATATTATTGTCATTATTTGCATCATTTATTTGATTGAGTGGTTAAAACTTGACAAATCACATTAATTCTTTGCTCACTTTGATTTCTTCCATAACCCTAGAGGCGCAAAGGATTGCAGCAACAGGACACTTTGTGAAGAGCACCTTAATCTAATTTTGCCAGCCAAACCTCCATTTCACCCTCGCCAGTTTCATAAATGTGCTGTTGTTGGAAACTCGGGTGATTTACTGAAGACTGAATTTGGTGAAGAAATTGACAGTCATGATGCAGTTATAAGAGACAATGAGGCAGTAGATACTTTTTAGTTATAAGAGACAAATCGACAGTCATGATGCAGTTATAAGATCAAAGCTTGGGAATATGTCATTGAGCAACTGGATACTTTTTAGTTTGACTTTTTAAGTGCCATGTAAAAGTTAAATCATGGTCTGTATGTTTTCCATTTTAGTAACTTGCTAATTGGTATGTTTTGATTGATTAATGAAAATTTCCGTTTCTTTTCCAAAAAAAAAAAGTTGTCAATATAATATAATGTGAATGGTTGACCACATGGAAGAGGTCAAAGAAGCAACTGTTTCATGTACTTCAAATGCCTTTGATAAGTTTTTTTTTAACTTCCCTGAACCTTTAGATGATGAACATGATTGGGCTAAAGCTCACAACATGTCATGTGCCATATTATCAATTACTTAACTTATTTCTATATCAAACCTGAACTAATAATTTTTTCGTAACATAGTAATAAAAATTTTATGTCCTAACACATACTGTCTTTAACATTGTTTTATAAAGATATGTAACTAAACACAAACAATTTAAATGATATATTATAATCTGTTTTTTAGTATTTGATTTTGATCGTTATTAAACCTACCCGTGTGTTCACACGGGTTTTACAACTAGTACTATTATGAAAGGAGGAGTAGAGGCAGATGAGGCAGGCCGAAAATAAATAGTTGAAACACTATTAGAATAGTTGAAACACCCATTTGGACATGAATAGTTGAAACACTATTAGAATAAAACAAATTAACCCGAACACTATTATTGGGCATGTCAGGAGCAGGCAGACGACATACACAATTAGAATAGTTGAAACACTCACTGTAGATGGAAGGAGGAGTAGAAGCAGGCCGTACATGACTTGGGATGAGCGGATTAGGCAAGATTTGCACCTCTTTGAGGACATGGTCGAGGACAGAACTTCGTGGAGACGTAGGACTAAGGTTAAGGACTTTTCGGAGTTTGGCCTGGTTTAGGTTCTTGTGTTATGAGTTTAATTTTTCAGTTTGTATGAGGTGTGATATAGCTTTTTATAAGTTTTCACATATTCCCGGTGTCGTAGTTTTACTAACAAGTACTTATTCATTTATGTGTTTATTTTTATTATTTTTCTTTCCATCTTTTTTTAGTAGTTGTGTGATTATATATTTTTCCAGAAGCTTACGTCTTGGGTATGGTTTTTAGAGCCGGGGTCTCACTGGAAGCAGTCTCTCTATCCCCTGGGATAGAGATAAGGCTTGCCTACATCTTACCATTACCAGACCCTATCAATAGCTTCGCTATATGTGGGATTTACTGGGTAAGGTTGTTATTGGTTGTTGGTACTATTATAAATTTAAAATAAAAATCTACAATAGTTGAAAAAAACACTAAATACACATAAAAAAAACTACAACAATTAAACTAATCAAGATCATTTAACACCCCATGAATTTGTGGCATCCTTTTTTTGAAATATTACCCACCTCCCATTTAATGTAATATTTATAACATGTACTAAAATAACAGATGAACTTAGCTTACAAAATCGTAAATCTCTACATATAATCTTTTTACATAATTTATTATAGTGTGATTTGAAGATGGTAAATACATTTCACACGTTTTAATCTCAAACCAAAATATGCCTGTTCTAGCAAGTTGTAAATTTCCCACATATTTGTTCCAAATTCAACAAAGTGCAAATTAAAGTAATTATCTATTATATTCACACACACGAAAATAACAGTTTTCTCTTTATCACCTCTGTATTAATTATCAATATTTATTCTTCTCACAATACCACTGTTCAATTTTCTTAGATTTCACTTGGTGTATATTCTACCATCACAATTTCACACACCCACTTCTATCCCCTCCTTTTCACAACATCTCTCTTCTATAATAAATCAAAAGGATTTGGCTGAGGTGTCAACACCACAAGCCATCCTTTCTCCTTCTCTCCTATGTGTCACTCCCATGTTTCTTTTGGTCCATGTGTCACTTCCTCCGAATTTCCATCTTTTCTATTTTCTTTAAATAAATCCAACTAAGGTCAAACACCATTAATGTTCATCAGACCGTGCAGTTTGTCTCTCTCTCTCTTTCCTGCAAGTCAATGCAACCTTCCAAAACCCTAATCACCCATTCTTTCCCTTTCCTCGCCTTCTTCTTCTTCTCTCCTTTTCTCCTTCTCTCTATCCTACAGCCGATTACCCTTTCGAGTTTGGATTCAAAAATCCACAATCGAACCTACTGTATCCCTGTTGTTCATGGAAGACAGATTTTTCAGTCCCCTCTTTCGCATAAAACTCCAACTTTGTTCAACAAACACAAATCCTACGGTTGTGTTTGAATTTGTAACTTAATCGGACGATATAGATCATCATTCACACGGATTGAGGTGTGAAATTGTGTTCCTCTTCTTTGCCCTCATCCTCCGATGAAGTCTTTAAAGCCAAAACATTTCTCCTTCCCTCTCCGTTGTGCATCTGCTTTGTTCTTCCGGTAATATTCTTTATTTTGTTTGATTTTGTATACTTTTTAACATTTTTGTGTTTTCTGAACTGAATTATTGAAGTTAATTAATGTACAGGGTGTTATTGATTGAAGAAATGTTTGCTGTTGTTTCAAGAAACCAGGTATGTCAAATTCACCTTTGAACTTAACTTTGGTTTTATGTTAATGTTTAGTGAACTGATTTTGGTATTAGTCCCTTTTGTGATTTTTTTTACTATTACATGTGTTTTATTGAATGATTTAGATATATTAGTTGGACTCTTTTAGTTATTTATGATGTATTACGGACAGATTTAGATATCAATGTGGTTAGGGACTCTTTTTTGTGAATTTTGTTCTTAATCAGCTGTTTAAAGAGATTATGATGTTTTAGGGTCATATTTAGAAATTTTTCCATTGTGTGACTGGTAAAATGTGTTTTAGGGCATGTTTTAGGGGTTGTTTTACACTTTCTTATGATTTTTCTTGAATTATACACTACTTCTTAGTGTTTTATGGACTGTTTTAGGGACACATATATGCTGTTTTATGGACTGTTTTAGATATAACTGTGTTTTAGGGACTGTTTTGAATTTTTTGAACAGATTTTGTGTGAATTATACAATAGTTCTTATGGACTGTTTTCTTGATTTATGATGTATTATGAACAGATTTAGATAGTTTTCCATTTTGTCACTGCTAAAATGTGTTTTAGGGCATGTTTTAGGGACTTTTTTAGACTTTTCTTATGATTTTTCGTGAATTATACACTACTTCTTACTGTTTTAGGGATTGTTTTAGGGACACATTTATGCTGTTTTATGGACTGTTTTAGATATAACTGTGTTTTAGGGACTGTTTTGAAATTTTTGAACAGATTTTGTCTGAATTATACAATAGTTCTTAGGGGCTGTTTTATTGATTTATGATGTATTATGGACAGATTTAGATATCTATGTGTTTTAGGTACTGTTTTAGTTATTTATGATGTCTTAGGAACAAATCTTGCATAAATTCTTAACTTCTTCTGTGTAAAGATGTTTAAGTTGTAAGATGTTTAGTGATTTATGATGTCTTAGGAACAAAACTTGCATGTTTTAGTAGTTGTATTTTGTTTTAGGTCCAGTTTTTTTTTTTAATTAAGTTTACTTATCTATAGCTATGTTGCCACGTTTGACATTGTTATATTAATGTTTAAAGATGTGTAAATTGTAATATTTTTGTGAATTATACACTACTTAGATATAACTGTGTTTTAGGGACTGTTTTGAATGTTTTGAACAGATTTTGTGTGAATTATACAATAGTTCTTAGGGACTGTTTTATTGATTTATGATGTATTATGGACAGATTTAGATATCTATGTGTTTTAGGTACTGTTTTAGTGATTTATGATGTCTTAGGAACAAAACTTGCATGTTTTAGGAGTTGTATGTTGTTTTAGGTCAAGTTTTTTCTTTTTTTTTTAATTAAGTTTACTTATCTATAGCTATGTTGCCACGTTTGACATTGTTATATTAATGTTTAAAGATGTCTAAATTGTAATATTTTTGTGAATTATACACTACTTATATATAACTGTGTTTTAGGGACTGTTTTGATTTTTTGAACAGATTTTGTGTGAATTATACAATAGTTTTTAGGGACTGTTTTATTGATTTATGATGTATTATGGACAGATTTAGATATCTATGTGTTTTAGGTACTGTTTTAGTTATTTATGATGTCTTAGGAACAAAACTTGCATAAATTCTTAACTTCTTCTGTGTAAAGATGTTTAAGTTGTAAGATGTTTAGTGATTTATGATGTCTTAGGAACAAAACTTGCATGTTTTAGTAGTTGTATGTTGTTTTAGGTCAAGTTTTTGTTTTTTTTAAATTAAGTTTACTTATCTATAGCTATGTTTAAAGATGTCTAAGTTGTAATATTTTTGTGAATTATACACTACTTATTGCTGTTTTGCTACTGCATATCTCTCTGTCATTTTTTTTTGTTTAAAACCTTTTACTAAACAGCCTTATTTCCTATTTACTAAACATCTTGCTTTTTAGTCAAAAGAGTCACAATTTTTGTGAAGAGGACCAAAAGTGGCATAAGTTTGTGAATTATGTTCTGAATCAGCTGATTAAATACATTTATGATGTATTTGTGACTCCTTAAATGTGTTATATGGACTGTTTTAGGGACTGTTTTAAAGATTTTTAAGATTTTTTACGAAATTTAGCTTTTAACTTAATTTTTCCTGATATACATGTTTTTTTAACTTAATTTGAACTGATATACATTTATTTGAATTTTTCAAATTTTTTTTATTTAATTATTTTTAAGAGTAATAATAATCAATACCCCATTCTTGTATTTCAAATAATGATATCTAACTAACATGATCTATGTATCCGTAAATATTCCCCCTCACACAATTGATACAATGTTTATAATAGAGAGATTTTTCAAATATTCCAAAAACTTCTTGAATGTTTCACACAGACAATTGATATATTCTTTTAAAAACTAAGATTTGTTTATGAATCAGAGATTTTGTTTTCTAAAATAAATGTTCAACTATAAAGGTTAATGGAGAACCCTCCCATCACTTCCCTTAATGAATTGGATGTAACCATGACAAATGTGACTATTAAAGTTCGCATACTCAAGCTTTGGAAGCTACTATCATTTAAAGTCAAGAATGCTATTCATGCGGTCGAACTGATCCTCATGGATGAGGAGGTACTTTATTAGTTTATAACAAATTTTTGTTTTTTTATATCCTATGTTTCATCTTAAAAGGTTATATTTGTTTAATAGGGTACCAGAATTCAAGCAAGTGTTGGTGGTAATTATCTTGTAAAGTATGGAAGATTACTGGTAGAAAAGAGTTGTGTCATGGTTACTAAGTTTGATGTTGGTGACAACGTGTCTCCGTACCGCCCAACCAGCCACAAACATAAACTGTTTTTCAATTTCTCTACCGACATCAGAAACATTGATGACTTTGGTGGTTCAATTCATGGATTATCTTTTACATCATTTAATGTTCTTCGTAATCGTGCTATTCCGCAAGATTCTCCTGTTGGTATGTGCACCGTATTTTAGAATTTGGTATTTTGATCTTTACTTATATTACGCCATTGTTATTATTCTAATTTATTCTTTTGTTTGTTTATAGATATCATTGGTTATGTTGATGGTTGGTTTCCTATGGTTGATCATACCAGCAGTAATGGGAGATTGAACAAAAAAATGAGCTTACAACTTCGTGACTTAGAGTTAGAATTTATTTATTTCATTGATTTCCTTTATATATTTATCAATTAGTTCATGTTTTATTAAATTTTTATTCATAGGTTCCTTAATGTTTACCTGACTTTGTGGGGAGAATATGCGGTGCAAATGTCAAAGTTTTTGGAACAGAAACCGAGTGATGTGTTTGTGATATTGCAGTTTGGAAGATATAGCTTTCATGAAGGTTTTATACTTATTTAATTACTTTTAACTTTCTCTTTAAATTTCTATATTTTTTACATTCTATTGTTGTACTTATCAATGCTTAATTTTTTAAATAGAATTTTTTTCTTAACTATGTAGGTAAGGCATACGTTTCCAGTTCTTTTCAAAACAACAATTTGTATCTGAACGAAAGCATTGAAGAGCTAATTGATTTCCAAAAGAGGTAAGACGTACATATTTTTTCAAATTAACTGTTTTATTATTTGTTTCAGTATATTATTTTATGTCATAATGTTGAAATGTTTTATAATTTATAGACTAATTATATTATAAATATTTGAAGGTTACTTGAAAGAAGACCGGATGTTCGTTCTTCAAGCCGTCCTTTTGGTTCATCTCAAACTGGCAAAACTGTTCATGATGATTTTTTGGTTGGAACTGAATTTAAGAGCATAGATGAGGTTAATAAAATTCAGGAGACAATGAATGTGATTGTGCTTGGTACAGTGATAAGTTTCCCTCCTGGTGTTGAGTGGTATTACAATTCTTGTAAGGATTGTATGAAGAAGGTTAGTGTGCTATATTTTATAAGCGATGGAGAGGATGGATTAGATTTAAGTGAGGAGAAGCAGACAATTCGATGCATAAATGATGTTTGCAATGAAAAAGGTGTCACTGTGGTTCCCCGGTAAAGTCCTAACTTTATGATAACTTTAAATTTAAAATGTTATATTTCAATACTATACTAATACCAATTTTTCAATCATGTATAATTTTACATTTTTTAATTATTCTTTTTTAGGTTGAAACTTCAACTTAAGATACAAGATTCTACTGGTATTGCATCTCTAACTTGCTTAGATCATGTAGCTCGAAAATTACTTGGAAAAAGTGCTCAAGAGTTGGTTGATAAGTTTCTTGATGTATCTCTTTTGGCTTTATTATTTTCGCAATTTCTATAATTTATACAATCTCATATTGTACCACTGTTTTTACATCTTAAATTATTATGTAGGGTGAAACTGATAATTTGCTACCCGATGAAATTAGTAATTTGGTTGGCAAAAAGATGGCGTTTAAGGTTGAGATATCTCACTTTAATGTGAGTAATCACTACAAGTCATTCACTGTCAAAAGATTTTCTGATGATCCTGAAATCATTTCTCAGCTTGAATCAAAGTTAGGGATTGACCATGTAAGTATCTAATGTTATTGATATTAAATTTTTACAGTTATACTATATTTTACCTACATTCTTTATTCAACAATTTAACACAGCCTTCTTTGTTTACAATGTAGGGTGATCTTTCAAACTCTATGAATCTCTCATCTGGTGATTTTGCAAGTGTTGATACTGTCGATCTGAAGGTATTATTTTTAAACAATCTATATGACAAAATATATTTATTCATTTATTCTTATTCATCAGTATTATAATTACAAATACTGTTTATAATAATATATTATATTCATTTCAATTCATTTCCATATTAAGGATGATACCCCGATGTCACTGATTGGTTCAAGCGCTGGATCAATACCTTTTCCTGGCAAAAATGCTGAAAAGATAAGTGAACATTCCGAGTTGAAGCGTAATCTTACGAAGTCTTATGATCATGACGAGTCAGCAACAAAACCTGCTTTAGGTTGCAATGAAGGTCCGCATTTTATTTGTATTTGTTTTTTCAATCTTTTTTAATTTGTAATTCTATATTTCTAATCCATATTTTCTATTTAAAGTAGAATTCAACACTTATAGCAAAGAGAAGCGCAAGACTAGAAAACATACTACTAACCAGAAGGTACGATCTATTTTTTTGAAACACATTCCTATTTCTAAATACAAACCTTTTTGTATTTTTATTTTAACAAATCTATTTACTTTAATTTGAAGGATTCTATACCAATCAACAATGGTTTTGAGACTCCGGTTTCATTGATTGATTCAAGTGCTGGTGGTATGGCTTTGCGTAACAAAAGGCCAGGAAAGATGAAGGCACAAACTGAGCTGAAGCGTGTTCTTGCGGAAGAATATGATTGTGACGACTCTGGAAGTAAAGATCCTTTATCTTTGAATGAAGGCACTAAGTCACTTTTGATTCCGAAGAAGGAAAAATGATCACATCTATGCATTGTTAAGACAATTATTATTTCATGTTTAGGATATCTACTATTTGTTTTGGAAAACTTATGTTGTTTAAGTAACTTTATTTAGGAATGATGGTATCATGTTTGGATTTGGTTATTTAAATTTATCCTTGGTTTTAAATTTCCAAAATTTTTGTGTGAGCAGTGTTTTTTCTACTTTTATTAAAATTGTGTTAATTTTTTTTTAAATTAGTTTTTTTATTAACATGTATATATTTTTTTTAAAAGAACTTTTCAATTAACATGTTTGTATTGTTTTATCCATTAGTTTTTAGATGTTTTAAAACCAAATGAATGGAAACAAGTTTGTAATATTAAACAGATTATGATTTAACTTTAATTATTAGTAGAAATTTTTTTTATCCAAGGTAGGGTATAATATTTGACTTTTTTTTTATTATTATCTCAGATATACATCATTTTCCAAACATATATACAACACCATTGTCGAATGTTTCACGAATATCTATTAACACTTCCAGTAAGTTTTTGAGTTTAATGATTTATTAATTTTTTTTCAGATAATTTCCTACATCTTAATTATTATTTTTTTTTTACAGTTTTAAACACAAAGTCTACCGATATTGAGAGTCATGATCGGAGGAAGTTACGAAAACTGTATTTGAATAGAAGAAAGGTTAAGAACGGTTCTGTTGAAGAGATTGTTTTTAATAACAAAGAGAATGTCATCAAAGACAATCTTTTAAGTAATTCACTATGTTTTACTAATTCTCCCATTGGAAGTATTAGAAGCCCTTTTTCTGACATTACAACAGGTACTGTACTAAAAATCATTTATATAAAAATTCTATAAATATACCGCTTACCTATTATTATTTTCATTATCACATATTCGTTTTTTTAATATTATTTTTATTCACTAATTTTTAATCATTATTAATTTCTATATAATTTTATTACAGGTTTAAATAATTGCACAAATACAACACCATTCTCAAATATTACAGCAATATCTATTAATCCCCCCCGTAAGTATTTCGTTTAATGTTTTTTTTTCTAATAAATTCATCTATCTTAAATATTATCTTTTTGTACAGTTTTAAACACAAACTCTACCAATATTGAGAGTCAGCACAGGAGAAAGTTACGAAAATTGTATTTGGATACAAGAAAGGCTAAGAACAAAGAGAATGTCATAAAAAAGAATCGTTTATGTAATTCACTATCTTTTACCAATTGTACCAATGGAAATACTAGAAGTCCTATCTCTGAAATTACAGCAGAATACTCAAACGGTAACACCAGAATATTTTAAAAAAATTTTATATTTTATTTTGTATCAATCATTTTTATATATTTGATGTTACAGGTTTAAAAAATTCCATGGACAATTTTAACAGTCAAGAAAGGCGAAATTCAAGAAAGAGTATTTTGGAAAAAAGACAATCGAATCAGTTATCTGCTCAACGAGTTCATGAAATTGATACTAAAAAAGACGAAATTGTTGGTATTTCAAAAGGTACATTTTACATAAATTAAACATACAATATTCAGTTAATTAATTTTAATTGAAATTGCATCCAACTTTATAATTTTTTATTACTAATATTATTTAAATATTTTTGAATAGATTATGTTGATCACTTAGATCAAAATGTCACTTGCCGAATATGTCAAGCAAAATTATGGGATGTCGAAGCTCGTAGAGGGATTTCAAAAATCCAATTTAGTTCAAGTTATTCAATTTGTTGTGCATATGGTAAAGTTCAACTTCCTAATATGAAGGAAGCACCACCAGGTTATCAGTCTCTTTTTAATGGATTGGATCCAAAAAGCAAGTCATTCATCAAGAACATCCGTCGATACAATTCAATGTTCTCATTTACTTCCATTGGCGGAAAAGTTGATAAATCCATTAACAGAGGTAATGCTCCTTATATATTCCGATTGGGAGGTCAGAATTACCATAGAATGGGAAGTCTTCTACCAGAGCATGGATCTAAACCAAAATTCTCCCAGCTTTATATATATGATACTGACAATGAACTTTCAAATAGACAATCCGCTTTTGGGTACGTATCAATGTTACTATTTTATTTTTTAAGAATTTTTTATAATTTTCAATTAATATCATATGTTTTTATTTTATTTAGTGAATCTAATAGAGCTTCTTCATCAAATTCTTTCGATCTTGATGTTCAAGTTATACAACATATACAGAATATGTTAGACTCGGAGAATGTTTTGGTTAAAACATATCGCATGGTAAGAGATTTTTTTAAAGATAATTGTAATGCTGAGCTAAAGTTGCGGCTCATTGGAAGAAGGCAACAAGATGGAAGAACATACAACTTACCAACCGCTTCTGAAGTGGCAGCTTTAATTGTTGGTGACATTGGCGATTCCTTAGAAAACAGAGATATTATTGTAGAAACGAAATCTGGTGGTTTACAACGTATTAGTGAGTTACATCCATCGTATCTTGCTCTCCAATATCCACTTTTGTTTCCTTATGGTGATGATTGTTAACGAATTGATATTCCTCATAGAGGTGTTACTCCTTCGACATCAACCAAACGGACATATGTCACTATGAGAGAATTCTTTGCATACAGGATACAAGATAGGCATGGTGTTTTTTCATTAATTCTAAATTCACGTCGCCTTTTTCAACAATTCTTAGTTGATGCGTATACCATGATTGAAACTGAGCGACTAAATTACATACGTTCTCAACAGAAGGTTCTAAGATGTGATACTTTTGAGAACCTCTCCAATTTACGTAACCATGGTAATATAAATGTATCCAACACTGGAAAGCGTGTCATATTGCCTTCGTCATTCACCGGAGGTGCTCGGTATATGATGCAGAACTATTTGGATGCGATGTCTCTGTGTAAGTGGTATGGATATCCAGATGTTTTTATAACCATGACATGCAATCCTAAATGGCCTGAAATTAAAAGATATCTTAAGGACACCAATTTAACTCCTGAAGACAGGCCTGATATCCTCTCTAGATTGTTTAAAATCAAGCTCAATGCTTTGATTAAAGACTTGAAGGAGAAGTCAATATTTGGCAAAGTTTCAGCAGGTATCTTTTAGATATTTACTATTAAGCTTCATTTCTTCTTAATATTTAAAATTTGAATACAAACATTTGATATGTTATTTTCTTTACTTTTTGTAGTTGTTTACATGGTGGAGTTTCAGAAGCGTGGTTTGCCGCATGCGCATATATGTTTATTTATGCATCCCGATCACAAGTTTCCAACAGTTGAACACATTGATCCCCTCATTTCTGCTGAAATTCCTGACCCAAACGATGATCCAGAGTTGTATACTCTTGTCAGTGATTTCATGATTCACGGTCCTTGTGGTCCTCACAACATCAACTGCCCATGTATGGTAGATAATAAGTGTTCTAAGGGCTTTCCAAAGAGATTCCGTGATCATACGTCTGTTGACATGGATGGTTTTCCTCTCTACAAAAGAAGAGATTTAGGAATGTTTGTTGAAAAATCTGGAGTTAAGTTAGATAACAGATTTGTTGTTCCTTACAACAAAACACTTTTGAAGAGATATCAGTCCCACATCAATGTTGAATGGTGCAATCAAGCTGGATCTATAAAGTATTTGTTTAAATATATCAACAAAGGGCCTGATCGTGTTACTGTTTCCATTGTTGAAAGTAACACATCAAACGAACCTGACCCGCCGGTTGATGAGATTAAAAAAATACTATGATTGTCGATATTTGTCTGCATGTGAGGCATCATGGCGTATATTCGCATTTGATGTTCACTATAGGTACCCAGCTGTTATTCGTCTCCCATTTCATCTTCCAAACCAACAAAATGTGGTATACGGTGAAGACGATGATATTGACTTAGTCCTCAATCGGCCGTCAATGAATTGTTCCATGTTTTCAGCTTGGATGGATTGTAATGAAAGAGATGAAGTTGCCCGAGAGCTTACCTGTCACACCCCTATTTTCCACGTGTCACCGGTGGGCCCGGTGGGGAGTATAGTGACGTAGTTGGTATCATCATAGACAAACAACACAATATAATAATGCACAGCGGAAGCAAAGATAGATTTCATTTCAACTTTAAATCAAATGTAATATAAAATATCACGAGTAGTTGAAACGGATCCACAGGCGGATCAAAATAAAATAAGATAATTGTTCAACAGTTTATTGTCGTCCAAGCTTGCGAGACTTATTGTGGACGCTCTAGGAAACAGCCGGCCTATTACGTTGAGTACCTGCACTTAATCTTTTGGGAAAAATACGTCAGTTTACACTGGTAAATACAATTTAACTGACTCATTTTTTAAAATGATTGAAAATTGATTTGAATGCTCATGGCACAAAATATTTTATAACTTGGGATAATTATGTTATATAATCTTGTAAAGGATTTACATGTTACTTATGCGTTCAGTAGCCCGGTTCGTGCCGGGTTAAAGATCAATAGACACACCACAATATTGAGTTATACACTTGACAGGTGTACGCCTACACCCCGTGCTCAGGTCGTGGCCATCTCGTAAGATAATGCCGAGGATATCCGGGACATGGTCATTAACCCCCCAAAGGCTTTAAGCAATAAAACACATTCAAAACAAAGCATCTCAATAAATTTAACCTCTATTCGATTAAAGAATTCAATGCCGGACCAAGCGGTATTTTATATACCGTACCCCAAGCCCGTATAGGGAAAATAAGTTAAAAGTATTTACCTGAGTAATGTATAAATTCACGATAAGCAAGTGGAGGTAGCTTTTACCGGGGCTCCTAATCTGGAACGAAGGTTTATAATAACCTATTAGATTTCTAACGGGTCTTTATTTAAGCTTAAGCTTTGACCGGTTAGTCTTAAGAATGAAACGGTTCAAACGCACGATTAAGCGAAGACCGGATAGAATGTGATTTAGACCCGACAAGTTTGAATGCTTGTATAATATGGGTATACTAAATACATTCTGGATTTTGAGACAAAAATGATAAGGTTTGACCCGTTTCGGTCAATTTATGCAAACTAGTTACATAAACCGAACCGAGCGCAAAAAGGGCGTTACAGGTAACCATGAAGGTCATATGCAAGTTCCCTGAGATAATATGCTCTAAAAATGTTATAATATCAGTAAGATATCTTCTATTATGCCCGAAATGGATTTAAACACAACCTATGCCTCATAAGGGCATTTTGGTCATTTAAAAGTTTATAAAAGAGTTAAATCAGAAATCTGAGTTACAGGTCTGGTTAAAACAGTAAATATACTTAATTTAACATATTATAACAGTAGGGTATGACCCATAAGTGAAAATCATCAATTAAAACCAAACTATGCTCGTTAGGGGTATTTTGGTAATTTTACAAGGGCTTAAAATGTCAAAATTGGGAATCTGAGTTTATAAACTTATACTTACTGTTATTTTATAAAAATATACTAAAAACATCAGTGGTATCAACCTTATAGGTTTAATATGATTATAGTACATACTATGCGATAAAAATGCGTAAAAAGGCGATTTTGAGCCATTTCCGGGTTTGTACAAGAAAGCTGATATTTTTATATTTCCAGAATGCTCAAAATATTGTATTTATCAAATAAAATCAGTAGAAAAAGGTTTGGGGTCAAAAGGATTTATAAAGCTCATTTTATAGCCCAAAAGGGCAAAATCGACAATAACCGATTTAAGGCTAAATCTCTATGATTCAGTCAGTTTAAAAATTATTAAAAATCCTTATAATTCCCACAATATTATATAACAACAGTAGGTATACATTTTGATGTCAAAAATTAGGTTTTGATAGGCGTTATGCTCATAACGCCGTTTAATTAATAAAAACCGTTTTATTTGCGATATTGAGCATAACTCACAATCCAGACCTCGGATTGATGTCAAATTTTCGGTGCAAGTTTATAAATCAGTAACAAAGGTTTCTACTCTTTCACTTTTTCAAAAAAACGCGTTTTATATTAAAAAGGGCAAAATAGTCATATTTAAACATAAACCGGGAACATGCATATGATTCGAATAAGTGTTGAACCAATTTGTAAAATCTCAGAGAATCAAACTTATATAAAAATTGGTCCAAAATATGCTCCAATGCAGATCTCAAACATGCATGGACGGATCCGAACCGATAGTCAAAGAAAAAGTCAATTTATGTGACTTTCGGTTCCGATTCGTGTTTAAACTGAAAATTGTCGAGTTGATCAAGTTGAAACATGTTCTTACATTATTTATAAAGTTATTTTGATGATCAAACAGGTTGCATGTAGCCTACATTACTGATTATGCTTAAATTTGCAAAAACACATTCTGTTGACTTTTTAAGAAATGCTTTGACTCGACAATTAACATGCTTAGAGTGTGAATCTGATAATACCCTTTTAGGG
This sequence comes from Helianthus tuberosus, assembly GCA_030545235.1. Taxonomy (NCBI): domain Eukaryota; kingdom Viridiplantae; phylum Streptophyta; class Magnoliopsida; order Asterales; family Asteraceae; genus Helianthus; species Helianthus tuberosus. The sequence goes on along the minus strand of CM060354.1, from coordinate 61,966,504 downwards.
GTTTGTTACACACATAAATACCAACATGTAGGTACTTTCAATTTGAGATTTGACAGAGCCAATCTCGTTTAATCATAAAGTCAAGTTTAAATTACGATACTTTGACTTTCGGTGAATACACTAAGCTAGAACGAATTTGAAAGAGTTGTAAACACTTACAATGGTCCTAAACAAGCTTAGAGATCACTATGAGGCTGCCTTGTCGTCCAGAAAGCTCCAGGAGAAGTCTTGTGAATTTTTGAAAGTTCAAGTGTTCTTAGTTTACTACATAAAGTGCCTTATATGCAGATTTTGGAGTGTTGTGAGGCTGCCACAGAGGTTCACATGTGTTGTAAGACCTGTACAAGTGTCCTCAAATGCATGTAATTCGATTGGGGAGGTCCTTGAGTCGATTACAGCTGTAAACAACTCGTAAACAGCCAAGAAAACCGACATCTGCAGGTTTTGTCGCTGGTAACAGGTAGGCGGGCCGCACAGTGACCCCAGGCGGGCCGCATACCAGTGTGCGACCTGGTCTTCAATTTTCATACATTTTGCATTTCAGTCCTTGTACTTTTGTAACGTGTTTTGGCTTATTTATTTAGCACTCTTGGCCCTTATATCTGACTTTTATAAACCTTGGGACTTTTATAAACTTGGGTATGTCCTCGGTTAACTTTGCGCTTACCCGAAAAATCACGAAATTCACGATAACGTATTTAACCTTTCGTGTACGGTTTTAATCATAACTTTCTCATACGTTCACGAAACTTCATGAAATTTTTATCACATATTCTCGTGAGTATATTTTATCATTACAAAGCTTCGGGTTTGCCAAAAGATCACTCAGAGGGATAAATTTAAACATGTTGACACGTTTAGCCCCTGTAGTTTGTAATTCCTCACTTTCTTTCATTTTTCGCTTCGTATGATCCATGATTTATCCATTTTAGATTATAAACACCATGTAGGGTTATTGTAGGGCCTATTTATCAATTGTTGACACTTTGGACCCTTATATTCACACAGTTTCACCGTTTGTCAACTTTAGTCCCTCTAAAGTATGTTTTTACATATTCAAAGTCCATGACACGTGTCAAGACATTATTGGACCTGAATTTCCGAGGTGTTACAGCTTACTTATGTTGAATTCCCTACTAAGTTTGTGTTTAAAAAGGATGAACGTTGTTGGAAACGTCGGAGACCGGGTGGTTTTGCAATTGGAAGAATTCATGTTGTTTCTCCTACTCTTGGGGAGGCATATTTTTTGAGGATTCTTTTAAACAAACTTAAAGGTCCTCGATCCTTTGATGATATCCTCAGTGTAAATGGTCGTAAATTTAATACCTTTAGAGAAGCATGTTATGCTCACGGTCTACTAGATGATGACATGGAATATGTAGAAGCTATCCAAGAAGCAAGTCATTCAGGCTCCGGTTATTATCTTCGCACACTCTTTGCTACGATGTTGACGTGCCAGACTCTGTCTTTGCCGGAACGCGTATGGCAAAAAACATGGGAATTATTATCAGATGGCATCCTCTATAAACAACGACAGATTTTAAAGTCTCCAGGTACAAGTAGTTTATGACAATTACTCATTTTTATGTTTATTTATAATCTTTATGTTTATAATTCACATTCACGTATATTTATATATATAATCATGTTAAAATCTTTATGACAATTCCTTTTAGATTTTAACAAATATTTGTTTCTTATACATTGGATTATATTAATTTAAAAAATATATCTTTAATTTTTTTTCTTCAGATTTATGCCTCAGTGATGATGAAGTTAAAAATCTCACATTGTACGAGATTGAGAAGATTTTAATTCGAAATAATTCCAGCTTACGAAATTTTAATACAATGCCTTATCCTGATCATGAGTTGATTTCTACTTCAAATAATCGTTTGATTACTGAAGAGCTGGATTATGATAGAATTGATCTTCAAGAGCAGTTTGAGAACCTTTTAGTTTCATTAACCGATGAACAAAGATTTATTTATGATGATATCATGAAAGCGGTTGAAGAGAATAAAGGTGGTGTTTTTTTTTGTTTACGGTTATGGAGGTACCGGTAAAACATTTCTTTGGAAAACGTTATCTGCATCTCTAAGATCAAAAGGGGAAATTGTTTTAAATGTTGCCTCAAGTGGGATTGCATCTTTGCTTCTTACAGGAGGTAGGACAGCTCACTCTCGATTTCTCATTCCGATTAATCTGAATGAAGACTCAATGTGTACTATAATCCCTAACAGTGATGTTGCAAATCTATTAAAGAAAACATCATTGATTATATGGGATGAAGCCCCAATGGTACACCGACATGGTTTTGAAGCTTTGGATAGAACTCTAAAAGACATATTGAAATGTGATTGTTCTCATAATTCCCAAAGTCCATTTGGAGGTAAAACAATCGTCTTTGGTGGAGATTTCCGACAAACTCTTCCTGTCATTCAAAGTGGTACTAGACAAGACATTGTTAATGCTTCATTGACTTCTTCGTACATATGGGACCATTGTAAAGTACTCACTTTAACTAAGAACATGAGGTTGACTGCAGGAAGTGGAATGCATGATGTTGAGCAAACACAAATGTTTGGTCAGTGGTTGTTGGATTTGGGTGAAGGGAAACTTGGTGGATCTAATGATGGTGATGCGATTATAGAAATACCCGATGATCTTTTAATCATGGATTCCGCTGATCCTATTTCAAGTCGTATAGAGTTTGTTTATCCTTCTCTTCTTGAAAATTACCAAAGTTTTGGCTTTTACCAAGAAAGAGCGATTCTTGCACCGACGAATGAAGTTGTTGATGAAATTAATTCTCAGTTGTTGCTGATGTTCCCAGGCGATTCCAAGGAATACCTAAGTTCCGATAGTATTTGTGAGACAGAAAATCTACATGATGGTTTTGATCAAAGTTTATACTCTCCCGACGTACTAAATGGTCTTAAGATCTCCGGTGTTCCAAATCACAAATTAGTACTAAAGGTTGGTGTTCCCATCATGCTCCTCAGAAATATTGATAAAAAAAATGGTCTGTGCAACGGAACTCGCTTAAAGGTAATATCACTTGGAAATCGTGTTATTGAAGCAGAAGTGATATCTGGAAGCAACATTGGTGCTCGAATTTTTCTTCCTAGAATTGGTTTAATACCATCGGATAAGAAGGTTCCTTTTAGATTTCAAAGAAGACAGTTTCCTGTTGCTTTATGTTTCGCTATGACAATTAATAAAAGTCAAGGCCAGTCATTATCCAGAGTTGGTTTGTTTTTGAAAAATCCAGTATTTTCTCATGGTCAACTTTATGTTGCTTTGTCGAGAGTCAAGAGCAGAGATGGACTCAAGTTATCAATTCTTGATAATGATGGTAACCTTACTAATACGACATCTAATGTTGTATACAAAGAAGTTTTTAGTTACTTGTAATTTGTATTTGTATATGTACTTTTTTTTTGTTATCAAAATCATAGTTTTATATATTATTGTTTCATAGCATAACACATGTTACTATAGTAGTGTTTCATAGTATAACACATATCTATAATAATTGAAAGAAGAATGAACTTGTACCAAAATTCGTCATCTATTATACACAACACCATGACGAGACTAAAGTTTAATAAATTATCAACTGTCTATTACCATTAAGCATAACACATAATATCAAAATTAGTCAAGTTATTCTACCCAAAAAGAACAACCAACCATGCATGTACCTGTTAACCTTGATTTACATAAAAGCCCAACCCAAAATAATCCAAAACCTGTCTAATTTAGGCCCAAGTTTTTCTAGACCAACTAGGACTCTAAAGCCCAACAAAAGAAAGTAGCATATATTGGTTATAAAAACCACCACAACCACAAGCAGACTTCCCAGTCATGCACCCAATTTCTTCTTCTTAACACAACGCTTCTCCACAACCTTTGTCAATGTCAAGACCTTGCTTGAGTTGTTGAACTCAAAAAACAGTTCTGCTCCAATTTTGATGTTCCAAGCCTTCAAGTATTCGACCATCCAACAAATCCATACCGGAACCCTTTGCGATGTTTTTCCGATCTGGTCATGATGTTCTTGAGTTCACCTGTCAGGTTTTGAACACTGACTTCTTTGAGATGAACAGGAGATAGGTCCAACACAGATGACATTTTTGCTGGTAGTCGCTGAAAAGCACAACATATTACAGTCATCATTAAATATAGCCTTTGGATAAAAAGTTGAACAAAGAAACACTAAAAAATCTATAAAATCTTACAATTCTGTGTTCCGCAAATCTTGTGAAGTTCAAAACCGGTGATTGTGGGTTAACTTTTTGAACTGTCTTCTTGCGCTTCGTCTGAACATAATTGAATTAACTAGAACATATTCTAGATATATATTATAGAAATTATATATTATCACGAAACAAACACGAGTGTTCAAAACCGGATATCCGAAGTTTTCGGATAGTCAAAATCACTATCCGAATCCGTATCCGAAATTTCGGATATCCGAAGTTCGGATATCCGATTTCCTAAACACACACAAAAAAATGAGACAAATACAAGTACTACTTCGTTCTTAGGATGTTTACAGCTTCCTCCACTAATTTTGAACACCCCTACACAAGACTCTATTATCACTAAAAACAATATTATCACGAAAGGAACCTGAGACTATATTATCATGCAAAACAATACTATCAGCTATATTATTACGAAACACATAATTCCTAAGTTATCATCAAACCAAAATGAGCAAATGACTATATTATCATGAAGCGAATTACACCTATATTATCACGAAACCAAATGAACAAATGACTATATTATCATGAAACAAATAAAGCATGTATTATCACCAAAAAGAAATGAACAAACCACTATTTTATCAATTAAGAAATAACGCCTATATTATAACCAAACAAATAGCGGCTATATTATAACCAAACAATTTAAACCCAAACCCATTTATTGCAGAAACCATATTGACCGAAAGCCACTACATAATTAAGATATATGAACTATGTAAACAATAAAAAATGTCAAAAAAAAGTTACAATTTGGTGTTGTACTAGGTTTGTGGATTTCAAGACCGAAGAACCCGTGATTGGCGCTTCATCAACCATTTTAATCCTGCTTCGAAGATTTCGTTTTGTCTGTACCAAAAGTAACACAAATAATTAATAACTTTTATAAAAATCTGTTACTATAAAATATAAACCGTAAATGTCAAAAAAATTACAATTTGGTTTTCTACCAGGTCTGTGGATTTCAAGACCGGAGAACCAGTGCTTGCTGCTGCATCAACCCTTTTAATTCTGCTCCGAAGATTTCGTTGTGTCTGTATCAAAAGTAACACAAATAAGTAATAACTTTTAAATAAAGATGTTACTATGAAATATAAAACGATAAATGACTTGAGCGGTATTCATTTTTGGTTTTAAATACCTGAGTTTCATATACCTTGGACTTGCCTTTAACCTTCACAATAAAAACAATAAATATGAATATGTAAAAGTTAAATAATAATTCGAATAAATAAATAATGTTTTGGATTTTCATTCTTTTTTACCAAAACATGATTATGTAAAAGTTTAATAATAATTCAAATAAATAAATTCATAAATGTTAAACATATAAAACACTTTTGGAGTTATCTTCGTCTAATAAAGCATGAATACGTAAAAGTTAAATAATAATTCAAATAAATAAATTCAAAATTGTTAAACATATAAAACACTTTCAAAATGAACAAGCTGAATACTTACAAATTTTTTATTTCCTTCCAGATCATCTTCACACACATCAGCCGGCAACTTTGGTTCAACTATCATATCATCATCCGCAGTAGACTAGAAAATTTAAAAAACATCAGACAAAAATCAGTATAATTATAAACAGTTTTAATTAATATGTTTCGATATATACTTTTAAAACAACCCGTCAACCTTTTTCAGAAAAACTTCTGTTCTGGTGTCAGGATCGAATACGGAAACATCAAAGCTTACTGAATCCAGGCTGGTAAAAACCAAGAAATAATCATTGTCTATAGGGACCTCTTCAACCACCTTACGCCATCCATCCTTGAAATAACCACCGTCCGAGCCTCCTTCCAGTCTTACGTTCCAAAATCTTTCTCCAAAATAAACCTTCGCCATTCCACCTTTGAAATTGTTGCCGTAAAACTCATGATAAAATTTATCTGACATTACCTATAAAAGAAATTCAACAAATTATTACTATACAATTTCAAAAAATTAAAAATTTGTTTAAAATGAGTACTGAACTAATATGAATTCACTTACAGACATTCCAAGTTCTGATTCAATTTGTGCTGTAATATACGAGTTCTGACATACCAAATCTTTAAAACACAAAACTTCAAACTTCAACTTCCCAACTGTCGTGATCAGTACCCCATCTTTGTATTTCAATTGATGTTGTTTAACTAACAACATCCACCCATCTGTAAATACCGGCCCATCATTTTTTTTTCTAATACTCATCTTTCTCAGTTTTTCACCATCCCTTATTTCAACAGTTTTATAATATGGTATTTTATCGCCCCACAGATTATAAGCAAAATCACTTGGTATCTCCTAATAAAGCAATAACAAACATGTCAAATGATAACCTCAAATATTCATATAACAGTCCAACGAAATTAAAAAAAATTACCATTAAGATAGGCTCTTCTTTATCAATAAATGCTATGAATGAATGAGCGTTTTTTCTTGAATCCATATCTGCACAGAATGAAATAGATACTTACAATTAGGAAGGTAAATACACTAGCATATGCAGAACTTGAATATAAAATAGAACACTGAAATAATAAGGAATTTTTACAAGGATTTTTATAGCATTCATATAAAAACCATACGAAATCCGGTGGGTATCTAATGAATGCAATAACAGTTAAAGTGAGTGAGTACCTTGAACTATGAACATCAAAACAACATGAAAACCACTTTAAGAAGAGCCTCTTACATTAGCAAACTTTCACCAGCAACATTTTAACCCAAAAAAGTCCATCATTTTAACTCAAACAGTGTAAGATTTTTGACCCAAAACAGTGTAAAAATACTCATATACAGTTTGTGCAATCTAATTCACAATGATCACTCGTAAGAATTTTCAATTACCACACTAAAACAGAACTTAAAGGTTTGAAAGAACATATATCAAAATCTCCGTTTTATGGTTTGAAGTAAAGAAAATCAACAACGACCTTGAAGATTCATACAACAGTTCATAGAAACATCACGATGAAAATTTAGCATAAAAACATCACCATTATCAATCATAGCCCTAAAAACCATCATTTTAACCAGAAATCTTATATCAAATACCAAAAAGTGTCAAATTTCTAAAAAACCAGGGCATTAATCAAGCACAAACAATCAAAATCTCTGTTTTAGGGTTTAAAATGAAAATCAACAACCACTAACAAAACATTTAGGGTTTGATCAGTATCAAGGTTTTAGGGTTTAATGAAAAACGAAACATAATGTAAACATTACTTAGATAGAAAAACAAGTCAAGAAAAAAAATGAAACACAAACGATTGAACTTCTGGTCATCGTTATTTTGTTTTCCGACACTTAGATTCTCATTATTTAACATTATTAAACAAATAAAACTATGAAATCTGTGAAAAAGCAAGAAATCAGTTCAAAAAAAAGTTACCGAATCCATTGATTTCTGATAACTGTTAGTTTATAACCTTTTCGTGAGTGAAATCGTGAAATCGCGTCTGTGGATGTTGAAGAAGATGAGGAATTCAGAGATTATAGGGTTTGTCTGGATGTTGAAGATAAGAAACGCAGAGATTTAGTGGTGAGACTGTTGGAGTGTTGAAGAACCCTAGGGGGAAGCGAGTGGAGTGTTGAAGAACCCTAGGGGGAAGCGAGTAGTAGTCTGGTGTGTTTTTAATTTTTGTGACTGTTGGTAGTGTTGAAGTGTTTGGATCCGTTTCAACCTTTGGATCATCCAAACAAATAAAACCCACCCACATATAATGTGATCCTTTTTTTATGTTTCCCCCTCAAAAAAAAAAAAACAAGTGTTATAATTTATAATAGAGAGATCATATAAAAAATTTTCTTTTGCAAATATAAAAAATTTGGTTTTTTTACTTTTACTTTTCAAATAATATGGCTAGAGTTTCACTAAACCCTATGTTGGGAACTTGAAGTCCAACTTCCCAAAATAGGGTTGAGTAAAGCTTTAGCCATATGGTTTGAAAAGTAAAAGTTAAAAAGTTTATGTGTGATGAGAGTGTACGGTTAAAGAGAAGAAAAATACAATAAACATATTCGAACCCTATCTATGAACCTTCTTTTATGAGGTATGTAACCCGTTATTTACTGTTAAATTTGGCAATGTAGATCGTTTTCCGATATGAGTAGTTTGATTTGGGGTGTTCAACTGTTCAAGAATAATTCAGTTGTAGTGATGGAAATATCATTATATACCCGTGATTTCACGGGTTATCGGTTGTTTGAAACTCACGCATAACACATGAAACTCACGGGTATATAATATTAAGCGTGGGAGGGTATAAATAGGAGACATTAAGCGTCACGTTAGCAACATGGCACGGTAAGAAAAACACGTGGTACTGCTAGAAAACTGCTATTATTCCCACGTCAATTTCCGCAGGAAATCCGTGGGTAACTGCGTTTACCCACGGATTTCCCACGAAAATGGGCTGTGGGAATTTTGCTCGTGGGTAATTTTTTTCTCACGCATTTCCTACGGAATTTCCTACTCCTTTCCCACAAAAATGTTTCGTTAGAATTCTCCTACTTATTTCTCACGAAATTAATTTTCTTAACTTTCCGACGCATTTCCTACGGAATATTTATTTTTTAAAATTTTGTGCTTAAAACAATTATATTTATATTTATTATATAATATTTATATATTTTAATTTTCTTACACAATTCCTACGAATCTTTTTTTTTCTTCCTACACAATTACAACGGAATGTACTAGTTTTTCCTACAAAGTTCCTACGTAAAAAAAAATTCCTACACAATTCTAACGGACTGTATTCTTTTTTCCTACGCAATTCCTACGAAATTAGTATTTTCCCTACACAATTCCAACGGAACATATATATTTTTCCTACGTAATTCCTACGAAATTAAGTTTTTTTTCTTACGCAATTCCAACAAAATGTATTTTTTTTCTTACGCATTTCTTACACTGGAAAATAAAATAATTTTGTAGTGAAAAGGCTTTTCGGAAATACACAGCAAGCTTATATACACCAATAGAACATTTTCTAATCAACCCAATACACATTCAATTCGAAAACAAACCCGCCAAATTACAATCCTTTGTTGAATGCATAACAAACTACATTAAATTCCATAAATAAACTACATATAATCTTATATAAGCTAAACTAACGAAATACCTAACTCGCTAGAAAAATTTTGGCATCATCATCAACAAAAAATCTATATCATTATCCGTAGCTTCTCTTGTGTCGTGCCACATCTACAAATACGAGTAAACAAAAAGAGTTATTACAAGCTGCAGCAAAAATGTAGTTAAATGATCAAGCTGCAGCAGAAATGTAGTTACATATTAAAAAAAATATATATACTTGAGACTATTATATCGTAGAGAACGAAATTCTACATAACTAACCTTGAGCAATTCGGGAACAAATCTGACCAAGAGTAGCTCTGCCAACAGGTACCTACCGTCACGATAAGAAATCTGAATTCAGTGCAATAACAATGCATACAAAACATAATAAAATGATAACAGATGTCTTATGTTGAAAATATAAATAATAAATTGCTCATTCTTGAACAATAACAAGAATGAATTCAGTGCAATAACAATCTGAGCATCACTCGAACCCGAATCCACTGTGAAACCAGTCCGAACCAAAAGTGAACCGAACCCGAGATAACTTGAACCAGGACCCGAGATCTTAAACATCTGAACGAAACCACATAACCACCTCCACCTTCGTCACTCGCCGTCGTCGGCGCAGTTCCGGCGCCAGCCGGCTGCCATCGTCAACATCAACACCCCCCCCCTGCTACATCCTGAAATCACACAAAATGGCCGAAAGAAAAGGACCGGGATCTAAAAGATTTGAGAGACGGCCGGACCAGAGAGAGAGAGGATAACATGTGTTGATGTGAGTGTAAGATGAAGAGGGGGCGGGTTTGAGTATGCGACGACCTGAGAGACGGCCGGAATTCGGCTCCGATCACCGGAGAAGGAGAGAGGGGCCAGTGGTGTGCGTGTTTTAGCTTAGGGTTTCAAAAATGAAGATCTGAGCATAAGGGGAGCATTTTATACCTAGGTTTTCATCAAGTGGGTTGGGCTTATAAGTCCATCTTTAGTGTTTGAGCGGCCCGATCGTGTTTTTGGAGCCCGTTTTCGAACCCATTTATTGCGTATTGTTGTAAAATAGAGTTTTAGGGTCGAAAGCTCGTGAAATTATGTCGTACATTATTAATAAACGCATACGTCTTTCAGTCACGTTAAATCGCGTATAACACTTCGGTTGTTGTTTATAACCGTTTTTCGATCCATTTTCAACTACGGATAATAAAAATTGAAAACGAAGTAAAATATGTCATAATTTATTAATATCAAGACGAATTTCGAGTCCAGTGCTTCCGTTTCGTCGTTGATTGTCAGTGCGTTACTGTTTTCGCGTTTTCCGTTCGCGTTTGCGGTTTGTGTTGTTTGAAATCATAGTATTTTAGCAAAACGAATTCCGTAAGTATATGTTGTATGTATAAACTTCGTAATCGACGGCTTTGTCAGTATTCTGTTCGGTTTCAATCCTTTGCCGTTTAACGTTTCGCAGTTTTCTCTGTAAACCACCGTTCGCGCACTGTAAAGTCGGATAGGCGTTCCTAGGCACTCCAAAGGCCTAATTAAGTAAATCTTGGTCTTAATCACTATTTATTATCGCGTTAATCACCTGTTAATCACGTAATTAAGAGCCGTAAATCACCGGTTGTCACAACCACCATGGTGGTTGTCCGTTAAACCACAAGAAACGGGGGTGTTGTGTGGTGGTTCAAGATGAACAATAGGTTGGGGATTTGGGGTGAGTAGTGTTTGCAGGTGGATGTGTGGTTATATCATGTCATGTCATGTCATGTTGAGTGATCTTGTATCGTAATGGACACTAACAAGTCATACAACCCCTAATAGACCATGTGGGCCTTGATATATCTTAATAGCCCAATTAAGGCCTTTATAATGTAACATTCGACGTTGAAGGGTTATACCACGTTGTATTGAGTGATATTATTTTGTAACGAACAATTACAAGTCATACATGCCCTAATAGACTGTGTTAAGCCTCGATATATCTTAATGGCTCGTTCAGGCCTTTATTTTGAAACATTCGATGTTGAAGGGTTACAACACGTTGTATTGAGTGCTATTATATCGTAACGAAGATTTACAAGTCATACATGCCCTAATAAATCGTGTTGGACCTAAATATATCTTAAAGGTCCGCTGGGACCTTTATTATGTAACATTCGATATTGAAGGGTTACATCACGTTATATTGAGTGCTATTATATCATAAAAAAATATTACAAGTCATATATGCCCTAATAGAGCATGTTGGGCCTTGACATATCTTAATGGTCCGTTAAGGTCTTTATTATGTAACATTCGATGTTGGAAGATTATATCATGTCATGTTGAGTGATCTTGTATCGTAATGGACACTAACAAGTCATACAATCCCTAATAGACCATGTGGGCCTTGATATATCTTAATGGCCCAATTAAGGCCTGTATAATGTAACAGTCGACGTTGAAGGGTTATACCACGTTGTATTGAGTGATATTATATCGTAACGAACACTTACAAGTCATACATGCCCTAATAGACTATGTTAAGCCTCGATATTTCTTAATGGATCGTTCAGGCCTTTATTATGAAACATTCGATGTTGAAGGGTTACATCACATTGTATTGAGTGCTATTATATCGTAACGAAGATTTACAAGTCATACATGCCCTAACAGGCCGTGTTGGACCTAAATATATCTTAAAGGTCCGCTGAGACCTTTATTATGTAACATTCGATATTGAAGGGTTACATCACGTTGTATTGAGTGCTATTATATGGTTGCCAAGAATACGAGTCATACATGCTCTAATAGACCGTATTAAGGCCTGTATGGATTCCTACGATTTTTCTACGGAACTATTACATTCATTATTTTCCTACGGATTTATGACGAATTGTTAAAAGGAAAGGTATTTCGTAGGAATTGCGTCAGTATTTTCCTACACATTTCCTACAGATATATATAAATTTGTTTTAAAAATATCATATATGCGTATTACAAAAAAAAATATCCATTCCGTGAGTAATCCGTCGGAATTTCCAACACACTTCCTACGTAATTAATTTAGAAATATTTTTATTAAAGAATAAAACTTTATATTTTAATATCATTAATTTTATTTATTATAATTTTTAATGATAAATTGGATTCCTACGCATTTCCTACTAATGATTAAAATGAAAACGAATTTCGTAGGAATTGCGTCAGTATTTTCCTACACATTTCCTACGGATATATACAAATATGTTTAAAAAATAACATATATGTGTATTACAAAAAAAAAATTATCTATTCCGTGAGTAATCTGTCGGGATTTCCAACACAATCCTACGGAATCAATTTAGAAATAACATATATTTTTATAAAATAATAAAATTTATATTTTAATATCATTAATTTTGTTTATTATGAATATTTGTTTGCCATAAACTGGATTCCTACGCATTTCCTACTAATTGTTAAAATAAAAACGAATTCCGTCGAAAACTTCCGACACATTTCTTACGCATACCGATTCCTACGGATTTCTGACTAATAGTTAAAATGAAAACGAATTCCGTCGGAAGTCCGTGGGAAATTTCTGACATTTTTCCTACGCATAACAATTTGTGGCTTTTTTGTAGCTTTTTTTTGTCACAAAACTAAGACCCTTTCTTGTTCGTCAGAAGTTTGTGGGAAAAGTGTCGGCATTTTCGTTCGTAGGAAATGTGTAGGAAATTTTGGTAGGAATAGTAGTAGTTTTCTAGAAATGACGTTAAAGTGGTGTTAGTATGAAGAGATTATCCAACTATAAGACGTGAAAGTGGTGTTGTAAATATAAATTTTTATAAAACAACGCATAACCCGTGAAATCACGGGTACATAACCTAGTATATAATATATTTACTCTCTCTCTATAGATATATGTGTGACTTTGTTCTATAATTGTCCATTATTTTACTCTACTCTACTTTTAGTTTTCTTTGGTTGATGCTTTGTTAAATGTCAACAAGATCGAAACTCAATTTTTGTTTCTTGTTCATGCATTCTACTACTACCATGGCCACCGCCACCACCACTATTTTAGTTAAAGTTTTTTAGTTACGTCTAATGTTTTGCGATTTAACGGCTCCGTCGAAACACACGGGTCCTAAGTTGATTTAATTATTTTTTTTGTTTTACGTTTCGGTCTAATTTTTACAAGTTAACTCGCCACAACGCATTAGTGTGGTTCAACGTTTTTTATTCTATTTTTTGTTCAATTTAACGGTCTGCCGCAAAATACGGTCCCAAAAACTAGTTATAATATTCATCACAAAAGTTAACAAAATCATCCCACACCCCTTTTTTGTTTCATTCCTTCCCAACCTAAGCTGAGTTTCTCAACCCAATTTTGGAACCCAGGGTGGTAGGGTCGGTGTACCCCTTGAACCCGCATCAGCTCGCTACCTTGAACCCGCACCGGCTTTCTGGGTCGCGGACTCATCGCCCCATCCCCCCTAACCGAACCACTAAACAGGTCACTATTTCGTAGTGACACATTTGATATCAGATAGAGCTAAAGTATAGAGTATTTTGATGACCGAATAATCTAACCGTATCATGTAACTAGTTAGTGATAAATATTATTTAGAGATAAGTTGATTAATTTTAAGATATCCAAAAAATAAGCTGCTATTTATGATATTAATTCGCTTTTAGGTTATGCATGCTTTATGTATACATAATTCAAGAAAATTAATCATTCTTAAAAGGAAATTTTGGACGGCGAAGGTATATTATAAAAACTGAACCAAAAAGCGACTAGCAATTAATTAACATAAATGATATTTTATCTTTATATTTTCATTCCTCCTCAATTCAAACAGGACATTACATGCGATGTTGAGGATTTAATGTATTCAAAAGTTGATAAGAATCTTGAGGCACTCAGGTTTCTTCAATATCTCGAATGCTTCTTTTATATTTTCCAATCGTATTTCGTGTGTCAAAAGCTTATCCATCTCAATTTCCTGATAACACACAAAACAAAAAAAATTATTTACAAAAATAATTCATGTTTTCTACAATGTTTAAAAATATATCTAACAAGAGATTAAAAAACACATGAAAAATAATCCATATTTAAGTTAACTCATGTAATAAATTTTGTTAGTTAAGAAATCACTCAAAATCCATTTATTCTCGAATCAGTCATGTTATAATCTGAATTTACAAATATACTAAAAATTCTAATTATATTTGAAGTTTAATTCGCCATAAGAATAATAGATACCTTATTGATACATTTGTCGAGTATGACAGGAAGATCAGATTGGGTTTTGATACCACCCATTAGTGAACCCTTCAAAGTCCGACCACTCATTAGGGTCATGTTTCTTATGGCCCATTTCGTCTCCATCCCAACTCCAATAGCTACAGCTGTGCCTATCCCCTGCCATATAAAACTTATGTTTATAATGGTATATAAGAAAATAATCTGAAGTAACAAACTTGGGTTGTGTTAGAGTGTACAATTTTAGAGGCCTCGAGGGCTTCGTTCAACAAGGGTTCGACTCCGGTGCACTCGAAGGAGTAGTCGACACCTAACCCGTTTGTCATATCTTTCACCAAATCCGACACCGATTTATCAGGGTGGTTTCGAGGGTTGATGAAATGGGTCATCCCAAAAGCCTCTCCTATTGCTGCTTTCTTTTCGTTTATGTCCACGCCTATGATCGTAGACGCCCCTTGCATTTGTGCTCCTTTAATTGCCTGTAAAGTGTTTTCAATATATGGTTTTACTAAGGGTGTAAACGAGACAAGTTGCTCGTGAGCTACTTCAGACCGACTCATTAAAATTTGAATCAAGTCGAGCATAAATGGGCTAGAGCCTGCGAAAAGTTTATTTATCAGACTAGCCCGAGCCAAGCTTCATTTATCGAGCTCAAGCCAGCTCGCGAGCCTAAATGAACCTCTTATTTATATAAATTTGAGGTAAGATAATAAATATACATTTGTATAATAATAATAATAATAATTATTGTATACAACTTTTAAATATGTTAAAAAAACCTTGTTTTTCCCAATTTGCTGCATACTTTTCCAGAAAACTTCTAACTATTTTCTTTCAAATAGTTATATTCACTACGGATTTTGTTGTTTATGAATGAAAATCCTTGATTACTCTATGGCTAACTTAATAGCATATGTTTATCGTCGCAAATCCGTCGCAAATTAGTGTCTAATTTTATTCATACATAAGTTCCATTAAAAAACTTGTTTTATAGCAGAGCAAAAGATAGAAGACTATAGGAGTAAAAATTAAAGCTGTACCCCAAGACCAACAACACCAAGGCCAAAAACCGCAACCGAAGAACCCTTAGTGACCGCGGCCTCCTTCCATGGTGCACCAAGGCCAGTTGTGAAGCCACATGAGAGGAAACTAGCATGGGGAAGAGGCACCCTAGGGTCAACCTTAATCACGTAGTTAACATCAATGACCGTGTACTCCGACCATGTGGCACAACTAAAGAGGTGGTAGGCAGTTTCTCCGGTTGACGCCATAGACATTCTTGAAGTGCCGTCGCGCATGAGACCATTCAAGTTAATTGGGTGAACATGACAAATGTTAGTCTTTCCAGATTTGCAATTCAAGCATTCACCACATTCACCTAAGTAGAGCGGCATCACCACGTCCCCGGGCTTGACCCGCGTCCCCACGTCTTCTCCAATGCTCTCAACCACCCTGTAGCCAAGTCCCAACTATGTTATATATTGAATCAAAATAGTTGACATTTAACTAAACCATTGTCACCATTACACAAGGCAAAAGCAACTGGAATGTACAACCGACAAAAAACAATTACAAAATTAGGGACTTAACCGAATAGTCCCAAAATTAGCGACCAGAACAAATTTGTCGCAAATGAAATAAAAGCGTCACAAACCTAGCTACACAAAATGATTCAGTTACAAAAGTAGTCGTAATTCATTAAAGAAAAATACTAAAATTCTATCGAAAACCGCAGCAGAAAACGTGCCAAAAGTATCTATAGAACGAAAAAGAAAGTAAAAAAAAAAAAAAAAATCGATCACAACATACGTACCCAACGCCTTCGTGTCCAGGGATACGTGGAAACAAAGGCTGCAGTGTTAGTTAAACAATTAAACCATTAGAGCGTGATAATTTAAATCTTTATTTAAATAGTTGGAAGAAAAATCATGGACATACAATAGGTATCCCCTTGCAACATAGGATGTCAGTATGGCATACACTTGCATACAACATCTTGATCCTAACTTCCGACGCTTTTGGTGGGTCCACCTTTATCTCCTCCACCGCGATTGCTCCGCCTGCCTCCCTTACCACGGCGGCTGCACCCCAATTACCGTTATCGGACAACTTTGTTAACATTGTTTTCAAACATTAAGAATATATGAAAATATCACAAGTATGTACCTTTGCAAGTAATAACATGCGGGGTCTTTTGTGACATTGTGTTGAAGATGTACAAGTATTGAAGTTATTCGATTGTATCAATATATATTGTATGCAATTGAAATCATATACATATCCTATATATAGCTGAAAAACCTTGAATTATTTTTGGGAGTTAAGACATTGAATTTTTCTCAACTGTATATCAAAGTCAAAGGTTGCACCATGAAGCAGCCATTTGTCAAAGCCCACAAAAAGGCCAACAAATTAGACCCAGTCGACTCATCAATATTATGTAATTATGTAATTGTATATTGTATATACAATATACAATATAGACCCAGACCCAGTCGACTCATGTATATCAAAGTCAGTCAAAGGTTGCACCATGAAGCAGCCATTTGTCAAAGCCCACAAAAAGGCCTACAAATTAGACCCAGACCCAGTCGACTCATCAATATTATGTAATTATGTCACGCTCATTCTATACAACCCCCCCCCCCCCCCCCCCTCCTGAGTATACCCCCCTTGTGAGAGGAAAACTGTCGGTCCCACGCAGGCCCCACCTGTAAGTATGTGAGAGGAGGGGGGGTGAAAAAAGTAAACAGAGGGTTGTAGAAAGTAGCACCCTTATGTAATTGTATATTGTATATACTATTGTATATACTTTGTATATACTATTAATAGAAAACTAAATGAATAGTAACATCTCCCATTTGTGGCCTAGAGGTAGAAGATTTGGGTTTTTCAATTGTATACTATTAATAGACAAACTAAAAATAGACAAACTAAATGAATAGTAACATCTCCCATTTGTGGCCTAGTGGTAGAAGATTTGGGTTTTCCAATGGAGACTCAAGTTCAATTCCCACTTGTGTCATATTGGGGTGGATATTGAGCAATGATGGTGACAAACCCACCGAGGGGGGGTTTGATCCTGAGCCGCAACCCAGTTTTCATCCGGCTGTTACTTCAACGAGGCTTCTCGTGTGGAGGCAGTACGGTTTCCGGGGGAACGTCATAACCAAGTCTGACCAACCCAGCGCCCGCCCTGTTAAGACAGCGTAGTCTGGGCAGATCTTGGTTAGGGCCGCCATTTCGGCGGTGTGACATTGGGTCACTCAAAAAGAAAGTCACCGTTCAAAAAAAATGAATAGTAACTATTTGTTTTAAAGGATTTTTTTTATATGTATTGTGTGGTTTTTTATATATCTAATATAACTTGCGTTTGTTTTTTATCCATGTAAATCACGTGTCAGTATTCTTTGGTCATATCAAGATTTTTTCTTTATGGGTTGTTGTAACGAGTGTAGGTGGCGTAACAAAACAAACCAATACCCATCAAATTCCCGCTGTGTTGGTATGTTTTTGGTCATGTCATGATTTTTTTTTTAGTTTTTTCTCTATTTGTTGCTATAACAAGTATCAGTACTGAAGTTAAACGAACTAATACCCACCCACGGCGCAACGCGAGAATTTCTGGCGCAACGTGCGGATTTAATAGCACTAGTTTGAATTATATTGTATAATTGAAAAAAACATTTAATTAGTTGAGACGCAACATATATATTATTTATTTATTAATTAATTATCAACACATACAAATATAAGTTTCTTACGTCAGCCGGTAATAGTTCTCTATGTTGGTTGGCTATTTGTGGCGGCCACCTTCCCCCCCTTTTTTTTAAATAGTTATTTATAGGTACTGTTAAATTACGATTTTATCCTCTGTTTAAAATAACGATCTTGCCCCTTGTCAAATTACGATTTTATCCCCTGTTTAAAATTACGATCTTGCTCTCAGCTAGAAACTATATTAATGCTTTGTCCCCACCCTAAATTTGGGATTTTCCCTTGCTTAAAAAAATTATACTTTTGCCCACCGCTACAATCATGCCAAATTACAATTTGCTTCCCAGTTTAAAATTATAATTTCGCCACCAGTTCAAAATAAAATTTTTGTTTTGCCCCCAGCTAAAAATTATGATTTTGACCTCAGTAAAAATATAACGTTTTGCCCCCAATTCAAAATGAAAAAAATGGTTTTCCCATCAATTCAAAATATTATTTTACCTCCATTTTAAAATGACGATTTTACCCAAGCTAAAAATTGCAATGTTGCCATAGTTTTTTTGGGCAAAATTATTGTAGTGTTTTATTTTTTTTTGTTTACTCAATTTAGTTTTTATTCGTGCCAAACAGCTGCCTAGCATTACACGATTTCCATCGTTTTACTTTTTTTTTTTTATCATAACTATGATAGTGTTTTTCTTTATTTGGTTAACTCGATGCACCTTTTTTTTATATCGTGTTATAAGTAGCATGTATAACTAAACCAAATAAATGCGTACATGTTATTAAACTAAGAAATATTTGAAGCTCAAAATTTACGCTTTTGCCCTCAATTCAAAGACCCATTTCTAATTCTATTCCCATTTTAAATTTACGGTTTCGCCCTCCGTCTAAAATTACGCTTTTACCCCCTTCAAAACATAATTTTATTTTGAACTGGAGGCAAAAACGTAATTTTGAGCTGAGGGCAGAATCGTAATTTTGAGCTGGAGGGAAAAACAACATTTTATTTTGAACCGGGGGCAAAAACGTAATTTTAAACGGAGGGCGAAACCGTAATTTTAAACTGGGAACAAAATTAAAAACAGTTTTTGAATCGAGGGCAAAATCGTAATTTTAAGATAAGGGCAGAATTATAATTTTATTTTGAGCTGGGGGCGAAAACGTAATTTTAGCTAAGGGCAAAATTAGACCAATAGTTGTTGAATGAGAGTGGTGGAAAAAGGCGGTTGGCCTTTTCCTCATATTTTTTTTTCTTTTTTTTTTCTTTTTGCCTTTTTTAAATTAGTGGCTTACATGGCAAAGGATATAGTGTCAGCCATCTGTTTAGCACTCTTCTATTGGCCCAATAAATTTACGATTTTATCCCGTTTTAAAATTACGATTTTACCATCAGTTCAATATTTTGTTTTTACCCCTGCTTAAAAATAAATTTACGCTTTTGCTCCAAGCTAAAAACTCCAGTTTCGCTCTTGGTTGAAATTACGATTTTGCCCCGTTTAAATTTACAATTTTGTCATTAGTTTCTTTCTCCCAACCAAGTTACGATTTTTCCCTCAACTTAAATTTACCTTTTCTCTATCGTTTTTGTTTATTTTCCTGGTTAAATTATAATTTTGCCCCCAGTATAAAATTACAATCATGTCATCTCATTGTTTTAGTTTTTTTAAACTGTGGTAGTGTTTTGTTTTAATTGGTTGACCCGGTGTAATTATTATTCGTGTCAGGCGGCTGCCTGACACACGCTCATTTGTCCTGAAAAATTATAATTTTTCCCCCAATTTAAAATTTAGTTTTCCATCTTTTTTTAACAAAAATTTGATAATGGTTAACTCGTTGTAATTTTTTTAAGATCGGGTTATGAGTAGCATGTGCAAGTAACAAAAACACAAAAGAGAAAAAAAATCGGCTTTGTGCCCCGCAACGCGGGCGCGAGGCAGACACTAGTTATATACAAAAATGAATACATAACGAAATAGTAAATATACGAGTAATGTCAACTAGATTTTTGTATGTTCCAACTAGTGTTATGCCCCACTTACGTTACGGGACTGTAAGCAGAATATTTCTTAGTTTGATAACATGTATCTATGTGTTTCGATTACTTGAACACACTACTCATAACACCAACTCAATAAAAATTAAATCAAGACATAGGTCAGAATACGCTCGTCAGAGAGTAACTTTATTAAAGTCCAGGAGTCGTAACGTTTTTCCACCAATAGCAAACGATCACTATTCCCCCGGGTTGGTTCGTCACGGTAGCAAGGAGAAATTCTGACTAAGTACTCTAATCTACACGATAAACCTACCGGTAAAGATGATTAACTGAATAAGAAGGTGAGCAAAATGCGAAGTGCTAAGATGGACCGGCTCGATTTATCGATACCAAATCCCACGAAAATCGAGTTTATGACCTCTATGGTGTCAAAACCCAAAAATCATGAAGCAGATAAATCCTTGAAACTTGAAATCCTAGGAAACCCTATACGCGAAGAACTAGACGAATCCGAGCTATCGGACATCCAATCTACCCACCAATGACTAGCTAATAACCTAGCAAACCTAATTCTCCTCTCGAATCATTAAGCAAGGATGCAAGTTTTAATTAATGATTTTAATTCTTGATTAACTTGATTTATTTCTAAAGTCAATATTCAAACCGAAAACCTAAGATTACTGATTCAAATTGAAATCTAAGTCTAGGGGATATTTCTATATGCCTAAAATACTAATTTCAACAACCAAGAATCAATCAAACAACTTCAACATCAATATCAAGATCAAATTCAAGGAAAAATCATGTAAATCGCAAAAAATACTCAAAACCGAGTCAAAACAACATCACAATCATCTAGTTCATCTCAACCTAAGTAGTTTAGAAGTTTAGATACTCATAATATTCATAAACACAACTAGACAAAGTCTGAAAACAGTAGAATTCATAGTTTAAACCGAACGAAATACGAAAGACTAATGTTTAACGAACCAATTATGCTTCAATCTCGAACAGAAAGCTTCCAAGACCCTTGAACAGCCTCAAGATGCTCCAAAATCGTCCTCAACTGGTCCTTTGCCGTCTGGTATGCGAGATATCACATCCCTAATGTCGTAGGGTTTTTAAACTTATTTTTTCGTAAATCGACTCTTATACGGACCGTATGGCCTATCTGCTTTCGGTCCGTAAGGCTGCTACATTAATTTCCCCATCCCCTCCTTGCGGACCGTATGGCCCGAAGGCTTACGGTCCGTAAGGCTTCAACATGACTTCATTTTTCAGCGCCTTATTCTTCTTGCGGACCGTATACATGTTTGCCATACGGCCTGTATGTCTTCATTAACAGCAGAATTCATTTTTAAATATCACGTTCCGACGCGCTTTTCCGTGTTCTCTCTGCTTCTTCCGTTTTCCTTCGTTTTTACCGCATAATCAACAGGTTTTCCACCAACTCCTGCCAATTCATAATTTAATCAAACCAGTATAAAAAACTCGGGAAAACTATAAACAAGCCACTCCAAATATAGGGAATTTGATACGTAATGTAACACCCGTCTAATTTGACTAAATTTTAGTAATAGTTTATACCATTTAAAATAAACTATTGTTTGACTAACCTGACTTTCATTACAAAAATTGATAAATAACATCAAGCTTAGTCATCTAATAACTAAGTTAAAACATTTTTAAAAGTTGTTTAAAACAAGTGTCTACAACCCATACACAAAAGTACTAACGGATTAAAGCGTTGCAGAAGCTTCAAAATGTAGTGTTCGGTTCTTCATCCTATGCTTGATCGCCATCCGTAAGTTTCCCAACATGACCTAATGTCAAAACCACATCAGAAGTTAGTTTTGACAATAATATAACATGTATAATCGAATTCTAGGATCAAAACAATTGAAAACAAATGAAAAATTCGAATTCAGCTTGTTCGCGCCCCGCGAGAGGTTCTTCGCGGGCCGCGAGGATCTCCCGCGTGTCGCGGAGTGATTCGAGTGGACTTCCGCGTGGCGCGGGGGGTCACGTTTTCCAGCAGCTCCAGTTTTGTGAGCTGCAATTGCTGCCAGCTCCGGAAAATCCAGTTTTTAACTTCGTTTGGGCATATCTTTTGACTCGTAAGTCCGTTTTAAGTGATTTTTCTTCCTATATGTCTGTAAATTCATTACCGACATAACTATTATAAATTTTATGCCCAAAATTTATTTTACGGACCGAAAGACCATATGTCACTACGTAATCATTCGACCCATTCTAACCTTACACAATTTACAATCATTTGACTAAAGAACCTATGGCGCCTTATGTCCAACATCCGGGGCTTATTATCACCCGCATTTCTTACCAACTTCTTGGTTTAATGCCTTTGTGATTATTATCGCCATTGTCGACTACTAGTACGTTTAAAACTACAATTTTCCACACTAATAGATCAATTGGCTCATCTTGTGGAACCATCCACTTATGATGACTACCGATTAGGATCGTTTACTATACTAAGTCTATCAAATTCACATTCCAACCATAATCGACATAATTTCTATCAATAACGCATAGTTTATCCATATTTCAACGAATGTAACGGATCAAGTTACATACCTTAGTGTACGCCCTTCAACCGCAAATCACCACCGGCTTGTCCACTCGACGTTCCGGTGTCCTTTCCTATAGAGTTCAATTCAAGATATGTTTAGAACTCTCTTTAAGCCTTACATCGCATAATACTCCGAATCATCATAATTATGCGTTTAATCTTTAAATTTCCATTTTAAGCCTTCTTTGAGGCATTTTCACAAACACCTTAAGGGCAGATTTTTCACATGATTATATGACAAGTTTCTAGTTCATCATTTAGCCCTAATTTCACCTCAATCAATATTTTACATGATTGTTAGCTTCTAGGTTTCTGAAATCACTTCCAAATTGTCAAATTACACAAGATTAACACCCAATATCCTAGTGTTCATCAATTTATACATAACCCATTAATCACCTACAATGGTGATCATAGTTTCTACCTAAATTTCTTATGATTTCAACTTCTATTGGTCTAGGGTTTATCCCTAGACACCATAGTTATTCCTAAATCATCATAAGGCAAACATGCAACTAGAATTTCAGATTTTTCCCAATTCATGAGAATTTCAAGTTAAGAGTTTTCAATAAATTCTACATACCTTGTAATCCTCTCACGATGAGGATCATGATTCTAAGCTCGGATTTTCGTTTGGACCAGATTTGCACCTCCAATTTGAGATTTTAAGTAAAATTCTAGGGTTTGAAAGTGAGGGGTGTCGCCCCTGTTCTTGTTCTATACGACCAACACCTCCTAATGGGGGTGTTTGGTTTGTTTTATTTATTTAATTAAAACTCAAGTTTCAATTTTTACAAATTAAGCCCCTCCATTTTAATCAACATTTAATTTAGTTGCTTTTAACCCTAGTTTGAGTTATTTCTAGAAATTAACTAACTAGGTTAAAGTTCCTAATTATTAAATTCTCGTTTATTTAAACTTTATAATTCTAATATAAAGTTTTATATTTTTCGGGGTGTTACAAGTCCAACCCCCTTAAAAGGGGTTCGTCCCCGAAACCGTAGTACGTACCAAATAATGTAGGGTAGAGCCGACGCATCTCTTCCTCGGTCTCCCACGTGGTGTCCGAGCCTTTTCTATGCTCCCATTTGACCTTAACTTGACCGATTTGTCTATTTCGTAAGTGTTTGACCTTTCGATCTAAAATCTCCAACGGTCTCACAGCATAATTCAGACTATTATCCACTTCGATATCATCATAATGGATATAGGTTGTTTCGTCCGCTAGGCACTTTCGTAATTGTGACACGTGAAACGTGCCATGAATCCCACTTAGTTCCTCCGGTAGCTCAAGGCGGTAAGCTACCTTGCCAACTCTCCCGATAATTTTGAATGGCCCAATAAACCTCGGGCTTAGTTTCCCCCTTTTTCTGAATCTAATAACGCCCTTCCATGGGGAAACCTTTAGCATGACCATGTCACCAACTTGGAATTCGATTGGCCTCTTCCTTTTATCAGCATACGCCTTTTGCCTGTCTTGAGCTGCTTTCAAGTGTGCCCGAACTTTTTCAATCTTTTCATTCGTGGATCGTACTATATCTTGGTGGGCGAGTTCACGAGGACCCACTTCACCCCAACATACCGGGGTTTGACACTTCCTACCGTAAAGCATTTCGTACGATGCCATCTTAATACTAGATTGGTAACTGTTGTTATACGAAAACTCGACTAACGGTAGGTGAACATCCCAACTGCCTCCAAAGTCGATTATACACGCCCGTAGCATGTCCCCCAATGTTTGTATCGTTCTTTCACTTTGTCCATCCGTTTGAGGATGGTACGCAGTGCTAATGAACAACTTGGTTCCCATTTGCTCTTGGAAATCTCGCCAGAAATTCGAAGTAAACCGGGTATCCCTATCAGACACGATGGACACCGGCACCCCATGACGTGCTATTATTTCATTGGTGTAAAATTCTGACATCTTTTCTGACGTATAAGTCTCACGAATCGGAATGAAGTGAGCACTTTTCGTCAATCTATCCACCACTACCCATATGGCATCGAAACCACGATTCGTCTTAGGCAACTTGGTTAATAGGTCCATTGTAATATGTTCCCATTTCCAAACCGGAATTTCTAAAGGTTGGAGTTTGCCATATGGTTTCTGGTGCTCCGCTTTGACTTGTAAACATGTGAGGCATTTTTCCACATATTTCGCCACATCCCTCTTCATTCCGGGCCACCAATAATTTTGTTTCAAATCATTGTACATCTTGGTCGCACCTGGATGAATTGAATAACGGGATTTATGAGCTTCATTAAGTAGAAGCGCCTTTACTCCACAAGTATGTGGGACCCATATCCTTCCGGATCGAGTCTTCAACCCGTTATTCCCATCCGACAAATCTTTCAACTGACCGATTATTCTTTCTTTCTTCCAATTCTCTTCTTTCATTGCTTCTAATTGCGCCTCTCGAATACGTTCAAGTATACCCGAGGTCACCACAAGTTGCATCGATCTTACTCGTATAGGGACATAATCCGCTTTTCTGCTCAAAGCATCCGCCACCACATTAGCTTTTCCGGGGTGATAATGTATTTCACAATCGTAGTCTTTCACCGTTTCCAACCATCGCCTTTGTCGCATATTTAACTCCTTCTGATCGAAGAAGTATTTCAAGCTCTTGTGGTCGGTGAATATGATGCACTTTACCCCATACAAGTAGTGGCTCCATATTTTTAATTCAAATACCACCGCAGCCAACTCGAGATCGTGCGTGGGATATTTCTTCTCGTGTATCTTCAATTGTCTTGAGGCATAGGCTATTACCTTGCCCCGTTGCATCAACACAAAACCGAGCCCTGATAGTGAAGCATCCGAATAAACCACCATGTCTTCGACGCCGTCCGACAATGTCAATACCGGAGCTTGAGTTAACTTTTCTTTTAGCGTTTGAAACGCTTTTTCTTGATCGGCACCCCAAATAAACTTTTCTTTCTTTTGGGTTAGCTTTGTTAGCGGTGACGCAATCTTGGAGAAATCTTGAATGAATCTCCTATAGTATCCCGCAAGCCCCAAAAAGCTTCTAATTTCCGAAGGGTTCTTCGGGGGATTCCATTTTGACACAGCCTTTATCTTTGACGGATCCACCAAAACTCCGTCGGCACTTATGACGTGGCCAAGAAATTGTACCTCTCGTAACCAAAAGGCACATTTAGAGAATTTTGCATATAACCTCTCTCGTCTAAGTGTCTCTAACACTTCTTGTAAGTGGTGTGCGTGTTCAGCTTCACTTTTTGAATACACCAAGATATCATCGATAAACACGATGACCGACTTATCCAACATTGGCTTGCAAACCCGGTTCATGAGGTCCATGAAAGCCGCGGGTGCGTTTGTTAGCCCAAATGACATCACGAGAAATTCGTAATGTCCGTATCTCGTGCGGAAAGCCGTCTTTGGCACATCTTCTTCTTTAACCTTTAGTTGGTGATACCCCAATCTAAGGTCAATTTTTGAAAACCAGCTCGCACCTTGTAGTTGGTCGAATAAATCATCTATCCTCGGGAGCGGGTATCGATTCTTTACCGTGAGTTTGTTTAACTCCCGGTAATCGATACACATGCGCATGCTCCCGTCTTTCTTTCTCACGAACAATACCGGTGCGCCCCAAGGAGACACACTTGGCCTTATGAATCCCTTGTCAAGGAGGTCTTGGATTTGGGACATCAACTCTTGTAATTCCGACGGTGCAAGTCGGTACGGGGCCCTTGCTACGGGTTTGGCGCCCGGAATCAATTTGATCCCGAACTCTACTTCCCGTTCAGGCGGTATCCCCGGTAAATCCTCCGGAAACACATCTTCATAATCCCGTACTACCGGTACATCTTCAATCTTTCGCGATTCTTTCTCGGGCTCATTTGCGTATATCATGAATGCCTTGCATCCTCGCTTCATAAGCTTGTGAGCTTTCAACATTGAACACACTATGGGGTTACCTCCCTTTTCGCCATAAATGGTGACGTGTTTTTCGCTCGGAGATATTAGTTTTATCTCTTTACGAAAACACACGACTTTTGCATGGTGCTGGGCTAGCCAATCCATCCCAACAACTACTTGAAATTCTCCCATTGACATCGGGATTAGGTTTATCAAATATTCTTCGTCATCAATGCTCAGTTTACAGTTTTTACATACATCACAAACCATAAAGCTCTTGTTATTACCTATCTCTACTTCTAAGGGCACAGGTAATTTTGTTAGAACAAATGAAGGATGTCGAATAAATCCATATGAAACAAAGGATTTATTCGCACCCGTATCAAATAACACGCGTGCAGGAATCGAATTTACAGCGAATATACCTGAGACCACGTCAGGTTCAACCTTTGCTTCTGCGGCGGTTAGTTGAAAAGATCTTGCCTTTGCTTTTGGGGCTTCACCTTTCGGGTCCTGCCCATCCTTCTTTCCAACCAGTTCCGGGCATTCCGACTTTTTGTGACCCGTTCGATAACAATTGTAACAAACCGTCACTTTCTCCGGGCACGATATAGCCATATGTCCCGTTTTTTTGCATATGGGACAAGGCTTATCCTTGTAACGGCATTCGCCTTTATGACCCTTTTCGCAGATTCTGCAACTTGGCGACCCGCCTTTCGTATCAAATTTCTTTGCGGTTTCGTTTGTTCGTGCCTTCTTAGTAGGGCTTGGGTTTACATCTTGTGCTTTCCGTTCACCCCTTTCAATGCTCTTTTTCAGTTCGATCTCCCTTTCCCGAGCAGCATTTATGATCTCGGTAAGGGTCTCGTATTTGGAAGGGGTGATAAATTCCCTATACTCGGCACTCAACATGTTATAGTAGTAGTATATCTTTTGTTCTTCATTCGTCACTAGATCATCGCAAAACTTCATCTTATCCATAAACGTTGCCGTAATCTTGTCTATGGTCTCGCTTTTGTGCCTAAGTTGCATGAACTCCTCCTTGATTTTATTCATAACCGCCTTGGGGCTATGATGCTTAAGAAATGGCGTCTTGAATTCTTCCCAAGTCATGACCTTAGCAGCTTCGATACCGATCTCTCTCTTTTTGTTATCCCACCAATCTTTCGCTTGACTCCTTAGTTGACTCGTACCATAGGCTACGTAGTCATCTTCGTCACAATGGGTCCTCTCGAATACCCCTTCGATATCACTTAGCCATCGTTGGCACACTATTGGGTCAACCTCCCCATTATATATTGGTGGTTTACAAGCCATGAATTCCTTGTATGAACAAGGCTTTCGTCCTCCATGCTTTTCCTTTGCTAAATTTGAATCATCTTCCAATTTCTTGATTCTCTCTTCTACTATTGATAAAACTGTGTTTTGAATTTTATCAATAAAGCCCGACAAACTGTTTTCGATCCCCTTTCCAACCTCTTCGGCAATCACTTCCCTCATTTGTTCGGTGACTCTTGGCACCACATTAGCATTACCTCCATCTGCCATCTCTATTTCTGAACATTCCATTTATAACACATGTTTTACTTGTTTTGATTTAATCAAGTTCATAACTTGATTTAATCGTTCTTGTTTTGATTCAATCAAGTTCATAACTTGATTTAATCGTTCTTGTTTTGATTCAATCAAGTTCATAACTTGATTTAATCGTTCTTGTTTTATGCATTTCTTGCATTTGAGTGAGCTTACACACTCTTTTCATGCATATTTGTTCGTTTCTCATTCTTTACATAATACTTAACTTATTAACAAAATAAGTTAATTCTTACCGGACGATCGATCAAGCTTGAACCGAACACTTTGTTGACAACCTTAAGCTCTGATTACCAACTTGTAACACCCGTCTAATTTGACTAAATTTTAGTAATAGTTTATACCATTTAAAATAAACTATTGTTTGACTAACCTGACTTTCATTACAAAAATTGATAAATAACATCAAGCTTAGTCATCTAATAACTAAGTTAAAACATTTTTAAAAGTTGTTTAAAACAAGTGTCTACAACCCATACACAAAAGTACTAAAGGATTAAAGCGTTGCGGAAGCTTCAAAATGTAGTGTTCGGTTCTTCATCCTATGCTTGATCGCCATCCGTAAGTTTCCCAACATGACCTAATGTCAAAACCACATCAGAAGTTAGTTTTGACAATAATATAACATGTATAATCGAATTCTAGGATCAAAACAATTGAAAACAAATGAAAAATTCGAATTCAGCTTGTTCGCGCCCCGCGAGAGGTTCTTCGCGGGCCGCGAGGATCTCCCGCGTGTCGCGGAGTGATTCGAGTGGACTTCCGCGTGGCGCGGGGGGTCACGTTTTCCAGCAGCTCCAGTTTTGTGAGCTGCAATTGCTGCCAGCTCCGGAAAATCCAGTTTTTAACTTCGTTTGGGCATATCTTTTGACTCGTAAGTCCGTTTTAAGTGATTTTTCTTCCTATATGTCTGTAAATTCATTACCGACATAACTATTATAAATTTGATGCCCAAAATTTATTTTACGGACCGAAAGACCATATGTCACTACGTAATCATTCGACCCATTCTAACCTTACACAATTTACAATCATTTGACTAAAGAACCTATGGCGCCTTATGTCCAACATCCGGGGCTTATTATCACCCGCATTTCTTACCAACTTCTTGGTTTAATGCCTTTGTGATTATTATCGCCATTGTCGACTACTAGTACGTTTAAAACTACAATTTTCCACACTAATAGATCAATTGGCTCATCTTGTGGAACCATCCACTTGTGATGACTACCAATTAGGATCGTTTACTATACTAAGTCTATCAAATTCACATTCCAACTATAATCGACATAATTTCTATCAATAACGCATAGTTTATCCATATTTCAACGAATGTAACGGATCAAGTTACATACCTTAGTGTACGCCCTTCAACCGCAAATCACCACCGGCTTGTCCACTCGACGTTCCGGTGTCCTTTCCTATAGAGTTCAATTCAAGACATGTTTAGAACTCTCTTTAAGCCTTACATCGCATAATACTCCGAATCATCATAATTATGCGTTTAATCTTTAAATTTCCATTTTAAGCCTTCTTTGAGGCATTTTCACAAACACCTTAAGGGCAGATTTTTCACATGATTATATGACAAGTTTCTAGTTCATCATTTAGCCCTAATTTCACCTCAATCAACATTTTACATGATTGTTAGCTTCTAGGTTTCTGAAATCACTTCCAAATTGTCAAATTACACAAGATTAACACCCAATATCCTAGTGTTCATCAATTTATACATAACCCATTAATCACCTACAATGGTGATCATAGTTTCTACCTAAATTTCTTATGATTTCAACTTCTATTGGTCTAGGGTTTATCCCTAGACACCATAGTTGTTCCTAAATCATCATAAGGCAAACATGCAACTAGAATTTCAGATTTTTCCCAATTCATGAGAATTTCAAGTTAAGAGTTTTCATTAAATTCTACATACCTTGTAATCCTCTCGCGATGAGGATCACGATTCTAAGCTCGGATTTTCATTTGGACCAGATTTGCACCTCCAATTTGAGATTTTAAGTAAAATTCTAGGGTTTGAAAGTGAGGGGTGTCGCCCCTGTTCTTGTTCTGTACGACCAACACCTCCGAATGGGGGTGTTTGGTTTGTTTTATTTATTTAATTAAAACTCAAGTTTCAATTTTTACAAATTAAGCCCCTCCATTTTAATCAACATTTAATTTAGTTGCTTTTAACCCTAGTTTGAGTTATTTCTAGAAATTAACTAACTAGGTTAAAGTTCCTAATTAATAAATTCTCGTTTATTTAAACTTTATAATTCTAATATAAAGTTTTATATTTTTCGGGGTGTTACACGTAAAATGTGTATAATTCTAGACACATCACTGTTGCTGAAAGAAGCTGAAGCTACCCAAGGACCAAAGACTACAAGAAGACCGAAGACATAGTTATCCTATGAAGCTATTGTCAATGGGGAGTCTGTTGGTGTATATTGTGTCAACAACTTCATATAATTAGGTCGTTGGATATTTTGTAATTAGTGAAACAATAAATGGTTAGCGGGTTTAGCATTACGTAATAGTAATTAGTAGTGTTTGGGCTAAACAAAACCCGTATAGGTGGAGAGTTTGGCGAAATGGGCTTGACCCATTTCGCAACCCATGTGAAACCTAGCCTGGTATGCATGCTTGTGTTATATAAACAAAGTCTTGCATTAGGGTTTAGGTGAGACATGTTAGACATTAATAAAAACACAGAAGGAGTTCTAGAGAGAGAGAGAGAGAGAGAGACGAACGGAATTGGGGAGAGAGAGAGAGGGAGGGAGAGAGTTGGAGATCTTAGTTTGATTGTGAACAGTTTTGTTGTGTAATCAGTAATCTGTTTCTACTAATTTTCTATTTCTATTGGATCTAGAGGATTCCGTACTCTAGTTTGGATTACAATCTTGTTAAGATCCAAGGAATAGGGGACCGACAGAGCATGCGCAGGAGTTGGATTTCATACTTATGGTAAGCAGATACACACTTCCGTGGTCAAACTCGGGTTTGACCTTAATCTTCCAGTTATGAACTCCATACTAGATATGTATTTCAAGTGTAATTGTTTTCACGAGGCACAATCGTGTTTTAATGAAATGATTGAAACAGACAACGTTACATGGAACACGTTAATAGAAGGATACGTGAAGCCCAACCCGATTAAATCTTTACACCGTATTAACAAGCATTTCATCCTCTTTAATTTGAGTAGGCTATTACTATAGTTTCTAAATTATTTAAAATTTCATTTTACAAGCAATAAAGTCACGTGATTGTGTAACGTTATATGATTATGTTCCAGTACGTAATTATGTACCATATTTGCAATCAATAACAAATGCTTACCTTGACCCTACACCTATTTCACATATAACACCCACTATATTTCAACTATGTATTATGAGCCGGTTCACCTCCCTTGTATTTTTACTCGTATATTTTTCTATTTATTTATAGAACATCTTGGTATTTTTTTTACTTTGTTATTACACTTATAAATCTATCTCATAATATATATATATATATATATCGAATTAATCATGTATATTATATTTATATCCAATTAATCATGTATATTCATTCTAACTATATATGTGGATAAATGTACATACTGGAAGGTTCAATTAAAAACCACTAGTTAGAGTGAAAATCCAAAAACTAACTAAAAAACCTAAAAAATATACTAATTATTTTTACCAATTTTCGCTACTTTTTATATATAGAAAAACTTAAAAAAAAAACTTGTACTGTGCATGTGCATTATATGTGTGTTTTGGTCAAAAAAATCTGTTGAGGATATTGCAACCAAACTCTTTGTTACGGGGTATGATGCTGATTATGTATATCAATGACAAGGATCACTTTAATGTAATTTGCACAAATGACACAAGGATGTATACGGGGAAAAAGCCCTTGATTAAGAGTTGATCTCCGGCACAAAAAACCCCGGGTGATGGAAACTACCGATCACCAAGCTCAAATAAATGATAAAATGTTTACAACTTTGGATAGTAACGAGCTAGGTACAGGGATCACTATCGTTAAATGTGTATAAGTGAGTAAAAATGAATGTATGTTCGTCGAGAGCTTCGAGTGTGCGAGTATACGAGTGTGTGTAGCTGCAAAAAATGGCTAAGTGTTTTTCTACTAGCTCGTTACCCCTTTTAAAATAGAAATCTAACTACCAAACTAACTATCCGACTTTCGTGCCATGCCTCCACGTTCTCCACAACGTCTATTTTTAGCCAAGCACGTGCAGAATAGTTTGGGAATATTCTCCAGGAATTTCGCCAAGACTTGGTCAAGCTTGTTATACCTGCGAGATACTACAAAACATAAGTAAACAATCGTCAGTACGAGGATCCTTAAAGTGATCCATGATCCTGATCCTGAAGCTCTTCTGAGGATCACCACCTGTCACAGAAGTAAGGATCACTAATTAGGATAACGAATAAGGATCACTAATTGTTAGAAAATCCTCCCCTAACAATTGCCCCCAAAATATAAGGAGTTAAATTGTAAATATGTGAGTTATATTTTCTTGATCTTATCCGCAACAAACTAACGGATTTATAACCGTTAATATCGAACTAGCCGTTACGATCATGATGTCACGGAAGTGACAATCCTGCAGAATCATAATTATAAATAGAGATATAGATAGGATCATCATGCATTCAAATTCGAAAGAAACTCCCTTTAAATTCTCAGTCGACGATCAACCAGGTATTTCTTTCTCCTCTTTCTTCCTCTCTTACTCTGTTCTTCTTTCTTTATCTCCGTCACTTCGAAAATGTTGCTCCGAAGTTCACCGGCCAAGGATCACCCAAAGAACAGTCCTCCGAAAAGCCAGGGGATTATTGAAGACTCCATTAAAGAACGCTGTTTCTTCAATGATGCTCAGATAGATAGGATCCGCCACTGCTTCCCGGCGAACACCGAGTTTAGGCCTTATGACCCCAATGCCCTGAGTGATCATATCTCCGACAGGTGGGTTGCTTTCCCGGTCACTCCGTTCACCATTGGCTATTCATATCCTTTTCCAACCTTCACCCAATCTTTCTTTTCACTAACCGACATCTCTTATGTTCAAGCCATGCCGATGATTTGGAGGGTTTTGTACACCCTTGAAAGGATCATCGATCAGGAGGGAATAGATCTAGGAATGGCAGAGCTGGGAGAACTGTATGATCTTACCACCTTTGGCTCTCACCGTTACTTGTTCAAACGTAAACCTGGTGAGGAACACCCGATCTTCAAAGCCACCAAGAATGATGCTAATTGGAAACGGCGCTTCTTTTTTATCAAGAGAGATTCCATTCAGGATGGAAAGGATCTTCCTAAAAAATGGGCTACCCATGGTAGGATGGAGGATCCTGAGAAGGATCACCAGGAACTTTCTTTTGATGTAAGGATAACTTATATTTTTGCTTTCTTGTTATGCAGCTATCACCGTCTCACACCTCAAACTGTCCCCTGCTGCTAAGGAGAGGCTTCTTGCTTTCAAGAAACTTGACCCTGAGACAAGAACTTTCAAGACAACAACCCAAGATTCACAGGAGGTATCCTCAGGCTCTGTCACAATGTCAAGTAAGTATCCTTGTCTAAAATTTAAATAAATAGTGAAATATGAATTAAGAAAAGATACTTATCTTATTTTGATTGTGTAGGTGCTGGAAAATCTACCAAGTCTGCTTCCAAGTTCAACGTTGCTGATCTCACCACTGTCAGGTCTTCCAAGAGGAAAGCTCCCACCAGTCCGACAGCTTCGGTCCCCAAAGCACCCCTCAAAGGGAAGGCAATCAAGAAGAGAAAAGCCTCTGAAGCTGGGGATCTGCAGGGTCTGCCTCTGATCCGTCATCAATTCCTTGAGTACTTTAATGAGGTGAGGATCAATGGTTTTGCTCGTATATCCTGTTGACATATCCTGCTGGTATATCCTGCTTATTACTTGATCCTGACCCTATCCTTTTTACAGAAATTCGCTGAGATTGAGGACTATGTGGGCCACGTTGAGGATCAGGATAGGAAGATTGCTGATCTTCAGCAGGTTACGGTGTTGAAGGATCTCACAATTGCTGATCTTCAGAAGGAAGTCCGGGATACCAAACAGCAGATGGCCAAGGTGCTGGTTAATGTTGACTATGAGAAGAGTGAGATCACCGAAGATGCCAAAATCTCTGCCGCCATTACAATGTACAAGACCAAGCTTCAAATGGCCTTGGAAGCTCAGGATCCTGCTTTTGACAAGAGCACCTGGGATATTGGAGGTTGGAAGGCAAGGCTTGCTGAACTGGACGATGAAGAGGCTGAGGAGGTTGAAGAGATCCTGACAATCGAAGCTGGAGGCAAAGGTGAAGGTGGTGAAACAAGTGGAGCTGGAGGTGACAATGCAGCGAAGGCTTAGGCTGCATGATTGGGCGATGAAGGACATTTCTAGACGTAGCCGGAGCCCAATTTTTAAATCTGGTGGTAGTTTGTTTTTTGTGGTTGTGATGTTTAAAACAATTTCATGGTTTGTACTTTGAACAATAGGTTTTAGGATTAAGGATCATGTATGATCCTGTGGACAATAGGCAGGATAATGGGTGGTGGATGGATCCTCTGTTTAGGGGATGAAGCCACTCGTTATCCTTCCGTCTTTTATTTTCTGCACTACAAAGACCCGTAAACAATGGACACCCTTTGCCAACCCATGTGGACGGGCCACATTTTGCTGGTAAAAATGTGGGTTGGCAATTTTGACAACCTTAAGGGGTTAGTCTTTTGTTAATAAATAAAAACTTAACCTTTTGTCGCTTATCTTGTGTTGTTATCCTTTATAAAGTCTTATTTTCCAACTGTTGTAATATTCATTTTGTTTATACTTATCAAGCCTTAAAAAATCAGAAAAGATATACGGAAAGTTTAGGACATGATCAAGGATCACATATCCCATAACCGATAAGTTCTAAAAAGTGATATGGTTTAAGAATCATAAGTTTAGTTGTCAAATATAAGGGTTATTCAAATAAATAACGAATAGAATTAAAAATAGTTAAGGATCATACCTGAGGATCCAAGTTAGGATCCTAACCATAATAAGGATAACTACAAGATAAACCTTAGAATAAAGTAAGGATCAAGGATCCCTAGTTGCCTGTCTTCAAGAACCTGAAATAGAGCATAACTTGGGACTAAGCCAATATAAGATAAGAGTTAGTAACTGGGGACAAGCCCAAGGATAACTGGGGACAAGCCCAAGGATAACTGGGGACAAGCCCAAGGATCGTATGTTAAACTGGAGTATGGCCCTAACTGGCGACTATCCAAACTTAGTGGCATGAAAATGCCAAAACCTTAGCTAACGTGAAAACGTTAGAAACCTTAGCTAACGTGAAAACGTTAGAAACCTTAGGAACGGATGTATGGTACGTCTACCATTATACGTGGGATCCTAAGCATAGCCAGAACAATGGAATTATCAGCCCCTAAAATGAGTACTGGTCCCAATGCCTTGAACTATACCAGGATCATCGTGCGCTACAGGCGGAACTGGGGTCAAGCCCAAATAATCTGGGGTTCAACCCAAGGAGCGGATTGCTTCAGCAGATAACCAATGTTATGCTAAGGATACCTGAACTTTCAAAACTTAAACTCACGTGAGAGATGGATAAAGGATACATGATCCTTATCCTTATATGAGAAAATAAAGAAACGGAATAGTTCAAGTTTAGGATATTACCTAAGTAAGGATCACCAATACTTCGAGGATCCTTTAAGGATACCCCTATTGTGAGGATCATCTATGCCATGAGGATCCTGCTCACATGAAATATTTCTTCAAGTGGACAGCATTCCAAGCTCTTGGTAGCAAATCACCTTCCATGGTTTGCAATCTATATACCCCCTTTCCTGCTTCACCTTCAATCAAATAAGGGCCTTCCCATTTTGGAGCTAACTTTCCATCAGCAGGATTGGTGGTATTCTGAAATGCTTTCCTTAATACCATGTCTCCAACTTGAAACCTCCTGATCCTGACATTTTTGTTGTAAGCACCAGCCATTCTTTGCTGATAACTGGCCATCCTTATCCTAGCCATATCCCTGATTTCTTCAATAGTATCCAGGTCTTGAGCCAAGTTCTCATCATTCTCCTCAGGATCACGGGTACTTGTTCTTGCAGTTGGAACCACCATTTCTGTTGGGATCACTGATTCTGCCCCAAATACTAAAGAGAATGGTGTTTGACCAGTAGCATTTTTAGGGGTTGTCCTATCAGCCCAAAGCACATAGGGTAGTTCTTCTGCCCATTTCCCTTTCTTGGATCCAAGCTTCTTCTTCAAATTGTTGATGATGATCTTGTTAGATGATTCTGCTTGGCCATTAGCTTGTGGGTGGACTGGTGTTGATGTTATCATCTTAATCCCCCAGCTGTCACAAAAGTTAGTGGTTCTGCCCCCAATAAATTGGGAACTATTATCACATATAATCTCAGAAGGAATTCCAAATCTAGTTATAATATTTCTTTTAATGAAGGATATAACTTCCTTTTCTCTGACTTGGACAAAAGCTTCAGCCACTATCCACTTGGAGAAGTAATCAGTCATAGCAAGCATGAATACTTTTCCACCAGGTGCCTTAGGGAGCTTACCAACTATATCCATACCCCATCTCATAAATGGCCAAGAGGAGGATATAGGATGCAATAATTCAGCTGGTTGATGAAGGATATTGCTGTGTCTCTGGCAAGGATCACATCTTCTGGCATACTCCACAGCATCTTTCTTCATGGTTGGCCAGTAGTATCCTGTCCTCAGGATCCTTGAGAATAATGCCCTGCCCCCAGTGTGGTTTCCACAATCTCCTTCATGGAAGTCTTTTAAAACTTCTTGAACTTCAGGATCCTCAATGCATCTCAAGTATGGTCCTGCAAGAGATCGTCTATACAACATATTATTCATAATTGTGAATTGAGATACCTTAGATTTGAAAGCCCTAGGGTTTTCTCCTGTAGGAATCTCTCCATGTTGTAAGTATCTCATAATTGGTGAGATCCATGATCCTGATCCTGAATGGGATTGAGTATCCTCACAAGGGATAATTGCAGAATCATTTCCTATCTCCATAGCCTCGTGATCCTCGATAGCCGGGTCAGGATATGGATAATAGGAATCTTGATATCCTCCGGGATCTTCAAGGATGATCCTAAGTTAGCCAATGCATCAGCCTCTGTATTTTCTTCCCTTGGTACCTGCGTCAAACTAAAGGAAACAAAAGAGAGTGCCAAACTTTTGACTATCTCTAGATATTTGGTTAGCTTTTCACCTTTAACAGCGTAGGATCCATTAAAGTGGTTTGTAATTAACAACGAATCTACATGTACCTCAAGATACCTGATCCCCATATGCTTTGCAATTTGCAAACCAGCAATTAAGGCTTCATATTCAGCCTCATTGTTAGTGGTTTGGAACTCACAAGCTATAGAATGGGGTATTATGCCCCCCTGTGGTGATTTTAGTAGTATTCCAAGCCCTGTGCCTTTGACATTTGAGGATCCATCAGTATAGAGTATCCAAGGATCCTTGGTCTCTTCTAGCTGCTGGACTTCTAGCTCAGCTTCTTCTTGTAAATCACTACTGAAATCAGCCACAAAGTCAGCTAATGCTTGGGATTTGATGGCTGTCCTAGGCTCATATCTTATATCATATGCACTCAGCTTCACTGCCCACTTAGCCATCCTTCCTGACATCTCTGGTTTCCTGAGGACATTCTTGATTGGAAAATTAGTTTTAACAATGATAACATGAGTTTCAAAATAATGTCTTAACTTAG
Organism: Helianthus tuberosus; assembly: GCA_030545235.1. Lineage (NCBI taxonomy): Eukaryota > Viridiplantae > Streptophyta > Magnoliopsida > Asterales > Asteraceae > Helianthus > Helianthus tuberosus. The sequence goes on along the minus strand of CM060354.1, from coordinate 61,928,323 downwards.
TAGATGCCATAACTAATGCAAGAATAAGCTTTTCAAGGTGTGAATACCTGGATTCAGCATCAAGTAAACTTTTACTTACATAATAGACAGGATGTTGTGTACCTTCATGATCCTTAACAAGGACCGCACTTACTGCTTTTGAGGATACTGCAAGATACAAGGATAACACATCACCTTTTTCTGGTTTCATCAAAGCTGGGGCTGAGGATAGGTAATCTTTGAGTGCTCTTAAAGCATTTTCATGCTTCTCCGTCCATTCAAATTTCTTGTTCTTCCTTAGGATATCATAGAATTCTTTACACTTCTCGGAGGATTTGGATATAAATCTGTTCAAGGCTGCTATCCTGCCTGTTAGCCTTTGAACATCCTTAGCATTTGCCGGAGATTTGATGTTCACTATTGCTTTAATTTGTTCCGGGCTAGCTTCAATGCCTCTCTTTGTCACACCATATATCCTAAGAATTTTCCTGCTTTAACACCAAAGTGACATTTTGAAGGATTAAGTTTCATGTTATATTTGTCAAGGATATCGAATGCCTCCTCCAAGTCTCTTAGGTGATCCTCAGCTTTTAAGGATTTTACCACCATATCATCTATGTAAACCTCCATAGTTTGTCCAATCTGGTCCTTGAACATCATATTCACCAGCCTTTGATATGTGTATTATTGCACATGTGCACTACAATTTCTTTTTTTTGAAAAACAGTTTTTTTTATATATAACAATTTTAGTTAGTTTTCGAGTTTTCGCGATAAAATGAGTTTTCACTTGAACCCTCACCTATGTACATATTCTTGTATCATATAAGGATAATATGGATATCTTTATGCTACAGATCAAAATCATTTCCTTCAACCCATGGCATTATAGCCTAGTGGTATCTTTGGGGTAGGATAAGGCTTATGACCATTAGGTCATGGGTTCGATTCTCACAAAGGGGGTTTTCCCAGATTTATTATGTTTCCTCCTGAATTGGTGTATAGGCATTATTGCCTAGTGGAGATGGATATGATCGGGTGGTTCTGCTGGTGGCACCATAATACTCCAGTGGTCCGTCATTGATCCTAATTTGCCGTTAAAAAAAAACATCATTTCCTTCACAAGCAACTATTATACGTTTAAGAACTATATGGGTAAGGATGAATAAAGACCTTCAATCATGGTGGACTACCAAACGGCAAAGTCAAACGAATTCTTCATCTAAATTTATTCTTATTAAAAAAAATTAATTTAATATGTTCCTTTTTCTTGAAACGTTAGAATTGGTTGACAGCTCCATATAAAAACTTTCCATGTCATTTAATACATTAAATTGTATTTAATATTTGGTTTTTCTAAACGTCATTTGGAAATCTTAAAATTATCATTCTTTTATATAATTACTAGCTTAGAACCCCGTGTAATATACGGGTTAAAAAATATAATTTTATATATCAAATAATAAAAAAATATATATTTAAAAACCTCGTTTATTACACGGGTTGAATAAATGTAATTTTATATATTAAATAATAAAAAAGGTTATATCTTTAAGAACTCCGTGTATTGTATGGGTTGAGTAAATTTAATTTTATATAATAAATAATGAAAAAAGTTATATATTTAAAACCACGTGTATTACACGGGTTGAATAAAATAATATTGTTACGGGCGTTCTAGTTCAGTTAAAAAAATGAACAATCCTACTTGGCTTTTGTTCACAATTGGAAAAAAATAAGTTGATTTAGAAAAAAAGAATTATAATGGGTAAATTATCATAAACAAATTCCAAGTTTGGATTTTAAAACCCAATTCGTGTCTATGAATTTCAAAATGATCTGATAATTCGAAACTGAAATATACATCTTCTATTTTTATTAAAAAAATTTGATGTATATCTTTATTTATACGGATAGAGTTAAAAATTAGATATTATTAATTATTAATCTAATATATATATATATATATATATATATATATAAGAACTAGGTTTTTACCCGGGATTGCTTCCCGGGCTCGAGAAAGTTATTTAGATTAATTAATTACAATTTGTTATTAATACGACCACATTACATCAACCATCTTATTCTATTCAACGACATTGTCTTAAAATCACGGAATTAGATCTATTCAACAACAGGACCACATGAATAACATTATTTCCAATTTTACTTCAACAAACATGCCCGGTAAATCTCCCAAATAGCAAAGCTACTTATAGGGTCTGGGGAGGGTGGGATGTAGACAGACCTTTCCTCTATCCCTAGGGATAGAGAGGCTGCTTCCAGAGAGACACTCGGCTCCAAAACGAACAGCATACCAATACACCACGTCGAAGAATAGAAAAAAGAAATCACCAAACCCAAGAAAATGAACAGTGTGACACAATATAATGTAGATCATGTATAATAGCATGTAACATCATTTGGGCATGAACACAAGAACGCAATCACCGGTAAAGTCACTTAAAGGATAGGAAAACCTACGTCCCTAAAACACACCCAAGACCTTACTGTAAAATCCTCTAGAAGTCCTTAACCCTAATCCTACGCCTCCACGAAGTCCTATCTTGGACCATGTCCTCAGAAAGATGCAACTCTAGTAAATCATGCCTAATCTGCTCATCCTATGTCAGTTTGGGTCTGCCTCTTCCTCTCCTCCCCTCCACAGTAAGAGTTTCCACTATTCTAACTGGTGCCGTCGTTTGCCTCCGCTTCACACGCGCAAACCATCCTCATTTCCAATTTTACTTCAATGCACTTAAATGATCGGGTGATTTGGGATTTTGTAAAAATGTTTGTTCTTGCACTTCTTAACAAAATAAGATGTTGACCAAAATTCAAACAAATGTTGACCAAAAGTAAATCAGATCAGATGTTCAACATAAACACTGAATCTATAACAACAGACACTACAGACACTGATTATATTCAAACTACTGATACATAAACATTGATTCTTCGTTCCACTATTGTAATCTAAGCACTGATGTTTGAGGTTCAATTTTTATGCTTCATCAGTGGTTGGATTCCAATGTATGTAGAAGCTTTGCTGAGCTGTCATCTTCAAATGCCATTGTCTTGATAGCCTGTTTAAAATATACAGCTTCTTGCCCTTTCTCTTCTGCATCAGTCAACTTTTGCCTCTTTCTTTGGTTTAACATAATGACAGAGGTATCTGATGATGTGAACAGTGGTTCAGAATTGTGGAGCTGCTTCTTTGACATGTTAAAAGTTTTGTAATCAGGCTTCTTTGGAAGGCTAGGATCTGTTTCTCTCTTTTTTCTAAGCCTTTCATAAGCTTCATCAGTGTACTGCCTTGTCCATTTTGCTATGGCCTTGGCAGTTGCAACCTTTGCATCAACCAACTCTTGTTTCTTTCTTTTATACTCCAAGGTAAGATCATCAATAGCCTTTTTGTATTTACGCCAATTTGGAGCTGACCTTTTCATGCTTGGATCTCTTTTTACTCTTTCAATTCTATTGAGTTCTGCATTGAGACCAACAAGTGGCCAATCTTGGAATTGCTCTTCCTTGGCAGGGTAGAACTTCTCACTCATGATCAATGCCAGAATGTCTTTTCTCACATCTTTTTGCAGGCCAGGTTCTGGTGGTAAATTTGACATTTCTTTACTCAAATCTCTAGCATAGTCTTCCATGAGCTTGACTTTGGTGAGTAAAAACTGATAATGACTTGAATACACATTGTCATTTTCTCCTTCGCATTCAACCCTAGCTATTATTTGAGCTTGTCTAGCTTTTAGTTTTAGATATTCATCCATGTTTTTTGGATTTCTAAAACCAACCAGAGAAGGGAATTTCCTTTTTGAAGGATCATCAACTGTGTAGAACTGCCTCATTTCATTCTTTACTGCATGGAGTTCCAGTGGATAACTGGCAGCTGCTGGGGTACCATCTGCAGACTCATATCCTTGAAGAGATATTGGATCTTTGATTGGATTGACCAATTTTGGAGGAATGAAAGATTTAGGTTTGGTGATTTTGTAAGGTACAGATGAAACAGGATCAGGTGCTGGTATATCATCATCATGCACTTGAATATTTTTTCTTCTAGTATACACATTTTCAGGAGGAGGTGTTTCTATTTGAGGTTTTGGAGCAAACAGAATTATGGCTTGGGAAGGATTGTTAAAAGTGGTAGGTAATTGACTAACAGTTGTCGAAACAACTGGTGTCTCAACCACTGTTGATGTATCAACAGTTGTCTTTTGCTTTAAGGTAGGTGGTGAGTTTTGTGATGATGGTTTTGTTTGGGGTGTTTGAGTAGTGATGGTGTGTGTTTGACTAACAGCTGTTGAAACAACTGGTGTTTCAACCACTGTTGCCATTACCACGGATGATGTGTCAACTGTTGTCTTCTGCCTTTTAGCAGGTGGTATTGGTGGTGGTGAAGGGATTTTTCGTAATGGAGATAAGACAGTGGATGTAGTGTGTGTTGAAGTGGTAGTGGTGAAAGTTTGGATAACAGATGTTGAAATTACTGAAGAAGCAACAACTATTGATACAACAGGTGTTTTAACATCTGTTGGTTTCGAAGATTGATGTGTGGAGCTTTTGGAAGGTTTGGGAGTTTGTTTTGTGGATTTGGGAGGTGTGGTTTTGGGTTGTATGACTTTTCTAGTAGACTTTCTTATGGGCTGAGAATTTTCTTGATCCTTTGCCTCAGAAGTACCCTGTTCATTCATCTCCATAAAAACTCTATTCTCCTGTTCAAACCTTCCTTTATCCTTTGCCTCCATATCCTTTTTCACCCTTGCTTTTGCATCAGCAATGGCATTTAAGGTTACATCAACCTTTTTGGAACCATCTGGCAAAGGGATGTGTGCAAGCATTGTTGAATTATCTGGTGCAATGTACAGACCATCTTCATATCCCTTTTTCTTCAACTGCCTCATTTTCTCCGCCTTTTTGGCATTATTTGGTGGTGGGCTGTCCACAAAGATGATAGAGGGAGGAGCAGTACCAGTGGTGTTCATAAATTGAGCCTTCAGGGTTTTTATATCTACCTGAGTGTCTTTGAACCTAGCTTCCATTATATTTCTGATATTTTGAAGCTGAATTTCATGTTTCTGATCAGCATTTGCTCTTTGTTGGTGAAGCAGAGGTTGAAATAATGCCCAAAGGTCAGTGGGAGCAGGTGGTGCCTGCTGTTTTTGTAACAACTGTTGCAGTATGGTTTTGATTTCTGCAATAGATGTATCCAGTTTGTTAAGCCTCTCCGTCAATTCTCGGTACATTAAACCATCATCCAATTTAATAGGATCATCTGATTTCCCACCAGAGGTGGTTGTAACAGTGGTTGACTGAGGGAGACTTTCCCAAAAGTCATCCCCTGTTGCCCCTTTTTCTTGGAACTGGGGACTTCTTTCCTCAGCAGAGGTTACCAATCTAAGCTCACCAGTGTATACAGGATACACACCAGTATTTAGAAAGGTTCCCATAGAAGAAATTGCCTTCAAGGAAGTCTGATTAATGAAACTACTGTCCAAGTGTAAACCAGTGGGTTCAACACTTGTAGTAGCTGCTTCACTTGAACTACTGACAGGAAGTACTTGTACATCCTGCAGTGTAACCTCCTCAGGTGTTGTTGGTGGGTTAGCAATGATAGGGAGCTCAGACACAGTCACTTTCTGTGGCATGCTCTCAGTGATAGGGGGTTGAGAGGAACTGATTGCTATCTGATTTATATCAACTGCATCCAACAAAAGTTTTGTTTGTGGTGGAATTGTAACAGTGAGTACGGGAGTGGAAAGAGGATTTGCCCCGGGCTGTGGGCTGGGGATGATGGATTCAAGTGAGTCCAAAGCAACATAATTTGATGTCCCTATTCTTACAACCTGTTCTTTTTGAAAAGAAACAGGAGGAGTTTGAGGCTCAGGTTGAGATATTTCTACCATCTGCTGTGAGGAAGTAGCAGCAGTGGTTTCTGGTGACTTTTGTGTTTTCACCGGCAGTGGCTCTAGGATCTCATCTTCCAGAGTTGCCTTTGTTTTAGGTTTGAGGGGCTTTTGTGTTTTCTTCTGTCTTGGTCTTTTGGTGGATTTAGGTGTCGGTTTCACAGCAGTTGTTTTGCTGCTGTGATCACCTTGAGCAGTGTGCTCAGCAGCAGGTGCCTGAGGAGTAGTGGTAGCTGCTAAAGTCTGCTCAGGAGCCTGTGCTTGTGTTTTGGACACTTTTGATAGCCTTGTAAATGTTAACGGTGTAAGGCCATTTATTTGAAAATGTTCACCCTGGATGAGTACATGAGCATCATCCTTTCCAAATTTCTTTTGAAAATAAAAGCTTAGGAACCTTGGAAATAGTAAAAATGATTCGCTATCAACATTTTTTACCAAGTCATTAAAGATCTCCTGTGAATAGTTAAAGTTTTCCCCATGCAAGATAGCATATGCCAGGTATTGGATCTTTAATGAAATTTCATTGAAAGCAGTGGTCTTATTAGAAACACACATTAAGAGGGTATGAAACAAAAACCTTAGGGCAGGGGGAAAACTGCCTTTTTGCAAAGTGTTTTTTTTCATTTGCTTTGCATACCCTCTTTCTAAAAAATCTGTTTGATACTCTATTTTAGGGAAAAAAGTCTTATCTTCAAGATCATTGAGTTCAAACACCTCAGAAATGGTTTGTGGTGTGATTTTAACATCAACACCCTTTATCGAGGAATTGATAGCTATGGGTGTTTTATCTTGATATTCAAGTTTTGCATTTTTCCAAAATTCCCTCTGGGTTGCCAAGTAAATCGGAGCATCAGAAGTCAACAAAGTTTTGTATTTTGAAGACGAAAGGGCATCTATGACGTTATTGAACGTTTCAGTGTTACTTGGTTTTGTCAAGAGACCCAAGTAGTTATGGGGAGCTTTGTATCGAATTTGTATGACCTTTTGACTGGATTTCCTTTTAACTGATGAAGACCGTGATTTTGCCATTTGAGGAAGAAGGACGATGAGGAATTTTGAGAGAAATGGAGGATAACTGCTTTGAAAAAGGAAAAATGAATTCGATTCGACAGTTAAAACCCTGATTGGGGGTTTTGATCAGGGTTTTATAGCAGGAAAAGTGAATGCTGACGTGGCAGCGGTTACAAAAGATCTGACGGCTATGAACTGTCCACGAGCCAACCCCTGATGAGTAATGGAACACAGTTGTTTTATGAAGACACTGATGGAATAATAACAGTGGTTGCAATGATTACACTGAAAAACAGTGGGAGACTTTAAGTTATCAGTGGATAGCCTTAAAACATTTTAATGCTTATAATTCATAAAAAAAAATCATTTTAACTATTTTTAAGATGAATTTTGAGATTTTTTAAATAAAGTATTACATATAATCAGTTAGCATGCTGGCGTGATGTGATAAATACCGTTACATATAAACAACCCTATGATATGAAATTTAACAATCTAACAGAGTATAAAATACTGATGTTGAATCCACTATAGATGCTGAAGCACTGCTGCTACTGAGCAATGTTTTTCCTTTCGTTGACCAGGCTTTAGGAACATTAGTGCTTGTCTTTAACATGGCTTTGTCTTCAACAGTGGATAGGCCTCATCAATCTTTAAGAACATCAATTTTATAAGGAGCAGTGGTTAATTATAACAGTCCTTAGCATGATCAGCTGTTATAACGACTCAAAAACCTCTTTGAGAGGAAGCATTGAAAGTATTAAACCTCTGTTGTCTTATCAAACAGATGTTCAGACACAATTCAACATCAACATAATTTAAATCGTACTCAAACACTAAATAATAAATAAAAATAGAATACAACATAGAAACACTGGTACACAAATACTAAAGTTGAATCCACTATAGATGCTGAAGCACTGCTGTTACTGAGCAATGTTTTTCCTTTCGTTGATCAGGCTTTAGGTACATAAGTGCTTGTCTTTAACATGGCTTTGTCTTCAACAGTGGATAGCCCTCATGAGCCTTTAAGAACATCAGTATTTATAAGGAGCAGTGGTTATTTATAACAGTCCTTAGCATGATCAGCAGTTATAACGACTCAAAAACCCCTTTGAGAGGAAGCATTGAAACTATTAAATCTCTATTGTCTTATGAAACAGATGTTCAGACACAATTCAACATCAACATAATTTAAATCGTACTCAAACACTAAATAATAAATAAAAATATAACACAACATAGAAACACTGGTACATCAATACTAAAGTTGAATCCACTATAGATGCTGAAGCACTACTGCTACTGAGTAGTGGTTTTCCTTTGGTTGATCAGGCTTTAGCTACATTGTCTTTAACATGGCTTTGTCTTCAACAGTGGATAGGCCTCATCAACCATTAAGAACATCAGTCTTTATAAAGAGTAGTTGTTAACTATAACAATCCTTAGCATGATCAGCTGTTATAACCGCAACATAACCCTTTGAGAAGAAGCATTGACACTATTAAACCTCTGTTGTCTTACCAAACAGATGTTCAGACACAATTCAACATCAACATAATTTAAATCTTACTAAAACAGTAAATAATAAAAAAAAAAATACAACATAGATTGATAAAATAAAATTTATTAATTTATTCATGACCTTAAAACTAAAAGTCCAATAATTACCTGACATACTAAACAGTATTAAAGTTCAAATCTAAGAATAACAACAAGAATTAAGAAACTTTAGTTTCAACTCCATCCATTGCTGAACCTCTAGATGTATGTACTTCAGCATAGCCAAGAACTGCAAGTCTCTATCACCGCACTCTATATTACTGACAACACAAACAAGAAACAAACCTAAAATGCAAAGGTCTCTTCTCAACTGTTGTAGCACATCTAAGTTTTCAAGATATTGCAAGAATCTATCCATACTTTCTATAAAAGAAGAAATCCCAATGATAAACCTGACACAAGAAAACCTGAGTTTCGATTTAACGAAAATCGAACAACGCAACTTTTCACGATGTTGCAACAATGATACTGCAACATCCATATTTAAAGGTTGACTTGTGATGGGAATCTTCATTGAAACGACGATGTTGGAACAATGATACTGGAACGATAACATGTTCAACAAACATTCGAACAAAGAAGTGTAATCGGAGATTAGCGCCTAAATCACGAGAAAGATGCATTTGAGAGAGAGATATACGCACACATATATGAGCGAGCGAGATTTGAATCTGATAGTAGATAATTATATCTTATTTATAGGATTAGAATATACGGGTTGAATATTCAATTTTGAATGTGGGAACTGATAATTATTAAATTATCTTATTTATTGGGAACTGATGTTTATACGTAATCCACAGTAGTATATATCCTTATCATCTCTTTATTAAAATATTAAATATTTGAATTGTTATGTAAAGTAGGGAAAAAAAAGAGAGAGAAGGTCAATTTTCATGATGACTTTTCTGTAGTTACTGATGATGATTTGAAAGCAACTGTCATTGTCATGATGACTTTTCTAATTTTTAAAAACATAATAACCGTGAGTTTGAAATGTCCAAAGCTCAAGAAATTAACATTAATTACTGATTTGATTTGCAACAAATAGTTATAAAGAAATTTTTTTATTTTTTAATTTAATTTTAAATTTTATGATCAAAACAATGTTGTTTGAAATCTTACCTCATTGGTATGTAAAGATGAGGTAAAATGGTAATTTTATTGTAATTCTACTTTTTATTTGATAATTTCAATCTATCACTAAACTAAAACAATCAATAACAAAAAAGTGAGCAATAGCCGTTTTTTAGGAAAACCACTGATGGTCAATATCAATAGATCTCAACAATAAAAAAAGTGGGCAGTGGCTATTTTTGCTATCAGTGGATACCCCACAGTTTTTTAAACACTGATGTTTGGTCAGTCAATGGTAAACAAAAAGTGAGCAGTGGCTATTTTTCCTAGCAGTAGCAGTTTTTTAAACAAAGAAGTGCAATCGGAGATAACCGTCAGTTTGAAATTCTAGTTTTGCATATTTTAAAAGTCTAAAGCTCAAGAAATTACAATTAATTATTATTGATTAGATTTGCAACAAATAGTCAAAAAGTATTTTTTAATTTTTTAATTTAACATTAAGGATAAAAATATATATGGTTTGAATTTTGAATTTCAAAATTACTGATATTATTAGTAATTACTGATTTGATTTGACCGCAATTGTGACGATGTTTATTGGGAACTGATGTTTATTGGGAACTGTTAGGTAAGTAGTGTATATCTTTATATCCCTCCTTAATAAAGTAAATAAATATTAGTAATGATATGCAAAGTATGGAAAAAAAAAGAGAGAACGTCAATTCTAAATTACCATCTTGCATAAATTTAATTTCAAATTTTCAAAATTACTGATATTATCAGTGATCTGATTTGAAAGTGAGCAGTGGCTATTTTTCCTAGCAGTGGCAGTTTTTTAAACAAAGAAGTGTAATCGGAGATAACCGTCAGTTTGAAATTCTAGTTTTGCATCAGGAAACACCCATCAAGTATTTTTTTATTTTTTAATTTAAGATTAAATTTCATCAGGAAAACAATATTGGAGGAACTCTTATCTCATTGCAATGTAACGATTAGGTAAAATTGTAATTTCATTTTAATTGTAGTTTTTATTTGATAATTTCAATATATCACTAATTAACACCATGGATGGTAAATATCAATGGATGTCAAGAATAAAAAAGTGACCAGTGGCTATTTTTTCCAATCAGTAGATACCGAACGTCAATTGTCATTATGACTTTTCTGTAATTACTGATATCATCAGTAATTACTGATGATGATTTGAAAGCAACTGTCATTGTCATGATGACTTTTATAATTTTTAAACCGTGAGTTTGAAATTCACTTTTTGCATGTTTTAAATGTCCAAAGCTCAAGAAATTAGCATTAATTACTGATTTGATTTCCAACAAATAGTTATAAAGAATTTTTTAAATTGTATGATCAAAACAATGTTGGAGGAAATCTTACCTCATTTGTATGTAAAGATGAGGTAAAATGGTAATTTCATTGTAATTCTAGTTTTTATTTGATAATTTCAATCTATCACTAATTAACACCATCAATAACAAAAAAGTGAGCAGTGGCTGTTTTTTAGGAAAACAACTGATGGTCAATATCAATAGATGCCAACAATAAAAAAAGTGAGCAGTGGCTATTTTTCCTATCAGTGGATACCCAACAGTTTTTTAAACACTGATGTTTGGTCAGTCAATGGTCAACAGAAGTTTGCCCATAAACAGAAGTTTGACCATAAACAGGTGTTTGCACATAAAGAGATGTTTATCTGGTGGTTTAAAACCACTGTTGGGTCAAACAAATTTAACAACAGGACCAATACTCAAATAGATGTTGACCTTAAACAGATGTTTGGTTTAGAGCCAAACATCTGTTAAACCCCAAACATCTGTTTAACCCTGAACAGATGTTTAAGTTAATAACATCTACTGTTCAACCTAACAGGGGTTTCCTTTAACTATTGACCAAATTGCAAACGAATGTTAAAACCACTGTTTGTTATTGTACTTCTTTACAAAATTACATAGAATTCAAGAAAACGAAACAATCACTTAAAGAACTATAATTTAACACATAATCTAATCCGGCAAAGCAATCTATTATCTGAGAATTCACTAATTCTTACAACATGAAACAAACTCATAATGAAATACTAAAGTTACATAAGAACCACTGATAATTAAATACTAAATTTGAATCCGTTGTAGATGCTGAACCACTGCTGATACTAAACAGTCGTTTTCCTTTGATTAATCAAACTCTAGGTACATAAAGTGCAAACAGTCGTTTTTCCTGAACAAATGTTTAAGTTAATAACATCTACTGTTCAACCTAACAGGGGTTTCCATTAACTATTGACCAAATTGCAAACAGATGTTAAAACCACTGTTTGTTATTGTACTTCTTTACAAAATTACATAGAATTCAAGAAAACAAAACAATCACTTAAAAAACTATAACTTAACACATAATCTAATCCGGCAAAGCAATCTATTATCTGAGAATTCACTGATTCTTACAACATGAAATCTTCTACACAAGTCAATTATAACAATAGCAGATCCTTTCTTGCGTTTAGTAGGAACTACTGTGGGTTCTACATCATCATCTTCTGCACAAGTCAATTATAATCATCATCATCATTTAGACATAAGCAAAAATTATTTTAACTATAAATTTAATAATCTTTCTTTGTGTTTAATTAAACTTTATGCTTCTTTGAATACAAACCTATAATAACCCGCAGCAGATTGTATGAATTTCAAACAACTGTGATTAGACTGGAATATAAACCGAGAATTAGAGTATATCACTTCAAAATAAAAAAACTCAAAATTGAAAATCAGAGTAGCAAAAAACACATACTTGAAACGATGTTGGAACAATAATACTGGAAAACTACCGTGGAACAATCATCATCATTGTATGAGAATACCCTTAATTTATGGAACCTGTAGAATGAAATGCTCCACTGTTGGGTTATTAACTTTCAACCTCACTTTCCCTAAATTCATCAAATCTAATTTTCAACAGGATGTAATATAATTATTACCTTAATTAAGATATCTTCAACTGCAAACAACAATAGCAAACAACAATAGCAAACAACATCAAACAACAATAGCAAACAACATCAGACAATAATAGCAAACAACATCAAACAATAATAGCAAACACCTGATGTTGAATCCACTGTAGATGCTGAACCACTGCTGTTACAAACAGATAATACCAATGAAACTCTAATTTCAGAAAGAATAATGGCTGAACATACTCAAACATCAATAATCAACAGATGTTATACTCATATCATCACCATCTAGAAAAAAACGCTAATTTCAAAACATATTCAAACATACCTGCTTATGGCAGAAATCTATCCGCAGCTAAGCGGATCTCAACTTTGATGACAACAACCCTAACAATGGTTACATGAAAAGACACAAAAAACAAAGGATTAGTATAAATAACAGGAAATCATGAAAGTATTTCAACTAAAAAAAAGAACAAACCTTTTGATTAAGTAATCGATGAACAAAAGATGATTTTATGGTGGCGTCTGGAAGAAGATTAAGGTTTGTGAAATTTGAATTTGAATCGCCTGAATATAGAGAGAGAAAGAACCCTAGGCGTTTGTAAAGAAAGATCAGAAGTGAGAAGAGAGGTTATATAAGGAAAAGAGGATGGCACTGTTGGGCGGGAAAAGAGAACTGAGGATGCCCTAATCAAGTGACACGTGGCCCAAATAACTTTCATTTATTATATATAATAGATTACTTATCTAGAAATAAAAAAATCATGGGTAATTATTATTATTATTAGTTTTATTAATAATTTTAATCAGTTAAATGAGAGAATGACAAGTGTAAAAAAATTAAAAATTAGATATTATTAATTATTAATCTAATATATATATAAGAATTACTTATCTAGAAATAAAAAAAATCATGGGTAATTATTATTATTATTAGTTTTATTAATAATTTTAATCAGTTAAATGAGAGAATGACAAGTGTAAAAAAATCATGGGTAATTATTATTATTAGTTTTATTAATAATTTTAATCAATTAAATGAGAGAATGACAAGTGTTTCAAAACAGGTTTCTTTTATTATATAGTATAGATTATCAATCAATATAATATAACAAATTATTTCTAAACATAAACATATATTTATGTTTGTATTCACGTATAATCTATAAAATTTAGAGACAAGTGGAACTTCAATAACCCAATCAATGCATCATGACCGATGGCTAATCTGATCATTAGAATCACTATTTTATTTCTTCGGTTCAGTAGCTTTCTCACCTTGACCACCCCATCTAGAAAGAAAAAAAGAAGAAAAGGCGGCTCTCCGTTTTTGTGTTTGTAGTTTTCTCCCAGTCTCTTGCTGGCTCTTTATATATATATATATATATATATATATATATATATATATATAGGATGAGGATCATTACAGAACACTAACTATTGCGAGAACAAAAAGAACAACTCTAAAACACTAAATTTTGGGATTTAAGGTTAATGTTTATAAAATATTATGTTTTTTACATTCATATGTGTATTATATATACATAAAAAACCTTATATTTTAACCTACACATAGCCTACATATATGTTGGTAATTTAACCTACAAATAACCTACATATGTGTATGTTATACAAAAAAGTGAAAATTTTTCATATTTTGTTTTGAATTCTGGTGTAGGAAACAATAAATCTTACATTTGTAACATTTTTATTTACTTCATAGGCTTTTTGAATTGAACGAATGGGTAATTCATTGTGTTCTGCATGTTCTCGCAATATTTAGTGTTCTGTATAGAACCTTCCCCTATATATATATATATATATGTGGTAAGATCAAATAAAAAGTTTATTTTGCCTAAGTAGGATGAGAAGGAATCTTAACTGTTCATTTTTCAAATCATTGGTTAAGATGAAAGTGTAGGAGAAAGGAGGAGTGCAAGGGTATCTTGGGAAATCCTATTTATGGACTTTCTCTCTCCACATGCAAGGCACATCACACATGCATATTTCACCCCATTTTTTAAACGTTCATAATTTTTTATACGACATTATTTTTTCATAAAAATTTCACCATAAAATCGAGCGTCTTTTTATCTTTAATTTGAGTACCATATTGCTATATAAAATATGAAGACTAAAAAAACCCACTAAAATATGTTGTATTTCTATGTTGTATAACATTTTTTTTGTGCTGGATTTTTGTACTATATTTTTGTACTAAAATTTTTGTGCTGATTTTTTTTGTCTTAAATTTTTTTTCTCAATTTTTTGTGCTGGATTTTTTGTACTACATTTGTTTGCTAAATTTTTTGTGCTATATTTTTTGTACTAGATTTTTTTGTGCTATATTTTTTTGTACTACATTTTTTGTGCTATATTTTTTGTACTAGATTTTTTTGTGCTATATTTTTTTGTACCTGATTTTTTGTGTTAGATTTTTTTGTACTAGATTTTTTTTGTATTTTAAAAAAACAAAAGGGGTGCCACATGTTATTTTCACTCATATTTATAAGGACCAAAATGCCCTTGATTCCTAATTATTAGGAGTGCCACATGTCATCATCACAATCCTTCTTAGGCTACTTAGGCAAAATCCACTTTTTAGTGGATCCTTCCCCGTATATATATATATATATATATATATAGGGAGGTTTATTTGAGAAGAAAATTAAATTGAGAAGAAAAAGAACAAATGTTACAATTGTAAAACATTAAATAGTTTTCTCTCATCTCATTTATTATTCTTTTTGGCTAATTAATTAGGCATAAAGATTATTATTCTCCACATTATAATTTTTGCCTAGACACATCAAAATTTATCCTACACGTTTTTGAAATTTATCCTACACATATTGAAATTTATCCTACACAACTCGTAATTCATCCTACACACCTCATAATTTATCCTACACCTTAAATTATTTTTTTTCTTCTTAGAAAAGATATATTTTTTTTGAAAATATGTTACAAATTTAATTTAGTTAGCTATTAAAAAAGAAGACTAACAATTAATGATCTATCTAATTTTACCAATATACCCTTACACCCATATTAAATACAAAAATTAAATGAAGTAAAATAAAGCATTCTTATTAGTTGAAGTTTGTTCTTTTTTATTCTTACAAAAAATTTCTTCTCATTTGAACCCTCCAATATATATATATATATATATATATATACTAGGTTTTTACCCGGGATTGCTTCCCGGGCTCGGAAAAGTTATTTAGATTAATTAATTACAATTTGTTATTAATACGACCACATTACATCAACCATCTTATTCTATTCAACAACATTGTCTTAAAATCACGGAATTAGATCTATTCAACAACAGGACCACATGAATAACATTATTTCCAATTTTACTTCAATGCACTTAAATGATCGGGTGATTTGGGATTTTGTAAAAATGTTTGTTCTTGTACTTCTTAACAAAATAAGATGTTGACCAAAATTCAAACAAATGTTGACCAAAAGTAAATCAGATCAGATGTTCAACATAAACACTGAATCTATAACAACAGACACTGATTATATTCAAACTACTGATACATAAACATTGATTCTTCATTCCACTATTGTAATCTAAGCACTAATGTTGAGGATCAGTGCTATTTTCAAAGGGTGATCAGAGCTTGAATGACAATGCTTTGATCTTCAACAATGCTTGGATCCCATCAGTAGTTTGAGGTTCAATTTTTATGCTTCATCAGTGGTTGGATTCCAATGTATGTAGAAGCTTTGCTGAGCTGTCATCTTCAAGTGCCATTGTCTTCATAGCCTGTTTAAAATATACAGCTTCTTGCTCTTTCTCTTCTGCATCAGTCAACTTTTGCCTCTTTCTTTGGTTTAACATAATGACAGAGGTATCTGATGATGTGAACAGTGGTTCAGAATTGTGGAGCTGCTTCTTTGACATGTTAATAGTTTTGTAATCAGGCTTCTTTGGAAGGCTAGGATCTGTTTCTCTCTTTTTTCTAAGCCTTTCATAAGCTTCATCAGTGTACTGCCTTGTCCATTTTGCTATGGCCTTGGCAGTTGCAACCTTTGCATCAACCAACTCTTGTTTCTTTCTTTTATACTCCAAGGTAAGATCATCAATAGCCTTTTTGTATTTACGCCAATTTGGTGCTGACCTTTTCATGCTTGGATCTCTTTTTACTCTTTCAATTCTATTGAGTTTTGCTTTGAGACCAACAAGTGGCCAATCTTGGAATTGCTCTTCCTTGGCAGGGTAGAACTTCTCACTCATGATTAATGCCAGAATGTCTTTTCTCACATCTTTTTGCAGGCCAGGTTCTGGTGGTAAATTTGACATTTCTTTACTCAAATCTCTAGCATAGTCTTCCATGAGCTTGACTTTGTTGAGTAAAAACTGATAATGACTTGAATACACATTGTCATTTTCTCCTTCGCATTCAACCCTAGCTATTATTTGAGCTTGTCTAGCTTTTAGTTTTAGATATTCATCCATGTTTTTTGGATTTCTAAAACCAACCAGAGAAGTGAATTTCCTTTTTGAAGGATCATCAACTGTGTAGAACTGCCTCATTTCATTCTTTACTGCATGGAGTTCCAGTGGATAACTGGCAGCTGCTGGGGTACCATCTGCAGACTCATATCCTTGAAGAGCTATTGGATCTTTGATTGGATTGACCAATTTTGGAGGAATGAAAGATTCAGGTTTGGTGATTTTGTAAGGTACAGATGAAACAGGATCAGGTGCTGGTATATCATTATCATGCACTTGAATATTTTTTCTTCTAGTATACACATTTTCAGGAGGAGGTGTTTCTATTTGAGGTTTTGGAGCAAACAGAATTATGGCTTGGGAAGGATTGTTAAAAGTGGTAGGTAATTGACTAACAGTTGTCGAAACAACTGGTGTCTCAATCACTGTTGACGTATCAACAGTTGTCTTTTGCTTTAAGGCAGGTGGTGAGTTTTGTGATGATGGTTTTGTTTGGGGTGATTGAGTAGTGATGGTGTGTGTTTGACTAACAGCTGTTGAAACAACTGGGGTTTCAACCACTGTTGCCATTACCACGGATGATGTGTCAACTGTTGTCTTCTGCCTTTTAGCAGGTGGTATTGGTGGCGGTGAAGGGATTTTTCGTAATGGAGATAAGACAGTGGATGTAGTGTGTATTGATGTGGTAGTGGTGAAAGTTTGGATAACAGATGTTGAAATTACTGAAGAAGCAACAACTATTGATACAACAGGTGTTTTAACATCTGTTGGTTTTGAAGATTGATGTGTGGAGCTTTTGGAAGGTTTGGGAGTTTGTTTTGTGGATTTGGGAGGTGTGGTTTTGGGTTGTATGACTTTTCTAGTAGACTTTCTTATGGGCTGAGAATTTTCTTGATCCTTTGCCTCAGAAGTACCCTGTTCATTCATCTCCATAAAAACTCTCTTCTCCTGTTCAAACCTTCCTTTATCCTTTGCCTCCATATCCTTTTTCACCCTTGCTTTTGCATCAGCAATGGCATTTAAGGTTACATCAACCTTTTTGGAACCATCTGGCAAAGGGACGTGTGCAAGCATTGTTGAATTATCTGGTGCAATGTACAGACCATCTTCATATCCATTTTTCTTCAACTGCCTCATTTTCTCCGCCTTTTTGGCATTATTTGGTGGTGGGCTGTCCACAAAGATGATAGAGGGAGGAGCAGTGCCAGTGGTGTTCATAAATTGAGCCTTCAGGGTTTTTATATCTGCCTGAGTGTCTTTGAACCTAGCTTCCATTATATTTCTGATATTTTGAAGCTGAATTTCATGTTTCTGATCAGCATTTGCTCTTTGTTGGTGAAGCAGAGGTTGAAATAATGCCCAAAGGTCAGTGGGAGCAGGTGGTGCCTGCTGTTTTTGTAACAACTGTTGCAGTATGGTTTTGATTTCTGCAATAGATGTATCCAGTTTGTTAAGCCTCTCCGTCAATTCTCGGTACATTAAACCATCATCCAATTTAATGGGATCATCTGATTTCCCACCAGAGGTGGTTGTAACAGTGGTTGACTGAGGGAGACTTTCCCAAAAGTCATCCCCCGTTGCCCCTTTTTCTTGGAACTGGGGACTTCTTTCCTCAGCAGAGGTTACCAATCTAAGCTCACCAGTGTATACAGGATACACACCAGTATTTAGAAAGGTTCCCATAGAAGAAATTGCCTTCAAGTAAGTCTGATTAATGAAACTACTGTCCAAGTGTAAACCAGTGGGTTCAACACTTGTAGTAGCTGCTTCACTTGAACTACTGACAGGAAGTACTTGTACATCCTGCAGTGTAACCTCCTCAGGTGTTGTTGGTGGGTTAGCAATGATAGGGAGCTTAGACACAGTCACTTTCTGTGGCATGCTCTCAATGATAGGGGGTTGAGAGGAACTGATTGCTATCTGATTTATATCAACTGCATCCAACAAAAGTTTTGTTTGTGGTGGAATTGTAACAGTGAGTATGGGAGTGGAAAGAGGATTTGCCCCGGGCAGTGGGCTGGGGATGATGGATTCAAGTGAGTCCAAAGCAACATAATTTGATGTCCCTATTCTTACAACCTGTTCTTTTTGAAAAGAAATAGGAGGAGTTTGAGGCTCAGGTTGAGATATTTCTAACATCTGCTGTGAGGAAGTAGCAGTAGTGGTTTCTGGTGACTTTTGTGTTTTCACCGGCAGTGGCTCTGGGATCTCATCTTCCAGAGTTGCCTTTGTTTTAGGTTTGAGGGGATTTTGTGTTTTCTTTTGTCTTGGTCTTTTGGTGGATTTAGGTGTCGGTTTCACAGCAGTTGTTTTGCTGCTGTGATCACCTTGAGCAGTGGGCTCAGCAACAGGTGCCTGAGGAGCAGTGGTAGCTGCTAAAGTCTGCTCAGGAGCCTGTGCTTGTGTTTTGGACACTTTTGATAGCCTTGTAAATGTTAACGGTGTAAGGCCATTTATTTGAAAAGGTTCACCCTGGATGAGTACATGAGCATCATCCTTTCCAAATTTCTTTTGAAAATAAAAGCTTAGGAACCTTGGAAATAGTAAAAATGATTTGCTATCAACATTTTTTACCAAGTCATTAAAGATCTCCTGTGAATAGTTAAAGTTTTCCCCATGCAAGATAGCATATGCCAGGTATTGGATCTTTAATGGAATTTCATTGAAAGCAGTGGTCTTATTAGAAACACACATTAAGAGGGTATGAAACAAAAACCTTGGGGCAGGGGGAAAACTGCCTTTTTGCAAAGTGTTTTTTTTCATTTGCTTTGCATACCCTCTTTCTAAAAAATCTGTTTGATACTCTATTTTAGGGAAAAAAGTCTTACCTTCAAGATCATTGAGTTCAAACACCTCAGAAATGGTTTGTGGTGTGATTTTAACATAAACACCCTTTATCGAGGAATTGATAGCTATGGGTGTTTTATCTTGATATTCAAGTTTTGCATTTTTCCAAAATTCCCTCTGGGTTGCCAAGTAAATCGGAGCATCATAAGTCAAAAAAGTTTTGTATTTTGAAGACGAAAGGGCATCTATGACGGAATTAAACGTTTCAGTGTTACTTGGTTTTGTCAAGAGACCCAAGTAGTTATGGGGAGCTTTGTATCGAATTTGTATGACCTTTTGACTGGATTTCCTTTTAACTGATGAAGACCGTGATTTTGCCATTTGAGGAAGAAGGACGATGAGGAATTTTGAGAGAAATGGAGGATAACTGCTTTGAAAAAGGAAAAATGAATTCGATTCGACAGTTAAAACCCTGATTGGGGGTTTTGATCAGGGTTTTATAGCAGGAAAAGTGAATGCTGACGTGGCAGCGGTTACAAAAGATCTGACGGCTATGAACTGTCCACGAGCCAACCCCTGATGAGTAATGGAACACAGTTGTTTTATGAAGACACTGATGGAGTAATAACAGTGGTTGCAATGATTACACTGAAAAACAGTGGGAGACTTTAAGTTATCAGTGGATAGCCTTAAAACATTTTAATTCTTATAATTCATAAAAAAAAATAATTTTAACTATTTTTAAGATGAATTTTGAGATTTTTTAAATAAAGTATTACATATAATCAGTTTACATGCTGGGGTGATGTGATAAATACCGTTAGATATAAACAACCCTATGATATGAAATTTAACAATCTAACAGAGTATAAAATACTGATGTTGAATCCACTATAGATGCTGAAGCACTGCTGCTACTGAGCAATGTTTTTCCTTTCGTTGATCAGGCTTTAGGAACATAAGTGCTTGTCTTTAAAATGGCTTTGTCTTCAACAGTGGATAGGCCTCATCAATCTTTAAGAACATCAGTATTTATAAGGAGCAGTGGTTAATTATAACAGTCCTTAGCATGATCAGCTGTTATAACGACTCAAAAACCTCTTTGAGAGGAAGCATTGAAAGTATTAAACCTCTGTTGTCTTATCAAACAGATGTTCAGACACAATTCAACATCAACATAATTTAAATCGTACTCAAACACTAAATAATAAATAAAAATAGAATACAACATAGAAACACTGGTACATAAATACTAAAGTTGAATCCACTATAGATGCTGAAGCACTGCTGTTACTGAGCAGTGGTTTTCCTTTCGTTGATCAGGCTTTAGGAACATAAGTGCTTGTCTTTAACATGGCTTTGTCTTCAACAGTGGATAGGCCTCATCAGCCTTTAAGAACATCAGTATTTATAAGGAGCAGTGGTTAATTATAACAATCCTTAGCATGATCAGCTGTTATAACCACAACATAAGCCTTTGAGAGGAAGCATAGAAACTATTAAATCTCTGTTGTCTTATGAAACAGATGTTCAGACACAATTCAACATCAACATAATTTAAATCGTACTCAAACACTAAATAATAAATAAAAATATAACACAACATAGAAACACTGGTACATCAATACTAAAGTTGAATCCACTATAGATGCTGAAGCACTGTTGCTACTGAGCAGTGGTTTTCCTTTGGTTGATCAGGCTTTAGCTACATAAGTGCTTGTCTTTAACATGGCTTTGTCTTCAACAGTGGATAGGCGTCATCAACCATTAAGAACATCAGTCTTTATAAAGAGCAGTTGTTAACTATAACAGTCCTTAGGATGATCAGCTGTTATAACCGCAACATAACCCTTTGAGAAAAAGCATTGACACTATTAAACCTCTGTTGTCTTTCCAAACAGATGTTCAGACAGAATTCAACATCAACATAATTTAAATCTTACTAAAACAGTAAATAATAAAAAAAAAAATACAACATAGATTCATAAAATAAAATTTATTAATTTATTCATGACCTTAAAACTAAAAGTCCAATAATTACATGACATACTAAACAGTATTAAAGTTCAAATCTAAGAATAACAGCAAGAATTAAGAAACTTTAGTTTCAACTCCATCCATTGCTGAACCTCTAGATGTATGTACTTCAGCATCGCCAAGAACTGCAAGTCTCTATCACCGCACTCTATATTACTGACAACACAAACAAGAAACAAACCTAAAATGCAAAGGTCTCTTCTCAACTCTTGTAGCACATCTAAGTTTTCAAGATATTGCAAGAATCTATCCATACTTTCTATAAAAGAAGAAATCCCAATGACAAACCTGACACAAGAAAACCTGACTTTCGATTTAACGAAAATCGAACAACGCAACTTTTCACGATGTTGCAACAATGATACTGCAACATCCATATTGAAAGGTTGACTTGTGATGGGAATCTTCATTGAAACGACGATGTTGGAACAATGATACTGGAACGATAACATGTTCAACAAACATTCGGACAAAGAAGTGTAATCAGAGATTAGCGCCTAAATCACGAGAAAGATGCATTTGAGAGAGAGATATACGCACACATATATGAGCGAGCGAGATTTGAATCTGATAGTAGATAATTATATCTTATTTATAGGATTAGAATATACGGTTTGAATGAGCCTTTGAATTTTCAATTTTGAATGTGGGAACTGATAATTATTAAATTATCTTATTTATTGGGAACTGATGTTTATACGTAATCCACAGTAGTATATATCCTTATCCTCTCTTTATTAAAATATTAAATATTTGAATTGTTATGCAAAGTAGGAAAAAAGAGAGAGAGAGAAGGTCAATTTTCATGATGACTTTTCTGTAGTTACTGATGATGATTTGAAAGCAACTGTCATTGTCATGATGACTTTTCTAATTTTTAAAAACATAATAACCGTGAGTTTGAAATTCACATTTTGCATGTTTTAAATGTCCAAAGCTCAAAAAATTAACATTAATTACTGATTTGATTTGCAACAAATAGTTATAAAGAAATTTTTTTATTTTTTAATTTAATTTTAAATTTTATGATCAAAACAATGTTGTTTGAAATCTTACCTCATTGGTATGTAAAGATGAGGTAAAATGGTAATTTTATTGTAATTCTACTTTTTATTTGATAATTTCAATCTATTAAAACAATCAATAACAAAAAAAGTGAGCAATGGTCGTTTTTTAGGAAAACCACTGATGGTTAATATCAATAGATCTCAACAATAAAAAAAGTGAGCAGTGGCTATTTTTCCTATCACTAGATACCCCACAGTTTTTTAAACACTGATGTTTGGTCAGTCAATGGTCAACAGAAAGATGCATTCGAACAAAGTATTTTTTTTATTTTTTAATTTAACATTAAGGATAAAAATATATATGGTTTGAATTTTGAATTTCAAAATTACTGATATTATTAATAATTACTGATTTGATTTGACCGCAATTGTGATGATGTTTATTGGGAACTGAAAGGTAAGTAGTGTATATCTTTATATCCCTCCTTATTAAAGTAAATAAATATTAGTAATGATATGCAAAGTAGGGAAAAAAAAAAGAGAACGTCAATTCTAAATTACCATCTTGCATAAATTTAATTTCAAAATTTTAAAATTACTGATATTATCAGTGATCTGATTTGAAAGCAATTGTGATGTTGACTTTTCTAATTTTTATTTTAACTTTAACTAAGAGATAATAACCGTCGGTTTGAAATTCATATTTTGCATATTTTAAAAGTCCAAAGCTGAAGAAATTACCATTAATTAGTGATTTGATTTGCAACAAATACCCATCAAGTATTTTTTTTTTATTTTTTAATTTAACATTAAATTTCATCAGGAAAACAATATTGAAGGAACTCTTATCTCATTGCAATGTAACGATTAGGTAAAATGGTAATTTCATTTTAATTGTAGTTTTTATTTGATAATTTCAATATATCACTAATTAACACCATGGATGGTAAATATCAATGGATGTCAAGAATAAAAAAGTGACCAGTGGCTATTTTTTCCTATCAGTAGATACCGAACGTCAATTGTCATTATGACTTTTCTGTAATTACTGATATTATCAGTAATTACTGATGATGATTTGAAAGCAACTGTCATTGTCATGATGACTTTTCTAATTTTTAAACCGTGAGTTTGAAATTCACATTTTGCATGTTTTAAATGTCCAAAGCTCAAGAAATTAACATTAATTACTGATTTGATTTCCAACAAATAGTTATAAAGAATTTTTTAAATTGTATGATCAAAACAATGTTGGAGGAAATCTTACCTCATTGGTATGTAAAGACGAGGTAAAATGGTAATTTCATTGTAATTTTAGTTTTTATTTGATAATTTCAATCTATCACTAATTAACACCATCAATAACAAAAAAATGAGCAGTGGCTGTTTTTTAGGAAAACAACTGATGGTCAATATCAATAGATGCCAACAATAAAAAAAGTGAGTAGTGGCTATTTTTCCTATCAGTGGATACCCAACAGTTTTTTAAACACTGATGTTTGGTCAGTCAATGGTCAACAGATTTTGAAGAAACATATGTTTCGCCTTAAACAGAAGTTTGCCCATAAACAGAAGTTTGACCATAAACAGGTGTTTGCACATAAAGAGATGTTTATCTGGTGGTTTAAAACCACTGTTGGGTCAAACAAATTTCACAACAGGACCAATACTCAAATAGATGTTGACCTTAAACAGATGTCTGGTTTAGAGCCGAACATCTGTTAAACCCCAAACATCTGTTTAACCCTGAACAGATGTTTAAGTTAATAACATCTACTGTTCAACCTAACAGGGGTTTCCATTAACTATTGACCAAATTGCAAACAGATGTTAAAACCACTGTTTGTTATTGTACTTCTTTACAAAATTACATAGAATTCAAGAAAACGAAACAAACACTTAAAGAACTATAATTTAACACATAATCTAATCGGGCAAAGCAATCTATTATCTAAGAATTCACTGATTCTTACAACATGAAACAAACTCATAATGAAATACTAAAGTTACATAAGAACCACTGATAATTAAACCCCAAACATCTGTTTAACCCTGAACAGATGTTTAAGTTAATAACATCTACTGTTCAACCTAACAGGGGTTTCCATTAACTATTGACCAAATTGCAAACAGATGTTAAAACCACTGTTTGTTATTGTACTTCTTTACAAAATTACATAGAATTCAAGAAAACGAAACAAACACTTAAAGAACTATAATTTAACACATAATCTAATCGGGCAAAGCAATCTATTATCTAAGAATTCACTGATTCTTACAACATGAAACAAACTCATAATGAAATACTAAAGTTACATAAGAAACACTGATAATTAAATACTAAATTTGAATCCGTTGTAGATGCTGAACCACTGCTGATACTAAACAATCGTTTTCCTTTGATTAATCAAACTCTAGGTACATAAAGTGCAAACAGTCGTTTTCCTGAACAGATGTTTAAGTTAATAACATCTACTGTTCAACCTAACAGGGGTTTCCATTAACTATTGACCAAATTGCAAACAGATGTTAAAACCACTGTTTGTTATTGTACTTCTTTACAAAATTACATAGAATTCAAGAAAACGAAACAATCACTTAAAGAACTATAATTTAACACATAATCTAATCCGGCAAAGCAATCTATTATCTAAGAATTCACTGATTCTTACAACATGAAACAAACTCATAATGAAATACTAAAGTTACATAAGAACCACTGATAATTAAATACTAAATTTGAATCCGTTGTAGATGCTGAACCACTGCTGATACTAAACAGTCGTTTTCCTTTAATTAATCAAACTCTAGGTACATAAAGTGCTTGTCTTTAACAGGACCTTGTCTTCAACAGTGGATAGGCTTCGTCAGTCTTTGTTCATAAAGAGGTCCTTTAAAACAAACTTTATGCTTCTTTTAATACAAAAAAAGGTGGGAAACACCATTACTCTAGACTCTCTAGTAACATAAAATCTTATCTTACAACAATAGCAGATCCTTTCTTGCGTTTAGTAGGAACTACTGTGGGTTCGACATCATCATCTTTTGCACAAGTCAATTATAATCATCATCATCATTTAGACATAAGCAAAAATTATTTTAACTATAAATTTAATAATCTTTCTTTGTGTTTAATTAAACTTTATGCTTCTTTGAATACAAACCTATAATAACCCGCAGCAGATTGTATGAATTTCAAACAACTGTGATTAGACTGAAATTTAAACCGAGAATTAGAGTATATCACTTCAAAATAAAAAACTCAAAATTGAAAATCAGAGTAGCAAAAAACACATACTTTAAACGATGTTGGAACAATAATACTGGAAACAACCGTGGAACAATCATCATCATTATATGAGAATACCCTTAATTTATGGAACCTGTAGAATGAAATGCTCCACTGTTGGGTTATTAACTTTCAACCTCACTTTCCCTAAATTTATCAATTCTAATTTTCAACAGGATGTAATACAATTATTACCTTAATTAAGATATCTTCAACTGCAAACAACAATAGCAAACAACATCAAACAACAATAGCAAACAACATCAGTCAATAATAGCAAACAACATCAAACAATAATAGCAAACACCTGATGTCATCTCCACTGTAGATGCTGAACCACTGCTGTTACAAACAGATAATACTAATGAAACTCTAATTTCAGAAAGAATAATGGCTGAACATACTCAAACATCAATAATCAACAGATGTTATACTCATATCATCACCATCTAGAAAAAAACGCTAATTTCAAAACATATTCAAACATACCAGCTTATGGCAGAAATCTATCCGCAGCTAAGCGGATTTCAACTTTGATGACAACAACCCTGGAACCATATGATTAGATTACGAGTAGAAATTAGGATTAGTGTAAATAAGAGGAAATCATGAAAGTATTTCAACTAAAAAAAAGAACAAACCTTTTGATGAAGTAATCGATGAACAAAAGAAGATTTTATGGTGGCGTTTGAAGAAGATTAAGGTTTGGATGGAAAGAATTATCTCAATAATTTGCAGGGTTTGTGAAATTTGAATTTGAATCGCCTGAATATAGAGAGAGAAAGAACCTTAGGCGTTTGTAAAGAAAGATCAGAAGTGAGAAGAGAGGTTATATAAGGAAAAGGGGATGACACTGTTGGGCGGGAAAAGAGAACTGAGGATGCCCTAATCAAGTGACACGTGGCCCAAATAACTTTCATTTATTATATATAATAGATAGGGGAAGGTTCATTTGAGAAGAAATTTAATGTGAGAAGAAAAAGAAGAAAGTGCATAATGGTAAAATATTAAATAGCTTATAACTCCTTCCATTAAATATGTTATATCTCATTAATAAAGCAAAAAACATTTTATCCTACACATTTCAAAATTTATCCTACATATATCTTACACTTACCAAAATTTACCCTACGCATAGCTAAATTTATCATACACATTTAAGAAATTATCCTACACATACTAAAATTTATCCTACACATGTCGAAAATTGTCCTTCATCCTAAATTATTTTATCTTGAAAAAGTATATATTTAAAAGTGAGTTACAATTTTAATTAGTTAGCTAATTAATTACAATTAGAAATTTACCTATATGCTCTTATTAATAACATTAAATACACATATTAAATGAAGTAAAACGAAGCATTTCTATTGGTTTAAAACTTATTCTTTTTATTCTTACAAAAATTTTCTTCTCGTTTGAACCCTCCACTATATATATATATATATATATAAAGTGTTGTTGCCGTTCAAAAAAAAAAAAAAAAAAAGAAGGCTCCATGATCTATCTCTCGAAATTCTATCACCCCTGACTTATCTAGTCGTTGTCACTCTCCGGGTGTCTTTCAACGACGAACAAGTCCATCGTCTACCCCTCTATCTCTATAGTGAACAACCGCCATTCATGTTGTAGGTTGTCGGCTTGCTGTTCAAGCATATCTAGTGGTGATTTTGTACTCTACCAATCAAATCGTCCTTTCGGACATAAGGTATCGATACCAACCGTTATTCTATAGGCGTTCTTAGACTATCTCCAATGCTAAGTGTGTCCTTAGTCGCCCTTAGCTGCCACGTTATCTCCAACCCTACAAATATCTTTACCCTTCTTAATTTTCACCTCATCACCTACCCATTACACACAATATTTAAATGAAACTTTTCTTTTTTCACTTCGTACCCACCATATCGCATGAACCGAGGCAAAGTCATGCCCTTGTGTAAGGGCATCCAACCTAAGGGCTTCCAATGATAAGGGCCTCTAAGGGCTTGTTCTCCAAGGGCTCATTGGAGATAGTCTTATGATTGTTGTAATGCACTAAAGTGAATAAACATTGAAGATATACGATAGTAGGAAATTGTTGGAGTAGATGCAGGGGCGTAGCTTTTAAGGGGCCGGGGGACGCCCCCCTAACTTTTCGCTCAGTAGTGTTATGTATGTACGTTTCGAGTAGAATTTTTTAGGTATATACGTTTTTGACCCTCCGGTTTTATAAAAAAAATTACTTATATAGAATTTTTAGGTTCGGTGACTTCCGACCCCCCGGCGGAAATTTTCAAGCTTCGCTACTGAGTAGATGATCACAAACCATATCCATCATTCGAACCGCAACCCCTCCGATCTTTTTATGAACACGTATGTGCGACATGCATGAATGTGTGTTGTAACCAAATTATTTTGTGTGCTTGTATGCTTCAAATAATGGGTTAATTATTTAAGCACGCCTACATACACCACATTTCTCTCTCTTAGATATTGATTACCAAATGATTTTTTTATCTAAAACTTAAACATGTTTAAATAATTTTTTTTTCTCAAAATAATTGTATACAAACCTTTAAAAAAAGTTTATCTCAATCATTTTGGAATTTATTTTTTTAGGGGTAACTTTGTAGAATAGTAACCAAGTTTTTAAAGTATTCCAATTAGGTCACACAAGTTTAAAATGTGTTTCAATTAGGTCACTTAACATTCATTTTTCATTAAAATTAAGAGTTTTTTCTTCTATTTCATGGGTAACCGTGATGATGTGGATTTTTTTTTCTCTTTTATCTGATGCTAACGTTGAGTGATGACGTGGATTGTAACTTGTTTTTATAATTTTTTAATGTAATTAAAGTGTTTTTATTTTTAATAAATTTAATTTCATATATTAAAATAATCCGACCACGGTATCTTATGCTCCATTTTTTTCTTGACACATGTAAAAAAGGACATGACTCGATTTGAATGTTAAGTTATCTAATTGAGACAAAAATGATATGAGTGACCTAATTAGAACAGTTTTAAAACTTGGTTACTATTCTGTGACATTTCCCTTTTTTTTTATACAAAATCGTTTTTTATTTAAACAAATCTACTTTTTGTATTTTCTTTTACAACTTTATTATTAATTATTAATTACTTATTGTTAGGGGAGGATTTTCCAATGATCAGTGATCCTCAATTACTGTAGGGCTTAGGGATCCTCAATTCTGTTTGAATTAGTGATCCTCAGAGAGTATTGTAGGATCAGGATCCAGGATCATCATGAGGATCCTTACACTAACGATTGTCTGCTTTGAATATGATGTTGTTTTGTAGGAGTATGCGTTTGGACTTGGTCTTGGCGATATTCCTGGAGCATATTCCCTTTTTATTCCGCACGCGCTTGACTAATATAGACGTTATGGAGTTCGTGGAGGACTTGCATGAAATGCGGATAGTTAGTTAGATTAGATATTTTCCAAATTTATAAGGGGATAGCGAGCTAAATTAGAACACTTGGCTATTTTTGGCTAAACACACACACTCGTAACTGCTCTCATCTACTCTTGACAGTTCGCTTAGCGATTACACACTTTTTTGCACATTACACTCTAGTGATCCTTGTAACAAGCTCGCTATCATCCAAAGTTGTAATACATTTTTGTTTAATCTGAGTTGGTGATCGGTAGTTTCCATCACCCGAGGTTTTTTATGCCGGAGATCAACTCTTGATCAAGGCCTTTTTCCTCGTATAAATCATTGTGTCACTCGTTCATTACATTTCTGAGTGATCCTTAGCATTGTTCATTGATTCAAGCATCACACCTCACAACAGAAAGTTTAGTTGCATTATCTTAGCTTGATTTTTGACCAAAACAGTTTGGCGCCCACCGTGGGGCAATTGGTGCTTCATTCCTAAGAAGATTCATATTTTTGTGGTCATTTCGGTTCGTTACAACCAAGCAGATGGCTTACTCAACAAAGAACACATCAAGCTCTATGCCGGCAATGAGTTCTTCACAGGGCGTTCCTCCTTTGCCTCCACCACCTTCTGGATCCCAGAAGAATGCTGAAAATGCTGCGAAAAGACAAACCACCAACTTCTTCTGTTTCTTCTAATCCTACTACTAATGATCTTTTCACTCTGATTTTGCAGATGAGGAATCACGCACAAGAGTAGGACAAAACCAACGAAAGGATCCTCCGGGAGATCGCTGAGATCAAGAAACAGAAGAAATAAGTGGAGGATCACTCTCCTCTGATGCCAAGGTCATTGAATTTTGACACTCCAGTTGTAACTACCCTACAATCGGCGGTTCCGGGCATCCAGTATCAAAGTGCTCCATCAGATAGACGTTATGATACAACAACTATGAGTCAAGCATTTGGCTCTCACTTCCAGCCTCAGGGATCCTATTTTCAGCCATCGGGATCCTCTTTTCAGCATCAGGGATCCTTCGTCAGCTCAGGAGGATATTTGGGAATGCACACGGTCCAAGGATCCTCCCAGGTCCAAGGATCCTCCCAGGTCCAAGGATCCTTTATGGTTCCAGGATCCTTTCAGGTTCAAGGATCCTCTCAGCCTCAAGGATCTAACAACTTTCAGGATCAAGGATTTTTAAGAAGTATGTAGCCTCCAAGCTCGGATGTTCATCAAGGAGACTTCATACCAATGCAGACCATCGCTTCCTCTGGTCCTTCAATCATACCAGAGTCCCGTCAATATGGATTCGCATCTGGAATTCCAAACATGAATCCTCTGGGAGGTAACACTTTTAATAATTCATATAACACTAACCATGGCTCTATGCAGGATACAGGTATCAATCAGGCTATGGCCAGGGAGTTACAGAAGCTCAAGGATATGATATCCAGCGTACCAGGAGTGGTTAAACCCATTCCTGAAATTGCAGATGGTAGCCATAGGATATCTCGCTTTGCACCACCTATTTGTGATGCTGAGATACCCAAGTGGTTCCAAATACCAACTATGAAGCTATATGATGGTTCAACGGATCCAGAGGAACATGTAGCTCAATACAGGGAAAGGATGGAGATCAATCCAATTCCTGAGAGGTTAAAAGAAGCATGTCTATGCAAGGGTTTTGGATCCACACTTACAGGATCTGCTCTTAAATGGATGCTAAGTCTTCCCCCTTATTCTATTACTTCATTTGCTAATCTAGTTAATTTGTTTAATAGTTAATTCTCTTGTAGTAGAAAATTTGAACGATTAACTAGTGATCTATATAGGGTAACACAAGGTCAAAATGAATCACTTAGAGATTACATCACTAAGTTTAGTAAAGAATCCTTAGACATTCCTAACCTGGATATTGCTACGACTGAAGAAGCCTTTAAAATGGGATTGCTTAGGGATTCCTTATTCTATGATGATCTTGTCATGACCCCTTGCAGGAATCTTGATAAAGTAAGAACCAGGGCCCTTAGATTCATCCGATTAGAGGATGATAAAAGGATCCAGGAAAGACTGACAGGATCCTCAAAACAAGAAAAACAAGGATCCTATTTCAGGAACAACAAATCAAAGTCCTACAACAAATCTGATAACCAGAACGTGCATGCAGTGGAACAGGAAGAGGATGATGAGGATTATCCTCCCATTTCTGAATACTGTTTCTCTGTTGATAACAATGAACTAATTCTTGCAATGCAGAATTTAGGTGAGAAAGCTAGGTGGCCGAGAAAAAGTGATAAACCAGCTGCTACAAAGGATAAGTCCAAGTGGTGTGCATATCACGAGGATTTCGGGCATCTCACTGAAGAGTGTATTACACTTAGAAAGGAAATTGGTTACTTGTTAAGCAAAGGACACTTGAAGGAGCTTTTGGGACGAAAGAAGTCAAGGATCCAGGATCCTGAAAGGATCCCGGAAAGGGCTCCTGCTCCTCCAGCAGATGCACAAGTTATAAACTTCATATCCGGCGGATCAGACATTTGTGGTACTTCCTTTTCAGCAGCCAAAAGACATGCCAAGGAAACCAAGATGGATAATGGAGACAGACCCATCCGGACGCCCATTGTTACCCAGGATAAAGTCATAACCTTTGATGAGGATGATCGTGTTGATGTCCAGGATCCTCATCATGATGGTCTTGTTATTACCTTATTTATATCTAACCACTTTGTTCGCAGGATCCTAATATATGGAGGAACCTCTGTGAACATCATTCAGCTTGATGTCCTCAAGAAAATGAATATTCCGGAGTCTGATATTGTCCCAAGATCCTCAGTCCTTGTGGGATTCAGTGGGGAAACCAAGAACACATTGGGGGACATCAAACTCCCTATCTATATTGAAGGACTCCATTCTTATCAGAAGTTTTGTGTTATAGATTGCTTATCTTGTTGTAATGTTATCCTTGGCAGGCCATGGATACATGACATGAAGGCAGTCTCATCTACTTATCATCAGTGCGTGAAGCTTCCTAGTCCATGGGGAGTGGTGAAAATTGAGAGTGATCAACAAGAAGCTAAGAATTGCTATACCTCATCAATGAAGCCAGCCTCAAGACCAAGGGAGCAATAGCAATTAAAGTATCCTTCAAGAGATGTCTTGGAGGCAAGAGAGCAGGATGTAAAAGAAATCCTCATGATCCTGAATCCAGGATCTTCATAGGATCAGGGATCCTTAGCGAAATTGAACAGGATCTAGTATCCTTCCTTAAAAGAAGGAAAACTACCTTTGCCTGGAAGCATGAGGATATGACAGGTATATCTAAAGATATAATTACTCATAAACTCGGCA
Organism: Helianthus tuberosus; assembly: GCA_030545235.1. NCBI lineage: Eukaryota > Viridiplantae > Streptophyta > Magnoliopsida > Asterales > Asteraceae > Helianthus > Helianthus tuberosus. The sequence continues at coordinate 61,895,478 of CM060354.1, read as the reverse complement.
TTGACAGGTCATTCAAGCCAATTCATCAAAAAAGAAGGAAGTTTTCACCTGAAAGGAATGCTATTATCCAGGAGGAGGTAGATAAACTACTTCGGGTAGGTATGATAAGAGAGGTTAAGTATCCAAGATGGTTAGCCAATGTTGTTGTTGTTCAAAAGAAAAATGGAAAGTGGAGGGTATGTGTCAATTTTACTGATTTAAACAAGGCATGTACCAAGGATCCTTTCCCATTACCCCACATTGACTCCATGGTGGATGCTACCACGGGTCATGAGTTGTTGACTTTTATGGATGCTTCATCTGGATTTCAGTAAATTCAGATGGAACCATCTGATCAAGAGGATACAGCCTTTATGACCCTAACTGGTATATATTGTTATATTGCTATGCCATTTGGACTAAGGAATGCATGTGCTACTTATCAAAGGCTAGTCAATATGATGTTCAAGGAACAAATTGGACAAACTATGGAAGTCTATATAGATGACATGGTGGTTAAGTCCAAGAAAGCTGAGGATCACCTTAAAGACTTGGAGGAAGCATTCAATATCCTTGATAAATTTAATATGAAACTAAATCCTTCCAAGTGTCATTTTGGTGTTAAAGCAGGTAAATTCTTAGGCTATATGGTGACAAAGAGGGGCATTGAAGCAAGTCCAGAGCAGATAAAGGCTATTGTGAATATCAAATCTCCTGCCAATGCCAAGGATGTGCAAAGATTGACAGGCAGGATCGCAGCCTTGAACAGGTTCATATCCAAATCCTCAGAAAAGTGCAAGGAATTCTATGACATCCTGAGGAAGAACAAGAAATTTGAATGGACTGAGAAGTATGAAAGTGCCCTCAAAGCTCTCATGGATTACCTATCCTCAGCCCTCGCCTTGATGAAACCAGAAAAAGGGGATATATTATCCTTATACCTAGCAGTATCCTCAAAAGCAGTAAGTGCGGTCCTTGTTAAGGATCACCAAGGTACACAACATCCTGTTTATTATGTAAGTAAGAGTTTACTTGATGCTGAATCCAGGTATTCACACTTAGAGAAACTTATCCTTGCATTAATTATGGCATCTACTAAATTAAGACATTATTTTGAGACTCATGCCATTATTGTTAAGACTAATTTTCCAATTAAGAATGTTCTCAGGAAACCTGAAATGTCAGGAAGGATGGCTAAGTGGGCAGTGAAGCTTAGTGTATATGATATAAGATATGAGCCTAGAACTGCCATTAAATCCCAAGCCTTAGCTGACTTTGTGGCAGATTTCAGTAGTGACTTGCAAAAGGAAGCTGAGTTAGAAGTCCAACAGCTTGAAGAAACTAAGGATCCTTGGATACTCTTCACTGATGGAGCCTCTAATGTAAAAGGAACAAGACTTGGAATACTACTAAAATCGCCACAGGGGGACATAATACCCCACTCCATAGCTTGTGAATTTCAAACTACCAACAATGAGGCTGAGTATGAAACCTTGATAGCTGGTTTGCAAATTGCCAAGCATATGAGGATCAGGTATCTTGAGGTACATGTGGATTCATTATTGATCACTAATCACTTTAATGGATCCTATGCTGTTAAAGGTGAAAAGCTAATCAAATATTTAGAGATAGTCAAAGAATTGGCACTCTCTTTTGTTTCCTTTAGTTTGACACATGTACAAAGGGAAGAGAATGCAGAGGCTGATGCATTAGCCAACCTTGGATCATCCTTGAAGATCCCGGAGGATATCAAGATCCCTATTATCCACATCCTGACCCCTGCTATCGAGGATCATGTAGCCATAGAGATAGGAGAGGATTCTGCAATCATCCCTAGTGATGATACTCAATCTCATTCAGGATCATGGATCGATCCAATCATGAGATACATTCAACATGGAGAGATTCCTACAGGAGAAAACCCTAGGGCTTTCAAAATCAAGGTATATCAATTCACAATATTGAATAATATGTTATATAAACTGTTTTGGTCAAAAATCACACAAGGATAATGCAACCAAATCTGATTTTGTGAGGAATGATGCTTGGTTAATTGAATGAACGAGAAGTGTATGAAATCAACGATGAACACCGAGATTTATACGAGGAAAAAGCCCTTGATCTTTTTTGAAGATCTCCGGCATAAAAAACCTCGGGTGATGGAAACTACCGATCACCAAATATATTGCTGAAACAATAGTGATCCTTGTACAACTTCGGAAGAAAACAAGCTCGATACAATGAATTTCTAGTGAAAGTGTGTGTTTTTTTGCTAAGTGTTTGCAGAGAATTCGTGTATTGTGTGTATTTTCTGTGGTGTGCACGACTTATGCCTCTAATGAGCTTGTTTCCCCTTAAAAAGATAAGAAAAAACAACTAACTAACTTCCCGAAAAAGATGGAAGTCACCCATGACCACCACTAACGGTTATCTCCTCAATATACACGTGCCTAAAAGCATATTCCACGAGATTCCAGCAAAGAAGTGGTCCACTACGTCCATTACCTGCATTTACACATTAAAAACGTGCAAAACATAAGTTCTGTTAAGGATCCTGATCCTCAGACTCGTGATCCTCAGACGCGTGATCCTCAGACTCGTGATCCTCAGACTCTGGATCCTCAGACTCTCTGCATCATCCATTAAGGATCCGTGATCCATGTCCAGACTCAGGATAGATGATCCTTAGCATAAAATTCATGCCCTAACAATTGCCCCCAATATGGCAGTTGTGATAAGGATTCACAGCTGTCATATTTCCGTCAGAAGCGGACTAGCCGTTGTTGCTGGTAACTAGTTGTTACACTGCCTGTCGTCACTGATGAGACCTGCTATAATCATCATTGCAGAATATAGAGTTAGAGATAACTCCTCAAGTGCCTTTACAGATCAGAAGATCCTTCCGTTCGTGGAGAATGAATCCTTCTACACAGTTTGCTATTAACCTTCCTGCATTGTATAACTTTAGACAGTAGTTTCTAGCGTGAAGGATCATGGATCCTTGAACAATAGGCAGGATAATGGGTGGTGAATGGATCCTCTGTTTGGGGGATGAAGCCACTCGTTATCCTTCCATCTTTTATTTTCTGCACTACAAAGACCCGTAAACAATGGACACCCTCTGCCAACCCATGTGGACAGGCCATGTTTTGCTGGTAGAAACGTGGGTTGACAATTTTGACAACCTTAAGGGGTTGAACATTTTGTGAATAAAATAACTCTTAACTTTCTGGCTATTTCCCGTGTTGTTATTCTTGTATATCCTTTAAATTTTCAATTGTTTTGATATACACTTGTCTGAATAGGAAAAGTTAAACAAATTAAGTTTAAAAATTTTAGGATATGATCCAGGATCAAATATCCTATAGTCGAAAAGTTCCGAAAAGTAATATATTTTAAGGGTCATAAGTTCAGTTGTCAAAGTATAAGGGTTATTCAAATGAATAATGAATAAAATCAAAATAGTTAAGGATCATACCTGAGAATCCAAGTTAGGATCCTAACCTTTATCATTATAAACAGGATAACCATAAGACAAACCTTAATGGAAGGTAAGGATCAAGGATCCTTGGTCGTTTGTCTCCAAAAACCTGAAATAGGATACAACTTGGGACTAAGCCAATATAAGATAAGAGTTAGTAACTGGGGACAAGCCCAACAAACTGGGGACAAGCCCAAATAAACTGGGGTCAAGCCCATATAAACGGATGTAAACTGGAGTATGGCCCTCACTGGCGACTATCCAAACTTGAGCGGCATGAAAATGCCGAAACCTTAGCTAACGTGAAAACGTTAGAAACCTTAGGAACGGATGTATGGTACGTCTACCATTATACGTAGGATCCTGGGTATAGCCAGTACAATGGAATTATCAGCCCCTAAAGCGAGTACCGGTCCCACTGCCTTAAACTATACCAGGATCATCATGCGCTACAGGCGGAACTGGGGACAGGCCCAAACTGGGGACAAGCCCAAAACTTTGGAGGGTTGGCCAACCACTTTGATCTTCTGTAAAATGATAAAAATTCTGCAAAAGCTTAAACTTTGTGAAAATAGATGTTAACTGATTAACATCTTTAACTTATGATAAGTAATAAGTATAAAATGAATGAAAATGAAAATGAAAGTAATGTGTTACCAAATGTAGAATCATATATCCTTTGAGGATCCTGGATCCTTAATCAGAATACCGGTATCGCTGAGGATCCCTGATCCTTCTTACTTAAAGTATTTTTTTGAGATGAACAGCATTCCAAGCTCTTGGCAGGAGATCACCATCCATTGTTAACAAATGATATGCCCCCTTTCCTGACTCAGCTTCAATTAGATAGGGGTCTTCCCACTTTGGTGCTAGCTTGCCATCAGAAGGATTTGTAGTGTTCTGGAATGCTTTTCTTAGCACAAAATCACCAACTTGAAATCTTCTAATCCTGACATTCTTGTTGTATGCTCCAGCCATTCTTTGTTGATAACTGGCCATTTCCTTTTTTCTGACTTTGAGCAAAAGCTTCTTCTTAGGATGCAGATGTTATGTTGGTTGGTGTAGAATATTACTGTGTCTTTGACAAGCATCACATTTCTTTGTGTATTCCACATCATGCATCTTCATGGTAGGCCAATAGTGTCCTGTTCTAAGGATCCTTGAGAATAGTGCTCTGCCCCCAGTGTGGTTTCCATAGTCTCCTTGACTTTGAAAGCTTTAGGATTTTGTCCTGTAGGGATCTCTCCATGTTGTATATATCTTAGGATTGGAAGGATCCAGGATCCTGAATTCGACTGTGCAGGATCACCAAGTATGATTGCAGAATCCTCCACTATCTCCATGACTACGTGATCCTCAATTGTAGGAGTTAAAACATGGGTGATGAGTACTTTTCACATCTTCTGGCATCTCTAGGAATGATCCAAGGTTAGTTAAAGTGTCAGCTTCATCATTTTCTTCCCTGGGTACCTGTGGTAGACTGAAAAAAGCAAAAGAATATGCCAGTTTCCTGACTATTTCTAAGTACTAGATTAGCTTTTCACATTTGACAGTGTAAGAACTGTTATAATGATTAGTAATTGATAGAGAATCTACATATACTTAAAGATACCTGATCCTCATATTATTAGCTAATTGCAAACCTGCTATCAAGGCCTCATACTCTGCCTCATGATTAGTGGTTTGGAATTCACATGCAATGGATTGGGGTATAATGTCCCCCTGTGGCGATTTTAGTAGTGTGCTTTGTCCAGTTCCTTTAACATTTGAAGCTCCATCCGTGAAGAGTGTCTAAGGATCCTTGGTCTTCTCAAGTTGTTGAACTTCTAGTTCAGCTTCCCTTTGTAGATCACTACTGGAATCAGCCACAAAGTCAGCTAAAGCTTGGGACTTGATGGCAGGCCTGGGTTCATACTTAATGTCATATGCAATAAGCTTGACTATCCACTTTGCTATTCTACCTGACACTTGAAGTTTCCTGAGAACATTCTTGATAGGAATGTTAGTTTTCACAATAATGGTGTGAGTTTCGAAATAATGTCTATGTTTAGCAGAAGCCATAATTAAATCAAGAATTAATTTCTCTAAATGAGAATACCTGGCCTCAGCATCAAGTAGAATTTTACTTACATAGTATACCGGATGTTGAGAGCCTTCATGATCCTTAACTAGGATCACACTTACTGCTTTAGCTGAAATAGCTAAGTATAAGGATAACGATTCTCCATTTTCTGGTTTCATCAGGGCTGGTGCTGAGGATAGATAATCCTTAAGAACCTTAAGTGTAGCTTCATGCTTATCAGTCCACTCAAACTTGCCTTGAGCAATTTGTCTACCTCTTCTTGGATAATGGCATTCCTTTCAAGTGTAAACTTTCTCCTGTCATATGTTCATGTTTCCAAGCGAAGGTAGATTTTCTTCTTTCCAAGAAGGATACTAAATCCTGCTCACCACTATCTAGGATCCCGGATCCTATAAAAATTTTGGATTCAGGATCCTCTGGGTATACCATAATATCCTTGACGTCTTGCTCTCTTGCCTCCATGATGTCTTGCTCCTTGGAGGCTGGCTTCATTGAAGAAGTGTAACAGTTCTTTGCCTCCTGCTGATCACTTTCTATCTTCACCATATCTCATAGAGTTGGGACCTTGACACATTGATGATATGTTGAGAGGGATCGCCTTCATATCGTGTATCCATGGCACCGTCGTGATGAGGATCCTGAATGTCCGCACAGTTATCCTCATCATATGATATCACTTTCTGCTAGGTAAGGACGGAGGTCCGAACAGGTCTGCCCCCATTCTCCATCTTTGTTTCCTTTGCACGTCTCTTAGCTGCTGAGAACCTCCGGAGATGAAATGGATGATTCAAGCATCGGATGGTGGAGGAGGAGCTTTTTCAGGAACTTTCTCAGGATACTTGATCCTTGACTTTTTCCTTCCGAGCAATTCCTTCAAGTATCCTTTGCTCAAAAGATAACCTATCTCCTTCCTTAATGCTATGCACTCATCCGTAAGATGATCAGAATCCCCATGGTAAGCATACCATTTCGACTCGTCTTTGGTGGTAGGCGGTTTGTCATTCTTCCTTGGCCACCTAACCTTGTCACCTAAACTCTGCATAGAAAGGATTAGTTCATTATTTTCAGCAGAAAAAACAATATTCAGAAATAGGAAAATAATCCTCATCATCTTCCTCTTGTTCCAGAGCATGCACATTCTGGTTATCATGATTCGAGTATTGCTTGGATTAGTTATCCTTGAGATAGGATCCTTATTTGTCTTGCTTTGAGGATCCTGAAAATCTCTCGTGGATCCTTTTGTCACCCTCTAAACGGATGAACCTAAGGGCCCTGTTCCTTTCCTCATCTAAGTTCCTGCAAGGGGTCATGACAAGATCATCATAGAACATTGAATCCCTAAGTAAACCCATTTTAAAGGCTTCTACAGCCGTAGCTATATCCAGGTTAGGGATATCTAAGGATTCTTTACTAAACTTAGTGATGTAATCTCTAAGTGATTCATTTTGACCTTGTGTTACCCTATATAGATCACTAGTTAATCGTTCAAATTTTCTACTACATGAGAATTGGCTATTAAACAAATTAACTAGATTAGCAAATGAAGTAATAGAGTAAGGAGGAAGACTTAGCAGCCATTTTAACGCTAATCCGGTAAGTGTGGATCCAAAGCCCTTGCACAAGCAACCAGATTTGGTGTCTGAAACCTCTTCGGTATCTGTGCATCACAAATAGGTGGTTCAAAACAAGATATCTTGTGGCTTTCATCAGGAATTTCAGGAATGGGCTTAACCACTCCTAGAACGTTGGATATTATATCCCTAAGTTTCTGCAATTCCTTAGCCATAGCTTGGTTGATACCTGTATCCTGCACAAAGCCATGGTTAGCATTGCAAAAATTATTCAAAGTGTTACCTCCTGAATGATTCAAGTTTGGAATTCCAGATGTGAATCCATGTTGGCGGGATTCTGGCATAACCAAGGGACCAGAGGAAGCAATGGTCTGCATTGGTATGAAGTCTCCTAGATAAACATCTGAACTTCCGGGTTGCACACTCCTTAAGTATCCTTGATTCTGGAAGATGTTGGATCCTTGAAGTACTATGAATGTAGGTCTTGGAGGATAATCCATGGATCCGGAAACCTAAGATGAAGATCCTTAAACTTGGAAGGAGGAACCTTGAACCTGAGAGGATCCTTGAACCTGGGAGGAGGATCCCTGAACCTGAGAGGACCTTGAACCTGAGAGGATCCTTGAACCCGAGAGGATCCTTGAACCTGAGAGGATCCTTGAACCTGAGAGGATCCTTGAACCTGAGAGAATCCTTGAACCTGAGAGGATCCTTGAACCTAAGAGGAGCCTTGAACCTGAGAGGATCCTTGAACCTGCGAGGATCCTTGAACCTGAGAGGAGCCTTGAACCTGAGAGGATCCTTGAACCTGAGAGGATCCTTGAACCTGAGAGGATCCTTGAACCTGAGAGGATCCTTGAACCTGTGAGGATCCTTGAACCTGCGAGGATCCTTGAACCTGCGAGGATCCTTGAACCTGCGAGGATCCTTGAACCTGCGAGGATCCTTGAACCTGCGAGGATCCTTGAATCTGAGAGGATCCTTGAACCTGAGAGGATCCTTGTGTTTTGGTCAAAAATTACCTAAGCAATTAAGTGATCAAATTAGTTTTGTGAGGTAGTGTGCTAATAATACTTTGTAAAAAATATGTTGGTTTGTTAGTTTGCGAAAACAGTTTCAAGATATGGCTCAGGATATCGAGCTGTATCTATAATCAAACAATGAGCAAAAATGTAAAGGTTGACGCGTGATGTACGAGGAAAGCCCTTGATCAATCTAGATCTCCGGCATAAAACCTCGGGAGCTGACAATCGTCGGCTGCGTTGTTCTTCTATTACTTCAAATATCAGGATACAGTGCAGGATATGGCGCAGATCAATGCTAAGTGGTACAACGATTACAAGTGTTGAGTGTTTGTGCGTGATAGAAAGAAAAAAGAAGTGTGAGTTCGAGAGTGGAGAGTCAAGTGTGTGTTCCTATTGATATGGCCTCCTATTTATAGTTACAAGTAACAAACTAACTCTCCTATTATTCCGGGATGCTGGGAATATTCCATTCTGAACGTTGGGGGACTCTTTTAACTTGTTTTCCACGTGCTTATTAACTATAAAACCGGGTCTTCAGCTCATATGACCGTTACAACCTCAATAGCATTGACCATCATCCGATATTCTCGCGGAATATGCCTTTCTTCTATTCTGACCGTTACAAGACCCATTCTTCCACCATCAACGTCCATTTTTCAACCACCTTGAGCGAATCTTCAGGTAGATCAAGTCCTTTAACGTTGGTACCTTGCTACAAAAGAAAATCGTTAGTAACTGCCAGGATACTGCGTCAGGATGTTACCAATATCCTGGTCTGATATCCTGATCAATACTGCCTCAGGATGTTACCAATATCCTGGTCCGGTATCCTGATCATAAACAGCTAACATTAAATCAAGATATATTGTCAGGATATGGGCTCAGAATTTCACCCATAACAATTGTCCCCAAAAATATAACTGTTGGATATCCTAATTCCAACAGATATATTTTTCAGTCATTCCAATACGTCCGGTAAGGATATCTGTTTTGAACATTCCTGCATATGTTTGGTTAATCAGCACATAATATGATAAGATTGAAACTACTCCCTTTTCTGTAGACTTTGCTAAGGTCCCTGTTGTTTTCAATCTTGAGGAGCTTGACAGTTACTCCAAGCCTGTCCTGGTAAAAAAAAGAATCATCTGTTGCCACCTGCTCTAAGCCCTCCACTGTTGCTGCCGAAGGTTTCTCTCATGATGACCTTGGCTTCATGGAATCCATCGAGCCCATGAACTCCTTCCTTAATAAGGTAAATATCCAAATCCTGTATCCCGTACACATATACTGAATCTGTATCCTGGTTAGTTTATCTTTAATGATACCTGTATTTTGCTTTGTAGGGTTTGAATCATCTGGTCGTCCTGTACTTAGAACAATTTATATTTCCTGCACTTAAGACAATACGATGGCCAAAGGTGGATGGGTCCTGAGTTTCAGGATGAAGCCTTTGGTCATCAATCAGTATGGTTTATTTTGAACAATATAACAGTTGAAGGCAAATGGGTTCTCGTGTTTTCAGGACGAAGCCTTCAACTGTTTATGTAAATATACTTTAAAAACTTAATTGTGTTCTTGGTGGATGGGTCTTTTTTTTGAGATGAAACCAAGAATACAATTAATAATAAACTAACCTTTTAACCTTACATGTTGTTATTTGTTATGCATTGCTTAGTCTGAATTCCAATGTTCCAAACTTAGTGCAATTATTACTTTTTATGAAAATATCTTGATCAGTATACTCGCAAATATCCTATTAAGACTTCCGTCAAATAGGGTTCTTACAACTCAAACAATTTCGATAAAGTTTTCAAAGAAAAAGGATGGTTCATTTTTATTTTGCAAAGCTTGTTTTGATAACAGTAGTTTGATTTGAATATAGTTTCAATTTTCAATCCAAGTATCCTGAAGTATATCCTGAGAATACATCTTGAGAATATATCCTGAGAACATGTCCCGACCAGGATACTTATAAGTGTTATAGTTTCAGAAATTTAGACAATCTAGATAAGGTTTTTTAAAGAACAAAAATAGGAAAGATCATACCGAAACAGAAGACATCTCAATCCTTTCATTCCAGTCCTTTCGCAACCATTCCACCGAAGGTGTCCCCAGTCCAGGATACTTGGCGAATTATGCCCAAACTTGATCCTTTGAGTTCCTCACAATGCCTTAGTGGGATATAGTGTTGGCATAGGTTTCCTTCTTGCTCCAGCATAAATGTCCCCAGTAGGATATAGTATCAGCATACGTCATGTTCTATCACGGATGTCCCCTGTCTGTGCAGGACCAGTATGTTGTACCAGGATATGATCCTTTAGCAATTCTTCAACCAGTTGTTTAAACTTAGCAATCTTTTTTCAAAAATTTATGTAGACTTGTAAATGATTATGTTTTTTGAAAATATACTTTGGGATTATCCAAAAACTTTGTATTTTATTGGGACTAAACCCATTTTCCAGGCATTTAAGCTGGAGTATAAGAACCTCAAGACTTGAAAAGGTGAAAACCTTTAAGTCTTTGAGTTTTGCTGGGGATTTTACCCACGTTTCGTGCGCTACAGGCGAGGGTGTGGAAACCCCAAAACTTAGAAAGGTGAAAACCTTTAAACCTGGGGAAAATTCCAAATTTTCATGCGCTACAGGCGGGAGTGTATAAACTCCAAGACTTAGAAAGGTGATAACCTTTAAACCTTAGAGAGTATGAAAATACCCTTTCGTGAGAGAGGGTGATCAATCCTCATATACCTTAAGGATCCAGGGTATAGCCAACAGTAACGAAATTGTCAGCCACTTTACATGAACTGGTCCCGCCACCTTGAACTATCCCTGGATAACTTGCGCTCCAGGCGGGGTGTTTAAACCCAATTCGTGAGAAAGGTGAATACCTTTAAACCTGTGAAGGGATCAGGATCCCTTGTACGTGAGAGAGGGGGCCAATCCTCTAATCTTCCGAAGTATCTTGAGTGAGCATCCTGGAGCTATATCCTGGAGCATATACTGCAAAACATCCTTACACTAAGGTGGGTGTTAGCTTGGCTAACACCCCTCCGATGCTTAAGTTAGTATTGGGTTTCAAAGAATAAATTAAACCAAACATATTTAAAAAAGATAGAATTCATACCATCCTGAGTTAGAAATTAAATTCTAAACTCACTTGAAATAAAGCTTAAGGTGTATAGCATTCCAAGATCTCGGTAGCATATCCCCTTCCATATTGTTGAGTCTATATGCTCCTTTCCCTGCTTCTGATTCAACTTCATATGGTCCTTCCCATTTTGGAGCTAGCTTGCCATCGGCAGGATTAGTAGTATTCTGAAAAGCCTTTCTTAACACCCAATCTCCAACCTTAAATCTTCTGGTCCTAATATTCTTGTTATATGCTCTGGATATTCTTTGTTGATATGCTGCCATCCTTAGCCTTGCTGTATCTCTCTTTTCATCTATAGTATCCAAATCCTTACTCAAGGCTTCAGGATTCTGTTCAGGATCACTTAGGGTAGATCTTGCAGTAGGTATTGTCATTTCCATTGGAATCATTGCTTCTGCTCCAAATACCAAGGAAAATGGGGTTTGGCCTGTTGCGTTCTTTACCGTTGTCCTATCAGCCCACAAAACAAAGGGTAATTCTTCTGCCCATCTTCCTTTTTTGGCTCCAAGCCTCTTCTTTAAGTTATTGATAATTATCTTGTTTGAGGATTCTGCTTGTCCATTCGCTTGAGGATGTACCGGAGTAGATGTTATCATTTTGATTCCCCAACTTTTGCAAAAGTCAGTAGTTCTCTTGCTTATAAACTGAGAACCATTGTCACAGATTATCTCGGCTGGTACTCCAAATCTGGTCAGGATATTTCTCTTTATGAAGGATACTACTTCTTGATCTCTAATTTGAACAAATGCTTCTGCTTCAACCCATTTGAAGAAATAATCCATCATTGCCAACATGAAAACCTTTCCTCCTGGAGCTTTTGGAAGCTTTCCCACTATATCCATACCCCCACTTCATAAATGGCCAAGGGAAACAATAGGATACAGCGGTTCAGCAGGCTGATGTAATATGTTACTATGTCTTTGACATGCGTCACATCCTCGAGCATATTCTGCGGCATCTTTTCTCATTGTCGGCCAATAATATCCTGTCCTTAATACTTTTGAGAATAACGACCTGCCCCCAGTATGGTTACCACAATCCCCTTCATGTATATCCTGAAGTACTTCTTTGGCTTCAGGATCCTCCAAGCACCTCAAATACGGTCCTGCAAGAGATTTCTTGTATAAAACATTATTTATAATAGTGAATCGTGATACCTTCATCCTAAATGCCTTAGGATTTTCATTTCCAGGGATGTGTCCTTCTTTGAGATATCTCATGATTGGAGCCGTCCAAGATTTAGGATCCTCTTCAGGATACTCTGCTCCAGGATCCTGAATACCCGCTACTTCTTTATCCCGAGGATACGTTGCAGGATACAAGACATGTATTATTGGTATTTGGGTTCCTTCTGGTATCCTGATCGATGATCCCAGATTTGCTAAGGCATCTGCTTCAGCGTTATCCTCTCTTGGTACCTGTTCAAGTGTAAAAACGTCGAAATATTCTGCTAATTTTTTGAGAATATCGAGGTATTCGATTAATTTCTCACCCTTAACTGCATAGGATCCATTAAAATGGTTAGTAATTAACAAGGAGTCAACATATATTTGCAAATTCTTGATACTCATATTCTTAGCCAATTCTAATCCTGCAATTAAAGCTTCATATTCTGCCTCATTATTAGTAGCAGGAAATTCACACCTAATAGCCTGGGGTAATATGTCCGCCTGTGGCGATTTTAGTAGTATACCTAAACCTACGCCTCTTATATTGGATGCACCATCAGTATATAACGTCCAGGATCTTGAAGATTCTACTAACTGCTGAACTTCTAGGTCTGCCTCGTCCTGAATGTCACTACTGAAATCAGCCACAAAGTCAGCTAAAGCCTGAGACTTTATGGCATTTCTAGGTTCATATACTAAATCATAAGCACTCAACTTTACTGACCACTTGGCCATCCTACCTGACATCTCTGGTTTCCTAAGCACATTTTTGACAGGATAATTTGTTTTAACATGAATCCTATGTGTCTCAAAGTAATGTCTAAGCTTCGTTGATGCCATAACTAATGCTAGTATCAATTTTTCTAAATGAGAATACCTAGTTTCAACATTTAACCAACTTTTACTAACATAATAAACAGGATATTGCAGACCTTCATGATCTTTTACAAGGACGGCACTTACAGCATTCCCTGATACTGCGAGGTATAGGGATAGTGGTTCACCATTCTCAGGCTTCATCAGTAGAGGTGCAGTTGAAAGATATTGCTTCAAATCCTGCAGGGCTGCTTCATGCTTCTCACCCCATGCGAATTTCTTGTTCTTCTTCAGGATATCATAAAACTCTTTGCATTTCTCTGAGGATCTTGAAATAAATCTATTTAATGCTGCCACTCTCCCTGTTAGTCGTTGAACATCTTTCATATTTGATGGTGATTTAATATCCAAGATGGCTTTAATCTGCTCCGGGCTTGCCTCTATTCCTCTTTTGGTCACCATATATCCTATAAATTTTCCTGCCCCCACTCCGAAATGACACTTAGCAGGATTTAGCTTCATGTTATATTGGTCCAGGATATCACATGCTCCTTTAATATCCTGGAGGTGATCCTGGGCTTTCTTTGATTTTACCACCATATCGTCAATGTATACTTCCATGGTGTCCCCCAGCTTGTCATATTTACCAATCTCTGGTATGTTGCACCTGCATTTTTCAAACCAAAAGGCATAGCCGTATAGCAATAAATACCTGTTGGCGTCATGAAGGCAGTATCCTCCTGGTCAGAAGGTTCCATTTGAATCTGCTGAAATCCTGAGGATGCATCCATGAAGGTCAACATTTCGTGCCCGGCAGTAGCATCCACCATTGCATCAATGTGAGGAAGAGGAAATGGGTCTTTAGGACAAGCCTTGTTCAGGTCTATGTAGTCTACACAGACTCTCCATTTCCCATTTTTCTTCTGTACCACAACTACGTTTGCTAGCCATCTTGGAAATTTTACTTCTCTGATCATCCTGGACTTCAACAGTCTTTCAACTTCCTCTTGGATAATCGTATTCCGCTCAGGAGCAAATTTCCTTCTTTTTTGCTGAACAGGCTTGAATGACCTGTCAATTCCAAGCTTGTGAGTGATAATGTCTTTGGATATACCTGTCATATCCTTATGCTTCCATGCAAACGTTGATATCCTGCATTTCAAAAAGTTAGTTAACTGTTCTTCAATATCCTGAGGGATATTGGTTCCTACTAGCACCGAGATATCAGGATTATCCTGATCAAGGATAATTTTCTTCACATCCTGCTCCGAATCCTCCACGATATCCTGGGCCCGCATCTTTAATTGTTATGCCGCATTAAGCTTGGTAGAGGATTTCATGGAGGATGAGTAGCACTCCTTCGCCTCCTGCTGGTCACTATCTACTTTGACAACTCCCCAGGGTGTAGGGATCTTGATGCACCCTTCAACATATACTGGTAATTTAATCTCTCCCACGGTATTCCTGGCTTCTCCACTGAAGCCGACGAGTACAGTGGATTTTGAAGTGATATCCATTGGAGATACATTCATCCTTTTCAACGTCTCTAGTTGGATTATGTTGACAGAGCTTCCATTGTCCACCAATATCCTGCGTACAAAATGGTTAGCCACATATATTGTTATTACCAGAGCATCATGGTGAGGATCCTGGACAGTTTCCCTGTTATCACTATCAAAAGTGATCACTTTATCAGCTGTGAGGGTCGTCATCCTGGTCGGTCGTTCCCCTCTTTCGGCTTTAGCTTCCTTTGCGTGTCTCTTGCCCGCAGAATATGAAGTCCCGCAAATGTCGGATCCACCTTTGCTCAGGAGATAGCTTATTTCCTTCCTCAGAGCAATGCAATCCTCTGTAATATGTCCAAAATCTTCATGGAAGGCACACCATTTGGACTTATCCTTCCAATCAGCCTTTTGTTGATTCTTCCGAGGCCACCTGGCTTTGTCTCCTAAACCCTGCATAGCGTACATTAGTTCAGGTATATTAACAGAAAAACAATATTCAAATAACTCAGGATACTCCTCAGGATCCTCGTCTTCAACAGCATTCACTTTCTTGTTATCATTTCTACCATACGGCTTAGAGCGGTATGGTTTGTACGAGGATTCTGACTTCCTGTTAGTTGATTCATATGTTGAGGATGCATTCATCCTCTCTTGCATTTTCTTATCATCTTCCAGCCTGATATATCTCAAAGCCCTATTCCGAGCTTCATCTAAGTTCCTGCAAGGATTCATCACAAGATCTTGATAAAATTGGGAATCTTTTAGCAGTCCCATCTTGAATGCTTGTACTGCCGTGGCAACATCAAGGTTCGGGATATCCAGGGATTCTCTACTAAATTTGTTAACATAGTCCCACAGGGATTCTTGAGGTCCCTGTGTTATCCTGTAAAGATCACTTGTTAGTTTCTCAAAGCTCCTGCTACAAGAAAATTAACAGATAAACAAATTAACTAAATGAGAAAATGATGTAATTGAATAAGGTGGAACATTTAAAAGCCATTTTAAGGTCGATCCTGTTAAAGTTGAACCGAAGCCTTTGCATAAGCATGCTTCCTTAAGTTCTGGTAATATTGGATTTGTTTCCATCCTTTCCCTATACTGGGCAATATGCACCTCAGGATCTGTCGTCCCATCATACAACTTTATGCTGGGAGTCTGGAATCTTTTTGGAATTTCAGCATCACAAATTGGATGAGCAAATCGGGATATCATATGACTATCCTGGGATACTTTCGGTATAGGCTGCACTACTCCAGGAACACTTGATATCATATCCTTCAACTTTTGAAGCTCTCTGGTTATCGCTGATGTCACACCTGTATCCTGCAATGATCCACGATTATTAGTAACAAGGATATTGGTGTTAACAGACAAGTTACCATTTTGGCGATTCTAGCCATATCCTGGAGCGTATCCTGGAGCATATCCTGGATCCCTCTTAGTCGACATTCTAGCCGTTAAGGGTATCTCCGGAATATTGCTCTGAGAACGACTCGGTATGATATTGCCATGATTATCCTCAGTATATACTGCTGAACTAAAGTTCAACATCCTGGCCTGCAGATGGGTATCAGTATCCTCAGCTGGTCTCTTGGAGTTGGATTTCAAGAGTTGTATTTCCTTCATTATGACTTGGTTAGTCTCCTGTTGTTTCTTCATTTGATCCTGTATATCACCAAACAAAGTTAAAATTTCATCATTAGAAACCATAACAGGAGTTCTCCCTGGAACACCAGATCTGTTGACATTCTAAGCGGGAGGAGTGTCTCAGGATATTTGGCTTTCATTTCTCTTTAAGGAGCTTGAACTTGTGGAGGAGGAGGAAGCACCAAACCAGTTGTTGCAGAGGTTGTAGTAGCCATGGTTGAAGAGCTCATGTTTGATTTTGAGACCATTGAAAATAGTTGTGCAAAAAGTTTCGAAAAAAGAAAACCAAGTAACGATTTTAACAAGGTTTTTAGCAAGAATAGCACCACTTGCCCCACGGTGGGCGCCAAATTGTTTTGGTCAAAAATTACCTAAGCAATTAAGTGATCAAATTAGTTTTGTGAGGTAGTGTGCTAATAATACTTTGTAAAAAATATGTTGGTTTGTTAGTTTGCGAAAACAGTTTCAAGATATGGCTCAGGATATCGAGCTGTATCTATAATCAAACAATGAGCAAAAATGTAAAGGTTGACGCGTGATGTACGAGGAAAGCCCTTGATCAATCTAGATCTCCGGCATAAAACCTCGGGAGCTGACAATCGTCGGCTGCCTTGTTCTTCTATTACTTCAAATATCAGGATACAGTGCAGGATATGGCGCAGATCAATGCTAAGTGGTACAACGATTACAAGTGTTGAGTGTTTGTGCGTGATAGAAAGAAAAAAGAAGTGTGAGTTCGAGAGTGGAGAGTCAAGTGTGTGTTCCTATTGATCTGGCCTCCTATTTATAGTTACAAGTAACAAACTAACTCTCCTATTATTCCGGGATGCTGGGAATATTCCATTCTGAACGTTGGGGGACTCTTTTAACTTGTTTTCCACGTGCTTATTAACTATAAAACCGGGTCTTCAGCTCATATGACCGTTACAACCTCAATAGCATTGACCATCATCCGATATTCTCGCGGAATATGCCTTTCTTCTATTCTGACCGTTACAAGACCCATTCTTCCACCATCAACGTCCATTTTTCAACCACCTTGAGCGAATCTTCAGGTAGATCAAGTCCTTTAACGTTGGTACCTTGCTACAAAAGAAAATCGTTAGTAACTGCCAGGATACTGCGTCAGGATGTTACCAATATCCTGATCAATACTGCCTCAGGATGTTACCAATATCCTGGTCCGGTATCCTGATCATAAACAGCTAACATTAAATCAAGATATATTGTCAGGATATGGGCTCAGAATTTCACCCATAACACCTTGAACCTGAGAGGATCCTTAAACCTGCGAGGATCCTTGAACCTGAGAGGATCCTTGAACCTGAGACATTGCCGATGATCCAGAACGTATTCCTATTGATCCACCCTGGTATTGGACATGTGGAGCTGCAAAGTGCTGGGAACTTATGACCGGAGTGTCGAAATTCAGCGACCTCGACATCAAAGGGTTGTGATCCTCTGCTGATTTTATCAATTTCGCGAAGGATCCTGCCATTAGTTTTGACCTGCTGCATGTGATCCTTCATCTGCACAATCAAAGCATAAAAATCACTGTTAGTAAGTGTAGAGGAAGAAACAACAGTTGGTTTTGTGAAAACGGGGGTTGTCTTTTTCGGAGAATTCTCAGCATTCTTCTGGAATGCAAGGGGGAGATGATGCAAAGGCGGAATGCCCTGTGAAAAAGTGACCGCCGACATATAACTTGGAGAAGTTCTCCCTGAGAAGCCATGTGGTTGAAGGTAATGAACCGAAACGAATGGAATGAACAAAATTTCTCAGAATTGAAGGCGCCAAACTGTTTTGGTCAAAAATCACACAAGGATAATGCAACCAAATCTGATTTTGTGAGGAATGATGCTTGGTTAATTGAATGAACGAGAAGTGTATGAAATCAACGATGAACACCGAGATTTATACGAGGAAAAAGCCCTTGATCTTTAGAAGATCTCCGGCATAAAAAACCTCGGGTGATGGAAACTACCGATCACCAAATATATTGCTGAAACAATAGTGATCCTTGTACAACTTCGGAAGAAAACAAGCTCGATACAATGAATTTCTATTGAAAGTGTGTGTTTTTTGCTAAGTGTTTGCAGAGAATTCGTGTATTGTGTGTATTTTCTGTGGTGTGCACGACTTATGCCTCTAATGAGCTTGTTTCCCCTTAAAAAGATAAGAAAAAACAACTAACTAACTTCCCGAAAAAGATGGAAGTCACCCATGACCACCACTAACGGTTATCTCCTCAATATACATGTGCCTAAAAGCATATTCCACGAGATTCCAGCAAAGAAGTGGTCCACTACGTCCATTACCTGCATTTACACATTAAAAACGTGCAAAACATAAGTTCTGTTAAGGATCCTGATCCTCAGACTCGTGATCCTCAGACGCGTGATCCTCAGACTCGTGATCCTCAGACTCTGGATCCTCAGACTCTCTGCATCATCCATTAAGGATCCGTGATCCATGCCCAGACTCAGGATAGATGATCCTTAGCATAAAATTCATGCCCTAACATAAACGATCTCTTGCAGGTCCATATCTAAGATGCATTGAGGATCCTGAAATCCAAGAAGTCCTAAAGGATTTCCATGAAGGAGATTGTGGAAACCACACTGGGGACAGAGCATTGTTCTCAAGGATCCTGAGGACAGGATACTATTGGCCTACTATGAAGAAGGATGCTGTGGAGTATGCCAAGAAATGTGATCCTTGTCAGAGACACAGTAATATCCTTCTCCAACCAGCAGAACTTTTGCATCCTATATCCTCTTCTTGGCCATTTATGAGATGGGGAATGGATATAGTTGGTAAGCTTCCTAAAGCACCTGGTGGAAAAGTATTCATGCTTGCTATGACTGATTACTTCTCCAAGTGGATAGAGGCTGAAGCCTTTGCTCAAGTCAGAGAAAAGGAAGTGATATCCTTTATTAAGAGAAACATTATTACTAGATTTGGTATCCCTTCTGAAATTGTTTGTGATAATGGATCCCAATTTATTGGGAGTAGAACTACTAACTTTTGTGACAGCTGGGGGATTAAGATGATAACATCAACACCAGTCCACCCACAAGCTAATGGTCAGGCAGAATCATCCAACAAGATCATCATCAACAATTTGAAGAAAAAGCTTGGATCCAAGAAAGGAAAGTGGGCAGAAGAACTACCTTATGTACTATGGGCTGATAGGACAACTCCCAAAAATGCCACTGGCCAAACTCCATTTTCTTTGGTATTTGGGGCAGAATCAGTGATCCCTACAGAGATGGTGGTTCCTACTGCAAGAACAAGCATTCGTGATCCTGAAGAAAATGCTGAAAAATTGGTTCAAGACTTGGATACTATAGAAGAACTCAGGGATTTGGCAAGGATAAGGATGGCCAGTTATCAATAAAGGATGGCTGGAGCTTACAACAAAAATGTCAGGATCAGGAAATTCCAAGTCGGTGATATGGTGTTAAGGAAAGCATTTCAGAATACCACCAATCCTGCTGATGGAAAGTTGGCACCAAAGTGGGAAGGCCCTTACTTGATCGAAGCTGAGGCAGGAAAGGGGGCATATCGATTGCTAACAATGGAAGGTGATTTGCTACCAAGAGCTTGGAACGCTATCCATTTGAAGAAATACTTCATGTAACAAAGATCCATGATCCTTACCTGACAAGTATCCTTGAAGGATCCTTACAGGACAGATGATCCTCATTTTGGTAATATTTTAATCTCAAACTATTTCATTCTCTAGTTATCATATATAAGGATAAGGATCCTGCATCCTTTATCCTCCTTTCACTTGATTCTGAGTTTTGAAGGTTCAAGTATCCTTAACAAAGGATTGAGTATCCGCAGAAGTATCCAATTATTTGGGCTTGACCCAGTTATTTGGGCTTGACCCCAGTTATTTGGGCTTGTCCCCAGTTATTTGGGCTTGACCCCAGTTTGGGCCTGTCCCCAGTTTCGCCAGTAGCGCACGATGATCCTGGTACAGTTCATGGCAATGGGACCAGTACTCGCTTTAGGGGCTGACAATTTCATTGTACTGGCTGTATTCAGGATCCTACGTATAATGGTAGACGTACCATACATCCGTTCCTAAGGTTTCTAACGTTTTCACGTTAGCTAAGGTTTTGGCATTTTCATGTCACTAAGTTTGGATAGTCGCCAGTAAGGGCCATACTCCAGTTTACACACGATCCTTTGGGCTTGTCCCCAGTTTTCCTTTGGGCTTGTCCCCAGTTATCCTTTGGGCTTGTCCCCAGAATTGTTGGGCTTGTCCCCAGTTACTAACTTTTATCTTATATTGGCTTAGTCCCAAGTTGTATCCTATTTCAGGTTTTTGAAGCTAAATGACCAAGGATCCTTGATCCTTACCTTCTACTAAGGTTTGTCTTTTGATTATCCTGAGTATAAGTGTTAAAGGTTAGGGTCCTAACTTGGATTCTCAGGTATGATCCTTAATTACTTTGATTTTATTTATTATTTACATGAGTAACCCTTATCCTTTGACAACTGAACTTATAATCCTTAAACTACACTACTTTTCAGAACTTGTCGACTATAGGATATGTGATCCTTGATCATGTCCTAAACTTTTTGAAGATATTTATTAAATTTTTTTCTCTTTACTTAATAAATTCAGACAAGATATATATCACGACAATTGAAAAGTAAAGTATTCACAAGGATAACAACACGGGAAATAGCCAAAAAGTTAAGATTTTATTTATTCACAAAACGTTAAACCCTTCAAGGTTGTCAAAATTGCCAACCCACGTTTCTACCAGCAAAACGTGGCCCGTCCACATGGGTTGGCAAAGGGTGTCCATTGTTAACGGGTCTTAAGAGTGCAGGAAATAAAGACGGAAGGATAACGAGTGGCTTCATCCCCCAAACAGAGGATCCATCCACCACCCATTATCCTACCTATTGTCCAAGGATCCATGATCCTCAACCCTAGAAACTATTGTCTAAAGTTATTACAGACCAGCGTTGTTCAGAAAAACATCATCAAAACAAAAACCATTACCAAACTATAAAAAAATGGGCTCCGGCCACGTCTAGAAATATCCATCATCGCCCATTTCAGCAGCCTACACCTTTGCTGCATCACCATCACCTTCACCAGCTCCTCTAGCTCCGGCATCACCCGCATGATCCTTAACCCCCTGCTGCCAGCCTCGATTGCTAGGACCTCACCAGCCTCTTCTTCATCATCCAGCTCAGCTAACCTAGCCATCCAGCCCTCTATGTCCTAGTTGCTCTTGTCAAAGTCAGGATCCTGAGCTTCTTGGGCCATCTGCAACTTGGTTTTGTACTTAGCAATGGCAGCAGAGAATTTAGCATCATTTGTGATTGCAGCCTTCTCTTGGTCAGCAAGGATGTGAGCTAGGACAAGTTCCCTCTTCACCAGATTGACATCATTTTCGAGGGAGGAAATCCTCTGATCCTTGGCCAGCATGATCTTCTGGAGGTCCAAACACTTTTGCTCAACCTCTTCAATACTCCCTACGTAATCTTGGATTTCAGCAAATTTCTGCAAAAGAAAGGATACAATTCAGGATCCCTTACCCTCAGTATGGAAGGATCATGTACAAGGATCACATTAAAGGATCAGTTATTCTCACCTCAGCAACGTATTCCTCGAACTGATGCTGGATCAGAGGCAGGCCTTCTAGGGTATCAGCAGTCTTCCTTTTCTTTCCGCCCCTTCCCTTAGAAGTGGTTGCCTTGGGGATTGTGACAGATGGACTAGCAGCAGACTTCTTCTTTGAGGATCAGACAGTATCAAGGTCCGTGACACTGAAACGAGTAGCAGACTTCGATGATTTTCCAGCACCTACACATCCAAAACAGATAAGTATCCTTATTTAATTTTAATTTAAACATTTAGTTATGCACAAAATGGGATACTTACTTGACATTGTAACAGAGCCTGAGGATACTTCTTGAGAATCCTGGGTATTTGGTTGAAATGATCTTATTGCAGGATCAAGCCTCCGGAAAGCAGCAAGCCTTTCCTTCGTTGCAGGTGTTGTAATAAGGTGTGAAACAGTAATAGCTGCAAGATAGAAACAAAAGGATGTTAGTGATCCTTACCAGAAACAAGGTTATCCTGTGATCCTTCTCAGGATCCTCTATCCTACCATGAGTGGTCCATTTTATAGGCAGATCCTTTCCATCAGGGATAGAATCCCTTCTGACAAAGAAGAATCGCCGTTTCCAGTTGGTGTCATTCTTAGTGGCTTTGGAGATGGGGTGTTCTTCACCGGGTTTATCTTTGAATAGATATTGATGAGATCCATGGCTCACAAGGTCGTACATTTCTGCTAGCTCTGACATTCCCAGATCAATACCTTCTTTCACAATGATTCTTTCAAGGGTATACAAAACCCTCCATATCATTGGCATTGCTTGGATGAAGGAGATGCTGGTGAGAGAGAAGAAAGATTGGGTGAAATCAGGAAAAGGATACGAGTATCCTATCGTAAATGGGGTGACCGGAAAAGCTACCCAGGTTTCAGAAACAAAGTCGCATAGGATGGTGGGATCAAAAGCTTTAAAAACGGTGTTCGCCAGAAAACAATGGCGAATTCTGTCTATCTGTGGGTCAGTAAAGCAACATCGTTCCTTCGCAGAATCTTCAATGATCCCTTGGGTCTTTAAGGGACTGTCCTTTTTGTGATCCTTAGCTTGTGAAGATCTCAGCATCATCTTGGTCATAATGATGGTGAAGAAGAAGAAACAGAATGAGAAGATGAAGAGAGAAAGGAAAGAGAAGTACCTGATCAAGTCTTCGAATGAGGATTTAAAGGATGAAATGCACGAATTTAAATGCCTCCTAACCCTTATCTCTAACTTCAATTTATAATCATGATTTTGCAGGATAGTCACTTCAGTGACGTCAGATTGGCAACGGCTAGCCAGAAAGTAACGGCTATATATCCGTTGGTTTGTTACGGATAAGAACGAGAAAATATAACTCGTTTATTTACAAATTACTCCTTATATTTTGGGGGCAATTGTTAGGGGAGGATTTTCCAATGATCAGTGATCCTCAATTACTGTAGGGCTTAGGGATCCTCAATTATATTTGAATTAGTGATCCTCAGAGAGTATTGTAGGATCAGGATCCAGGATCATCATGAGGATCCTTACACTAATGATTGTCTGCTTTGAATATGATGTTGTTTTGCAGGAGTACGCATTTGGACTTGGTCTTGGCGATATTCCTGGAGCATATTCCCTTTTTATTCCGCACGTGCTTGACTAATATGGACGTTATGGAGTTCGTGGAGGACTTGCATGAAATGCGGATAGTTAGTTAGATTAGATATTTTCCAAATTTATAAGGGGATAGCGAGCTAAATTAGAACACTTGGCTATTTTTGGCTAAACACACACACTCGTAACTGCTCTCATCTGCTCTCGACAGTTCGCTTAGCGATTACACACTTTCTTGCACATTACACTCTAGTGATCCTTGTAACAAGCTCACTATCATCCAAAGTTGTAATACATTTTTGTTTAATCTGAGTTGGTGATCGGTAGTTTCCATCACCCGAGGTTTTTATGCCGGAGATCAACTCTTGATCAAGGGCTTTTTCCTCGTATAAATCATTGTGTCACTTGTTCATTACATTTCTGAGTGATCCTTAGCATTGTTCATTGATTCAAGCATCACACCTCACAACAGAAAGTTTGGTTGCATTATCTTAGCTTGATTTTTGACCAAAACACTTATAATTAATGATGAGTCAATATTACTTTTCATAAATCATTTAATTCTAATATATTTACTAAACCAACTTGATCCAAAATCCAATACAAAATCTTATATTCCTTTTAATCCTTGATCCTTCTAGAACTTTCATTTACTTGTATTTGAACATATTCATCATTCCAATTTAGGATAAGTCATTGGAATCTATCCTCTCCATGAACAACTTATATGGTTGTTGTTTTGGTCAAAAATTACCGAAGCAATTAAGTGATCAAATTAGTTATGTGAGTTAGTGTGCTAAGAAAATGTGTTAAAAATATGCTGATTAAGTTATTTGTAAAAACAGTTTCCAGGATACGGCTCAGGATATTGAGCTGTATCTACGATCAAACTATGAGCAAAAAGTAAAAGGGGGTGACACGAGATATACGAGGAAAGCCCTTGATCAATCTAGATCGCCGGCACAAAACCTCGGGAGCTGACAATCGCAGCTGCCTTGTTCTTCTTATTGCTTTAAACGTCAGGATACAGTGCAGGATATTGACCAAATCGCTAAGTGTTACAATGCTTTTTGTGAAAGTAAAAGTTGCGAGAGAGTAAGTGTGAGAGAGTAGTGAGTGTCGTTGTGATGTCCTATTCGATCTGACTTATCCACCTATTTATATCTAGCAAACGAAAACAAAATCTCCTATAAGTATGGGATGCCTTCGAATATTCCCTAATAGCCGTTGGAGACCAGGTAAAGCGGGTTCAATGTCTTCCTTTGAATGACTTAGACCGAGTCTTCCGGGGAAAGGGTCCTCACGAACGTTACCAGCTTGGACTCGTACTCCTGCACATAATCCGTTAGTAATCCTCAGGATACCATTCAGGATGTTACCAATATCCTGAATCAGCATCCCGGGCATGAACATATAACATACAAGCAAGATATAATTTAAGATATTATCCAGGATATAAGCTCAGAATTTCACCCATAACAATTGTCCCCAAAAAATGTTACCGTTTAGTATCCTGACACTAACGGTTATATTTTTTATGAATAACGAGGCAATTAAGAGATTAGACTCATAATGTGACCGTTTGTAACCGCGCAGCCTATATTTACTCATTGCTCCCCTATATCTTCTCATGCTTATCCCATTTAATCTTTACCGAAGAGTAAAAGGTAAATATTTCTTTCTCTCTCTATTCCATCTTCCTCTCTCATTCTGTTCAATATTCCGGCGACAATATGACAAGGCAAACAAGATCAAACTCCGGTGACTCCACTCCCACATTCATCCAGCAGAATCTTCTCCAAGATCCGGAGAAAGAAATATGCACCTTTGATAGTGCACACTTGTCAGCTCTCAAATCATCCGGCATCTTCCCGGAAGGGGCGGTGTTCCGGCCGTTTGACCGGGAAATCCGGTCGGACATGGTTTCCGACGAGTGGTTATGTTTCAATGACTTTCCCTTTACCTTAGGATTGCAGTTTCCCTTTCCTGATTTCATCACTGATTTCTTTAATGTTACCAAAATCTGCTTCAGCCAGACAATGCCGATGCTCTGGCGAGTCTTGTCTGTTCTTGATCAGATCAAGAAAAATCATATCCCTGACCTTTTTGTTCATGACCTCCCCCTTGCATATCGGCTTAGATGCCATGGTTCCTGTAGATTTTTGTTCTATTCTACCTCCGACGATCCACTGATACTTCGTGCCACCAGGAACGAGGAGAAATGGCAATCCAAGTTCTTCTTTGTAAAAAGAGACTCCATCCCTGGTGGAACGGAATATCCGGTGAAGTGGTTGAGAAAGGGTATGATTTAGGGTTAAGGATGATCCTGTCTTGTATCCTGCTTTATATCTTTGAGCTAACCATTTTTCTTTTATTGTCTTGTACACAGCTGATTTTAGGAAGCTTACAGCTGATTTTAGGAAGCTTGCACCTCCCCTAGCTGATTCACAGAAGAGAATTGACGCTATCAGACTCCTCCCAGAGGCTGAAAGAAGTTTTAACCCGTCTCCACCATCTCCAAGCTCTCTTTCCAGTGCAAACATGTCTGGTAAGGATCCGCACGATATCCTGCATACATGTTTTTATTTGATATATTTAGGAAAAAAATTTACTCCCTGTATGCAGACTCCAGCAAAGTTCCAATCCTCCTTGATCTTGACGAACTTGACAGTTACCCCACTCCAGTCATCGTCAAGAAAGAGGCTCCTACTGCTACTAGCTCCAAGCCGCTCCCGGCCCCTAAGGCCAACCCAAGGACTCGTGCTTCCACTGCAAAAAAAAAAGGAAAGGTTCCGAAGTCAGTGCCCCAGGCTCAGAAGGGTTCTCCTATGAAGAACTCAGCTTTTCTGACTCCTTAGAGCCGATGACATCATTCCTTAACAAGGTAATATCCTGCGACTATATCCTGCACATATATCCTGATAGGATATCCTGGTTAATATATTTTAACTTATACCTGAATTTTGACGTACAGGGCCTCCAGCATCTGCTCCACCTTTACACCGATGCTTGCAGCACGAACGCGTTTCAAGAGGCCAGGATCAAACAGCTCGAGACCACTGTTGCCGACCAAGGGGCCATCGCTGAGGTGAAGACTCGACATTACGAGGATAAGCTGAAGAAGGTCACCTAGGATGCTGAGATCAAACTGGCTACCATCCAAATGGAGCATGAACAGGCCATGGTCTCTTTCCGGGAAGAGATCAAAGCCTCTGCCATCGTTTCTATGCTACAAGCTCGCATTAAAATGGCTCATGAGGCCAAAGAAACAGGCCTTGAATGCCCATCCTGGCCGGTTGAATCCTGGGTGATGAAGCTGAAGGAGCTTGGAGGCAAGGCTGTGCCCCTTCCTGCTGAAACTGGCGAATCCTCTAAATCAGCAGAGGTGGTGGACAAGGCTGGAGATAAGAAGGATGCTGGGACGGATGCTGGCGAGGATACTGCTCAAGATGCTGAGGCTGAGAAGACGGAGAAGGCTGGAGAAGATGCCGCTGTATGAGGGCATTCAGGTGGGCGATGATGGATGTATGTGCCAAGGCCGGAGCCCACTTTTTTAAATTTGATCGTTGGTTTGTAACCCTAAGACAATTTACTTCTTCTGCACTTTACTTTTCCTGCATTTGAACAATATGATGGCCAAAGGTGGAGGGATCCTGAGTTTCAGGATGAATCCCTTGGTCATCACCGTTAGTATGCTTTGCTTTTGAACAATATAACAGTTGGAGGTGGATGGGTCTCGGTTTGAGACAAAACCTTCAACTGTTAAGTAAATACGGTAAGGAACTAACCGTGCTCTTGGTGGATTCTTTTGGCTTTATTTATGTTGTTACACCTTTACTGCATAAATTTTATTTATGAAAACAGTTTTGTTCGAACATTCTTGGGAACACATTGTAAGAGTATCCTGAGAAATATCCTGCTCAGGATACTGACACATAATCTGTAAAAGTCAAGTTACCCAAACAAAAAGGAGAGATCATACCAGAGATTCTTAAAGAGTCAATTCCAATCTTCAATTATAGAAATGTCCCCAGTGCACACTTATAAGTTCGAATCCATCCTTTAAATTGTATGATACATGTCCCCTGTGTTCAACATGTTTGAAAGCTTAATATCCTAGGGATAAACCCTTAATATCCTGGGGATAAACCCTTAATTTCCTGGGGATAAACCCTTAATATCATGGGGATAAACCCTTAATATCCTGCGCTACAGGCGAGAGTGTACAAACTCCAAGAATTAGAAATGTGAAAACCTTTAAACCTTAGAGAGTATGAAAATACCCTTTCGTGAGAGAGGGTGATCAATCCTCATATACCTTTAGGATCCAGGATATAGCCAATAGTAACGAAATTGTCAGCCACTTTTACATGAACTGGTCCCGCTACCTTGAACTATCCCTAGATAAGTTGCGCTCCAGGCGGGATGCTTAAACCCAATTCGTAAGAAAGGTGAATACCTTTAAACCTTTGAAGGGATTAGAATCCCTTATACGTGAGAGAGGGGGCCAGTCCTCTAATCCTTTGAGCTATCCTGAGCGTATATCCTGGAGCTATATCCTGAAGCATATTCTGCAAAACAATCTTAAACTAAGGTGGGTGTTAGCTTGGCTAACACCCCTCCGATGCTTAAGTCAGTATTGGGTTCAAGATAATAAACAAATTCAAACATATTTAAAAGAGGTAGAATACATACCATTCTAGGATAGAAATTAAATTCTATTCTTACTTGAAATATAGCTTTAAGTGTATAGCATTCCATGATCTTGGTAGCATATCCCCTTCCATACTCCTGAGTCGGTATGCTCCTTTTCCTGATTCTGACTCAACCTCATATGGTCCTTCCCACTTTGGAGCCAACTTTCCATCGGCAGGATTAGTAGTATTTTGAAAAGCCTTTCTTAACACCCAATCACCAACTCGAAATCTTCTAGTCCTTATATTCTTGTTATATGCCCTGGATATCCTTTGTTGATATATTGCCATCCTTAGCCTTGCTGCATCTCTCGTTTCGTCTACAGTGTCCAAGTCTTGACACAAAGCCTCAGGATTCTGCTCAGGATCCCGGAGTATAGATCTTGTCGTAGGTATCATCATTTCTGTTGGGATTACTGCTTCTGCTCCAAATACCAATGAAAATGGGGTTTGTCCAGTTGCATTCTTTACCGTTGTTCTATCAGCCCACAAGACAAAGGGTAGTTCTTCTGCCCATCTTCCTTTTTTAGCTCCTAGTCTTTTCTTCAAGTTGTTAACAATTATCTTGTTTGAGGATTCAGCTTGTCCGTTTGCTTGAGGATGTACCGGAGTAGACGTGATCATTTTGATTCCCCAACTCTTGCAAAAGTCAGTAGTTCTCTTGCTTATAAACTGGGATCCATTGTCACAAATAATTTCAGCTGGTACTCCAAACCTGGTCAGGATATCATCTTTATGAAGGATACTACTTCTTGGTCTCTAACTTGAACAAATGCTTCAGCCTCAACCCACTTAGAGAAATAATCCGTCGTTGCCAACATAAAGACTTTTCCTCCCGGAGCTTTTGGTAATTTCCCTACTATATCCATCCCCCATTTCATAAATGGCCAAGGGGAAGCTATAGGATATAGTGGTTCAGCTGGTTGATGTAGTATGTTACTGTGCCTTTGACATGCATCACATCTTCGAGCATATTTTGTAGCATCTTTTTTCATTGTCAGCTAATAGTATCCTGTTCTTAATACTTTTGAGAATAATGACCTGCCCCAGTGTGGTTGCCACAATCCCCTTCATGTATATCTTGGAGCACTTCCTTAGTTTCAGGATCCTTCAAGCATCTCATGTATGGACATGCGAGAGATTTCTTATATAAAACATTATTTATAATGGTGAATCACGATACCTTCATCCTGAATGCCTTAGGATTTTCGTCTTTAGGGATGTATCCTTCCTTCCTTGAGATATCGTATGATCAGAGTCATCCAGGATTCATCATCCTTATCAGGATCATGACCAGGATCCTGGATGCTTGTTACCTCCTTATCCTGAGCTTTGAAGGGATCCACAGTAGGATACATGATATGAAGTATCGGTATTTGGGTTCCCTCTGGTATCCTGACTGATGATCCTAAGTTTGCCAAGGCATCCGCTTCAGCATTATCTTCTCTTGGTACTTGTTCAAGTGTAAAAACATCGAAATATCCTGCTAATTTTTTGAGAAGATCGAGGTACTCGATTAACTTCTCATCTTTAACTGCATAGGATCCATTAAAATGATTAGTGATTAGCAAGGAATTAACATATACTTGCAAATTCTTGATATTCATATTCTTAGCCAACTCTAATCCTGCAATTAAAGCCTCATATTCTGCTTCATTATTAGTAGCAGGAAACTCACACCTAATAGCCTGGGGTAATATGTCCCCCTGTGGCGATTTTAGTAGTATTCCCAACCCTACTCCTCTGACATTAGATGCTCCATCGGTATATAATGTCTAGGATCCTGAGGATTCTCCTAACTATTGGACTTCTAGGTCTACTTAATCCTGAATGTCACTACTGAAATCAGCCACAAAGTCAGCTAGAGCCTATGATTTTATGGCATTTCTGGGTTCGTACACTAAGTCATAAGCACTTAATTTCACTGACCACTTAGCCATCCTGCCTGACATCTCAGGTTTCCTAAGCACATTTTTAACGGGATAATTGGTTTTAACATGTATCCTATGTGTCTCAAAGTAATGTCTAAGCTTTGTTGATGCCATAACTAGAGCCAATATTAACTTTTCTAAATGAGAATATCTTGTTTCAGCATCTAATAAACTTTTACTAACATAATAGACAGGATATTGCTGACCTTCATGATCCTTTATAAGTACGACACTTATAGCATTTCCTGATACTGCTAGGTATAGGGATAGTGGTTCACCATTCTCAGGCTTCATCAATAGAGGTGCGGTTGAAAGATACTGCTTCAAATCCTGCAAGGCTGCTTCATGCTTTTCTCCCCACTCGAATTTCTTATTTTTCTTTAGGATATCATAAAATTCTTTGCATTTTTCTGAAGATCTTGAAATAAATCTATTTAGTTCTGCCACCCGTCCTGTCAATCGTTGAACATCCTTCATATTTGAAGGTGATTTGATATCCAAGATAGCTTTAATCTGCTCCGGGCTTGCCTCTATTCCTTTTTTAGTCACCATATATCCCAGAAACTTTCCTGCCCCCACTCCGAAATGGCATTTAGCAGGATTTAGCTTCATATTATACTGGTCCAGGATATCAAATGCTCCCTTAATATCCTGGAGGTGATCCTCAGCTTTCTTAGATTTTACCACCATATCGTCAATGTACACCTCCATGGTGTCCCCCAGCTTGTCTTTAAACATCACGTTCACCAATCTCTGGTACGTTG
Source organism: Helianthus tuberosus (assembly GCA_030545235.1). NCBI lineage: Eukaryota > Viridiplantae > Streptophyta > Magnoliopsida > Asterales > Asteraceae > Helianthus > Helianthus tuberosus. The sequence goes on along the minus strand of CM060354.1, from coordinate 61,864,439 downwards.
CACCTGCATTTTTCAAACCAAAAGGCATAGTTGTGTAACAATAAATACCTGTTGGTGTCATGAAGGCAGTATCCTCCTGGTCCGAAGGTTCCATTTGAATCTGCTGAAATCCTGAGGATACATCCATGAAGGTTAACATCTCATGGCCGGCAGTAGCATCCACCATTGCATCAATATGAGGAAGAGGAAATGGGTCTTTGGGACAAGCCTTGTTCAAGTCTGTGTAATCTACACAGACTCTCCATTTTCCATTTTTCTTCTGTACCACGACTACATTCGCTAGCCATCTTGGAAACTTGACTTCTCTGATCATTTTAGATTTCAATAGCCTCTCTACTTCTTCCTGAATGATCACATTTCGCTCCGGAGTAAACTTCCTTCTCTTTTGTTGGAAAGGTTTAAATGATCTGTCAATACCTAGCTTATGTGTTATAATATCCTTGGAAATTCCTGTCATATCCTCGTGCTTCCACGCGAATGTCGACATCCTGCACATCAAAAAGTTAGTTAACTGTTCTTCAATATCCTGAGGGAAATTGGTTCCTACGAGCACCGAGATATCCGGATTATACTGATCCAGGATAACTTTCTTCATATCCTGCTCTGAAGCCTCCACGATATCCTGGGCCCGCATCTTTAATTGCTATGCTGCATTAGACTTGGTTGAGGATTTCATTGAGGATGAGTAACATTCCTTGTATTGAGCTACATGCTCCTCTGGATCCGTTGAACCATCATACAGCTAAATCCGAATGAGCTCCGAGCGAGCTCTGAGCCGCGAGCTTTTTGGACAACCCTATCATCGTTTCTTTTATTTCTAGTATCGTTGCATATATGTGTATCTATGTGCTTACTCGCTTTGTGTCACATGTTTCGCGTGGATCCACATGGCTGACTAGGTTCCCCACGGCTATGGGTTGTAGCCTAGTATCGCCACCAGTATTAGACTCGCTCTTCGGGGCTTGAGACTAATGCTTGCTATAGTATTTGAGTCTTATTAATTCTATCGTATCTATATTGTGATTGTGGTGATTTGTTGATTGTGGTAATTATAGATGTTTTTACCAAACGTGAAACTGCATGTTAATTATATTTGTTTAAAAAAAATTCTAAGTAACATAAATCAATTAACAAAGCAAAACATTTTGTTTAAAAATTAATTCGCTAACATTTTGTTGACCCAAAACCTTTTTACGTATGATGCAGGTACACAAGCAGGTGATAGAGTTGAGGGCAAAGACACATAGAACATACCTTAGTAATAAATTGGATTTTTGTTCAAAACCATTTATCTTTTGAAATATGTTAAATGTTTTCTATGATTATGTGTGACAAATTTAATTTGGTAACTTTATATACTGTAACTTATAATAATGTCATAAGCTATAAACAATCATCATGCCCTGTACCATATCTGCTGTAGGTCGAGGTGTGACATCACATACCATATATCACAAGTGTAATGTCACGTGATTATGTATCACTACGTAATTACGTTATTATAGTTTTTTGAGTGTATAATGTTTTTTTACTAAAGTTATGCTTATTACATGATTATACATTAAATATAATGAGAACTTAATTGTTTTTATGCTATTACGTAATTAGATTTGTAATATAATTTGTTACATGATTATAGAGTTTGATTTGGTCTAAAATATGCATATTTTATATAAATATTCCTAAATTTTTGAGTAATTTTAGGGTTGTTCGCAATAAATTATACTCAAAATTGGTTCATATTTGGAGTTTGATATTTTAAGTGGAAACGAGCTAAAACGGGGTATTTCGTCTCAAAAGAAGTTATATCTATTTAATAGATATTATATTAGTTTTTTTGAATGACAAAGAATCTCACGTGTAAACCCGCCCTGCTCAGGACTATGTCCAAGGTTGACTCCTCGACCGCAATGAGACCGTGCCCCCCGATGCACAGGAACCGGATGGAATCCGTAAACTCTCGTCCCCCGTCAGGTTCGAACCCGGGATTAAATCCCCGATTCGTTTCTTCACCCAGATGTCCCTTGAAAATGGCCCAAGCGAGAATTAAACCTGCGTCACCATTAGGGATCGAGGACAGACCAATTTACCACTAGACCAAATTCTCATAAGATATTATATTAGTTAATTAATGATTATACTATATTAATTTTTTTTCTCAAAGTACTCTTAATAGGTTTTAATACTTATTATTAATGGTTTAGTGAAATTCAATGAAAAAATAAATGACACATTAACTGTTTTTTTTTTTTTAATTTCTCTCTTAGATGTAATTGGCTCTGAAAAACAACACAAGATCATTTAATTTTTCTAGAAGAATTATGAGTTATGGAGTTATGTTTATGGGATGAATCAATTATAAAAGGATGCCTTGAATACAGTTTGGAATAAAAATATTGGTGGAAGGGTCGGGGTGTTGTTTTGTAGTGACCTTTTTTCGTTTGGGTCGAAGGTGTGTTTTAATGAAGTTATATTTAAAAAAAAAATATTGGTGGAAAGCTGCAAGCGAAAAAATGAATTATACTATATTATCCTATAATACAAACTTGTGAATAGTGTTTTTGATATATTATAATATATATATATATATATAGTTTATTTAATAGTTTTATTATTTTAATATTATCTTATATATTATTAATAAAAACTTGTGAATAGTGTTTATAATATATTATAATAATATGTATAGTTTTTTTAACAGTTTTATTATTTTAATATTATCCTATCTATTAATAATACAAACTTTTGAATAGTGTTTATGATATATTATAATAATATATATAGTTTTTTAATAGTTTTATTATTTTATTATTATTTTCAATAGTTTTATTATTTTAATATTATAATAATGGTTATTCTCTTTACTTTTTAAGTTGAATAAACTTGGTGTTAACCGGTGTATTTTATATATTATAATAGTATATATAGTTTTTTTAATAGTTTTATTATTTAATATTATAATTATCCTATATATTAATAATCCAAACTTGTGAATACTGTTTATGATGTATTATTGTTTTGGTCAAAAATCAAGCTAAGATAATGCAACCAAACTTTCTGTTGTGAGGTGTGATGCTTGAATCAATGAACAATGTTAAGGATCACTCTGAAATGTAATGAACAAGTGACACAAAGATTTATACGAGGAAAAAGCCCTTGATCAATGAATGATCTCCGGCATAAAAAACCTCGGGTGATGGAAACTACCGATCACCAACTCAGATTAAACAAGAAACATATTACAACTTCGGATGACAGCGAGCTAGTTACAAGGATCACTATAGTGTAATGTGCAAAAAAGTGTGTAATCGCCAAGTGAATTGTCAAGAGCTGATGAGAGCAGTTGCGAGTGTGTGTTAAGCTAAAAATAGCCAAGTGTTTCTATTTAGCTCGCTATCCCCTTTTTAAAAATGGAAAATCTCTAAGCTAACAAACTATCTGCATTTTGTGCAAGTCTTCCACGACCTCCATAACGTCCACTTTAGCCATGCACGTGCGGAATAAATATGGAATATGCTCCAGGAATATCGCCAAGACCAAGTCCAAGCTCGTACTCCTGCAAAACAACTTCATATTCAAAGCAGACAATCGTTAGTATAAGGATCCTGATGATGATCCGTGACCCTGATCCTACAATACTTTCTGAGGATCACTAATTCAGACAGAATTGAGGATCACTAAGCCCAACAGTAAATGAGGATCACTGATCATTGAAAAATCCTCCCCTAACAATTGCCCCCAAAATATAAGGAGTAATTTGTAAATAAACGAGTTGTATTTTCTTGTTCTTATCCGTAACCAACTAACGGATATATAGCCATTGTAATCGAACTATCCGTTGCCATCCTGACGTCACTGAAGTGACTACCTTGCAAGATCATCATTATAAATTGAAGTTAGAGATAAGGGTTAGAGAGCATTTAAATTCGTGCGTTTCCTCCTTTAAATCCTCATTCGAAGATCCGATTAGGTAATTCTCTCTCCTTTTTCTCTTCATCTTCTTTCTCTGTTCCTTCTTTCCTCATCTTTATCTGCGATCAAGATGATGTTGAGATCTTCGCCGTCTAAGGATCACCGTAAGGACAGTCCCCTGAAGTCCCAAGAGATCATCAAAGATTCTGCGAAAGAAAGATGCTGCTTTACCGATCCACAGATGGACAGAATCCGCCATTGCTTCCTGACGAACACCGTTTTCAAACCATTTGATCCCACCGTCCTAAGTGACTATGTTTCTGAAACCTGGGTGGCTTTTCCGGTCACACCATTTACAATAGGATACTCGTATCCTTTTCCAGATTTCACCCAATCCTTCTTCTCTCTTACCAGCATCTCCTACATTCAAGCGATGCCAATGATCTGGAGGGTCTTATATACCCTTGAAAGGATCATTGAACATGAAGGAATTGATCTGAGAATGTCGGAGTTTGCAGAGATGTATGACCTTGTTAGCCATGGATCCCACCGATATCTACTCAAACACAAACCTGGTGAAGAACACCCCATCTTCAAAGCCACTAAGAATGACACCAACTGGAAATGGCGATTCTTCTTTGTCATAAGGGATTCTCTCCCTGATGGAAAGGATCTGCCTAGAAAATGGACCACCCATGGTAGGATAGAGGATCCTTAGAAGGATCACCAGATGACCTTGTTTCTGCAGAGGATCACTAACATCCTTTTGTTTCTATTTTGCAGCTATCACTGTCGCACACCTTATTTCAACACCTGCAACGAAGGAAAGGCTTGCTGCTTTTCAGAGGCTCGATCCTGAAACAAGATCATTTAAAGCAAATACCCAGGATTCTCAAGAGGTATCCTCAGGTTCTGTCACAATGTCAAGTAAGTATCCATGTTTATATGTAATTAAATGCTTAAATTAAAATGAAATAAGGATACTTATCTGTTTTTGAATGTGCAGGTACTGGAAAATAATCAAAATCTGCTACCCGTTTCAGTGTCACCGACCTCACCACTGTTGGTCCTAGGTCCGGAAGGAAGAAGGCTGCTGCTAGCCCAAGTGCTGCCATCCCCAAGGCTACTACCTCCAAGGGAAAGAAGAGGAAAGCCTCTGAAGCTGACAACCTAGAAGGCCTGCCTCTGATCCGCCACCAGTTCCTTGAGTATTTTGCTGATGTAAGGATCACTAACTTAACTTAGTTATCCTGCCCACTTGAGGATCATGTGATCCTAAACTTTACATTGTCCTTTTGCAGAAATTCGCTGAAATCGAGGACTACGTAGGTAATGTTGAAGAGGTTGAGCAAAAGTGTTTGGACTTCCAGAAGATCATGCTAGCCAAGGATCAGAAGATTGCCTCCCTTGAAAATGATGTCAATCTGGTGAAGAGGGAACTTGTCTTGGCTCACATTACTGCTGATCAGGAGAAAAATGAGATCACCAATGATGCTAAAATCTCCGCTGCCATTGCTATGTACAAAACCCAGTTGCAGATGGCCCAAGAAGCTCTAGATCCTGACTTTGACAAGAGCAGCTGGGACATAGAGGGCTGGAAGGCTAGATTGGCTGAGCTGGATGATGAGGAAGAGGTCTTAGCAATCGAGGCTGGCGGCAGTGGAGTCAAGGATCAGGTGGATGATGCTGGAGCTAGAGGAGATGGTGATGCAGCCAAGGTGTAAGCTGCAGGGATGGGCGATGAAGGACATTTCTACACGTAGCCGGAGCCCATTTTTTTAGAATTTGGTAGTTTATTTTGGTTATGGTGTTTTGAAACAATCTTAGGGTTGTAATAACTTTAGACAATAGTTTCTAGGGTGAAGGATCATGGATCCTTGAACAATAGGCAGGATAATGGGTGGTGGATGGATCCTCTGTTTGGGGGATGAAGCCACTTGTTATCCTTCCGTCTTTTATTTCCTGCACTGCAAAGACCCGTAAAAAATGGACACCCTTTGCCAACCCATGTGGACGGGCCACGTTTTGCTGGTAGAAACGTGGGTTGGCAATTTTGACAACCTTAAAGGTTTTAATCTTTTGTGAATAAAATAACTTTAACTTTTTGGCTATCTCCCGCGTTGTTATCCTTGTAAAGACTCTACTTTTCAATTGTTGTGATATTCATTTTGTCTGAATTTATTAAGTAAATAAATATCTTCAAAAAGTTTAGAATATAATCAAGGATCATATATCCTTTAGTTGGTAAGTTCTGAAAAGTAATATAGTTTAAGGATCATAAGTTCAGTAGTCAAAGGATAAGGGTCACTCAAATGAATAATGAATAAAATCAAAATAGTTAAGGATCATACCTGAGAATCCAAGATAGGATCATATCCTTTAACACTTATAATTAGGATAACCAAAAGACAAACCTTAGTAGAAGGTAAGGATCAAGGATCCTTGGTCATTTAGCTCCAAAAACCTGAAATAGGATACGACTTGGGACTAAGCCAATATAAGATAAGAGTTAGTAACTGGGGACAAGCCCAACAATTTTGGGGACAAGCCCAATATACTGGGGACAAGCCCAAAGGATAACTGGGGACAAGCCCAAAGGAACGTGTGTAAACTGGAGTATGGCCCTCACTAGCGACTATCCAAACTTAGTGACATGAAAATGCCAAAACCTTAGCTAACGTGAAAACGTTAGAAACCTTAGGAATGGATGTATGGTACGTCTACCATTATACGTAGGATCCTGAATATAGCCAGTACAATGAAATTGTCAGCCCCTAAAGCGAGTACTGGTCCCATTGCCATGAACTATACCAGGATCATCGTGCGCTACTGGAGAAACTGGGGACTAGCCCAAATAACTGGGGCCAAGCCCAAATAACTGGGGTCAAGCCCAAATAACTGGATACTTCTGTGGATACTCAATCCTTTGTTAAGGATACCTGAACCTTCAAAACTCAGAATCAAGTGAAAGGAGGATAAAGGATGCAGGATCCTTATCCTTATATAAGATAATTAAAGAATGAAATAGTTTGAGATTAGAATATTACCAAGATGAGGATCATCTGTCCTGTAAGGATCCTTCAAGGATACATATCAGGTAAGGATCATGGATCCTCGTTACATGAAGTATTTCTTTAAGTGGATAGCTTTCCAAGCTCCTGGTAGCAAGTCACCTTCCATTGTTAGCAATCGATATGCCCCCTTTCCTGCCTCAGCTGTGACAACTCGAAATTTAGAACCTTTCATTTGTATCTCGATGTAACATGCTTAAACGTGTGACTAAGTGACTTGTTGGTTTAATGAATGTTATTATGTGGTTATGTGCTATGCTTGTATGTATGTATGTATTTATATGACCCGACACACAAGGACCTGACTCGAGACCATGCGGTCTCGAGTGAACAGTGCAACAGTTGGGCCGGTTGGGCCGTGCACCCCTTTAATCCATCCGAAAGCCCATTAGGGTGCACTAACTTAGAACAAGTATATAACCATGATGGATAGCCAACCTTGCCATTCTTTGGGCAACTACACACACTCTCCTACACACACACTCCTACCTTCTCTCTCACTAAAACCCTAAAGATCAAACATCACCTCCCCTCTCCTTCTTCTCGGATTCAACCGGCGACCACAAGGAGCTCTCGGATCGGCTCACACACACACCCATTTTGGAAGCTTCATACACACCTTTGAACCCACACTTGACCGGTTAGTGATTCATGAGTTGGTGTTTTGTCAAATGACGTTTTGATGAGTTAGTGTTCAAGTAATCGATTCATAAGTGTTCCATATTGTGTGTTTATATTTCGGTTGATAATGATGTATGATGAAGATTATTTGATAATATGTTGCTTGTTAAAGTTTTATGCATGATTAAGGTGTTGATTATGTAATAAAAACACATCATGACTATTGTTTGAACATGACAAAAGTGCTTGTTTGAGTTAGTGAGTTCTTGTTGTTAAATGATACATGCTTAGGAGAACATGACTTTTGTAGAATAACATTTGAACAAGATGTTTTGAGTAACAAAAGAATGATAAGTTTAGGGTTATTCATGATCATCCGATTTTATGTTAGATGTTATAGAACAAGTATTTTGTTTGATAATGATTCACAAAAATGATTATTGATATCTAGAGTATGTGTCATGATTCGGGTCCATGGAATGCATAGCTATGTGGGATGAATATGTTGATTTGATATAAAAACTTGAAAGATGAACTACTTGAAGATCATGAAAAATATTTGAAATTGATATGTTTGATCCATTTTCGATTAGTGTTAGACAAAGAAACATGTTTAAGGATTGTGGTTGGATAGTACATTGTATCATGAAATCGAAATGCCATTGGATAGTACAATTGCCGGCTATTAACAGGTGTGCCAGTCGAGACCCTTGGTCTCGACTCGAGACCATGAACATGACAACTCGAGACCGGGGATTGCGACACAGGTTACGAGTCGAGAACTCTCTAGTCTCGACTCGAGACCACACAATGCCAGCACAAAACAACATGACTCGAGATCAGGGTTGCGAGTCTTGTTGCGACTCGAGAACTCACATGTACGACTCGAGACCGCACAGTCTCGACTCGAGACCATGTACACGTGCACTGTTTGGACTTGCATTGTTATGGGCTTAAGATTGGGCTGGACTTTTGGGCTTTGTTTACTTACATACATGCTACTGTTCAACTCGTAGGTATTATTGTAAACCGCTATGTTTATACGTGTAAGCCATGAATAATACCTGTATGCAACTTGTTCGTACACGTGTAGAAAACATACGTGCATTTCTTGGTATGAACCTGACTTGAATGGTATCTATGTTAGGACGTAGTTGACCACTTACAACTTGATTTACCTTTCTGTGTATCTGCCGAGCAAACCAAGGTGAGTTCACACCCTCTACAAAGCATGGGATTCCCTGGGTTGGGAATGGGGTTAAGGAACGGGGGTTCCTCGTCCTCCTTGGGTAGGACAGCATTGGTTCAGGAATGTAATTCCTCGTCCTCATGGACAGATAACTCGTACTAGACCAAAACTCTATCACGAAGTCCCTCCTTTTATATCGACTTAATCGCCGGGCCAATGGCGAGCGGGTCATTAGTTAGATAGCGCTATTTAGGTCTTACAAACCTCACACCATGCCGCAGAGGACGGGCGTGAACTAATGGATCTGGGGCACGTCAATGATGATAGACATTGACAGTTTCAGGGCACATAAACATGACTACAGTCAGCAGTCGATAAGGTAACGAGTCTAGTGGAACATGGGGTAGCCCCCACGGCCGAAATGCCAGATAACTAACATGGGGTAGCCCTCACGGCCGGAGTGCCAGAGTAACCGGGAATAAACAAGTCACGTTTTTTTTCAACTATGGGGTAACCCCCACGGCAGGATGCCAGATAAAGGAAACTGTTTTCGAAACAACTTAAAACGAACACCCAACTGTGAACTCACTCAACTTGTTGTTGACCCGTTACTACATGCTTTGCAGGTCTTTAGGTACTTAGCTGGAGCTTGCATGGAAGAGGGTCGTTGTGGGACATGGACAGCTGTGTGCCATGTTAAACTTTGAACAATTAAACTTATGTTTTGGTTTTAAACATTATGCTTCCGCTTGCAACTTAAACTGTGTTTTGTTTGGACACCAATTGTATTGGTTGGATTTTTATAACTACTTATATGCTTGTTCAATATGATTGGTGGCTGAATCCTGGTCAGTCACGCCTCCAAGCGGTAGTACTCCGCAGGTAGATTTTGGGGGATCCTTGTTACATGAAGTATTTCTTTAAGTGGACAGCATTCCAAGCTCTTGGTAGCAAGTCACCTTCCATTGTTAGCAATCGATATGCCCCCTTTCCTGCCTCAGCTTCGATCAAGTAAGGGCCTTCCCACTTTGGTTCCAATTTTCCATCAGCAGGATTGGTGGTATTCTGAAATGCTTTCCTTAACACCATATCACCAACTTGGAATTTCCTGATCCTGACATTTTTGTTGTAAGCTCCAGCCATCCTTTGTTGATAACTGGCCATCCTTATTCTTGCCAAATCCCTGAGTTCTTCTATAGTATCCAGATCTTGAACCAAGTTTTCAGCATTTTCTTCAGGATCATGAATACTTGTTCTTGCAGTAGGAACCACCATCTCAGTAGGGATCACTGATTCTGCTCCAAATACCAAGGAGAATGGAGTTTGGCCAGTAGAATTCTTGGGAGTTGTCCTATCAGCCCAAAGTACATAAGGTAGTTCTTCTGCCCATTTTCCCTTCTTGGATCCAAGCTTTTTCTTCAAATTGTTGATGATGATCTTGTTGGATGATTCTGCCTGACCATTAGCTTGTGGGTGGATTGGTGTTGATGTTATCATCTTAATCCCCCAGCTGTCACAAAAGTTAGTAGTTCTATTCCCAATAAACTGGGATCCATTATCACAGACAATTTCAGAAGGGATACCAAATCTAGTAATAATGTTTCTCTTAATAAAGGATATTACTTCTTTTTCTCTGACTTGAGCAAAGGCTTCAGCCTCTATCCACTTGGAGAAGTAATCAGTCATAGCAAGCATGAATACTTTTCCACCAGGTGCCTTAGGGAGCTTACCAACTATATCCATTCCCCATCTCATAAATGGCCAAGAAGAGGATATAGGATGCAAAAGTTCTGCTGGTTGGTGAAGGATATTACTGTGTCTCTGACAAGGATCACATTTCTTGGCATATTCCACAGCATCATTCTTCATAGTAGGCCAATAGTATCCTGTCCTCAGGATCCTTGAGAATAATGCTCTGCCCCTAGTGTGGTTTCCACAATCTCCTTCATGGAAATCCTTTAGGACTTCTTGGATTTCAGGATCCTCAATGCATCTTAGATATGGACCTGCAAGAGATCGTTTATACAACATATTATTCAATATTGTAAATTGAGATACCTTGATTTTGAAAGCCCTAGGGTTTTCTCCTGTAGGAATCTCTCCATGTTGTATGTATCTCATGATTGGAAGGATCCATGATCCTGAATGAGATTGAGTATCATCACTAAGGATGATTGCAGAATCCTCTCCTATCTCCATAGCTACATGATCCTCGATAGCAGGGGTCAGGATATGGATAATAGGGATCTTGATATCCTCCGGGATCTTCAAGGATGATCCTAAATTGGCTAATGCATCAGCCTCTGCATTCTCTTCCCTTGGTACCTGTGTCAAACTAAAGGAAACAAAAGAGAGTGCCAATTCTTTGACTATCTCTAAATATTTGATTAGCTTTTCACCTTTAACAGCAAAGGATCCATTAAAGTGATTAGTGATTAATAATGAATCTACATGTACCTCAAGATACCTGATCCTCACATGCTTAGCAATTTGCAAACCAGCTATCAAGGCTTCATACTCAGCCTCATTATTGGTAGTTTGAAATTCACAAGCTATGGAGTGGGGTATTATGTCCCCCTGTGGCGATTTTAGTAGTATTCCAAGCCCTGTTCCTTTTACATTAGAGGCTCCATCAGTGAAGAGTATCCAAGGATCCTTAGTTTCTTCAAGCTGTTGGACTTCTAACTCAACTTCCTTTTGCAAATCACTACTAAAATCTGCCACAAAGTCAGCTAAGGCTTGGGATTTAATGTCAGCCCTTGGTTCATATCTTATATCATATGCACTAAGCTTCACTGCCCACTTAGCCATCCTTCCTGACATTTCAGGTTTCCTGAGAACATTCTTAATTGGAAAATTAGTCTTAACAATAATGGCATGAGTCTCAAAATAATGTCTTAATTTAGTAGATGCCATAATTAATGCAAGGATAAGTTTCTCTAAGTGTGAATACCTGGATTCATGATGAAAGGTGTGAAACACGAGTGTTAACATGTTTATCTTGTGTGATTTATTGTCATTTACATGATTATATACTGTGAATATGTTCACTACGAGCGTTTATTGATTTACAGGTTAATCGGCATAATTCGGTGGAATTAAGTGCGTGGAAGCAAAGAGGAACGAGCAAGGATGATTACCGAAAGAAATCACGTCATGCGGTCCTGGTGTAAATGGAAAAAAATAATAATATATAATCATCAACGATAAAGGCTAATATAATAATTTATATTATTATTATTTGTGGTGTGAATGAAATAAAGGAAAAGAACAAAGTGGCGGCCATATTCTAATTAAATGGCAAATGGAGATATTGACATATTGTTGTTTTTGTTATTCTTGGGCATCACAAAAGAAAAAGAAGACAGGGACTTCAATGCATATGACAACATGGGGGCCAAGAACAGTAAATTTGCAGACTTTAGAGAAACCAATCTCTTCCAAAGTCAAGAGCCTTCAATTCTCAATGGAGACACAATCAATCTCTTCCAAGTTCATATGGAGAAGTGAATGCTCCAAAGTGTAAATGCTCCAAGGTGCTTCCATGGCTATAAATGAAGATCATCATCAAGAAAGAAAGAGGTCGAAGGACCAAAGACGGTTCACAATCACTCATTTCCAACATTCATCATTCTCCATCCTCCAAGCTCCAACATGACTCCCGTCAAGGTTCATTCTTCCGGTGATCAAGCTCCGTCAACCATGAGCGGCTAATCATCTTGGTTTCACCCCGGTGTAGGTAGTTGTTTAATTTATGGTTTTGAATTGTTATTGCTTCACTTTGTGACAATTTGTGTATTATTTTAGAAACCTTTGACAATAGCTTGCATTTGTTTTGTATTCATAAATTGTCGAGCGATGTTAAAAGTTATGACTTTATGAAATGGTTATGTGTAATATGCGTTGTCTTGGTTAGGATTTACTTGTGTTGATTACAAAGTGTATTCTTGTCCGTTCATTGAAACGTTGATAGTTATTAGCACCTAAGTCACGGTACACTAAATCCGTTAATTGTATGCATTTGAGTTGAAGTCTAAAACTTGTAGAAACCATAAGTTAGCAATTACTGAAACCGGGTGTGATTCCTTTTACTTATTATTGTCTAGTAACCAAACTTTTATTATAATTATCAATTAGTAGTTGTTATCCATTTAAACCAATTCATTTAGATAAATTCATATCTTCCATAAAAAACACAAATACAAGAATATCATAGCAAGCTTCATAAATTGTGACAACCAATTTAGTTCTAATAAATCCATTCGCAAACCACATACTCTTCGTGGATCGACCCCTTGCTACCACTAGCTATTTGTTAAGGGTAATTTGGGCTTATAAATATTATCTTTGACCGGAGCGCGACAATCCGATCAAATTTTGGCGCCGCTGCCGGGGAGTTAGTGCGCTTTGTGTTTGGATAATTATTAGATTTTAGTAAATATTTTTTTTAAGTTGTTTATTTTCTTTTTCTTTGTATATTTGTGATTTTACTTCGGGTGGTCGAGCTTGTTTGTGCAGGAACATGTTTTGCAGGTACCATCTTTGAATATGAATTGGGTGGATGATGATCCGTGTGAGTGTTGCGGAAGCGGAGAGCACTATTTAGAGGATTGTTTTGTTTTCTACGAAAAAGTTCAAGCCAACAAGGAACGGGAAGACTACCTCATCGGATTGTTTGATTATAGGAGGGCGGATTATGAAGATTTCAATGGTCCATCCTCACCTTATCCATACACTAGACCACCTCCACCACCGGAGCAAGAAAAGTCATGCCCTTGTTGTGGAAAAGTTCACATACATGAAGATTGTCCAGTGTTTTGGAAAGATCCAGTGTTTTGGAAAGGAAAAATAAAGTCCGGTTACAAGCCACCTTCATATCAAGATTACAACAATTATGAACCCGAATTGCCACATTTCTCAAGTTACCGGGATGAGGAGTATGATGATTATTATAATGAATACCCTCAACCGGTATACGAGAACTCACAAGATTCGATGCATTCTAAGCTTGATGCTCTCATGGACATGATGAAAGAATATCACCAGGATATCAAGAAAGCGAATGAAGTGAGAGATAAAGCCCATGAAGCATTGGTGGTGCAAGTGGGTCAATTAGCGGAGGAATTAGCCCAACTTAAACGAGACCAAGAGGTTTGGGCCAATGGTACAATAGTAGATGGTGATGTGGTGGAAGAGGTTATCGATCTTCCCGAGCAAGAAAATGAACGTTTGAACCGAGCGGAAGACATCACACCGCGAGATGAGCCGGATCCGAAAGATGCCCACATTCATGCCTATCCTTCTCCCATACTTATCACTCCAACCAACAAAGTTGGGGATGAAGGTTCGGGTACAAGGATTCGAAGGGTGGTATTGCAAGACATTGGCCGGTTTGGTAAGAAGCGACCCCGAAGTTGTACGTTACGCATGCCGAATAGAAGAAAAAGAGAATGGATTCGGCATGCTAATTACCGAGCGTATGTTGGAAACTCGGTAGGCAAATGTGCACTTCGACCACCATGAGGGGTAAATCAGGTATCGTAGTTGTAGAGTTTGTTTGTTTTTTTATTTTTTTATTTTTTTTATTTTTTTAGAACTCAAATGAACGTTGTGGGTGTGTTCCCTATATAACCCTCACGAGACCTCTCGTCCTCCTAAGCTATTGGGGGGGTTTAAAAGGGCTTGTTGCATAAGCTAAATGCAACCGTGATTCCTACGAAAGTGAGTTAGGCTTGTTATTGTAACATTTTAGTTAGAATTGTTTATAGTTTTAATTTTTTGTGTATTTTAGATATTATCGTAATCGTTTCCTACTAACCTTATTTGATTATGTGAAGTCCGAACATCATAAACGACTCTTGAAGACATAAGGTATGTTTTAGATTTCGTTTTGTGTATTGAGGAAAATACACGTTTATTTTAGGGGTGGTAGAATCGTTACGATTTTTCGTATTTTTAATTTTAAAATTTTAGCTAATAAATTTTTACAAAAAGATTTTTAATATTTTTTAGGAATCTTTAAGGTATATAGTCCCTTTATAAAAAATCCATATTTTTATATATATTTTGCAAAAAAAAAAAAAAAAAAAAAAAAAAAATTGGGGCAGCCGTCGGCGACGGGCTTCAAAGCCGTCGGCGACGGGCTTTAAAAACCAGCCGTCGGCACACAAAGCCCGTAGCCAGTAGCTTAAGCCGTCGGAAGATTTTGCTAAAACCACAAGCCGTCGGCGACGGGGCTTCTAGCCGTCGGCGACGGGATTAAAAAAAAAAAAATTGTTAAAAAAAAAAATTCGTTTTTAATAAAAAAAAATTATTAAAAATTTAAAAAAAAAATTTCGTTTTTAATAAAAAAAAAATTCGTTTTTAATAAAAAAAATAATAATAAATAAAAAAAAATTAATAAAAAAAATTTTCGTTTTTTTTAAAAAAAAAAATGAAAAAAAAAGAAAATAAAAAAAATTGTTTTTAATAAAAAAAAATAATAATAATAATAAAAAAAAATGTTTTTTTTTCCTAACCCATTTTAAGAACCTTTAAACCTTCATAACTTCTTCAATTCTCACCCAAATCAGTTGATTCTTGAGCCTAAAGTGTGTAGTTTTTCGAGAGGAACAAAACCCCAATAACGGTTTCCATCAATTCTTGCTCGTTTGCAAGATTTCTGGGCGTGAATTTTTAGGGTTTTGAAGAGGTATGGTATGTTTCGTGTTGTTTATTTATTTTGTTTATTTTGTGTGTTTTATTTTTATTTTGTCTTTTATTTGTTTTTCCACATAAACAAAGGTAAAATAATGCATGGCTTGGTAATATTTTCATAAAAATGGTAGAACTAGGTAACTAACAAATTTTGATGGTTGTGAGAAGCATGCTTCTACACAAGGGTTAGAATTTGTAGGTACATGATGTTCACGAGACAACCATTTTTTTATGAGGAGAAGAAGGAGATATGGACATCAAGCAACAAAATCAGGTGCATGCGTTTCCATTTTACCTTACTTATTAATAATAAGTGGATTGTATTTCGTATTTTGTATTTTCCGGGGTGAACTTTGGGAGGGTTAGCTGTGTCACATCCCTTGTGCATTTTAAAACTCTAGTTCTTACACATTGAGGACAATGTTTACCTCAAGTGTGGGGATGGGGGAGTAGTAAAAGTTTTCGATTTTGACCCGTTCATTTAAATACTACACATTGAGGACAATGTTTACCTCAAGTGTGGGGATGGGGGAAAATTTCAAAAATTTTTCAAAAGTTTCTTGTTTCAAAAGCAATCTTAAAAGCACAAGTAGCTAAGTCAACGAGGGATGGCACAACCCATTTGGTCTTTTGTCATGGTTAAGTTCAAATTAATAGCATGAAGGGTATTTAGCGGGTGGTTATTTGGGAATAATTCGCCTGAGGAACTAGCATTTTATGCATATCACATATCATACCCTTATACATGAGATTTTGAGCCACGTTTATACATCATATATACACATATTTCTTTGTTTGAGTGGACCATTAGTCGCGTATTGTAGAACTTGCAACTTTTGATACGTTCAAGACCATAGACCGAATACGAGCACGAGAATGATTAAGGCATTAGGTGAACCTTTTCCTTTTTAAACCATTCTTATACCCTTACCCAAAAATTATCCCCTAGTAGCCAATATTGAGCCTAAACATTCGTTTGACAACCCACTTAGCCAACAACCATAAGCCTTTTTGTTTAAACCCGTGTGATGGAAATTCGATTATTTAGCAAAGTTTGTATAGTGTATTTGTTTATTTGCATATATAAAAAGAAAAAAAAATCAGAAAATGTTGCGAAAAAGAATGAAAAAAAAAAGCATTGAGAAAAATACAAAAATATGTGTTTCTAGTTGTTGAATAAAAGGCGAAAAAAAAAATCATTGCCTTATAGTTGATGTTTGTAGTTTACTTAAGTTGGAATAGTTGTGTTGTAATAAAAATCGAATTTTTCATCACCTTAGCCACTTAAAAATATCCTATTCCTTACCTTTAGCCCTAGCCCCGTTACAACCCTTTCAAAGACCTTATGACTTGTGCTTAGTATTCGTGATCGATGGTGGAGAATGATTGAGTTGCAAGCCTATGCGGGTACGTGTTCTAATCAGGTTTTGAGCGATTATTTGTTAAAGTGCTAATACATCACATATTAGCCAAATGTTAAGCCGAGTGGAGAGAACATTGTAAGGGACATGTATGATTTGTTAGTTTCAAGGGCGGGTTAATCTTAGATAACCATTTATATGTGATTTATCATTTATTGCTAAATATTCCAGAAATTATAAAAGGTTTGAACTTTTGTATGACAATAGACCTTAACCTTTGTCTCGGGAATGGGAAGTGTATTCATTGTTCGACCCACGTGAAAGTGAAAAAAAAAACAGATTTGCTTGAGGGCAAGCAAAAGACAAGTGTGGGGATGTGATGAAAGGTGTGAAACACGAGTGTTAACATGTTTATCTTGTGTGATTTATTGTCATTTACATGATTATATACTGTGAATATGTTCACTACGAGCGTTTATTGATTTACAGGTTAATCGGCATAATTCGGTGGAATTAAGTGCGTGGAAGCAAAGAGGAATGAGCAAGGATGATTACCGAAAGAAATCACGTCATGCGGTCCTGGTGTAAATGGAAAAAAATAATAATATATAATCATCAACGATAAAGGCTAATATAATAATTTATATTATTATTATTTGTGGTGTGAATGAAATAAAGGAAAAGAACAAAGTGGCGGCCATATTCTAATTAAATGGCAAATGGAGATATTGACATATTGTTGTTTTTGTTATTCTTGGGCATCACAAAAGAAAAAGAAGACAGGGACTTCAATGCATATGACAACATGGGGGCCAAGAACAGTAAATTTGCAGACTTTAGAGAAACCAATCTCTTCCAAAGTCAAGAGCCTTCAATTCTCAATGGAGACACAATCAATCTCTTCCAAGTTCATATGGAGAAGTGAATGCTCCAAAGTGTAAATGCTCCAAGGTGCTTCCATGGCTATAAATGAAGATCATCATCAAGAAAGAAAGAGGTCGAAGGACCAAAGACGGTTCACAATCACTCATTTCCAACATTCATCATTCTCCATCCTCCAAGCTCCAACATGACTCCCGTCAAGGTTCATTCTTCCGGTGATCAAGCTCCGTCAACCATGAGCGGCTAATCATCTTGGTTTCACCCCGGTGTAGGTAGTTATTTAATTTATGGTTTTGAATTGTTATTGCTTCACTTTGTGACAATTTGTGTATTATTTTAGAAACCTTTGACAATAGCTTGCATTTGTTTCGTATTCATAAATTGTCGAGCGATGTTAAAAGTTATGACTTTATGAAATGGTTATGTGTAATATGCGTTGTCTTGGTTAGGATTTACTTGTGTTGATTACAAAGTGTATTCTTGTCCGTTCATTGAAACGTTGATAGTTATTAGCACCTAAGTCACGGTACACTAAATCCGTTAATTGTATGCATTTGAGTTGAAGTCTAAAACTTGTAGAAACCATAAGTTAGCAATTACTGAAACCGGGTGTGATTCCTTTTACTTATTATTGTCTAGTAACCAAACTTTTATTATAATTATCAATTAGTAGTTGTTATCCATTTAAACCAATTCATTTAGATAAATTCATATCTTCCATAAAAAACACAAATACAAGAATATCATAGCAAGCTTCATAAATTGTGACAACCAATTTAGTTCTAATAAATCCATTCGCAAACCACATACTCTTCGTGGATCGACCCCTTGCTACCACTAGCTATTTGTTAAGGGTAATTTGGGCTTATAAATATTATCTTTGACCGGAGCGCGACAATCCGATCAATTCAACATCAAGTAAACTCTTACTTACATAATAAACAGGATGTTGTGTACCTTGGTGATCCTTAACAAGGACTGCACTTACTGCATTTGAGGATACAGCTAAGTATAAGGATAATATATCCCCTTTTTCTGGTTTCATCAAGGCCGAGGCTGAGGATAGGTAATCCTTAAGAGCTTTAAGGGCACTTTCATGCTTCTCAGTCCATTCAAATTTCTTGTTCTTCCTCAGGATGTCATATAATTCCTTGCACTTTTCTGAGGATTTGGATATGAACCTGTTCAAGGCTGCGATCCTGCCTGTCAATCTTTGCACATCCTTAGCATTGGCCGGAGATTTGATATTCACAATAGCCTTGATTTGCTCTGGACTTGCTTCAATGCCCCTCTTTGTCACCATATAGCCTAAGAATTTACCTGCCTTAACACCAAAATGACACTTGGAAGGATTTAGTTTCATGTTAAATTTATCAAGGATATTGAATGCTTCCTCCAAGTCTTTAAGGTGATCCTCAGCTTTCTTGGACTTAACCACCATGTCATCTATATAGACTTCCATAGTGTGTCCAATTTGTTCCTTGAACATCATATTGACTAGCCTTTGATAAGTAGCACCTGCATTCCTTAGTCCAAATGGCATAGCAATATAACAGTATATACCAGTTGGGGTCATAAAGGCTGTATCCTCTTGATCAGATGGTTCCATCTGGATTTGTTGAAATCCAGAAGAAGCATCCATAAAAGTCAACAACTCATGACCCGCGGTAGCATCCACCATGGAGTCAATGTGGGGTAATGGGAAAGGATCCTTGGGACATGCCTTGTTTAAATTAGTAAAATCGACACATACCCTCCACTTTCCATTTTTCTTTTGAACAACAACCACATTGGCTAACCACCTTGCATACTTAACCTCTCTTATCATACCTGCCCGAAGTAGCTTATCTACCTCCTCCTGGATAATAGCATTCCTTTCAGGTGCAAACTTCCTTCTTTTTTGATGAATTGGCTTGAATGACCTGTCAATGCCAAGCTTATGAGTAATTATATCCTTAGTGTTAGGGGAGGATTTTCTAACAATTAGTGATCCTTATTCGTTATCCTAATTAGTGATCCTTACTTCTGTGACAGGTGGTGATCCTCAGAAGAGCTTCAGGATCAGGATCATGGATCACTTTAAGGATCCTCGTACTGACGATTGTTTACTTATGTTTTGTACTATCTCGCAGGCATAACAAGCTTGACCAAGTCTTGGCGACATTCCTGGAGAATATTCCCAAACTATTCTGCACGTGCTTGGCCAAAAATAGACGTTGTGGAGAACGTGGAGGCATGGCACGAAAGTCGGAAAGTTTGTTAGCTAGTTGTTTTCTTATTTTTAAAAGGGGTAACGAGCTAGTAGAAAAACACTTAGTCATTTCTGAGTTACACACACACTCGTACAAACATTCATACCAGCTCTCGTTCAAACACTTAGCAATTTCATACACCTTTTACACGTTACATTCTAGTGATCCTTGTACCTAGCTCGTTACTATCCGAAGTTGTAAACATTTATTCATTTATTTGAGCTTGGTGATCGGTAGTTTCCATCACCCGGGGTTTTTTGTGCTGGAGATCAACTCTTGATCAAGGGCTTTTTCCCCGTATAAATCCTTGTGTTGTTTGTGCGATTTACATTGAAGTGATCCTTGTCATCGTTATACATTTCAAGCATCATACCCTGTAACAGAGATTTTGGTTGCAATATCCTCAACAGATTTTTTGACCAAAACACTTAGATATACCTGTCATGTCTTCATGTTTCCAGGCAAAGGTGGATTTCCTCCTCTTAAGGAAGGATACTAGATCCTGCTCAATGTTGTTAAGGATCCCTGATCATATGAAGACTATGGATTCAGGATCATGAGGATCCATGAGGATTTCTTTTACATCCTGCTCTCTTGCCTCCAAGACATCTCTTGAAGGATACTTTAATTGCTATTGCTCCCTTGGTCTTGGGGCTGGCTTCATTGATGATGTATAACAATTCTTAGCCTCTTGTTGATCACTTTCAATTTTCACCACTCCCCATGGACTTGGAAGCTTTACACACTGATGATAGGTGGATAGAACTGCCTTCATATCATGTATCCATGGCCTGCCAAGGATAACATTGCAACAAGATAAGCAATCTATAACACAAAATTTTTTATAAGAATGCAATCCTTCAATATAGATTGGGAGTTTGATGTCCCCCAATGTGTTCTTGGTTTCCCCACTGAATCCCACAAGTACTGAGGATCTTGGGACAATATCAGACTCCGGTATATTCATCTTCTTGAGGACATCAAGCTGAATGATGTTCACAGAGCTTCCTCCATCTATAAGGATCCCGCGAACAAAGTGGTTAGAAATAAACAATGTAATTACAAGACCATCATGATGAGGATCCTGGACATCAACACGATCATCCTCATCAAAGGTTATGACTTTATCCTGGGTAACAACGGAGGTCCGGACGGGTCTGTCTCCATTATCCATCTTGGTTTCCTTAGCATGTCTTTTTGCTGCTGAAAAGGAGGTACCACAAATGTCTGATCCACCGGATATGAAGTTTATAACTTGTGCATCTGCTGGAGGAGCAGGAGCCCTTTCCGGGATCCTTTCAGGATCCTTGATCCTTGACTTTTTTCGTCCCAAAAAGTTCCTTCAAATGCCCCTTGCTCAACAAGTAACCAATTTCCTTTTTTAGAGCAATACACTCTTCAGTGAGATGCCCGAAATCCTCATGATATGCACACCACTTGGACTTATCCTTTGTAGCAGCTGGTTTATCACTTTTTCTCGGCCACCTAGCTTTCTCACTTAGATTCTGCATTGCAAGGATTAGTTCATTGTTATCAACAGAAAAACAGTATTCAGAAATAGGAGGATAATCCTCATCATCCTCTTCATGTTCCACTGCATGCACGTTCTGGTTATCAGATTTGTTATAGGATTTGGATTTGTT
The DNA here is from genome assembly GCA_030545235.1 of Helianthus tuberosus. Taxonomy (NCBI): domain Eukaryota; kingdom Viridiplantae; phylum Streptophyta; class Magnoliopsida; order Asterales; family Asteraceae; genus Helianthus; species Helianthus tuberosus. Next base: position 61,842,812 of record CM060354.1, on the reverse strand, counting down.
GTTCCTGAAGTAGGATCCTTGCTTTTCCTGTTTTGAGGATCCTGTCAATCTCTCCTGGATCCTTGAGGAGTTTGCAAACAGGAAGTTCAGATGTCCATCAGGGAGATTTTATTCCAATGCAGACCAATGCCTCTACTGGTCCCTCGATCATTCCAGAGCCCCAACAATATGGATTAACATCCATTCTTCCTAACTTGAATCCAACGGGAGGTAACACTTTTAATAATTCTCATACTACTAACCATGGTCTTATGCAGGATCCAGGTATCAATCATGCCATGGCCAGAGAATTGCAAAAGCTAAAGGATATGATATCAAGTGTTCCAGGAGTGGTCAAACCTATCCCAGAGATTGCAGATGGGAGCCACAAGATATCTCGTTTTACACCACCAATCTGTGATGCTGAGATACCCAAGAGGTTCCATGTGCCTACAATGAAACTGTATGATGGTTCGACGGATCCTGAAGAACACATAGCACAATACAGGGAGAGGATGGAGATCAATCCAATCCCAAAAAGGTTAAAGGAAGCATGCCTGTGCAAAGGATTCGGATCCACTCTTACTGGATCAGCTCTCAAATGGCTGCTAAGTCTTCCCCCTACTCTATTACCTCATTTGCTAATCTAGTTAATCTATTTAATAATCAGTTTTCTTGTAGTAGGAAATTTGAACGATTAACTAGTGATCTATATAGGATAACCCAGGGTCATAATGAATCATTAAGGGATTACATTACCAAATTCAGTAAAGAATCCTTAGACATTCCCAACTTAGATATAGCCACGGCTGTTGAGGCCTTTAAAATGGGATTGCTTAGGGATTCGTCTTTCTATGATGATCTTGTTATGACACCATGCAGGAACTTAGATGAGGTAAGAACCCGAGCACTTAGGTTCATTCGACTAGAAGATGACAAGAGGATCCAGGAGAGGTTAGCAGGATCCTCAAAGCAGGATAAGCAAGGATCCTCATTCAGGAACAACAAGTTCAGATCCTATAACAGATCTGATAATCAGAACGTGCATTCTGTTGACCAAGAAGAGGATGATGAGGATTATCCTCCTATTTCTGAATATTGTTTCTGTGTTGATAACAATGAATTAATCCTTGCTATGCAGAACCTAGGTGATAAAGCTAGATGGCCAAGAAAAAATGATAGGCCAGCTGCAACTAAGGATAAATCAAAGTGGTGTGCATACCATGAAGATTTTGGGCATCTCACAGAAGAATGCATTGCACTAAGAAAGGAGATTGGATACTTGTTGAGCAAGGGGCATCTAAAAGAATTGTTGGGAAGGAAAAAGTCAAAGACTCAGGATCCTGAAAGGATCCCTGAGAAGGCTCCAGCCCCTCCAGCAGATGCACAAGTGATAAACTTCATTTCTGGAGGATCAGACATTTGTGGCACATCCTTCTCAGCTGCAAAAAGGCATGCAAAGGAAACTAAATTGGATAATGGAGAAAGACCAGTTCGAACATCAAGTGTCTCCGAAGGAAAAGTCATAACCTTTGATGAAGAGGATCGTGTTGATATCCAGGATCCTCATCACGATGGTTTAGTTATTACTCTTTTCATATCTAACCATTTTGTCCGCAGGATCCTTATAGACGGAGGAAGTTCAGTGAACATTATCCAGCTTGATGTTCTGAAGAAGATGGGTATCCCTGAATCAGAGATCATACCAAGATCCTCTGTGCTCGTGGGATTTAGTGGTGAAACTAAGAATACCCTGGGGGACATTAAACTCCCAATATACATTGAAGGCCTACACTCTTATAAAAAATTTTGTGTTATTGACTGTTTATCTTGTTGTAATGTTATCCTTGGCAGGCCCTGGATACACGATATGAAAGCAGTCCCATCTACATACCATCAATGTGTGAAGCTCCCTAGTCCTTGGGGAATAGTGAAGATTGATAGTGATCAGCAGGAGGCTAAGAATTGCTACACTTCATCGATGAAACCAGCCTCGAAGTCAAGGGAGCAATAGCAATCAAGGTATCCTCCAAGGGATGTCTTGGAGGCAAGAGAGCAGGATGTAGTAGAAATCCTCATGGATCCTGATGATCCTGAATCCAAAATCTATATCGGATCAGGGATCCTTGGCGAAATGAAAGAAGACCTCGTATCCTTCCTCAAAAGGAGAAAGACTACCTTTGCATGGAAACACGAAGATATGACTGGTATATCCAAAGATGAAATCACTCACAAACTCGGGAATGACAGATCCTTCAAACCAATCCATCAAAGGAGAAGAAAGTTTGCACCGGAAAGGAATGCCATTATCCAGGAAGAGGTAGAGAAATTGCTCCGGGCAGGTATGATTAGGGAGGTCAAGTATCCAAGATGGTTGGCCAATGTGGTTGTTGTTCAAAAGAAAAACGGAAAGTGGAGGGTATGTGTCGATTTTACCGATTTAAATAAGGCATGTCCCAAGGATCCTTTCCCTTTACCCCACATTGACTCCATGGTGGATGCAACTGCGGGTCATGAACTGTTAACTTTTATGGATGCTTCATCTGGATTTCAACAAATCCAAATGGAACCATCCGACCAAGAGGATACAGCCTTCATGACTCCAACTGGTATATACTGCTATATTGCTATGCCGTTCGGATTAAGAAATGCAGGTGCAACATATCAAAGGCTGGTGAATATGATGTTCAAGGATCAGATTGGACAAACTATGGAGGTTTACATAGATGATATGGTGGTAAAATCCTTAAAAGCTGAGGATCACCTAAGAGACTTGGAGGAAGCATTCGATATCCTTGACAAATATAACATGAAACTTAATCCTTCAAAATGTCACTTTGGTGTTAAAGCAGGTAAATTATTAGGATATATGGTGACAAAGAGAGGCATTGAAGTTAGCCCGGAACAAATCAAAGCAATAGTGAACATCAAATCTCCGGCCAATGCTAAGGATGTTCAAAGGCTAACAGGAAGGATAGCAGCTTTGAACAGATTTATATCCAAATCCTCAGAGAAGTGCAAAGAGTTCTATGATATCCTAAGGAAGAACAAGAAATTTGAGTGGACTGGGAAGCATGAAAATGCTTTAAGAGCACTCAAAGATTACCTATCCTCAGCCCCGGCTTTGATGAAACCAGAAAAAGGTGATGTGTTATCCTTGTATCTTGCAGTATCCTCAAAAGCAGTAAGTGCGGTCCTTGTTAAGGATCATGAAGGTACACAACATCCTGTCTATTATGTAAGTAAAAGTTTACTTGATGCCGAATCCAGGTACTCACACCTTGAAAAGCTTATTCTTGCATTAATTATGGCATCTACTAAGTTAAGACATTATTTTGAAACTCATGTTATCATTGTTAAAACTAATTTTCCAATTAAGAATGTCCTCAGGAAACCAGAGATGTCAGGAAGGATGGCTAAGTGGGCAGTGAAGCTGAGTGCATATGATATAAGATATGAGCCTAGGACAGCCATCAAATCCCAAGCATTAGCTGACTTTGTGGCTGATTTCAGTAGTGATTTACAAGAAGAAGCTGAGTTAGAAGTCCAGCAGCTAGAAGAGACCAAGGATCCTTGGATACTCTATACTGATGGATCCTCGAATGTCAAAGGCACAGGGCTTGGAATACTACTAAAATCGCCACAGGGGGACATAATACCCCACTCTATAGCTTGTGAGTTCCAAACCACTAACAATGAGGCTGAATATGAAGCCTTAATTGCTGGTTTGCAAATTGCTAAGCATATGGGAATCAGGTATCTTGAGGTACACGTAGATTCTTTGTTAATTACAAACCACTTTAATGGATCCTATGCTGTTAAAGGTGAAAAGCTAACCAAATATTTGGAGATAGTCAAAAGTTTGGCACTCTCTTTTGTTTCCTTTAGTTTGTCACAGGTACCAAGGGAAGAAAATACAGAAGCTGATGCATTGGCTAATTTAGGATCATCCTTGAAGATCCCGGAGGATATCAAGATTCCTATTATCCATATCCTGACCCCGGCTATTGAGGATCATGTGGCTATGGAAATAGGAAATGATTCTGTAATAATCCCTAGTGAGGATACTCGATCCCATTCAGGATCAGGATCATGGATCTCACCAATTATGAGATACTTACAACATGGAGAGATTCCTACAGGAGAAAACCCTAGGGCTTTCAAATCTAAGGTATCTCAATTCACAATTATAAATAGTGTGTTGTATAGACGATCTCTTGCAGGACCATTGTTACACCCTAGTTATTAATTCGAAGGTTATCGTATAAATATCGATAACAACCATGTAATTAACATTTATTATCCTTAGAAAATCCGAGTAATTCTAAAACATTTACAAAAGTTATCCGAATAGTTTAATGTGAACAACTTCGTCATTTAAAAGTGGCGATATAATCATGTGCGGAAGCTTGTGTTTAGAGCGTGTTCGGTTCCTCTTCGAGCTTGATCTTCATCCGGGCACTCTTGGCAATCACCTATAATCAAAACCAACTTAAAAGTTAGTTTTGATAGTCAAATATGAAGTTCAAACAAGTACAGGGGTTAAAAATGACAAAAATAACATTTTTCCGAGTTGGGTGGCGTCAACGACTCCACTTTCCGCGTCAACCAGAGGAAACTGGCGTCAACAGGAAAACTGATTTTCCAAGCGGCGTCGGCGACGCCACCTTCCAGCGTCGGAGACGCCTAGCAGAATCATCAATTTTCTGTTGTGTTGATTTGTCGTTCGTACGCACTAAAACGCGCGTAACTTTTGAACCGTTTATCCGTTTAACCTCCCGTTTCTTCCTACGTGTTTGTAATTTGATTCTCCATCATATGGAGTTAAAATCTAACATCCGGTTTAACAAAATTTCAGACTTTTAAGTCTTCGGCTTATCGCCCTATTTCCAAATTTTGACCCGTTTGAGCATTCTATCAAACAAACATATTTGTTTGATTCCTACATCACCTACACTTCTACAAATTAATGTTACCTACTATATTAGGTTCTAATCATAGGTTTATTACACCATTTAAACCCGTTTATGCTCGTATGCCTATTTTGACCCGTTAAGGGTATTTAAGCACTTTAAATGCTTGAAATCGCTTTCATTCCTTTCTAGCATCTTATTCCTACATTTCTTAACAAGTAAAATTCAACTACAACTCTTTGTGTGTTGGATTTCAATGTGTATGTCTATATGTTCCAAGTTTTACCCTTCGGGTTGTTATTTACGATAAGACTCAAATAGAGCTATTTGGCTAACGTATTACATCTATCATCATCTACACTTATTCTAAACTCTTGTTTAATCATAAGACTCGTTTCCAAACAACCTCTAAGAGTTGTTTGTTCAAATTAGCCTACAAGGGCGTTTTGGTCGATTTTGGTCCTTCTTTTACATTGAAGGGCTATCACCAATTATTCAACCAAATTAGCACTTTTACATACATCATAAATAAGCGTACCTGGCTCGGATCAACAAATAGACCCGATTTTAATACCTTGCTTTATATTCGCTAATTAAGAACGATGCGAATATCCATTGGATATCTATTCCTGTAAGCATATGACTCGACAAAAGAATCATTAGTTTATATAGTCAAAAGGTGTTGTCTACACCTTTTGACCCGTTTAGCCGAATTGACCGTTTATCTTTGCGAGATGACATTTATTATCATCTCCTCTACATGACTCGTTCCGTTTAACATCGTATGGTCATTTTAACTTATAAACCATTTATTACTTTCGACTTAATATGATCGAATTATCGATTTACTTCTTTTTAACCATTAATACGGTTCCTTTCATCTTTGATTACCTTGTTCCGTTCGACTACACGACGGATCATCATATTTCAATTGTTTAGATATCTCATTCATAATTTATATGATAAGAAAAACATTCCACAATTTAAGACTAGTGTAAGCTATACTTACCTTGCAATCCGAATTACGCTTTTCCTTCATACTTGCTTCGTTTGACCCGCTTCCTTTCCAAGCCTCCACCTAGCTTGTCAAGCGTCAAACTATCGTCATAATTCGTAAGACGGTTATATTAGTCATCATTAATTATGACTATTCCATCTTGCATATTTTCTATCACTATTACCATTCAATCTTATTAATAGTCGGTTTGACTATTTAAAAGTCAAATCACCAATTAACACACATGATTGCACTATCAAGTTCACAAGACTCAATTAGGCACATTATCAACACTTAGTTTTCATTTAGGCATTTTAACAAACACCTAATGTGCATAGTTTTACATATTTACTAACTAGTTCCCAACTAGTTATTTTTACCAAGATTAACATCTAAATCACCACTTAGTGAACATCATCTTTTGAGGTGACAAATCAACTAACATGTCATCAAATTCCTACCTCAAGTAATGATAAATGCACATTCAAGTTCTATTCATCAATTAGTAGCTAACATGATCTTATACACTTAGTTACATGAACATGGCTACCAAATTTCATTATAACATTCAAACCCATTTCAATCACGTATGAACAAGTTCCCAAATCACTTAATTTGTTTGAGTGCCTTGTTTCTATTATCCAATATGATGATTTTAAACATAAACTTATCATCATCTTTACTTTTACTTAAAAACCCACTTCCTAGTTTACTTGTTAATCACATACAAGTGATATTACTTCAAGTTCTTCATGATTTCATCATTTCTAACAAAACCCACTTCTAGTTACTTATGAACTCTTAACAAAAATCTCTAATTTGTTCAAGTAGTTCATTCATATGATTTAGTGTGATGTTTATAAACACCATTAGAACATCAATTTCATCAATTCAACCAAAACCCACTTAGCTCATAATAGGGTAATTATCAAATCCCTAGTTTGACAACAATTCATCAAAATTTCTACTAGGGTTTGTTTCTAGACCAAAATATAATCATAATAACACTCATAGATTCAAGATTCATAACAGAATTTCGATTATGATTGTTCATCATAATCTCAAAGTATCACAAAATCATAAATTTCAACATACCTTGTAATCCCCATGACTAGGTGATCACGAATTTGTGTTCATGCAGTGATTTGGCTCTTGATTTGGGCTTTAATTTGATCAAGTTGTGGAAGTTAGGGTTTGAGCTCCCTGAGCTTTCTCCTGCTCGATCTCAAACACACACCATGTGTGTGTTTGTGTGTTTTGTTTAGTTAAATAACTTTTCTAGTTATCCCACTTTAACCCCTCGTGTTTGGTTCGTTATTAAGTAGGCCACAACCTACCTATTTTTAACAATATTCCCACTTATTAACTAGGTTTAATATTCCTAGTTAACTTAGCGGGTTCAGGAATATTTATGACTAAGTTTATTTTTTTTTAAGTCCCGTTAGGTCGGGCCTTCTATAAACTTTATTTCCTCAAAAGCCTTTATTCTACTTTTATTTAATATTAGGTTTATTTATTTAAAATCCTAATATTCACCGGGTTATTTTTACCACTAACGGTATTTTACCCGTCTTTTAGTATTAACCTGGGTTAATTACCAAACCCATTTTCGGGGTGTTACAAGTCTACCCCCCTTAAAGAGGTTTCGTCCTCGAAACCTTTTCTTACATAATTCATTGAATTTAAACTCAATGTATTTGATCCGAGATATCTTTTAAATATTACTTATACTTTTAACCAATTATTAGTATTACCAGATAAGCATGGTAACATCTTTTTGGTCACTAATTGTCTACGTATCTCATATGACTTAGTGCAACTTTAAAATAACGTAATCTCGTTATTTCCACTAGTTTAGTTAACTTAGCGATATCCATCGCTTTCATATACTATCGAATTCCTTACGAATCCGTTATTTTGACTCGTTTAAAGGCATTTGGTGAAATCTTTTCAGTTTTAGCAGCAATTTCTTTTGTCTTCAAATTTATTTATTCGGTTCAGTCATACCGAACCTACCGCTTACAAGCAAACCAAAATTTATTTAAATGACCTTGACCGGTCTCACTACTTAGACTTATTAGTCCAGTTACTTTTATCACTCGCTTGGTTATAATGTGATTTTACCTCACATTACATTTCCTAACCGTGATCGTGTTACATCATGTTTAATTTATATCAAAATTCCCTTTCCGGAATATCACTTTTTGAATATAACGTCTTGCGCCTATCGGTGTCAAGACTTGAACCTTTCATGCTTAATATATCGTCTTGCGCCTATCAGTGTCAAGACTTGTATCCTTCATGCTTATTATTTAAATTCCTATCAGAATTTATGTTTGTAAAAACGTTATTTCTTGCTAAAACCGAAGTTTTAGTTTTATGCGGGGAATCACAACTAGTTCCCCCTGCTATACACTATTAACCCGTAGATTCTTTCACTTAGCCCCATAGGCTAGTTCTTTAAGTTTTTCACCTTCTTAAGGTGAGATATTAACAACTCGTTTCCTTCTCTTTATGACCCGAGGGTCTTTTTGGTCCGTAGACCTTAACACTGTGTTTAATCCCGTAGGTTATGATGATCCCGTAGATCATCTTTTATTCTTGTCTATATTCAAATGTATATATACATATAGCTTCAGGCATTTCTTGGTATGTTTGAAATCGTTTATTTTCACCCTTGAACTTCCATTGACCTTGACTGTAGTCTAAGGTCTCATTTGTTTACTTCCGGACTATTCCTTCCGACTTTATGACTTCTGACGTTATTTTCGCGTCAGTTTGTTCTTATGCTTACTGTTATTCAATTTGCTCATATTCTTATTTGGTTATATCCCATTACCGGGCTCATTATTCTCTCGCATTTAACGCTACCTTTATCTGGCTAGCGTTCATTAGTGCCATTCGGCGTTATATTGTATTCAACTTGTTTGACCTATTAATGTGAAATCCATCACTTATAATAATCAACTTTATTCAACCCATTCGACTTCGAATAGTTGAACATATTTACTCGCAATTTCTATTTACGAGATCTTATAGTCATAACTCGTAATCCAAGTCCTTTGATTTCTCAACCCGTGTTCACGTCTCTTGGTCTCTAAGCATGTGTTTAATTCTTACCCATTAACCGGGTGTTTTACCGAAGTCGTTATTATTGCAACCCTCCCGGTATGCATTAAGACCTCGCTTCATTTTTACATTCAGACTTTGCCCTTAAGTTTGGTGTTTTACAAAAACGACCCGTTAAGGGACATATTTGCATTTTCCGGGTTCGAGTGCAAGTACACTCCCTCCCATTGCTTGTCTAACTCATTTTACTTGCTTGCGTTTTATGGGTTCGAGTGTAAGTACACTCCCTCCCAATACTTGTCTAAATCATTTTACTTGCTTGCGTTTTATGGGTTCGAGTGTAAGTACACTCCCTCCCAATACTTGTTTAAATCATTTTACTTGCTTGCGTTTTATGGGTTCGAGTGTAAGTACACTCCCTCCCAATACTTGTTTAAATCATTTTACTTGCTTGCGTTTTATGGGTTCGAGTGTAAGTACACTCCCTCCCAATACTTGTTTAAATCAATTTACATGCTTCTTTGTCCCTTCGCTCGGGCTCATTATCCTAATGTAACACACTTCCGTCACTCGGTTGTGGGTTTACATTATTTTCAAATATCTTGCTTATCTGTTTCATTTGGGTACTTTTTAACTAGTCCCATTCACACCGCCATTACCACATCGGACGTAAACGTGTCCGCCATAAGAAGTTCATGGTATCATATGCCACTACTTACTTGGCCAGAGTAAGTGGTTAACACATGACACACATGACCTTTTTATAGTTTTCACATCGCGCCCTATGTAAGTAACTCCTCAAATTATCTCCATGTTTATGGTTTCATTTGGTAAAACTTTATTTAATTGTTAGTTAACAATTATTAGTTTTAGTCGTTTATCCTTGAACATGTACAATGTCCCTTTTTATAAACATTTATTCACATTCATTGATGTGATCATTACTTTTCTCAATAGGATTTATATTGAGAATACTTACTTGGATGATCACTCTCGTCCAAGTTTCTACATAAACAAGTCTTGTTATTCATTTGTTATTCATCATTGTGAATAACACATTTCCTATTAAATTTCTCTTGGAAATCAGGTTTTCCAAGTTCTATCATATGTGTATGCAACCGTTATTACTTACGTGTTTGTTGCATATAACGACTCGTGCGATTAAATTTAAAAGTGTGCACCTGATAATGCTTGCCCTAACGGGCTTCTCTTGTCATTAGTCTTGTTCGCGACCGTTACGCGATTTTGTCCTCGGTGAGCATGCTCCTCTTGTCATGCTTCGGACCTTTCCATCATCGTATTCACAATTCCTTTGACTCTCGTCGTCTTCAAACGCGAGTGTCCTTCAATTAAGACATTCACAAAAGTTAGTAACGTCAACTTCAATAATCGCCCGTATTATAATACAAGGCTTTTTCTACTATACGCGTCAACGCGCGTATTTTCGTCAACTATATGAATCGTTTTAATTGGGGTAACGTGTATCACACGATAGCCCTATGTGTTGTTTACAACACTTTAGCATGCTAAGGTATTAACATACTTGTACTTACCGGATTTGCGATCAAGCCTCGAACCGAACACTTTACCCTTTAACCTTGGGCTCTGATTACCAACTTGTTACACCCTAGTTATTAATTCGAAGGTTATCGTATAAATATCGATAACAACCATGTAATTAACATTTATTATCCTTAGAAAATCCGAGTAATTCTAAAACATTTACAAAAGTTATCCGAATAGTTTAATGTGAACAACTTCGTCATTTAAAAGTGGCGATATAATCATGTGCGGAAGCTTGTGTTTAGAGCGTGTTCGGTTCCTCTTCGAGCTTGATTTTCATCCGGGCACTCTTGGCAATCACCTATAATCAAAACCAACTTAAAAGTTAGTTTTGATAGTCAAATATGAAGTTCAAACAAGTACAGGGGTTAAAAATGACAAAAATAGCATTTTTCCGAGTTGGGTGGCGTCAACGACTCCACTTTCCGCGTCAACCAGAGGAAACTGGCGTCAACAGGAAAACTGATTTTCCAAGCGGCGTCGGCGACGCCACCTTCCAGCGTCGGCGACGCCTAGCAGAATCATCAATTTTCTGTTGTGTTGATTTGTCGTTCGTACGCACTAAAACGCGCGTAACTTTTGAACCGTTTATCCGTTTAACCTCCCGTTTCTTCCTACGTGTTTGTAATTTGATTCTCCATCATATGGAGTTAAAATCTAACATCCGGTTTAACAAAATTTCAGACTTTTAAGTCTTCGGCTTATCGCCCTATTTCCAAATTTTGACCCGTTTGAGCATTCTATCAAACAAACATATTTGTTTGATTCCTACATCACCTACACTTCTACAAATTAATGTTACCTACTATTTTAGGTTCTAATCATAGGTTTATTAAACCATTTAAACCCGTTTATGCTCGTATGCCTATTTTGACCCGTTAAGGGTATTTAAGCACTTTAAATGCTTGAAATCGCTTTCATTCCTTTCTAGCATCTTATTCCTACATTTCTTAACAAGTAAAATTCAACTACAACTCTTTGTGTGTTGGATTTCAATGTGTATGTCTATATGTTCCAAGTTTTACCCTTCGGGTTGTTATTTACGATAAGACTCAAATAGAGCTATTTGGCTAACGTATTACATCTATCATCATCTACACTTATTCTAAACTCTTGTTTAATCATAAGACTCGTTTCCAAACAACCTCTAAGAGTTGTTTGTTCAAATTAGCCTACAAGGGCGTTTTGGTCGATTTTGGTCCTTCTTTTACATTGAAGGGCTATCACCAATTATTCAACCAAATTAGCACTTTTACATACATCATAAATAAGCGTACCTCGCTCGGATCAACAAATAGACCCGATTTTAATACCTTGCTTTATATTCGCTAATTAAGAACGATGCGAATATCCATTGGATATCTATTCCTGTAAGCATATGACTCGACAAAAGAATCATTAGTTTATATAGTCAAAAGGTGTTGTCTACACCTTTTGACCCGTTTAGCCGAATTGACCGTTTATCTTTGCGAGATGACATTTATTATCATCTCCTCTACATGACTCGTTTCGTTTAACATCGTATGATCATTTTAACTTATAAACCATTTATTACTTTCGACTTAATATGATCGAATTATCGATTTACTTCTTTTTAACCATTAATACGGTTCCTTTCATCTTTGATTACCTTGTTCCGTTCGACTACACGACGGATCATCATATTTCAATTGTTTAGATATCTCATTCATAATTTATATGATAAGAAAAACATTCCACAATTTAAGACTAGTGTAAGCTATACTTACCTTGCAATCCGAATTACGCTTTTCCTTCATACTTGCTTCGTTTGACCCGCTTCCTTTCCAAGCCTCCACCTAGCTTGTCAAGCGTCAAACTATCGTCATAATTCGTAAGACGGTTATATTAGTCATCATTAATTATGACTATTCCATCTTGCATATTTTCTATCACTATTACCATTCAATCTTATTAATAGTCGGTTTGACTATTTAAAAGTCAAATCACCAATTAACACACATGATTGCACTATCAAGTTCACAAGACTCAATTAGGCACATTATCAACACTTAGTTTTCATTTAGGCATTTTAACAAACACCTAATGTGCATAGTTTTACATATTTACTAACTAGTTCCCAACTAGTTATTTTTACCAAGATTAACATCTAAATCACCACTTAGTGAACATCATCTTTTGAGGTGACAAATCAACTAACATGTCATCAAATTCCTACCTCAAGTAATGATAAATGCACATTCAAGTTCTATTCATCAATTAGTAGCTAACATGATCTTATACACTTAGTTACATGAACATGGCTACCAAATTTCATTATAACATTCAAACCCATTTCAATCACGTATGAACAAGTTCCCAAATCACTTAATTTGTTTGAGTGCCTTGTTTCTATTATCCAATATGATGATTTTAAACATAAACTTATCATCATCTTTACTTTTACTTAAAAACCCACTTCCTAGTTTACTTGTTAATCACATACAAGTGATATTACTTCAAGTTCTTCATGATTTCATCATTTCTAACAAAACCCACTTCTAGTTACTTATGAACTCTTAACAAAAATCTCTAATTTGTTCAAGTAGTTCATTCATATGATTTAGTGTGATGTTTATAAACACCATTAGAACATCAATTTCATCAATTCAACCAAAACCCACTTAGCTCATAATAGGGTAATTATCAAATCCCTAGTTTGACAACAATTCATCAAAATTTCTACTAGGGTTTGTTTCTAGACCAAAATATAATCATAATAACACTCATAGATTCAAGATTCATAACAGAATTTCGATTATGATTGTTCATCATAATCTCAAAGTATCACAAAATCATAAATTTCAACATACCTTGTAATCCCCATGACTAGGTGATCACGAATTTGTGTTCATGCAGTGATTTGGCTCTTGATTTGGGCTTTAATTTGATCAAGTTGTGGAAGTTAGGGTTTGAGCTCCCTGAGCTTTCTCCTGCTCGATCTCAAACACACACCATGTGTGTGTTTGTGTGTTTTGTTTAGTTAAATAACTTTTCTAGTTATCCCACTTTAACCCCTCGTGTTTGGTTCGTTATTAAGTAGGCCACAACCTACCTATTTTTAACAATATTCCCACTTATTAACTAGGTTTAATATTCCTAGTTAACTTAGCGGGTTCAGGAATATTTATGACTAAGTTTATTTTTTTTTAAGTCCCGTTAGGTCGGGCCTTCTATAAACTTTATTTCCTCAAAAGCCTTTATTCTACTTTTATTTAATATTAGGTTTATTTATTTAAAATCCTAATATTCACCGGGTTATTTTTACCACTAACGGTATTTTACCCGTCTTTTAGTATTAACCTGGGTTAATTACCAAACCCATTTTCGGGGTGTTACAACCATACTTGAGATGCATTGAGGATCCTGAAGTCCAAGAAGTTTTAAAAGACTTCCATGAAGGAGATTGTGGAAACCACACTGGGGGCAGGGCATTATTCTCAAGGATCCTGAGGACAGGATACTACTGGCCAACCATGAAGAGAGATGCTGTGGAGTATGCTAAGAGATGTGATCCTTGTCAGAGGCACAGCAATATCCTTCATCAACCAGCTGAATTATTGCATCCTATATCCTCCTCTTGGCCATTTATGAGATGGGGTATGGATATAGCTGGTAAGCTCCCTAAGGCACCTGGTGGAAAAGTATTCATGCTTGCTATGACGGATTACTTCTCCAAGTGGATAGAGGCTGAAGCTTTTGCCCAAGTCAGAGAAAAGGAAGTTATATCCTTCATTAAAAGAAATATTATAACTAGATTTGGAATTCCTTCTGAGATTATATGTGATAATGGTTCCCAATTTATTGGGGGCAGAATCACTAACTTTTGTGACAGCTGGGGGATTAAGATGATAACATCAACACCAGTCCACCCACAAGCTAATGGTCAGGCAGAATCATCCAACAAGATCATCATCAACAATTTGAAGAAGAAGCTTGGATCCAAGAAAGGAAAATGGGCAGAAGAACTACCCCATGTGCTTTGGGCTGATAGGACAACCCCTAAAAATGCTACTGGTCAAACACCATTCTCTTTGGTATTTGGGGCAGAATCAGTGATCCCAACAGAAATGGTGGTTCCAACTGCAAGAACAAGTACCTGTGATCCTGAGGAGAATAATGAGAATTTGGCTCAAGACCTGGATACTATTGAAGAAATCAGGGATATGGCTAGGATAAGGATGGCCAGTTATCAGCAAAGAATGGCTGGTGCTTACAACAAAAATGTCAGGATCAGGAGGTTTCAAGTTGGAGATATGGTATTAAGGAAAGCATTTCAGAATACCACCAATCCTGCTGATGGAAAGTTAGCTCCAAAATGGGAAGGCCCTTATTTGATTGAAGCTGAAGCAGGAAAGGGGGCATATAGATTGCTAACCATGGAAGGTGATTTGCTACCAAGAGCTTGGAATGCTGTCCACTTAAAGAAATATTTCATGTGAGCAGGATCCTCATGGCACAGATGATCCTCACGATAGGGATATCCTTAAAGGATCCTCAAAATATCGGCGATCCTAACTTAGGTAATATCCTAAACTTAAACTATTTCATTTCTTTATTTTCTCATATAAGGATAAGGATCATGTATCCTTTATCCATCTCTCACGTGAGTTTAAGTTTTGAAAGTTCAGGTATCCTTTGCATAACATTGGTTATCTGCAGAAGCAATCCGTTCCTTGGGTTTAACCCCAGTTATCCTTGGGCTTGACCCCAGTTCCGCCTGTACCGCATGATGATCCTGGTATAGTTCAAGGCAGTGGGACCAGTACTCGTTTTAGGGGTTGATAATTCCATTGTACTGGCTATGCCTAGGATCCTATGTATAATGGTAGACGTACCATACATCCGTTCACAAGGTTTCTAACATTTTCACGTTAGCTAAGGTTTCTAACGTTTACATGTTAGCTAAGGTTTTGGCATTTTCATGCCACTAAGTTTGGATAGTCGCCAGTTAGGGCCATACTCCAGTTTACATACGATCCTTGGGCTTGTCCCCAGTTATCCTTGGGCTTGTCCCCAGTTATCCTTGGGCTTGTCCCTAGTTATCCTTGGGCTTGTCCCCAGTTATCCTTGGGCTTGTCCCCAGTTGCTAACTCTTATCTTATATTGGCTTAGTCCCAAGTTATGCTCTATTTCAGGTTCTTGAAGATAGGCAACTAGGGATCCTTGATCCTTACTTTATTCTAAGGTCTATCTTATAGTTATCCTTATTAAGATTAGGATCCTAACTTGGATCCTCAGGTATGATCCTTAACTATTTTTAATTCTATTCATTATTTATTTGAATAACCCTTAAAGTTTGACAACTAGACTTGTGATCCTTAAAACATATCGCTTTGTAAAATTCTTTAACTAAAGGATATCTGATCATGGATCATATCCTAAACATTTTCAGTCTGGCTTGTTCAAAATTGTTTATTCAATAAGTGTGTATCAAAACAAAGGAAAATCAAAGAAACATAAGGATAACAACACAAGATAAGTGACAAAAGGTTAAGATTTTATTTATTAACTAAAGACTAACCCTTAAAAGGTTGTCAAAATTATCTACCCGAGCATCTACCAGCAAAACGTGGCCCGTCCGCTGGGGTAGGTAAAGGGTGTCCATGATAATAAGTTCGAAAGTGGTGCAGGAATATAAAGGCGGCAGGATCACAATGGCTTCATCCCCCAAACAGAGGATCCCTCCACCAATTGCAATCCTGCCTATTGTCCAAAGGATCATACATGATCCTTAATCCTAAAACCTATTGTTCAAGTACAACCCATCATTGTTTAGCAAAAAACACCATAACCAAAACAAACTATTAAACTAAAAAAATGGGCTCCGGCTACGTCTAGAAATGTCCTTCATCGCCCATCCATGCAGCCTATGCCTTCGCTGCATCCTCTTCCCCTCCAGCTGCGGTATCCATTATCAGATCCTTCCCACTGCCACTTGCCTCAATCGCCAAGACCTCAGTAGCCTCCTCCTCATCATCCTCAAGATCAGCCAACCTTGCCTTCCAGCCCTCAACATCCCAGCTGCTTTTGTCAAAACTAGGATCTTGAGCTTCCTGGGCCATCTTCAATTTTGTCTGATACATCGTGATGGCGGCGGAGACCTTAGCATTTTCTATGAGGTCATGCTTTTCATAGTCAAGGTCGATCAGAAGTTTAGCTGTCTTAGTCTTCTCATCTTGGAGTTCCTTTCGAAGATCAGCAAGTGCAAGGTCCTTGAGCACGGCAACCTGTTGGAGGTCAGCAATTTTCTTGTCCTGCTCCTCAACATTCCCCACGTAATCCTCAATCTCAGCAATTTTCTGCAAAGAAAAGGATAAAGCAGTTCAAGATCAAGTGATCCTCATACGAGTAGGATACCTAGGCAGAATTAAGGATCCTTACATCATTGAAGTATTCAAGGAACTGGTGGCGGATCAGTGGTAGGCCTTGAAGATCCTCGGCATCAGAAGTTTTCCTCTTCTTGACACCCTTTCCCTTAGTGGGTGCCTTTGGAATGGAGATGCTAGGACTGGTAGTGGATCTCTTCTTCCTGGATCGTACGACATCAAGGTCAGCCGTGTTGAATTGGGATACAGGCTTGGCAGATTTTCCAGCGCCTACACATTTAAAGCAAGATGAGTATCCTTAACCTATTTCAATTTATTTATTTATTCTAATATTCAAACTATGTAAAAGGCAGGATACTTACTTGACATGGTAATGGAACCTGAGGATACTTCTTGTGAGTCTTGGGTGTCTATCTTGAATGTCCTTGTTTCAGGATCAAGCTTCCAAAAAGCAGCGAGCCTATCCTTGGTTTCAGGTGATGTGATGATGTGTGAGACAGAAATAGCTGCATGATACAAGACAAAAAGGGTTAGTGATCCTATTACAAAAACAAGACTACCTGGTGATCCTTCTCAGGATCCTCTGGCCTACCATGGGTGGGCCATGTTCTTGGTAAATGCTTTCCATCTGAAATGGTATCCCTTCTTACAAAGAAGAAGCGACGTTTCCAATCTTTGTCATTTTTGGTGACTTTAAGAAGGGGGTGTTCTGCACCGGGTTTTCGTTTGAACAAATAACGGTGGGATCCAAAGGTGGTAACGTCATACAATTGTGTCAGCTCTGACATGCCTAAATCAATACCCTCCTGCTCGATGATCCTCTCCAGGGTATACAAAACCCTCCAAATCATCGGCATGGCTTGGATGTAAGAGATGCCGGTAAGGGAAAAGAAGGATTGTGTAAATTCTGGGAAAGGATAGGTGTATCCTATGGCAAATGGAGTAACTGGAAAGGCAACCCATGTTTCTGAAACATAGTCGCTCAGGGCAGTAGGATCGAAGGGTTTGAAAAAGGCATTCGCCGGAAAACGGTGACGGATCTTATCTACTTGTGCATCGTTAAAGCAACACCTCTCATTCACTGAGTCTTTGATGATCTTTTGACTCTTCAAAGGGCTATCCTTTTTGTGATCCTTGCCCGGTGAGCTTCGGAGCAACATTCTCAAAGCGGTGGTGATAAAGAAAGAAAAACAGAGTAAGAAAGGGAGAAAGAAATACCTAGTTGATCGTCGACTGAGAATTTAAAGGGAGTTTCTTTCGAATTTAAATGCATATTGATCCTATCTATATCTCTATTTATAATTATGATTCTGCAGGATTGTCACTTCTGTGACGTCATGATCGCAACGGCTAGTTCTATTTTAACGGCTATATATCCGCTAGTTAGTTGCGGATAAGATCAAGAAAACATAACTCGCTAATTTTACAAATTACTCCTTATATTTTGGGGGCAATTGTTAGGGGAGGATTTTCTAACAATTAGTGATCCTTATTCGTTATCCTAATTAGTGATCCTTACTTCTGTGACAGGTGGTGATCCTCAGAAGAGCTTCAGGATCAGGATCATGGATCACTTTAAGGATCCTCGTACTGACGATTGTTTACTTATGTTTTGTACTATCTCGCAGGCATAACAAGCTTGACCAAGTCTTGGCGACATTCCTGGAGAATATTCCCAAACTATTCTGCACGTGCTTGGCCAAAAATAGACGTTGTGGAGAACGTGGAGGCATGGCACGAAAGTCGGAAAGTTTGTTAGCTAGTTGTTTTCTTATTTTTAAAAGGGGTAACGAGCTAGTAGAAAAACACTTAGTCATTTCTGAGTTACACACACACTCGTACAAACATTCATACCAGCTCTCGTTCAAACACTTAGCAATTTCATACACCTTTTACACGTTACATTCTAGTGATCCTTGTACCTAGCTCGTTACTATCCGAAGTTGTAAACATTTATTCATTTATTTGAGCTTGGTGATCGGTAGTTTCCATCACCCGAGGTTTTTTGTGCCGGAGATCAACTCTTGATCAAGGGCTTTTTCCCCGTATAAATCCTTGTGTTGTTTGTGCGATTTACATTGAAGTGATCCTTGTCATCGTTATACATTTCAAGCATCATACCCTGTAACAGAGATTTTGGTTGCAATATCCTCAACAGATTTTTTGACCAAAACACTTAGATATACCTGTCATGTCTTCATGTTTCCAGGAAAAGGTGGATTTCCTCCTCTTAAGGAAGGATACTAGATCCTGCTCAATGTTGTTAAGGATCCCTGATCCTATGAAGACTATGGATTTAGGATCATGAGGATCCATGAGGATTTCTTTTACATCCTGCTCTCTTGCCTCCAAGACATCTCTTGAAGGATACTTTAATTGCTATTGCTCCCTTGGTCTTGGGGCTGGCTTCATTGATGATGTATAACAATTCTTAGCCTCTTGTTGATCACTTTCAATTTTCACCACTCCCCATGGACTTGGAAGCTTTACACACTGATGATAGGTGGATAGAACTGCCTTCATATCATGTATCCATGGCCTGCCAAGGATAACATTGCAACAAGATAAGCAATCTATAACACAAAATTTTTTATAAGAATGCAATCCTTCAATATAGATTGAGAGTTTGATGTCCCCCAATGTGTTCTTGGTTTCCCCACTGAATCCCACAAGTACTGAGGATCTTGGGACAATATCAGACTCCGGTATATTCATCTTCTTGAGGACATCAAGCTGAATGATGTTCACAGAGCTTCCTCCATCTATAAGGATCCCGCGAACAAAGTGGTTAGAAATAAACAATGTAATTACAAGACCATCATGATGAGGATCCTGGACATCAACACGATCATCCTCATCAAAGGTTATGACTTTATCCTGGGTAACAACGGAGGTCCGGACGGGTCTGTCTCCATTATCCATCTTGGTTTCCTTAGCATGTCTTTTTGCTGCTGAAAAGGAGGTACCACAAATGTCTGATCCACCGGATATGAAGTTTATAACTTGTGCATCTGCTGGAGGAGCAGGAGCCCTTTCCGGGATCCTTTCAGGATCCTTGATCCTTGACTTTTTTCGTCCCAAAAAGTTCCTTCAAATGCCCCTTGCTCAACAAGTAACCAATTTCCTTTTTTAGAGCAATACACTCTTCAGTGAGATGCCCGAAATCCTCATGATATGCACACCACTTGGACTTATCCTTTGTAGCAGCTGGTTTATCACTTTTTCTCGGCCACCTAGCTTTCTCACCTAGATTCTGCATTGCAAGGATTAGTTCATTGTTATCAACAGAAAAACATTATTCAGAAATAGGAGGATAATCCTCATCATCCTCTTCATGTTCCACTGCATGCACGTTCTGGTTATCAGATTTGTTATAGGATTTGGATTTGTTGTTCCTGAAGTAGGATCCTTGCTTTTCCTGTTTTGAGGATCCTGTCAATCTCTCCTGGATCCTTTTGTCATCCTCTATACGGATGAACCTAAGGGCCCTGGTTCTTACTTCATCAAGATTCCTGCATGGGGTCATAACAAGATCATCATAGAACAATGAATCCCTAAGCAATCCCATTTTGAAGGCTTCTACAGCCGTAGCTATATCTAGGTTAGGGATATCTAAGGATTCTTTACTAAACTTAGTGATATAATCCCTAAGTGATTCATTTTGACCTTGTGTTACCATATATAGATCACTAGTTAATCGTTCAAACTTTCTACTACAAGAGAATTGGCTATTAAACAAATTAACTAGATTAGCAAATGAAGTAATAGAGTAAGGGGGAAGACTTAGCAGCCATTTAAGAGCAGATCCTATGAGTGTGGATCCAAATCCCTTGCATAGACGTGCTTCTTTTAACCTCTCAGGAATTGGATTGATCTCCATCCTCTCCCTGTATTGAGCTACATGCTCCTCTGGATCCGTTGAACCATCATACAGCTAAATCCAAATGAGCTCCGAGCGAGCTCTGAGCCGCGAGCTTTTTGGACAACCCTATCATCGTTTCTTTTATTTCTAGTATCGTTGCATATATGTGTATCTATGTGCTTACTCGCTTTGTGTCACATGTTTCGCGTGGATCCACATGGCTGACTAGGTTCCCCACGGTTATGGGTTGTAGCCTAGTATCGCCACCAGTATTAGACTCGCTCTTCGGGGCTTGAGACTAATACTTGCTATAGTATTTGAGTCTTATTAATTCTATCGTATCTATATTGTGATTGTGGTGATTTGTTGATTGTGGTAATTATAGATGTTTTTACCAAACGTGAAATTGCATGTTAATTATATTTGTTTAAAAAAATTCTAAGTAACATAAATCAATTAACAAAGCAAAACATTTTATTTAAAAATTAATTCGCTAACATTTTGTTTACCCAAAACCTTTTTACGTATGATGCAGGTACACAAGCAGGTGATAGAGTTGAGGGCAAAGACACATAGAACATACCTTAGTTATAAATTGGATTTTTGTTCATAACCATTTATCTTTTGAAATATGTTAAATGTTTTCTATGATTATGTGTGACAAATTTAATTTGGTAACTTTATATACTGTAACTTATAATAATGTCATAAGCTATGAACAATCATCATGCCCTGTACCATATCTGCTGTAGGTCGAGGTGTGACATCACATACCATATATCACAAGTGTAAACTCACGTGATTATGTATCACTACGTAATTACGTTATTATAGTTTTTTGAGTGTATAATGTTTTTTTTACTAAAGTTATGCTTATTACATGATTATACATTAAATATAATGAGAACTTAATTGTTTTTATGCTATTACGTAATTAGATTTGTAATATGATTTGTTACATGATTATAGAGTTTGATTTGGTCTAAAATATGCATACTTTTATATAAATATTCCTAAATTTTTGAGTAATTTTAGGGTTGTTCGCAATAAATTATACTCGAAATTGGTTCATATTTGGAGTTTGATATTTTAAGTGGAAACGAGCTAAAACGGGGTATTTCGTCTCAAAAGAAGTTATATCTATTTAATAGATATTATATTAGTTTTTTTGAACGACAAACAATCTCACGTGTAAACCCGCCCTGCTCAGGGCTATGTCCAAGGTTGACTCCTCGACCGCCATGAGACCGTGCCCCCCGATGCACAGGAACCGGATGGAATCCGTAAACTCTCGTCCCCCGTCAGGTTCGAACCCGGGATTAAATCCCCGATTCGTTCCTTCACCCAGATGTCCTTTGAAAATGGCCCAAGCGAGAATTAAACCTGCATCACCATTAGGGATCGAGGACAGACCAATTTACCACTAGACCAAATTCTCATAAGATATTATATTGGTTAATTAATGATTATACTATATTAATTTTTTTTTCTCAAAGTACTCTTAATAGGTTTTAATACTTATTATTAATGGTTTAGTGAAATTCAATGAAAAAATAAATGAAACATTAACTGTTTTTTTTTTTTTAATTTCTCTCTTAGATGTAAGTGGCTCTGAAAAACAACACAAGATCATTTAATTTTTCTAGAAGAATTATGAGTTATGGAGTTATGGAGTTATGTTTATGGGATGAATCAATTATAAAAGGATGCCTTGAATACAGTTTGGAATAAAAATATTGGTGGAAGGGTCGGGGTGTTGTTTTGTAGTGACCTTTTTCCGTTTGGGTCGAAGGTGTGTTTTAATGAAGTTATATTTAAAAAAAATATTGGTGGAAAGCTGCAAGCGAAAAAATGAATTATACTATATTATCCTATAATACAAACTTGTGAATAGTGTTTTTGATATATTATAATATATATATATATATATATATAGTTTATTTAATAGTTTTATTATTTTAATATTATCTTATATATTATTAATACAAACTTGTGAATAGTGTTTATAATATATTATAATAATATGTATAGTTTTTTTTAACAGTTTTATTATTTTAATATTATCCTATCTATTAATAATACAAACTTTTGAATAGTGTTTATGATATATGTTTTGGTCAAAAAATCTGTTGAGGATATTGCAACCAAACTCTTTGTTACGGGGTATGATGCTAATTGTGTATATCAATAACAAGGATCACTTCAATGTAAATTGCACAAATGACACACGGATTTATACGGGGAAAAAGCCCTTGATCAAGAGTTGATCTCCGGCACAAAAAACCCCGGGTGATGGAAACTACCGATCACCAAGCTCAAATAAATGAATAAATGTTTACAACTTCGGATAGTAACGAGCTAGGTACAAGGATCACTATCGTGAAATGTGTAAAAGTGAGTGAAAATGAATGTGTGTTCGTCGAGAGCTTCAAGTATGCGAGTATACGAGTGTGTGTAACTGAAAAATGGCTAAGTGTTTTTCTACTAGCTCATTACCCCTTTTAAAATAGAAGTTAACTACACTAACTAACTATCCGACTTTTGTGCCAAGCTCCCACGTTCTCCACAACGTCCATTTTTGACCAAGCACGTGCGGGATAGTTTGGGAATATTCTCCAGGAATGTCGCCAAGACTAGGTCAAGCTCGTTATTCCTGCGAGGTAATACAAAACATAAATAAACAATCGTCAGTACGAGGATCCTTAAAGTGATCCATGATCCTGATCCTGAAGCTCTTCTGCGGATCACCACCTGTCACAGAAGTAAGGATCATTAATTAGGATAACGAATAAGGATCACTAATTGTTAGAAAATCCTCCCCTAACAATATATTATAATAATATATATAGTTTTTTAATAGTTTTATTATTTTAATATTATTTTCAATAGTTTTATTATTTTAATATTATAATAATGGTTATTCTCTTTACTTTTTAAGTTGAATAAACTTGGTGTTAACCGGTGTATTTTATATATTATAATAGTATATATAGTTTTTTAATAGTTTTATTAATTTGATATTATAATTATCCTATATATTAATAATCCAAACTTGTGAATAGTGTTTATGATATATTATTGTTTTGGTCAAAAATCAAGCTAAGATAATGCAACCAAACTTTCTGTTGTGAGGTGTGATGCTTGAATCAATGAACAATGTTAAGGATCACTCTGAAATGTAATGAACAAGTGACACAAAGATTTATACGAGGAAAAAGCCCTTGATCAATGAATGATCTCTGGCATAAAAAACCTCGGGTGATGGAAACTACCGATCACCAACTCAGATTAAACAAGAAATATATTATAACTTCGGATGATAGCGAGCTAGTTACAAGGATCACTATAGTGTAATGTGCAAAAAAGTGTGTAATCGCCAAGTGAATTGTCAAGAGCTGATGAGAGCAGTTGCGAGTGTGTGTTAAGCTAAAAATAGCCAAGTGTTTCTATTTAGCTCGCTATCCCCTTTTTAAAAATGGAAAATCTTTAAGCTAACAAACTATCCGCATTTTGTGCAAGTCTTCCACGACCTCCATAACGTCCACTTTAGCCATGCACGTGCGGAATAAATATGGAATATGCTCCAGGAATATCGCCAAGACCAAGTCCAAGCTCGTACTCCTGCAAAACAACTTCATATTCAAAGCAGACAATCATTAGTATAAGGATCCTGATGATGATCCGTGATCCTGATCCTACAATACTTTCTGAGGATCACTAATTCAGACAGAATTGAGGATCACTAAGCCCAACAGTAAATGAGGATCACTGATCATTGAAAAATCCTCCCCTAACAATTATAATAATATATATAGTTTTTTAACAGTTTTATTATTTTAATATTATCCTATCTATTAATAATATAATAATAATAATATAATATAATAATATAATATTAATTAATTAATTAATTAATTAATTAATTAATTATCCTTATATATTAATAATCCAAACTTGTGAATAGTGTTTATGATATATTATAATAATATATATAGTTTTTTAACAGTTTTATTATTTTAATATTATCCTATCTATTACTTGTGAATAGTGTTTATGATATATTATAATAATATATATAGTTTTTAACAGTTTTATTATTTTAATATTATCCTATCTATTAATAATATAATATAATAATATAATATTAATTAATTAATTAATTAAGTAATTAGTACATTAATAATACTAACTTGTGATAGTGTTTATGATATATTATAATAATATATATATTTTTTTATAGTTTTATTATTTTAATATTATAATAATGAGTTAAATGCCTGGATAGTACCTGTGGTTTGTTATTTTTTCACCTTTAGTCCCTAACTTTCTAAAATTACAGCTAAAGTCCCCAACTTTTCAATTTTCGTTCCCGAATAGTCTCTGTGCCTAACATCAGTTAGTTTTCTCAGTTAAGAGGGTGTGAAATAACAAAAATACCCTTTAGAAACACATGGCCCCACCTTTTTTCTCAATGAACTAATTAAATTAGAGTAAACTGCCATTTTGGTCCCTGTGGTTTGGGCACTTTTGCCATTTTAGTCCAAATTGCAAACTTTTTAAATCTGGGTCCATTTGCTTTCACTTTTATTGCCATTTTAGTCCAAAATTCAAAAACACTGTTGCACCCTGTCTATTTTGTCTTTTTGTGCAGGGGCATTTTTGTCCAACTGATTTTCATTTAACCTATTAAAAACAATGATTTTTTGTGGGTCCCATCACACCCACACTTCTTCTTCTACCTTGCTTTCCTCTGCATAACAACCACCATCCATCACCACCTCCACCACCATCAATCTCCGCTACCGCCACCATCTCTCTCCACCTCCACCAATGCTCAACGACACACCCAATTATTCTAATAATACAGTTTTTAGGCTCCAATTTTGCATTTGTTTTCGTCATACTTCACCTACCATCTTACCACTTTCTCACATTAAACAATACATTTTCTCCATCCATCGCTGTTATTATCGAGTCTTGGTGCTAAGCACCCAGATTATCTATCAGAGTACATATATATTTTTTAATCTGCATATATTCTTTTACCGGAGTGGGTGCATTCTACTTAATTAATTACCACCCAATTTTATTACTTTTCTTCAATGAGTCATCAGTTAAAGTAGGAATTTTTATTAATATGAAGCAATTTATAATAGATATGGAATCTGGCTTTCATCAGAATCATCAAAAGGTGAGATGGGTATGTTGTAATTTGCCAAAATACAAATTAAAAACACCCATTTGAAAATCTTATCTTTTGTGTACAGAAACAGTCATGGAGGACAGTTTTGACATTGGCTTACCAAAGTTTAGGTGTTGTTCATGGAGATTTAAGCACATCACCCTTGTCGAACCCGTACTCTTTCTGGACCATGGAGAGAACCGGCGTCCATTACCTTAACGACGATTTTTTGGTTGTTAGTTAGGGTTCCGCGGTAGACAGAGCCGAAGCCGCCTTGGCCGAGACGGAGAAGGAGGCGGTGGCGGCGCTTAGGGCGGAGTAGGGGAGGTTGTGAAGTGGTTTGGAGGAGGGGATGGTGTGTTTGCGTGTAGTGCACTTGCAAAAGCAGAAGGTTAGGGCTAGAATGAAGGAGAAAGTGACGGTTATTGGTGGAATGAGATGGAGCTGGTGGTGGTACAATGGATGGATGTGGTGGTGAATGGCGATGGTAGTGGTGGTGCACGGTGGTGGGGAATGATGGTTGATGTGTGAGAGAAAGAAAGAGAAAATTTGGGGAGGTGGTTATAGCAGAGATATAATTTGGGGAAGAAGATGAGATATAATAAAAAGGGTTTATTTTGTAGGGGAAGATGAGATATAATTTTATTTTATTATTTTAAATAAAAATTTATTATAATAAAACTTGTAATAACCAAAATACCCTTTACTAAATTGAGGAAAGGGACAAAAAGCCAAGTTTATTTTTTGAGAAATCTGATCTTATTTTACTTTTGGACTAAAATGGCAATAAAACTGAAACCACAGGGACCCAGATGCAAAAGGTTTGAGTTTTGGACTAAAGTGGCAAAAGTGACCAAACCTCAGGGACCAAAGTGACAGTTTACTCATTAAATTAAAAAAAAATACATATCCTTGTTCCCTCTTCTTAGATCTAAAACACATCCCTAAGATCTTCATCATCAACCTCGATAGCTATGGAGCAAAACAATCTCTCAAACTTCAACCAAACCCCAACAAAACCCTTCACCATCGTCAGATCTCTAATCACAAACCCTTCAACCTCCGGTGTTCGATGTTCGATGTTGACCAGGAATGACGGTTCATCGGGTGATCAGAGGGTGTTTGAAAGGGTGCTCGATGACGACCTGGTTCCGCCGCCGGATCCTTCCGATCTCGTTACAGTTTCAGATCAAATGAACTTTCATTGTAGGATTTGCGAATTTAATATTTGTTTGGATCCGTGGATTGCATTGCTCTCTTTTAAGAAGTGAATGTTCTAATTTGTTTGTGATATTTTGAGATTATGTGGTTGACTGAGTATTTACTGTTTTATTTGTTTTTTATCTGTAAATACATACATTTGTATGTACTATTTTCTAACACTTTTGTTTGAAGTGATGGTGAGTAGAGATTAATCCATTGTTACATGTTAGTGTTTTTTTTATAAAAGTCAAGGTCAAGGTTAACTGTTTGGACATGTGTGTTTACTCTATTATGTTTCTTTTGGTTTATTGTTAATGTGAATTGACAGTATATCAAGGAGGTAATTGTGTTACTGATCTCGCTGGAGGTTTGTAGCTAAACGGAAAAAATGAAGGTTGGAGGGTGGCATGGGTTGGAGGGTGGCATGGGTGGGTATAACGCCCCGTGTTTTCATAGTGTTCCTAATTTAAAAAGCGAGTCTTGAAAATCTTTTTAGAAACTTGTCTCTTCCGAAAAGGTTAATTGTCACACCCCCCAAAATACCACATGCGGTGACCCCGCTAGGCGTGTGACATACCAGGATCTAACCACTAATCACATTGAACCAATATCATGTTATAAAACAAGTTTCCATTCATCATGATAAAACATTCATAACATAATTCCAAGTTAACATATTCAGCGGAAGCAAATAGTAAAACATTGTTTAAACGTTTCAAAACCAAATGTATGTGGAATCAGTAAAACAAGTCGTGCATCTCCAAGCAGTGCGACCCATGACCACTCCAGCCATCCAGATATTAAGTTCCTTATCCAAAGCACCTAATGACCTACGAGCATGTAACAAGTGTATCAGACAACGCTGGTGAGTTCATAGTTTTACAAAGACGTTGGTTACCAAGTGTTTAGTTTAGTTCATTGATAATAATGTTGATAATAACTCGAGTACCGTACAAGATGGCTCCAGATTATTTTTACCCTTCCCCAATGCCCCTATCTAAGCATTGGTCATGACTGGGTCATTAGTTCACACCCGTCCTCTCAGGTACGTGGTGAGGGCGCCAAACCTAAATAGCGCTATCAACTAATACCCCGTTACCTCTCAGGTAACAAACAAGATGGGACTTTATGGTGATAGGAATTGAGTGTATTATCCAACATTCCAGTTTTTACCCAATTCACTTATTCCTCTCAGGAATACCCAATGATTGTCCCACCCACCAGGACGCATACTAAAGAGGAATGAACTCACATTTGATTTGCTCGGAATGTTAAGTTACCCGTCCAAGTTGGTCAACCCAAACCCTACCGTGGTTACCAATCAAAATCAGTTTCATAGTCAATTAAGTCACGTATTTTTACACATTTTGCATCCAACACAAAGATCACTGTTAACATGTATACCCAATTCTCATACGAGTCCACATCTCATGTGTTTGTCACTTAACAATAAATAACAGATGAATGTTCTACCGCACAAGACAAGACAAACTTCTCATTCTTAATTAGTAGTGTTATCATGCAACAAATAGTATTTGTAAACACAAGTACCCATCTAAACATGCATCATGATCTATTTACTGTTCTGTCCATTTAGTCATATGGCGAAGAATCCTAGGCGACAAAGTGTCCACTCTTCGTCGAGATGGTGTGTGACGAAGTGTCCAACCTTCGTTGAAATGGAATTCGGCGAAGGATCCAACCTTCGTCGAAATGGAATTCGGCGAAGTTCCACAAAGGTCCGTCAGTAATCGCATATCAACAGTTACACATTTTCAGCAGGATTAATGGATCAACCAATAGTTATTTCACAAGTTTAAACTGTAGGATCGGGGAATCGATCTAAACGAGTCGATCAGAAGAGTTCTTGACCAAATTAGAGGCGGAATTCAGTGATTTGATCTTCATTCAGCTTGATATGCACTTAGAAGTAGATTAATTGTCTATTGTATTGATTTGATAGCGTTACACGGGCTGGAGACATTTCTGCAGAGCTTCGCTACCGGAATCAGAAGTTCTACAAATGAAAACACAAGACCACTATATATAGGGAAGCCAGTTCGCATGGACTGGAGCAGTCCAGGTCGCACGACCTGGTGCCAGGTTGCACGAACTGCCCAGTTCGCACGAACTGGTAAGTTCTGACCTGTTTCCCATTTTTCTCAAACTACGCGTCTTGGCCTATCAATTCTATTACATGACTCGATACAAGACGAAGTCAATAGACATATGTACCAACAAACTCCCCCTTGGATGATGACGAGTCTTCAGTGTGTCGAGTCTTCAGTCTTGATCAGTCTTCTCACTCTTTCCAAA
Organism: Helianthus tuberosus; assembly: GCA_030545235.1. Classification (NCBI taxonomy): domain Eukaryota; kingdom Viridiplantae; phylum Streptophyta; class Magnoliopsida; order Asterales; family Asteraceae; genus Helianthus; species Helianthus tuberosus. The sequence continues at coordinate 61,813,381 of CM060354.1, read as the reverse complement.
GTATCTGTCTCTGTAAGCATCCTCAATCTCTCTCTTCTATCAGAATCTCAACCTGGCTATATTCTCTCTAATTCTCTTGATCAGGTCTCTTGATTCCTTAAGTTTATCAGCATCAGCAGCTTTTATCTCGAGCTTTGTTCCAAGATCTGTATCTGGCTCTTTATTTCTTCAGACTCCCCTTTGCTAAGAAACTCCCCCTTAAGTGCAACTGGGATCGCAGTATGGAATTCACTATCTACAGGCTCTGGATCGAAAACCTGGCTTTACAGATTTCACAGATTCAGGAATGTTTCCTGGCTCTTCGTAGCAACAAGATCAGAAATCTGGCTCTAATCTGCATACGGAAATCCTCAGGAATCGAAACCTAGCTCTTTCTAAGCTTCTAACCTGCATATACTCTACCCAAAAGTAAATTTCTCAATTGTTTAAAATTTAACAATTTTAATCACTTGTAGATTATCTTATAACAATTTTAATCTCTGCTTAACCACTTGTATTCGTAACACTCAAGTTTGGTTTCAAATTAATGAACCATTTTAATCATTTCAAAAACATTTCTCATTTCAAACAAACTCTCCCAAACCCGTTGTTGTTCATCATGTTTAGCACTCGGAATTTTGAAAATCAGTTTTTCAACATCAGTTGCCGAAAATAAGATGAAATAAAATCTTTTTGAATTTTCAAAATTTTATGCTAAAACTCATTCTTTTTGGTTTTTTGTTTTTAATGAAAAACAGTAAAGAAATATTTACAGACATATTTTTGTGAGTTTGTGTAAGAGGATCATATCAGTTTTTGAGACAAATCACTAAGACCGTTGACCTTTTAAGACATTATGTTTTAAACAAATTCACTTCTAATTGTCAGTATTGTTGTCCACTTAAACCTCTACACATATTTTCAATCGATTCGAGATACGAATTAGTGTTTTAAAGTCTTAAAATTATTCGTGTGCCCCACCTCAGAATATACTCCCGTATCAAAATTCCCTAAATTCAGTCTTACAGGTGAGTATACCAATTTGATATCTGTATCTGGGTTAGTGCGAGACCTTGAGAGCTCAGGTATGAACTTCCGTTCAATCAAAGAGATGAAGGCTCAACTTTAGGTGTGTTCCCTTTAGAGAATCTTTTCTTCAACTGCAATTGATTCATATCTTTCGATATTTTTCAATTTTTATGCAGAGGGTAAGCTTTTAAAGCGCATAAAGTATTATACGAAGTCTAGGCCATTACTTCCACAATATCAGAAGACTAGGTATAATACCCCAGATATCAAACAGCATAAAGACCTGGTATCTCAGAATCAGACAATCTCTCAAACAAGATTTCGGGGGTTACCCATATATCCGAGAGATGTTGTTGGTGCATATGTCTGTCGACTTCGTCTTGTATTGAGTCTTGTAATAGAATTGATAAATCAAGTCACGTAGTTCGAGAAAAACAGAAAACAGGCCAGAACAAGCCAGTCCACACGAACTGACCAATTCGTGCGAACTGGGTTTACCAGTTCGTGCGACCTGGAGAGGCTTGTTCATGCGTCCTGGATCTAGTATAAATAGGTGACTTGTGATTTCATTTGTAACAGTTGTGATTTCGGTAGCGAAGTTCTACCGAAGTGTCGAACAAGCTGTAATCGGTTTCAAATCAATACTAACGACAATTAAAGTGATTCCTAGTGTAAATCAAGCTGCAATCATGTCCAAATCATTGAATTCCGCCTTTGGTTTGGTCTAGAACTCTTCTGATCGACTCATTTGATCGATTCAACGATCCTACAAGTAGTATCAGAGCTCAGGAGGAAGAGTTCTTACCATTTCAGCTCGATTTCATCAAAAATTTCTGATTTCTACTCATTTCTACTCATTTTCTTCACGATTTTTCAAAATTAAGGAGTTTTTATGGTTAAAATGACCTGATTTTCACATATAACACGTAAAACACGGTTTTAAACAATCCTTGAACAAATCAGGACCTAATTCAACCTAAAACGTGATCAATTTTGACAAAAATCAACCGAAAACATGTCAGTTCGTTCGAGATTCATCCAGGTCGTGTGAAAGTATCACCAGTCCGCACAGTTTGAAGGTGTTCAGTTTGCACGGATTGAACAATAGTGAACCAGGTCGCTTGGAAAGTTCATCACTTCGCACGATTTGGAATCAAACCAGTTCGCACGGTTTGGGATTAAATCAGTTCGCACGAGTTGACTTACATCAGTTCGCACGAGTTGACTTACATTAGTTCACACGAGTTGCCTCACCTCAGTTCGCACGAAGTGAATAGTGTATCAGGTTGTTTGAAATTAGACCCAGTTCGCACGGTTTGAGATATTACCAGGTCATATGAGTTGAGAACCAGGTCGTACGGGGGATCAGGTTGTTTAAAACTTTGAACCAGTTCGCACGAGGTCGTGTGAGAATTTATCAGGTCGCGTGAAAAGTGTGTTAAGTCATTTGTAATTGTGAACCAGGTCATTTGGATTATATTACCAGATCATGTGAGAACTCAGATAGTTTTGAACAATCAGTTTTTGAACTTTCGATACCTAAACATGGATAACGAGTTTTACAACGCCTTTGCTACTGCTCCAGTTACCGTTGCTGAGACTGTTGGTATCGAAAATGAAACGGGAACTTTTCAAAAGCCTCCAAAGCTTATGTACATTGAGGACATTAAAGGATGGCAAGATTGTTTTGAAAACTGGGTGCAAGCGAATAAGTTTGATGCATGGGTTTCGTTAGAGAAATATTACACTAAACCGAAAGATGATCTTGAAAATGAAAAACCCTTAAGTCAATTTACACCGGAAGAAAAATTAAGATACACCAGTGAAAAAATGATGATTAGCATTCTCCAACAAACGGTAAAAGAAGATATTTTCGTTTTGCTTCAACATGAGGGAACTGCTAGATCAATTTGGACAGCGTTGATTAAAAAGTTTAAGGGTAGTGCTGAAATGATAAAAAATAAACGAGCATTACTAAAAAAATCTTTTGATATGTTTACGGCATTTGAAGGTGAGACGACTAGGAAGATTATCGAGAGATATTGTCATCTTGTCCAGGAAATGAAAAGATTGGACATCAAGAAAGAAGATGAAGAATGGGTTGATAAGCTAGCTGATGCGTTACCACAGAATGAATGGGGAACATATCTGTTGATTTTAAAGCATAATCGACAATCTGAAGATATGAATTTGTGTAAGTTCATTCAGAAGCTTGAAGAACATGAATTGGCTGTTCAGAAAACTACTATCATGAAGAATCCGGGTGCTCAACAAGATGTTAGTCTATACTATAGAGGAAGCAAAGTTGAGACTACTCCGAGTCCGAAGATTCAGACTGCTTTCAGTGCTGATGGTACTTCCGGAACAAATGCTAGCACTACAACTCAGAGTGGTGGATATTCTTCATCATATTCAAGCTTTGAACCAAATTTCTCAACACCAAGTTCTCAACAACAAAGTTCAACAAATTTGCAATGCAATGTGACATTAAACATTCAAAATGGTCAAAATTTATCTCCAGATATTGCAAAACAACACATGGCATCTCTTGTTACTGTGTTAGAGTCGTATGAAAGCTTAGTTGCTGGAAGAATCAGAAATCCGATGCTCAATAAGGAGGATTATGACCAGATTGATTCTGAGGAACTTGAGTTGATGGACATCAAGTGGTGTTTAGCTAGTTTTTGAGAAGAGCAGAAAAATTCAAACAAATCACCGGTAAAAATGATCTTCATGATGCTGCTACCTGTTAGGCCCTTGAAGGTTTATGGATTAGTAGCTTAATGATTAAGAGGGCTTATGGATTAGTGGATATTAGAGTGGGCTTGTTTAGAGAATTATGGGCCTAGGGTTTTGGGGGAAACCCCTCACTATAAATAGAGGAAAGAAATGAGGAGCATTGGTTGGTTCCTTGTTTTAGAAACTTGTATTAGACAAGCTCCTTGTATGCAAGTTTAAGCATTGAATCAATAAACATTTGAATATTCAAATCTTTATCTTCGTGTTCTTGATTTCTTGAATATCATCAAGTTTGGATTTCTCCCATCCTTGGTGATCGTTTGATATCGTTGTTTGATCCGGTTTTTCGGGACTTACAATTGGTATCAGAGCCAATTTGATATCAAACACTCAAGAAATTCTGAATTTTGGTTGAAGATCTTCATAGTGTTCTTCGGGTTCTTCATTTTGTTCTTCGCACTCTTCATAAAATTACTATATTTTGCTTTTATGATCTTTTAAAAAGTGTTATTCTTAAATATCCTTAAAATATATTCATCATCATCAACTGCCAACATCATCGTCTGACTTCAACATCATCATTTCATCATCATCATCATCTGACACTCATCAGAACATCATCATCGTACATCACTGTTAACTTTTGGTTTCATTCAAAATCAATCGTTTTCATCTGTAATAACATCTCGCTTCATCCGCAATTCATCATGTTCATTCGAATTAATTTCAACTTCATCCTGTCTTCATCCGAGATTCAATCCGTATTCAATCCGTAATCAACAACTTGCATCTCGGATTGCATTTTCATCCGTAATCTTCAACATCATCGTCCGCAGTCTAACAACTTCGCATCCGAAATCATATCCATACACCATTCGAAACATCATCTTCACAGTTCTTCATCTTCAACCCAACACCGTACAACCTGCTACAACCTTCGATCACCTCCGACGACCATCGTTCAACCTCAAACCACCATATCAACAACCTATAATCATCATCTTCGTCCACCATCTCCGCATCATTACACAACCATCTTCATCTTCCGTATTTGTCAGTCATCGTGTTCACTCACTGTTAACTCACTAGCTCGTTGTGCTTCACTGTTATCATCACGAACTTCCTCCACTGCGTAACACCATCACCATCATCGTTTCATTCACACCTACTACTTCATCGTCGCTCACCGTTCCGTCGAGCCAACGTTCTCCGACGACGACCACCTCCGTCATCTTCTCCTTTCAATACCTCCGCCGCACCAGTGACCTCCGACCTCCGACACCCTTCGACATTCTCCGCTGATTTCCGTCAACCTTCATAACCTTCGTCATCACCATCGTACTTCGTCAAAGTCACATATACGGTTTCATCATCGCCAAACACTTCATCTCCGGTCATCCCTATAACCTGCAACCTATCATCGCCGGACATCCTTGGCGGCGGCGTTTTCAAATTAGGGTTTCGGGAGGTTGTTTTGTGAAGAAGACAGAAACGACGTTTCTATTGTCGTTTTAGGATAATTATAATATTAATATAATAATAATTATTAGGTAATGATTAGGTAATCATTAATTTTTATTAAAATAGTTTTTATTAATATATATATATATATATATATATATATATATAATTATAAAAATAGTTTATTTTAAAATTAATTTAAAAGGTTTTATATATAATATATTAAGATTATTAATTATTATATTAATACTTGAATTTTTTTTAGAAATATCTAAAAATTAAAAAAAGGGGTTTATAAAATTAAAAAAAAGGTGTTTGTTTGTTTTGGGGTTAAAAAAAATTAACAGGTTTTTGACGAGCGGTACAGGAAGCAGGTTCATACGTTTGCGGAGTGCTTGAGTTAGCAAGTTTACGGGTTATCACTTGATTTAACGATGAATTCTCCAAGCACTGTATCTCAACGTGAGTTGGTCTGGAAACAACTCGATAGTTTCGGATATACTGAGGGTGAAACTGTAGAAGACGTGATCAGAAGGTTTACGCAGCTGCTTTCTGAGATCGAGAAGAGCGAATTAATTGTAACACTTGGTAGGATTAACAGGGCTTTTCTGTACGGTTTGCCACGTAGCAAGACATGGGACTATCGTGTAGCAGTTATCATGGGGACATACAATTATTCTACAACGGAAACAAAGGATGTGATCTCCTTAGTCAATGAATATGTCCAGGAAGACAAACAGAGGAGTCAGAATCACGCAAACACATCGTCATCTATGTCTAACTGTCAGAAGGTCGTTGGTACTTCGCCACTTGCTACTAATCCCAACGCTGCTCAGATTCCCCCATCTTCACCCGTAGCTACTACATCATCTGATAAGAAGGCCCCACAATCGACAGGATCTCATCCCGATGAAGTGGCTCAAACTGAAGAACCGAAATCACTTTCTGAAATGCTAAATTCTCTTTTATGTTCCGAGCAATGTAGAAAGAAAGTTGCATTTCTGAGATCACAAAACTCAGCATTGATCACTGATTACAACACTGTGATGGGAAAGTTCATCAGTCTTCGAGAGAATAATAAAATTCTCTATGAAAATATTCAAGCACTTAAAAAGGACATAGCTCAACTTGACAGAGACGTGAATCAACAACAATGTTGGGTTCACGACTATAAACATAGACTCACAGTCAAAACTCTTGAATGTGACTCTGTGAAGGGTGAGCTAGAGCTCCTCACTGGAAAATACAAACAGAACGAGTTAAACATCAAAAAGTTTGACACTTCCAGTGCCACAGTTCAAAAACTGTGTAATGTGTAACTTGCTTATCAAAAAAATAAGGGAAAGGGTTTAGGGTATAAACAGGTTCCGCCACCATACAATCATAATTATTCCAGATTGCCAATCACTGAGCAGGAGGTAGAAAATTATGACACTATGATGTCTGGCAAACCTAGTGATTATGTTGAATATGATCCATCTAAGTTTAAAAAGAATCCCCATGCTGATTTCAAAAAACCAATGAGTTTTATCAAAAATGAAAATGTTCAAAATAAATCAGCAGATAAGTCCGATCAGATAAATGAAACCGTAATACATACAGAAGCCGAAACTAAAATGAATACGGAACCAGTTAGCGAACTCGCAAAGGAGATGAAGGAAAGTTCACCAAATTCTGATTCTGTTAAAAATACTAACTGTTCTAGTTTGTGTGCAGAGTCAGTAAGAACTGAAGAGAAGTCTAAAGAGGATGATGAATCACATCGAAGTGCTGCTGATAATGTTATTTATGATAAAAATGGCCTTTATGCTTGGAACTGTGTTTTTTCTTTTTTTGCTGAGGCTCATGGTGTTCCGACTAGAACTGATGAATCTGGTGCTGTGATTTTAGATCGTGATGAAAATGCTTTAACAGGGAAATCTGATGTTTTATCTGATAAACTTGAAACACCTGTTTCAAGTGACTCAGAAATCAGTTCTGGTGATTCGGGCAACTATTCTAGTGTGCCTGAAACATCAACGGATACATCAGAAACTTATAAACAGGATAAAGATGAAAGTTGATATGTTTAACTGTGTTAGTAAAGAAATTGATGAACAGGGATCATCTGATGAACCTGACATTCAAGTTGCAGATTTTGGTACATCAGATAATGAGCGTAGCGCTTCTGAAAATTCTGAATGTGACGAACACTCAGATTCAAGTAGTTCAACGCCCGAAGAGAGTCAAACAGTTTCAAACATAGATTGCTCTTCGTTTGAGAAACTAGAATCAGCTGATGTCAGAAACTCAGAGGTTGATGAAGCTGAAGAAGAGATATTCGTAGAAACCAATTCCGAGGAAACTAATGAGATCTTGGAGCCTGAAGAAAGGGGATCCATGGAAATCAATTCAACAGTTGATTCAACTGATGAAACTGAAGAAGAGATATCTGTGGAAACCAATTCTACAGAAGCTCCTAAGAACATAGTTTCCGAGGAAAAGGAATCTGTGGAAGTCAATTCAACAGATGATTCAACTCTCGATCCCAAAGGATCAGACTCTGAAGAAAGTGTTTCAAATGAAGCAAAGTCTACTGAATCTGCTCCTTTAAAGAAAAGACGGTCACGTAAAAACAGAAAACCACGCAAAAAGAAGAATCAAAAGGAAAACCCGTCTCTCAAGCAAACTGAACCTAAGCTGAAGGGTAAAGTTGTCGATACTTGCTCCTGTGCTGATAACTGTAAGCAGGGTTCTTCCAAGACCAAACATACACACAAGCAATCGGCATCAAAGGAAAAGAAAGGACTTGCTCAGTTCCCTAGAATAACACAAGCAGAACTAAATGTCTTTTTCTCAAAAAGACAAACCTGTTTTAATTGTGGAATTCCAGGGCACATAGCTAGAAAATGTGTTAATCTTCCCTACTACTCCGGTAACACACATCATCAGAAGGTTATGCATTATCGATCAGATGAAAATCAATTTCCTCAAGCCAAGCCTTCTGATGGAGACTAGAATCTAGCAAAAAGGAACCATCAAAGGTTTTCAAACACAAATGGATTCCAAAGTCAGCAAATGGAGTCAAAAGTCTCATCTGTAAAGAAAAATATTTCAAACAACAACACTGACTCTAAGATTTGGAATCCCACGGTTCTTGCTGGATCCCAGTCTCACTTCTCACAACCGTCAACATCCACATCTTCACCTAAAACCTCAAATTCTATAAAAAGTTATATGATCTTTCGTGAGGTTTCATACACTGATAGCGATGGTCAACTCAGGTCAACAATGGCCTGGGTTCCTGTTTCTAATTAATCCCGCTAAGTGTGAAGGAACGGCTATGGAGGGCGATCGTTAGACCTTGGTTTATCGATAGTAGTTGTTCCAGACACATGACAGAAGACTTATCCCAGTTGAATAACAGAAAAAGGGTATTCGACGGTGGATTTGTCAACTTCGTGGGAGGGGAAACTGGAAGAATAACCATGAAGGGCACTGTCAAAAACGGAGTTCTCATCTTCTCAGACGTCAATTATGTTCCTAAACTGAAGCACAACCTTTCGAGCGTATCTCTGATGTGCGACAAAGGGATGGAGGTTCTCTTCACCAAAAGAAAACGTGCTCTTGGAACGCGTAGGGTATTCAGAAACAAACTGGATGATCCCGGCATGATCACGAGGAACAAGGCACGATTGGCAGTTCAACATTTCGAACAAGTTGAAGGTCTGGATCATGATGAGATTCAAAGATGGACAGGGATATGAAGTCTACATCGACTGGATGCTAATTCTTAGGGGACAGACTCGTCTCATGGCAGTGCAAGAAGCAACAACTCACTTTTGCAGCGGAAGCAAAGTGCGTTGCAGCATCTGCTGCCTACTGCTCTCAGGTTCTTTGGATACAAAACCAGCTCAAGGATTTCGGTTTGACTTATTTAAACTCTACTACTTATTTTGATAATGATGCCGTTATCCAGATTATCAAAAACCTTGTCTTTTACTCTAAAACCAAGCACATTGATATCAAGGTGCACTTTATTCGAGATTGCTATGACAGAGAATTGTTTAAACTTAAACAGATCCACACTAATACTAATTCAGTGAATCTTTTTACAAAACCTGTCAGCATCTCGAGATTCAATGTGCTTGTGGATCTTTTGAAAATGATACGTTTTCACCGACTGAGCGACGACAAAAAAAAACGGGTTTCTATACTAATGTAAATAAATAAGTAAATTTGCGCATAAAGTGTGATGCACAAATTTAAGGGGGAAGAGGGACATATATGTACATATGCATAGTTTGAGGGGAAGAAAAGCAAAAAAAAAAAAGGGAAAGAAAACCATATATGTACATATGCATAGTTTGAGGGGGAGAAAAGCAAAAAAAAAAAAACATATATGTGCATACGCATCGTTTGAGGGGGAGAAATAGTTGCTTGGGAAATGAAATAAACTTTCGTGCTAAAGAACTTGATTAACACACGTAAGGTTTCAATGTTAAACAGGCTAGGCTCCACTGCGATGTGTTGATAGGTCTACCGCTCGAAAAGCAAAAAGAAGCAAAGTGATACAAACATAATGGACTGGACATCTCGTGGGTAACTGACCAACGGAGTATGATTTCATGGTCTTAAATCCTGCGTTGATAGATAACCAACATCTGAGGTTTCGGGTCTTTATTGTCACACCCTGGCTTTGCGGAAGCGTGGTTAATTTGGTGTGACTTCTTAATACCATAGCTTAATCATAACAAAGCTATATGATAATAAAACCATGCAAGATCATCCATAGATTTAAGTTTTAAAACCGAAGTAACATAACATTGTCTTAGGGACTACAACACCATAACATAAAACATTGTTTTGAAGGACATAAACATCAACATGAATAAAACGCAGTTTAAGATTTGTGACTCGTCCAGGAAAAAGTCACATTTCCTAAACCGGGATGACCTCGGAACCCATATGCAGCGGGAAAACACAACATACCGCGCCAGATCTTTAATTCCCTGAAATACATGTAAGTTGAAAAATCAACAATAATGTTGAGCGAGTTCATGTGTAAGTGAGTAAATACACCTTTGTATGTTTAAAAACCCTGGTATGTAGCAAATAAGGAAAAAGAGATCACCAATGGTTTGCAAGGCCATTGATATGTGTGAAGTGCAAGTAGGAAGGCTCAAACCTAGCAGATTTATGCGTTGGGTACAAAGTCACCCCGAGGTCCGTTCTGTTTGGGCCTGGGGCTGGGCTCGCTACACCCAGATAGATCTACCGCTCCTGCCCCTCGGTCCTACCCTGAGGATTAATGGCCTCAAGTTTCCGCCTACCCACTCACATGATCTGAATAATAACCCTCCTTACGCTAACCATACCATGTAAGAATTATTCGTAATCATAGTAACATGTATTTCACCCCCGTAGTTTAGAAAACTGAAAACAGTTAGAGAAAAGGGGGACATGAACTCACAGTGGTGCGTCTCTACCAAGTATATCTCCTGATCAAGCAGCTGTGCGACGACCTACACATACTAAATCTATTAGACGGACGGCCGTGCCTTAGCTTAAGGTTTAAGTTTTTGGGAAATAGTTAGACAACTATTTCGTGTTTATATTTTTGTAAATACTTGGTAATTATTCTCCTTCCCAAGGATGGGGGATTTAATACATGCGTGCTCGTAAAATTCGAAATACATTATTAAGTCTCACTTAATATATTTTATTTCTTACTTCAAAATATAAATATTCTTCCCAAAATAATACTTTGACAAAAATACGCGCTCATAAATATTTTCTTAAAATGCGTAAGTTACGTTTTAAAGATCGGGTGGTAATAATTATACCGTTGTAACTTATTATTAATTATGAAGGCCTATGCATTATTTCTGGAATCATTAGTACTTGGTAATATTATTTTTTACTCTAAAAATAATATCCGTATATTTCACAAAATAATCATAAACATTTTACGAGTGACGCTATAAAAAAATATATATATATCAAATATATATTTACCCCGTTTCATTTTGTGAAAATCCCACCTCCGATATTTTGTAAATAAAGTCATGGCGAAATTTACGTTTTGAAAACAAGTCAAAAATATATTTACAACACTTGTAGTGAAAATATTCCCAAGTGTTAGGTTTTTAGAAAAATTTCGCCAGAGTTTCCCCTGTAACTGGAGGTGGCCACGCTTTCAAGCGTATCGTTTTCTTTTAAAAGCAAATCAACAATTTCCTTATTCTCAATAACAACTTTCCAAAACATCAATTAGTCAAAATATATATAAATCGCAAAAATTACATGAACTTGTGGTTTGTCCAAAATTTGTAGAAATTTCCATTACCTTTAGTGGATCTTTGCAATAATCTACTCGGTTTCGTAAAAGCCTCGTTTTTAAAGAAATTCCATCTTTACAACTTCTTGTAAAATTTGACAAAACTAGTTCTTTGTCGAAACTTAGTGTTACACAAGTATTTACACACTTGTGTGTTTGCTAAAATCATTCTTTTTTTTATGAAAGATCCGTCTTTAAAAGTATGTTTTCTCTTGACACGTGGTCCTTTGAAAAATACCGTTTGTAGATCCGTAGATCTACTAGTTTTAAACACTATTTCGTAAGTAAAGTCGATTTTACACAAGTTCATGTTTAATGTGTGGTAGAGTTTCATCATTTAACCCTTTGTACACTTAAACAAACTCTATGTCATGATCCATGATCACGACTAATCCGGGTTAGATGATGATCCGAGCTACCACAACATAGATCGGCACTAAATAATTATAACAAGACAAGTCTTACAAGATTTACACAACAACATAGCTTTTATCCAACATTTTTAACATTTTAGTAAACTTTTAGCATGTCTTCTTGTAAGTTCATGAGTTTTAACCGTCATATATTATTTTAACCACTTTAAAATAGATCGAGAGTGTGTTTAAAACCACTTACTACTAGCTCGAGGCTAGGGAAGAAACTAATCGAAGATTGGGTGGATAAAAGCAATGGGGTGAGGTCCTTCGCGTTCCAAATGCACTAAATCTCCTCGTATGAGATCCTTAACACTTGTATACTCTTGTAATAGCTTGATGGAAATCGAAAGATGGATGGATGGTAGAGGGGATGTTCGGCCGAGAGCTTGCAAGGAGAGGGAGAGAGTGTGTGTTGTGAGTTGAGTGATGGAAAGGTTAAGTGTGTTATGTCTTGAACTTATAGGCAATTCACATGATCATTAACCAAAGGATCATATGTCTAATTGATATTAGACAAAGATGATTTAAATAATCATCAAAGTACAAAGGGTGTCCCCTTGGGGACGAGTTCGGTTAGGGGGGGGGGGGTCCTTGGTTGGTTTCCAACTAAGTAATTAAGTTATAGTTAGATGATTAGGAGGTGTAACCATTTACTAGTATGTTATGCATTTTAGCGGGTGTTAGGGTATTCGAGGACCCTAACTGGCTTAGAAAAAGAAAAACAGTGTAGATGGCAATATTTTCATGTTCCGGGTATAGTCCGGTTGTTCGGTTGGATAGAGATTCGTTAAAGTGCTTAACAAAGCTTTAAAGTGTCGTTATTATTATTTTTAGTGACACAACTTATTCCCGACACTTTGGAAAGTGTCTAGTAACATTTTTCTCATGTTTTGGCACTTTATTAGTTAGCTATGTCACACCCCGAAATAATCAGAGCTGGCGTGACTGGACTGGTATCTTCATTGCACAGCGGAAGCAAAGAAGCTAAGTCTTTTAGAAATATAACGCCCCTAAGTACTCGTATCTCCAATGGTCCTCCAATTCCAACCGTGCCTTAACTTTGAAATGCAACCTGAGAAAGAACATGCGAGAAAAATCAACAAAAAGTTGAGCGAGTTCATAGTTTGTTTGTAAAAGATTTGAAATAAATCTTTTGAATAACCGGTTTGTGAAATAATATTGAGAAAACGAATTTAGAAATCATTTTCTTGCCAAGTTACATGGAAACTTTGTATTTGTAACGCGTTATGTTGGTAAAACCATGTATTGTAAACTCTTGAATTTGTAATGTCCGTATAACCGTCAATGCCCACCCTGACTTTGACCCATGCCCGCATAATCCTATGCTCTGAATTCGTATAAATCAAGTATTTTTGTAAGTATGTATGTCCCTTTGTAAACGATGTATGTATAAAAGTCCCTGGTATGTAGCAATAAGGAAAAAAAATAAGTCACCAATGGGTTGCAAAGCCAAAGGTAAGTGTGATAAGGTGCGGAAAACTCAAACCTAGCATATTTGTACCGGGCTTCCGGCTGGAAGACATAGTCACCTCTATGGGTCACCCTGACCTCATGGGTGTGGGCTCGCTACACCCAAATAGATCTAATCTATCACTCATGTCCCTTGGTCCGAGGATTAATGGCCTTAAGTGTTTTATAAAAATGTCTCTAATAGTTGTAACATACTTGGTACTCGTTCTCACCAAGTGTGCTTCTTGTAATTATACCATTTGTAAAAATTGTAATATTTGTAACATGTATTTCACCCCGAAGTATAAAACTGAAAGCAGTTGAAAGAAAAGGGGGAACATGAACTCACTTGTCTGTAAACATTTAGTATAATAATTGTAACATGTATTCCACCCCCGAAGTATAAAACTGAAAACAGTTAAGAGAAAAGGGGGACATGAACTCACTTGTCTGTAAACATTTAGTGTAATAATTGTAACATACTTGGTACTCGTTCTCACCAAGAGTGCTTTTTTGAAAAGAATATATAAATATTTATAAAAATATAAATAAATCGATAGGATAGTGTTTGTCGTTCCGAGAGGTCGTATGCGTATGTGACGAGTGTTTTATGATAAAAAAAATAATATGTGAAATGCTTTCCTAGCATCTTGATTTATATGTCGTTGACTGAGTTGACCAATATTGACCAGTCAACCCGCCATGTTGACTGGTGTGACGTTGTTGACCGACTGTACCCGAACCAAAACGGATCTGAGCGTGAACCACGTAGAATCAAACACTAACCAAAACTGAACCAAAACAAGTAGAGTTGAATCATAACTGAATTTAACCCTAAAATAAAACCCGAACCATCTCGTGACTGAACCGTGAACCAAACCTGCTGAACCGAGAATCCGAAGCTGATGTCTGACCGTCTTTGACCGAACCCGGAACCAAATCTGAGCCAATCTCGAATCCCAAACTCAAACCATGACCCGAAACAAAACAAATCCGACTGCGTGTGAATCCCGCCGTGCCTGTGTCTAACCCGAACTCGAAACAACTGGATGAAACTCGAACCTGGTCTATATGTATGCCATACCAAATCATGAGCCAAACGTAACCCGAACCGGAACCCCTTTGTCACTGTCATTGGCGTGGCTTCACCACCATCTACATATCGGTCATCATCACCGGCGTACAGTCGCCGGAAAAACAAGCAGCGAGAGAGAGAGAGATCTAAGGGGGTGCGTCGGTGCGAGAGTATAACAGGGGTAGGAGGTTGGGTATTGTTCAATCGCGAAGCTCGGAGAGGAGGGGGTGTGCCGCTGACTGCCGTCCACCGCTTAGCACCGCCACCCAGGGTGGTGGTCTGCCGGCCCCCGTTGTCTGTGTTGTCGGAGAGAGAGCCGAGAGGGTTGAGAAGCAGAAGGGACTTGAGTCTGTTGCATCTTTGAGGAGATAAAGAGTATTTTATATGTGTGTGTATGAATGTATTGTCTGCACCTATTTTATAAAAAAATGTTAGGTTCAGTGTTTTGAGATGAGAGAGTGAACGAGAGACAGTGAAAGTCAATATGTGTGGATTGTGGGGTATCAGACAAACAAAATTTAGTGGGAAAATTACGTATTTGTGTTTTGTCTGTATATGTAAAGGAAATTAATTATTGCTAGTCAAGGTAGGTCTGCCACTTTTGGTTGGTAATGTATGTTCGTCATAAAAAAAAATGCAAGGTTTCTAGATGTTTTGATTTTTATAAAATAAATACTATATCCATGCCTATGTCGTGTATACATATATTTTCGTTACACCACTTTAACCGTTGAGAAATAACAATCGTTATTTATGATATATATACATATATATATATATATATATATATATATATATATTTATACTACTTTAGTTTATATGTGTATATATAAATTCGAGATGTCATAAACTAAATCATTGATTAATAATGTGTTCGCTCGTCGGTTGCGTTATGATCGCGTAATTATAACCCGGAAATTACCGGTTGTCACAAGCTAGATGCTGAACTTTAATTAAAGTGTTGAATTTTGTACTTAAAGTACGTTTTAGGCACATCCGGTCACTGTAATCTCATTCCTAGTGACGCAGTTCTACAACCCTTATATCCCTACACTCACCACTAGTGTAGCAAACTATCTCAGGCTCATACAGGCCTTAGAGGCAGTACCTTCCTGGTGCTAGTTATGACAGCACGTTTAATAGGTTATCCGTTCATTGTGCTACTGTGCTTTTGGTGCATCAAGGTTGTCACAAAGGTGCTGTAAGCAAAATATGGAGTGACAGCAAGTAAAGTATGATGCAAGTAAGTACATGTATCAGTATTCAAGTAGCAGTTTATCCACAAGTTCAAGTAAGCACAGTAATTAAGCAGTAATTAATTATTAATTAAGTCGTACGGATACCTGGTTTAGTGAGGGTTGTCACATTCTCCCCCCGTTAGAAAAAATTCGTCCCGAAATTTTAAGTTCTGCTTCTAGAAGCAGGGTTCTTGGGAAATAGGTGGGGGTATTTCTCTTTCATCCGGTCCTCACACTCCCAGCTGTATTCAGGACCATGTCTGGCATTCCAACGAACTTTGACGAGCTTGACACTGCTCCGGCGGGTCTTGTTTACTTTCCAATCCGTAACCTCAACAGGTTCTTCAACAAAATGGAGCGTGTCATCAACATGAATCTCGTTGGTGGGAATGACAACGGTATCTTGAGTTGGACTTTTCTTCAGGTTGGATACATGAAATGTATCGTGAACTCCATTCAGTTCAGCAGGTAGGTCCAGCTTGTATGCTACTAGCCCTATTCTTTCCAAAATTCTGAAAGGGCCAATGTAACGCGGATTTAACTTCCCACGCTTTCCGAAGCGGGCCACACCCTTCCAGGGTGAAACTTTCAATAAAACCATATCTCCAACTTGGAATTCCAAATGTTTCCGGTTTGGATCTGCATAAGCTTTCTGTCTTTCGCGAGCCGCTTCGATGCGTTTTCGAATCTGCGCAATCTTGTCTGTCGTCTCTTGGACGATTTCGGGACCAACAAGCTGCCTATCACCTGCGTCAGCCCAGCATAGGGGTGATCGACACTTGCGTCCGTAAAGAGCTTCAAATGGCGCGGCTCCAATACTGGTGTGGTAGCTGTTGTTGTATGAAAATTCGACCAGTGGCAAATGCTTATCCCAGCTACCGCCCAAATCCATAACGCATGCTCTCAGCATATCTTCCAAGGTCTGAATGGTCCGCTCGCTTTGACCATCAGTCTGAGGGTGAAATGCAGTGCTCAGATTTAATTGTGAGCCAAAAGCTTCTTGGAAGGATTGCCATATCCTTGACACAAACCTTCCGCCTCTATCAGAGATGATCGAGAGAGGCACTCCATGACGTGCGACGATCTCTCTCATGTATATTTCTGCCAGTTTGCTAGTGTTATCCTTCTCTTTGATTGGCAGAAAGTGTGCGGACTTTGTTAGGCGGTCAACTATCACCCAAATAGTGTCATGACCTCTTGGCGTTCTTGGCAACTTTGTAATAAAATCCATGGAGATTTGTTCCCATTTCCATTTGGGAATCTCAGGTTGTTGCAGAAGTCCTGAAGGCTTCTGGTATTCCGCTTTCACCTTAGCACACGTTAGACACTTGCTCACATAAACAGCAACATCGCCCTTCATCCTAGGCCACCAATAGTAATCCTTGAGATCTTGGTACATCTTATCCGCTCCTGGATGGATAGAGTACCGCGATTTGTGAGCTTCATCAAAAACAACTTTCCTTAAACCACCAAACAGAGGAACCCAAATCCTTTTCTCAAAACATAACGTTCCTTCCTCGTTTGGTACTAATAGCTTCTCCATCCCACGAAGATATTCTTCTTCAAGATTTCTTTCCTTAAGAGCTTCTTTCTGCGCGGCACGAATGCGCAAGGAAAGATCGGTTTGGATAATCATTTCTAAAGCCCTAACCCTTATGGGCTTGATCCTCTCTTTTCGACTTAGGGCGTCGGCAACCACATTCGCCTTCCCTGGATGATACTTTATCTCGCAATCGTAATCATTTAACAACTCAACCCATCGTCTTTGTCTCATATTCAACTCCTTCTGGTTGAATATGTGTTGTAGGCTCTTATGATCTGTAAAAATTGTACATTTCATACCATATAGGTAGTGTCTCCAGATCTTTAAAGCAAATATCACTGCGCCTAGCTCCAAATCGTGCGTGGTATAGTTCTTCTCATGTACCTTCAACTGACGTGATGCGTAAGCAATAACCTTCTGGCGTTGCATCAACACGCAACCCAATCCTTGACGCGAGGTGTCACAGTATACCACGAAATCGTCAGTACCTTCCGGTAGTGCTAGGATTGGCGCATTGCAGAGCTTATCCTTCAACAGCTGAAACGCTTCTTCCTGTTTGATTCCCCAATCAAACTTCTTATCTTTCTGGGTGAGGAGCGTCAATGGTTGAGCGACCTTCGAAAAATCCTCAATGAACCTTCGATAGTAGCCAGCCAAACCCAAGAATTGTCGAATCTCGGTTGGCGTCTTTGGCGTTTCCCAATTCTTGATCGCTTCGATCTTGGTTGGATCCACATGGATTCCATCTCCATTTACCACATGTCCAAGAAATTGGACTTCACGTAGCCAAAATTCACACTTAGAGAATTTGGCATACAGCTGTTCTTTCTTCAGCAGCTCCAAAATAGCTCTTAGATGCTGTTCGTGCTCAGCCTTTGTCCTTGAATAAATCAAGATGTCTTCGATAAACACAATCACGAACTTGTCCAAGTACGGCTTGCAAACTCTATTCATCAAATCCATAAAGACTGCAGGTGCGTTTGTTAATCCAAACGGCATAACAAGGAACTCGTAGTGTCCATAACAAGTTCTGAAGGCTGTCTTCGGGATACTCTCCTCTTGTATCCTTAACTGATGGTATCCAGATCGCAAATCGATCTTTGAGTAAAAGCTTGAACCTTGCAGTTGATCAAACAGATCATCAATTCTTGGCAGAGGATATCTATTCTTGATCGTCAGCTTGTTCAGCTCCCGGTAGTCTATGCACATTCGAAAACTACCGTCCTTCTTTTTGACAAACAGGACCGGAGCTCCCCAAGGCGAGAAGCTTGGTCGGATAAATCCCTTGTCTAACAACTCTTGAAGTTGTGTCGACAATTCTTGCATCTCAGACAGGGCAAGTCTATAAGGTGCCTTAGCCACAGGCGCGGCGCCTGGGACTAAATCGATGTGAAACTCCACTTGCCTCTGAGGCGGCAGTCCAGGCAAGTCCTCCGGGAAGACTTCCGGATACTCCCTCACGGCAGGGATGTCTTCGATCTTCGGTTCTGCAGCTTTCTTGTCCACAATGTGTGCCAGGAAGGCAGCACACCCTTTTTGCAACCACTTTCGCGCTTTGAGGCAGCTGATAATTCTTAACGGCGTATCGCGCTTTTCGCCATGTACCACAATTGTTTCGCCATCTTCGGTCGGGATACGAACGACCTTTTCATGACAAACAATTTCTGCCTTGTTGCTTGATAACCAATCCATTCCTACTACCACGTCGAAGCTTCCCAACTTGAGTGGTAGTAGATCCAAAGCAAACTCACGTTCTCCCAACTCGATTGCACAACCTCTGATCACTTCATTGGCTTCTACTAACTTCCCATTAGCCAATTCGATTGGGTAGGGAATATCTAACTTACTAGCGGCTAACTCAAGCATATTCTTAAATTCTAACGATACAAAGCTATAGTCGGCACCAGTATCAAATAAAACGGATGCATAGCGTTGGTTTACAGGGAACGTACCAGTAACGACATTGGGATCCTGGCGCGCTTCCCTCGCTTCGATATGGAACACTCTTCCACGGGCTTGGTTCAACTCTGGGCAGTTCCTCTTAAAGTGCCCGATATCACCACAGTTAAAGCATCCAGGTCTTTGTCCGTTTCCACCTCCATTTCCAGCTTGGTTATTCCTTTGGTTATGATTTACAGCGCCTGCTTGATTCGCATTGTTGCCTCGATTCCCATTACTTCCATTGTTTCCTTGTGGGCGATTTCCAATTCCACCCAGGTTATTGTTTCTGTCTCCAAATCCTCCTTGGCCTCCCTGACCAACAGTGGCCCAACAAGAATCCTTCAAGTGGCCAGGTTTCCCACACGCTTCACATACCTTCAAACCACATCGGCCAGAATGGTGACGCTGGCAGGTGTTGCACTTGGGCTGGGTGCCCATATATCCCTTTCCTTTCTTTCCACCACCAGTTGTAACCTGAGCTGGCGTGTTTGGCTCTCCTTTCTTAACAACACCACTAGTGCCTTGTTTAAAGTTCGAGAATTTTCGTTTGTTACCTCCGGATGACTCGACGTGAGTCTCTTTCTTCTTTGTCTCGATCTCACCGAACTTGTTCAGGCGGATAGCCTCCTCAGTGAGAGCTACGCTCAAATCGATTGCCTCAGTAATTGTTGCAGGCTTGGAGGAGGTCACCATGCTTATGATTTGAGGAGCTAATCCCCAAATGAAGCGTTCAATCCGCTTGAATTCTGGAGTGACCATATAGGGTACCACATGCGACAGGTCGTGAAACCTCTGAACATATTCCGCGATCTTCGGACCTTCCATCTTCAAATGCCAGAACTCAGTTTCCAATCTTTGGATTTCAACGCGAGAACAATACTTTTTGCGCATTAGTTCCTTCAGTTCGGTCCATGTTAGTGCGTAGGCAGCAGCTTCACCAAGTGTCTGTACTTGCAAATTCCACCAAGATAGGGCTCCATCCAGAAATAGCCTAGAAATGTAGGTGACTTGCTGGTCCGGTGCACATTTGCTCATGCGGAGAACAGATTCAGTCTTCTCGACCCAACGAACAAAAGCGACAGCACCTCTGGTGCCATCAAAGTTGACAGGCTTGCAGTCTAGAAACTGCTTGTAGGTGCACCCTGCACATACGTTACAACATATGAATGGCATTAGCATCCTTGCTAGAGATATCCAATTAGATCATGGTATGTCTTAATGACTTAGTATTACCATGAGGTGGATTGTTGTTGCCATTGTTGTTTGAGTTGCTTCCACTGGGTCCTCCTTGCGAGGCGGCGTATTGCGCGATGGCAGCAACGATGACTTGTTGGAGTTCTGCCTCATTGGTAGGCATCGGCGTTTGACGTCTCGGCGGCATCTTCTAAAAGATGGGTTTACGTCGGTCAGACCACAATAAAGCGTACGTATATAATGATAGTAATAGTACATAACATCTCATGTTATAATCATATCAATCACACAACATCCCATGTTATAAAACATAAATAATCAATCAAAACATCACATATGATGAGAATACTGCGATTGTATTGCCAAACTCGAGACCACATGGTAGAGTGTACAAGTACATAATAGTGTCATACATCATCATCGACTAAGGGCTACATCACCCCAGTCCAAAAGAATATCAAATCAGTGTCAATACATCCCATATACATGATCAACAAAAGTCAGAATCATAATGCAGTCTCCAAAAATGCTGTGTGGTAAGAGCAATCGCCGTCTTCTCACCAACGTCTACCCATGCTGTACTAAAGATGCCCTAAACTGATGGTGGTGGAGGAGGGGGAAAATGGGTGTAGAACAAACGTCGCAAATGGAGCCAGTCCTCCTCCATGGCTCTCTGGGTACGCAACCAAGAAGCAACCTGCTGCTCAAGTGCCAAAAGGCGTGCAACATAGTCAGGTAACAATGGTCGAGGGTGCTGCGAAGAAGCAGGGTGGGTCTGACCCTGACACTGGCACGGTGGTGGCTGAGCTCTCTCAAGCTCCTGAATACGCCGTGTGAGTGCCTCCTGCTGGGCAACAAACGACATCAGAACGTCCTCAATAGAATACCCCATATGGAAAGGATGGTAGGGGTCGGTCGATGGCATAACAGAAGGTGACGTCCAGAGAAACGGCTTGCTGGCTGGATCAAAAGGTGTCACAAAGAATGGTGGTGCAGGGGGAATAACAGATGAAGACTGTGGCATAACTGGAATATATGTCGGCACATGTCCAAAGGGACGAGCCGAGGAACCCTCTCCAGGTCGAGCTGGAGGTGTATACTGTGCAAATGAAAAAGAGAAATCATCGTGACGTGCATCGGTGGTATGAGGAGGAATAGGTGGAAGCTCATCATCCGCAGGAATCCACCCATGCTGGGCGTGCTCATCTCATGGGTCAATCTGTGCCTCAAAAAGTGCTCGATCAAACTGTACAAGCATAGGGTCAAGATGGGTTGCAACAAGAGGGTCAGCAGGTATATCAGCGATAAGTGGGGGATCAACATGATCAGCAGCAATAACATGGTCACCCTCCAGTAGTGCTGCATCAGCAGGGTGATCATCAATGGGTGGGTCAGCAATCACAGGATCAATAGGTATGCCAGCATGAGCAGGGTCATGCTCAAGCACTGGGTCAGGAGCAGCTACTGGCTCGAGGGCCATGGCAGGCTCGGGATCAACAAACTCCATATCAAAATCTGCATGATCAGCGAATGCAGGGTCAACTGGGTCTACTGGGTCAACCATAGGCTGATCCAAGTGGATGAACTCTATCTCCCGGTCCGGGTCAAATCCAGGGGGGAAAACATGGTCTGAATCCTCATCGAGGTCGTGATCGAAAGCAAATCTAGGAGCAGAGGCAGTAGATGATGCCCTGTCTGGATCTGAACCGTGTGAATAGTGCTGTGCGCTCCGAGTGTGTGACGGTGCGGAGGCCACAGACTCGAAGGAGTCTGGAGCGGGTGAGTGTGCAGGTGACTCCTCAGCTGGAGCATCTGCGAGTAACAAAAGACCACCGTCAGCTAGAAGGGCCTCGCCCTCAACATCGTCCTCCAGGGGATCATCATCAAATAGATCGACGTCGTCGTCAACGTCGGTGTCGAGGAGTATATCGTAAGCAGGATAAACGGCCAAAGGTATGGGAGCAGGGACCTCTACGAGTGGTAGGTACCCAGCAAAAGGACCATCAGCGGGCTCATCGACAGCGTCGGGCAACACAAAGGGCTGAAAGTCGTCCTCGTCTGTGCTGGTAACATCTGATGTGTGGACCTCGTGCTCCGAAGACTCTAAGTCGTCTGATACTATGGGTCTAGGGCCCGTGGTGTCCGAATCACCTGTGCCGGGCGAGTCCATGGTGTCTGTAACACAAACACAAATATGTACAAATAATCAATCATACAATCAGATAAGCACATTAGTCACCAAGTAAGCAATCAAATAATTCTCCTAGTCCCACTAGCCTCCCAGCCTCTCAGACTGCTCTTCCTAGTCCTACTAGCCAAATTCTCCCAGCCTCTCAGACTGCTCTTCCTAGTCCTACTAGCCTATTCTCCCAGCCTCTCAGACTGCTCTCCCTAGTCCTACTAGGCAACTACCTCGGTCTTCCAGGCCGAGCCTCAGCCTCCCAGACTGAGCCTATAAATAATAAATAAATGTGCTCAACATTTGTTTGTAAAAAGTTTTGGATCTGGACTTGAGTGGTATGCAGTGTAAAAATGTTTTCGTGAGAGCCCTAGTGATCATAGTCTAGACTCGAGAAGGAATCCTAGTTCGCTATGATCAGAGCTCTGATACCAAGCTGTCACACCCTGGCTTTGCGGAAGCGTGGTTAATTTGGTGTGACTTCTTAATACCATAGCTTAATCATAACGAAGCTATATGATAATAAAACCATGCAAGATCATCCATAGATTTAAGTTTTAAAACCGAAGTAACATAACATTGTCTTAGGGACTACAACACCATAACATAAAACATTGTTTTGAAGGACATAAACATCAACATGAATAAAACGCAGTTTAAGATTTGTGACTCGTCCAGGAAAAAGTCACATTTCCTAAACCGGGATGACCTCGGAACCCATATGCAGCGGGAAAACACAACATACCGCGCCAGATCTTTAATTCCCTGAAATACATGTAAGTTGAAAAATCAACAATAATGTTGAGCGAGTTCATGTGTACGTGAGTAAATAAACCTTTGTATGTATAAAAACCCTGGTATGTAGCAAATAAGGAAAAAGAGATCACCAATGGTTTACAAGGCCATTGATATGTGTGAAGTGCAAGTAGGAAGACTCAAACCTAGCAGATTTATGCGTTGGGTACAAAGTCACCCCGAGGTCCGTTCTGTTTGGGCCTGGGGCTGGGCTCGCTACACCCAGATAGATCTACCGCTCCTGCCCCTCGGTCCTACCCTGAGGATTAATGGCCTCAAGTTTCCGCCTACCCACTCACATGATCTGAATAATAACCCTCCTTACGCTAACCATACCATGTAAGAATTATTCGTAATCATAGTAACATGTATTTCACCCCCGCAGTTTAGAAAACTGAAAACAGTTAGAGAAAAGGGGGACATGAACTCACAGTGGTGCGTCTCTACCAAGTATATCTCCTGATCAAGCAGCTGTGCGACGACCTACACATACTAAATCTATTAGACGGACGGTCGTACCTTAGCTTAAGGTTTAAGTTTTTGGGAAATAGTTAGACAACTATTTCGTGTTTATATTTTTGTAAATACTTGATAATTATTCTCCTTCCCAAGGATGGGGGATTTAATACATGCGTGCTCGTAAAATTCGAAATACATTATTAAGTCTCACTTAATATATTTTATTTCTTACTTCAAAATATAAATATTCTTCCCAAAATAATACTTTGACAAAAATACGCGCTCATAAATATTTTCTTAAAATGCGTAAGTTACGTTTTAAAGATCGGGTGGTAATAATTATACCGTTGTAACTTATTATTAATTATGAAGGCCTATGCATTATTTCTGGAATCATTAGTACTTGGTAATATTATTTTTTACTCTAAAAATAATATCCGTATATTTCACAAAATAATCATAAACATTTTACAAGTGACGCTATAAAAAATATATATATATATATATCAAATATATATTTACCCCGTTTCATTTTGTGAAAATCCCACCTCCGATATTTTGTAAATAAAGTCATGGCGAAATTTACGTTTTGAAAACAAGTCAAAAATATATTTACAACACTTGTAGTGAAAATATTCCCAAGTGTTAGGTTTTTAGAAAAATTTCGCCAGAGTTTCCCCTGTAACTGGAGGTGGCCACGCTTTCAAGCGTATCGTTTTCTTTTAAAAGCAAATCAACAATTTCCTTATTCTCAATAACAACTTTCCAAAACATCAATTAGTCAAAATATATATAAATCGCAAAAATTACATGAACTTGTGGTTTGTCCAAAATTTGTAGAAATTTCCATTACCTTTAGTGGATCTTTGCAATAATCTACTCGGTTTCGTAAAAGCCTCGTTTTTAAAGAAATTCCATCTTTACAACTTCTTGTAAAATTTGACAAAACTAGTTCTTTGTCGAAACTTAGTGTTACACAAGTATTTACACACTTGTGTGTTTGCTAAAATCATTCTTTTTTTATGAAAGATCCGTCTTTAAAAGTATGTTTTCTCTTGACACGTGGTCCTTTGAAAATACCGTTTGTAGATCCGGAGATCTACTAGTTTTAAACACTATTTCGTAAGTAAAGTCGATTTTACACAAGTTCATGTTTAATGTGTGGTAGAGTTTCATCATTTAACCCTTTGTACACTTAAACAAACTCTATGTCATGATCCATGATCACGACTAATCCAGGTTAGATGATGATCCGAGCTACCACAACATAGATCGGCACTAAATAATTATAACAAGACAAGTCTTACAAGATTTACACAACAACATAGCTTTTATCCAACATTTTTAACATTTTAGTAAACTTTTAGCATGTCTTCTTGTAAGTTCATGAGTTTTAACCGTCATATATTATTTTAACCACTTTAAAATAGATCGAGAGTGTGTTTAAAACCACTTACTACTAGCTCGAGGCTAGGGAAGAAACTAGTCGAAGATTGGGTGGATAAAAGCAATGGGGTGAGGTCCTTCGCGTTCCGAATGCACTAAACCTCCTCGTATGAGATCCTTAACACTTGTATACTCTTGTAATAGCTTGATGGAAATCGAAAGATGGATGGATGGTAGAGGGGATGTTCGGCCGAGAGCTTGCAAGGAGAGGGAGAGAGTGTGTGTTGTGAGTTGAGTGATGGAAAGGTTAAGTGTGTTATGTCTTGAACTTATAGGCAATTCACATGATCATTAACCAAAGGATCATATGTCTAATTGATATTAGACAAAGATGATTTAAATAATCATCAAAGTACAAAGGGTGTCCCCTTTGGGACGAGTTCGGTTAGGGGGGGGTCCTTGGTTGGTTTCCAACTAAGTAATTAAGTTATAGTTAGATGATTAGGAGGTGTAACCATTTACTAGTATGTTATGCATTTTAGCGGGTGTTAGGGTATTCGAGGACCCTAACTGGTTTAGAAAAAGAAAAACAGTGTAGATGGCAATATTTTCATGTTCCGGGTATAGTCCGGTTGTTCGGTTGGATAGAGATCCGTTAAAGTGCTTAACAAAGCTTTAAAGTGTCGTTATTATTATTTTTAGTGACACAACTTATTCCCGACACTTTGGAAAGTGTCTAGTAACATTTTTCTCATGTTTTGGCACTTTATTAGTTAGCTAGATGCTGAACTTTAATTAAAGTGTTGAATTTTGTACTTAAAGTACGTTTTAGGCACATCCGGTCACTGTAATCTCATTCCTAGTGACGCAGTTCTACAACCCTTATATCCCTACACTCACCACTAGTGTAGCAAACTATCTCAGGCTCATACAGGCCTTAGAGGCAGTACCTGCCTGGTGCTAGTTATGACAGCACGTTTAATAGGTTATCCGTTCATTGTGCTACTGTGCTTTTGGTGCATCAAGGTTGTCACAAAGGTGCTGTAAGCAAAACATGGAGTGACAGCAAGTAAAGTATGATGCAAGTAAGTACATGTATCAGTATTCAAGTAGCAGTTTATCCACAAGTTCAAGTAAGCACAGTAATTAATTATTAATTAAGTTGTACGGATACCTGGTTTAGTGAGGGTTGTCACATTTATACTGATAAATCATCCGGGGTATCAGGGCTGTCCCTCTGTTGCATCCAGACTATATGCAGACCTGGGCACAGTCAGGATATCTTGCAAAAAGAGCCACAAAAAGGGCCAAAACCTGAAAACGGAAGAAATCTCACAAAAAGGAGAATTCCGTGAGCTATCATAGCCAAATTCGTACCTTTTAAGGTATCTGTCTCGCCCTCGTCAGAACTTTCTTGGTCTCTCTGCTGTACGGAAGTACTGACCTGTTCACCAGGAAGTCTGGCGTTGAAAAATAAAAAGGATGATCTCAGTATACTCACCTGCTACGATGAACCGTTGTGCTTACCTTGATCACGGGGGTATGCCTTGGAATGGGACACACAGATGTTTCGGTATAATTCTACCTAAAGCGTATCGCGAAGCTAAAAGTTGAAGTTTGAGCGGTTGATTTAAGAGGATAAACATATCAACAATTGCGTGGACCGGCCCAAGTAAACGAAGGGCTTAAAAGTGTCCCTTAATCAGTTCGAAAACAATTTTGATCCCATGGCAGGTTCTCCCTATATTACTCCTCTATTAGTTTTCTATTATTAATTTGTTTTGTTTTGATTATCTCTTTGCTCAAAAAGGTTGCTCGGTCTGTTGGATCATTGATTTTGAGAAAGATGTTTTCTGTAATGAAAAAGCAAATCACTAAAGTAATAGTCTGGCCCACTGTTTCGGATTAGGGACCACTGTCATGAAAACACGAATCAGATCCGGCCCATTGCTCTCAAATATAATTCGGACCATTGTTCCGAGTTGGGGCATGGCCGTTTGATCTCAGGCCCAATCCGAAACACTATTAACTGGCAATCATTTTCTCCTTCGAGTCACGTTTCGTACTAATCTCATCTCTTGATCATCACGGATTCTCTCATTATCTTTGGACCACTTGTTCAAATTTCAAAGTTTGCAGGTTTCTATACTTTTCAAACCAAAGCCCTCTGAATGCCAAAGTTGCCAAAAGAACGTGACATGTAACATACACATGTTGACAAGAAAACTGAGACACTTGATTCAGATTCAGAATTAGACTCTAGTGAAGAAGAACCTGACTCCGACGGCGAAGTGGAAGTGATTGCATCTGAAAAGGTTGAGGAAGCCGTTAGAGTATCAGTTCAGACTACATCTGAGATCTTAGCAGCTCTACTCCAAAGTTTGCAGGGTAGTGACGGAAACCCTCCATTCCTTCCTACCGCTGGTGACCGAGTTCAAACTAAGATTGAAGCCACTCCAATAATGAGCCAACAAACCAACACTGATCCTGATACTGATCCTATTTGCCCTATTCCTGATCCAGAGCCTACTATGTCTTTTGATCCAGAGCCTGCTGCTGCAACACATGGAAAACTGAATACATGAACCTAACATTGATGTCAAAGTTTGTCTTTGAAGTTCACAAAATATGATGAAGCGGCATGCTGTTATGAAACTGAGAAAGGACTCGTCGTTGGATGAAGTGATAGTAATAATGATGGAGATGCAAAAGTAGCTAGTTTGCGACAACGAGTGGTTGTATTCGAACATGATGCTGAAATGATTGAAGCTTAGTTTTCATCACTACTACAGGACTGTGCTTTCATGTCTTCAGTCACAAGTCTCTGAGCAGAGGTCGAACAATAGATCAACTGTACGAGTAAATTTCTGAAGAGAGAGCAGCAGCAAATGTAGCAGCAGACACAGAATGTGGAGCCACCTTGAATGCCTATCTAGCTGCTAATCCAAAAGAAGAAGAGTAGCAAGAAGCATGAAAGGAGACACTGTGACAAGCAAATGATTATGATGAAGAATCGGGATTTGAATCCTCCAGATGAAAACTTCCAGCTCAAAGATCCTACAAAGAGGCCAGATAGATTTTTCATGAAGTTAGGGTCTAGCCACTTCAATAAAGAGGAAAACAAGCATGTGGTCGCTAGCTGGAGATACGACCATGAGAAGAATGTGTGGCTGATTCTGATCAAACAAGAGAGGCAGAGGATGGATGTTCCATGAGAAGGAAGTCAATAACAGTTTCCCTTCCATGAAGACTACTGAATCAAAGATCAGAAGAAAAACCTGATGTTCGTGATCCTTTCTCACCATGAAGATAGTTAAAATCTGACATCTGGCCTCTAACCGCC
Organism: Helianthus tuberosus; assembly: GCA_030545235.1. Taxonomy (NCBI): domain Eukaryota; kingdom Viridiplantae; phylum Streptophyta; class Magnoliopsida; order Asterales; family Asteraceae; genus Helianthus; species Helianthus tuberosus. Next base: position 61,784,815 of record CM060354.1, on the reverse strand, counting down.
AAAGAAGAGGAAATTCCCATCTTTCGAAAGCTTGTGAAGAAAATATTCATGATTTCCAACTTCTGGAAGCATGATACAAGATGGCTGAAGCTGCGATTGTTTCTGAAAATCGGTCGTTTTGCATACCAGATACGTTGGATCAAATGAGTTTTCATGAGGAAGATATCTTGGTTCTGAATCATCATCAAAATTCACCACAATGACAAAATGAAGAATGTGCGAAGCCCTGGACGAGTGTTGTTGTAGAGGTCGTCGGGAATTGCTTGTTTGCTGATCCTAATCTAGTTCTGAGCAGGTCCTCGAGTTCGACGCAACAACTAATCCAGTAAACCTAGGGGGAGATTGTTAGGCCCTTGAAGGTTTATGGATTAGTAGGTTAATGTTTAAGAGGGCTTATGGATTAGTGGATATTAGAGTGGGCTTGTTTAGGGAATTATGGGCCTATGGTTTTAGGGGAAACCCCTTACTATAAATAGAGGAAAGAAATGAGGAGCATTGGTTGGTTCCTTGTTTTAGAAACTTGTATTAGACAAGCTCCTTGTATGCAAGTTTAAGCATCGAATCAATAAACATTTGAATCTTCAAATCTTCATCTTCGTGTTCTTGATTTCTTGAATATCATCAAGTTTGGATTCCGCCCATCCTTGGTGATCGTTTGATATCATTTTTGATCCGGGTTTTCGGGACTTACACTACCTCTCAGCTAGGTTTTGACAAATCGAAGGTTACTTGTTTTCGTTGCCGAGAAAAAGGACATTTTAAATGAGAGTGTACAAACAGAGAAGCAATCGGAAGACAAGATCCATTCGGAAACAACGATTATCATCGAAAAGCAATTTATCACCAGGTTGCTCAACAACCACATCAACAACAATCTTCACAGTCACGTACTATTGAAGAATCAAAGGGTAGAGCTTGTTATGGTCTGATAGACCAAGATGATGAGAGAATTCCAGAAGGCTTTAATTGGGATAATTATGATCCTAATCGACCTTCAAATTCTAAAGCATTTGTTGCTCGAATCGTTGAAAACTCATCCTCGAAAGAAGAATCAGTCAAATCTAAGAACCGTCCTAGAAGACAACCGATTTTTAAATCTTCAGGAAGTGATGAAGATACTGATGACGAGGAAGAGTATATTAATAGAGCTAGACTACAATTGGATCCTTATAGTTTTAATTTGTTTTTTGCAGATAAAATCGAGATACTAAAAGAGAAAAAAGCTGCTAGACTGAAAAGAGAAACTGAAGCAAGAAGGATTGCCGAAGAAAAGGCAAAAATTGAAGAAAGAAGGGTTGCTAAAGAGCAGATTAAAGTTCAGATGGAAGCTGATAAGGCAAACGTTGAAGAAAAACTGACACAGAAGGTCAAGGTTGAAGAGAATGAAGTGAAGATGGAAGTTGAGAAAGAATCGATTGTGATTGAAAAGGTGGTGGAGAAAATAGTTGAAAAAATTGTCGAAGTTGAAAAAATTGTTGAAGTCAAGAAAATAGTTGAAGTTGAAAAGATTGTAGAGGTTGAAAAATCTTGTGCAAAGTGTTTAGTATATTGCAAAGATTGTACTGAGAAAGATACAAAGTTGGCTGAATTGGAAAAGCTCAAAAAGAACTTACTGCACAATGTGAGGAGCATAAAGGAGTCATATGATCTCCTAAGCAGTAAAGTGAACTTGTACAAAGGAGCTTGTGATGAGGATGTTCAGATGAAAAATATACTAAAAGCAACAGTTCTTCAAAAGCAAACTGCGATCAACGAATATATTGAGAAGAATGCTGAGCTGAAACAAGAATTGGCAGCGATAAAGATTGAAACTGAAACAGTGAACAATTTACTTCGAAGTTATCAAAGTTCAGAGTATGTTATTGATCGCATCTGTCCTGCCGTTGCAGCTCATAAGTTTGCAGATAATGAAGGAAATTCTGGTAATAAAACTGGTTTGAAGTATAACAGAGTACCAAATCCAATGTGGGATGGCTATACCCCCCGAGACTTTGAAAAGGTGGGTGAAGCACTCAATCCTAATCTGAAATCCGAATCTATCAATGGATTACCAGATGATATTGATGTCACCTTCACAGCGTCTGACACTGATCATGAGTCCGAGTTAATTAAGAAAGCGGTCGATCAGGCGTTGGATAAAGATGAAGAGTCAAAGTCAGAGTCTAAATCTGAAAACTCGAGTTCATCAGACAAAAGCTCGAATTCACTGGTCAAAAGGGTTTACAATAAAGATTTTCTGATGTCACAAAATAATTTGAATGACGAAACATTCAAAGTAGCATATACTTTGAATGATTCCGACAAATTATTTTCTGATGAGGAATTTCCAATAGGAAGTGTCAAAACTGAAATGATCAACAAGGTTTTCAAATTAACAGAAATTAAGATTTCTGAAATAAAAGATGTAAATCTTACTGAAAAACCTAAGAAGTACACTTCAAGAGTTCAACAAAGATTGAACAAGAAAAAGGGTTATAGTTCTGGTTTGGGTTATCGAAAGAAACCAAACCATAACAGTAATTTCAAAAAGAAAGGATTAGGTTTTATTCCACCAGAAAATCATAAAAATGAGAAAATTTATAAACCAAAAACAAAATTTGTTTCAGGAACAAGTTCAGAAGAGGAGAAGGAGAAACCGTTCTGGAGACAGTCAAACAAGGAGTTTCTCGTTGAAAGGAAAAAGAATATGTTGAAAAAATCTGAACCGAAAGTTGAAAGAAGAACCTGTTTCAAATGCCAAGAGGTTGGACATATTGCTTGGAATTGTCCAAAGCCAATCAACACAAAACAGGGAGTTTCTTCTTACTCAAAATTGAAAGAAAAATGTGTTGATAAAAAGGAACAACCAATAAAGAAATTTAAGAAGTTTGGAAATTCGACTTTCGAAATTGGTGAAAGTTCGAAATAGTTTTACAAAAGAAGAGCAAACTTAAACAAACAAAAGTGGGTGGTGAAAACACCAGAGGTTGTTTGTGACAATGAATCTGACTCGTCAAAGTCAGAGGAGTCATTTGTTGTGCTGAAAGATGAGAATTATGTTCCAACAATGGATGAAGAAAATTTTCCACCATTGTCAAATGAAAATTTGAAATCAAAAGTTGGAAAGATTGAGATTTCATATCAATTCTTCTCTGATAAGGAAGAATTTGATGCTGAAAAAGCTTTTAATGGAAAAGTGTTACATATTTTTGGGAAGATGACTGATGGGAAGGTAAAGGGAGTGAAAGAGTTTTATGAATCAAAAATTGTTAAACCAAATGCTGATGGTTCACCCATGATTGATCAGGCATGGGTGAGATTCTTTAAAAAATAAAATCCTGACTTGCCGGAGCTCCCAAGTTGGTAATCGTGGAGCATGAATCGGCATCATTCTTGAAAAATGTTTTTGTGAAAAACTTACAAGTGTTAGATTTTACAAGTGGTTGATAAAAACAATGTGATGAAACCCCATGATATATGAAATCAACAAAACTAATTTTCCGAAAAAACCATTTTGATTAAAACAAACTTGAGTGTTTTGAAATCATAATGGGAAAACAGTTTGTTGTCAGGGGAAGTTCTAATTGTTTAAGCCAAGTGGATGGCGAATTGAAGCAATTCACATCAGTTTGTCATTTCATTTGTACAGTTTATTACGTGTATTTTCAAATTTTCCCGGAAAATCAAAAATTGAAAATATTTTTGATTTTTGGGGGAGTAATAAATTTAGAAGTTTTGAAAAAATTGAAAAATCCAAAAACATGATAAAATCTAAAAAGCCAAAAACATTGAAAAACCAAAATGAGTTTTGTTGTGAAAAAGAGGAAATTATAGTACATCAGTAGACAATCACAACATGCTAAAGAATTGGAAAGTCAAATGTGATAAACGGTCTCACTGACGATATGCCAGTAGGTTTTTATACATTTAGTAGATTGTTTTCGAGATATAAACCTAAATATCAAAGTCTTACTTATTTCGTGGGGAACATCTCTCGGATATATAGGTAACCCCTGAAATCTTGTTTGAATGGCATTCTATTTCTGACATACTAGGTCTTTGTGCGTGATGATTCTGGGGTATTATACCAGGACTTCTGATTTTGCAGGAGCAATAGCCTAGTCCTCGTATAATACTCTACACTGCTTTAATCATAAAGCCCTCCCTTAGCATAAAAATGATGAAACATTGAAAAATGTTAATCATGTGCTGTTGAAGAAAAGATCCCCAAACGGGACACACCTAAAGACGAGCCATCATCTCTTTGTCTAAACGGAAGTTCTAACCTGAGCTCTCATGGCCTCGCATTACCCGTTTACATATATCATTAGTGTACATTCACCTGTAAGACTTAATATAGGAGTCTGGATACAGGGGTATATTCTGAGGTGGTACTGTAACACCCTTGTCATTATTTAATGGTTTTTGTAAAGTATACGATAAACAACATGTAATTATGACTACATATACTTTGTAAAAACACGGGTTTGTTTAAACTTTACAATTTTAAGATAATACAACATAACATAATTGAGTTCGTCGTTTAAAAGTTACGACGAAACGACGTGCGGAAGCTTTTATCTTATTCGTGTTCGGTTCTCCGTTGAGCTTGATCGTCCTCCGGTAACTTTTGAAATTAACCTGTGATCGAAACCAACCTAAAAGTTAGTTTCGATACTTAATAAATAGCTTAAAACATGTACATCGCATCAAACAAAAAAAACAAAAATAGTTTCTCAGATTTATGCCTCTCGCGCCATGCGAGAGGCTCAACTCATTCTTTCGCGTGCCGCGACGCCTGTCGCGTGTCGCGCCCAGTTTCAGGTGGTCCCTCGCGTGGCGCGGGGGAAGCTCTTTTCCAGCATGTCCGTATTTGGACCTGCATTTCCTGCCCAGCTCTAGTTTTGATCAAACTCTAAACTTCAAAATGCCATGCAAATCACATTATATTAGTTTTCTAATATTCAAGGTTCAAATTACGGGTTCTTATGCAAATCTTAACCCGTTTCGCATATCTACTCATTTTGACCCGTTACGGGGTATTTAACACTTATAAGCTTAATTCACGCTTCTTTTAGCTTACACCCTATCTCCATTTTATACATATCCCAATGACTCAATTAAACGAAACACTTATTTCTAAACAACTCTTAAAGGTTGTTTTTCCCTATTTACCCCTCAATGACTTTTTGGTCAATTTTAAATCCTTCATTTTGCGACGAAGAGCTTTCGCCAATAATTGACCACAATATCGTTTCTAACTACAATACAAAATATACGTACCTGGCTCGGATCAACATATTGACCCGTTTAATACCTTGCATCCATAATATGCTAATTCATAGCACCGCTAAATCATAACCATTTTATCCTGTGCACATAAGACTCAACAAGTACTTATTAGTCATTATTTGTCAAATGGTATCTACATTACCATTTGACCCGTTTGGTCTAAACGATTTAAACACTTTGCACTTATATTGGAATGGTATCTATTTACCATTTCATTAAATACCTAAATTCAGATTTCTCACCTCTTTAGCTATGTCTCTTAAACCCTTTTTCTTACGCATTTAGCCCGACATGACTTATGTCGCTTAGTGTTGTTTTATATTTCAACTTTTACCTATTTGTTCGTGACTAAATCACCGTTTCCCCTTTTTACTCGTTTAGGCTTACTTATAAAATAGCCGTTCAAAAACCCATTTTTATTTATGTCACTTCATGACCATTTTGACTGTTTATCATAAAACATGGTTTTTCATCATTAGATATGCTCCGACCCGTATCGTTTCGTGTCGTGTCGGAGCCATATCATGAATATCATCTTAATCGTATAAGAAACTTTTAGAACAAACACATATTCTACAAAAAGTGTAAGTTTCACTTACCTTGCATCCGGTTATGTCCCTTTTCCGCGTACTTGATCCGTTTGACCCGCTTTTTTTTTCCAAGTCTTCATCTTGCTTGTCTAGAGTCAAACTATCATCATCACAATTCGTAAGACGGTTAGATTAGTCATAATCGTTTACGACTATTCCATCCTACGGGTTTTATGTCGAATTTATCATTCGACCATATCAAAATTATCATTCGATCTAATCATTCGGTCGGTTTGACTTTTTAAAAGTTAATTGACTTATCAACATATTCAAATGCACATTTGGTTCATTGAACTCACTTAGGCATATTTCATCCGAACTCTTAATGAAATCAAATTTTACACACAACCAAGTAGACCGCGATTTCATTCAAGCATTTCATATCACTGAAAAATGGGCTGTTTTTGGTGACTTGTTTAACCTGTTTACAAGTCTTTAAAAATTATGATTTTTTTATGTAGCGTACCTCTCGGAAGGTTAGGCCTTGTGTAAAAATTTCAAGATCTAACTCTTTACCAAAAGTTTGTAAAAATTCATTTACTAAGCTACAATCAGATTCGTCACTTCTGACTGCAGCTTACGGAAAAATTCATTTAAAATTCCTCGTTTATCCGATTGACGAAATTCCAATTGGCAATTCTTTTAATCACTTAAAACTTTCTACAGTAAGAATTTGAGATCTTAACTCAATTCCTAAATTGAGTTATGACATTCGTAATGGGCTGCAAATTCTGCCAGAAAACGCAGCTTGAACCTTCGATACGGAAAAATTCATAAAACGTTCAATTTTCGTCGAAAAAATGCGATTCCAGTGGGGTTTTAAAGATATTTCCTGGAACTACATTTTAGACTTAAGAAACACATGTTTTTGTCTCGTTTTGTCCAGGTTACAGCCAATACAAGTCGGCTGTAAATTCTGATCAGAAGCTGTTTGAATTCAGCTTTCAATTTGAACATGTTTATGACATTATAACACTTATTCTTAGCAATCAAAACCCCTAAAAGCATCACATCCACGAATTTAGTCAAAACCCACTTAGCACATGCAAGAGTAATCATCAAATCCCTAGTCTTTAATACTAATTCATCAAGTTTTTCAACTAGGGTTTGTTTCTAAACATGAATTCATCCTAGTTTCACCCAAACATCAATCATTCAAGCTTGAATTTCGATTTTTCATAAGTTCAACAAAATCTCAACTTCATAAATATAAAAAATTTGACATACCTTACGATCCCCACGACTAGGTGATCGTTTCTATCTGTTCATGCATTTGATTCGAGCTAATCTTGGCCTTCAATTTGATGAATTTGGGTGAGCTAGGGTTTCACCCCTCTTTCTCCTGCTCTTGTCGATCCTACGAACATCTGTGTTTTTTTTTTCTTTTTTTTTTGTGTGTTATTTATTTAGTTAACTTTCAAGTTAACTCTTTTGGCCCCTCATGTTTATTTTGTTTCAAAAGAAGCTATAATTTATTATTCATCACTTAATCATATATTACTAACTAGGTTAATTATTCCTAGTTAACTTAATGGGTCCGGGAAGTCATAACCCGTTTTATTTTAAGTCCCGTTAACTCGAGCCTTCTATATACTTTGTTTTCTCAAAGTATTTATCCTCGTTTTATTTATTATTAAACTTATTTATTTAAATCCTAATAATTTCCGGTTTAATCTTTTCTGCTAACGGTATTATACCCGCTCTTTAGTATTAACGGGGTTTAATTACCAAACCCGTTTTCGGGGTGTTACAGGTACACTCGAATAAGTTTAAGTCATTAAAACACTAATTCGTATCTCGAAACAATTGAACTTTGTGTGAAAATTTAAGTGGATCAGTATACTGACAATCTAAGTGAATCGTTTAGAACTTAAAGTCTTTAAAGGTCAACGGTGTTAGTGATTTGTCTCATAAACTGATATGATCCTCTTACACAAACTCACAAAAAGATTGTCTGTAAATATTTCTTTACTGCTTTTCATTTTAAAGAAAAAATCCAAAAAGATTTTCGAAGTCTTTTAGCATAAAATGTTGAAAATTCAAAAAGGTTTTATTTCATCTTATTTTCGACAACTGAAGTTGAAAAGCTGATTTTCAAAATTCTGAGTGCTAAACTTGATGAACAACAGTGGGTTGGGAGTTTGTGTGAAATGAAAAATGATGTTTTGAGAATGATTTTACTACTAGTTAATCAAGGTCATTAATTTGAACTTGATATAACTATTGTTGACGATGAATGATATCTACCAGTAGTTTCTAAAGCTTTTAAATCTTAAAAATTGTGAAACTTATTGTTGGGTAGAAAATTGTGCAGACTAAAGCCAGGTTCCTGATCCTGTTGCTACGAAAAGACAGGAGACGTTCCTGAACCTGTGAAAGCTGCAAAGCAAGATCCCCATGTATAAGCCTGAGCAGAGTTTAAGCCAGGACACGATCTTAGTTCCAAGTTATGTCAGATTGCAATCCCGGAACAACTTAAGGGGGAGTCTGTCAGCAAAGGGGAGTCTGAAGAGAGAAAGATAAAAAGTGAAGGATGCTTACAGAGAAAGACATTTTGGGAAGAGCGAGAAGACCGATAGAGACTGAAGACTCGACACATTGAAGACTCGTCAACATCCAAGGGGGAGTCTGTTGGTGCATATGTCTGTCGACTTCGTCTTGTATCGAGTCTTGTAATAGAATTGATAAATCAAGTCACGTAGTTCGAGAAAAACAGAAAACAGGTCAGAACAAGCCAGTCCACACGAACTGACCAGTTCGTGTGAACTGGGTTTACCAGTTCGTGCGACCTGGAGAGGCTTGTTCATGCGACCTGGATCTAGTATAAATAGGTGACTTGTGATTTCATTTGTAACAGTTGTGATTCTGGTAGCGAAGCTCTGCCGAAGTGTCAAACAAGCTGTAATCGGTTTCAAATCAATACTAACGACAATTAAAGTGATTCCTAGTGTAAATCAAGCTGCAATCATGTCCAAATCATTGAATCCCGCCTTTGGTTTGGTCTAGAACTCTTCTGATCGACTCATTTGATCGATTCAACGATCCTACAGATGTTCCCCATGAGATAAGTAAGTATTGATATTTAGGTTTATATCTCAAATTCAATCTACTATTCGTGCGAAGTCTACTGGCACATCATCAGTGAGACTCGTTTAAAAACATTTTGACTTTCCATTTCTTTAGCATGTCGTGATAGTCCACTGATGTACTATCATTTCCTCTTTTTCACAACAAAACTCATTTTTTGATTTTTCAATGTTTTTGGATTTTTAGATTTTATCATGTTTTTGGATTTTTCAAATTTTCAAAATTTCTAAATTTTTTACTCCCCCTAAAATCAAAAATATGTTTCAATTTTTTATTTTCAAGGAAAATTTGAAAATAAACGCGATAAACTGTACAAATAAACTGACAAACTGATGTGAATTACTTCAATTCTCCATCCACTTGGCGTAAACAATCAGAACTCCCCCTGACAACAAGCTATTTTCCCATTATGATTTCAAAACACTTAAGTTTGTTTTAATCAAAATGCTTTTTCCGGAAAATTAGTTTTGTTGATTTCACACATCATGGGGATAAACTCATCATTTTGTTCTTTCAACCACTTATATGAAAGTTTAAATCAAGTTCAATTTAATGAACTTGATTAACCACTTGTAAAAATAATCACTTTTCCTTTTTTTTTAACCACTTGTAAAAATCTAACACATGTAGGTTTTTTTACACAAACGTTTTTCAAGAAATATGACACTTGTAGGTTGTTGGACCGTTCTATGACCCTAAAATGTCAGTCAAGGACGTTCATCTTCATGTGTAAAGGCGGAATCAATGCACATAAAGTCATAACAGCTCTAATCATTTTAATCTTTCTTTTCTGATTGATTTGAGTGCTTGTACAACGTTTTCTGATACAAATCCGTCAGCACTTCGTCTCACATACAATGACCTAGTTACTTGACAAATGAACCACACACCTATATATAAGATTGATGATTTCGCTTGAACTTGTTCAAGCTAAATCAGATTTCGCTTGAACCTGTTCAAGCTAAATCTGATTTCCCTTGAACCATTTCAAGGTAAATCTACAAGATAAACACATAAAACCCTAATGTGTGATCATTCAAACAATCCTAGACACAAAACTTGATAATGACGTAATCAGCAGACATTTAGTGCACCAACATAGGTTCTTATCAACACTACCACTTGTAAGTCTTTGACAGTACCACTTGAACGACGAAATATCACTATCGTGAATTTCTCAAGAAAGATGCCGATTCCTACTCCCCAATTACCAACCGGGGAGTTCCGGCAAGTCAGGATTTTAAGCATGGAATATAGTCACCCTAGCCTGACCAGCTTTGGGTGTTCCCGAGTTATTTTCACTCGGTGGGTAAGTTCTCCTCTTTGATTCATAAAAATCTTTTACCCCTTTTCCCTTCCATCGACCATTTTTCCAAAAATATGTTTCACTTTGCTGTTAAACGCTTTTTCGACATCAAATTCTTTCTTTTTAGAATAGAATTGATTCGAAATCTCTACTTTTCCAACTTTTTGTTTAAAATTTTCAGTCCGCAATGGTGGAAAGTTGACATCATCCATTGGTGGAACTGAATTTTCTCTTTTTAGCTCAACTGGTGGCTCCTCTGACTTTGACGAGTCAGATTCATCGCCAGAATTCACATCTGATTTCTTAACAATCCACTTGTGGTTGTTAACATTCACTTTTCTTTTGTAAAATCTTTTTGAACACTCACCAACTTCATATGTTGAATTTTTAAACACTTTGAATTTTTCAGTTGGTGGTTCAGTTTTATCAACAACTTTTTCTTTGAGTTTAACAAGAACTTCCTGTTTTGTGTTGGTCGTCTTTGGACAATTCCAAGAAATGTGACCAACATTTTTGCATCTATAACAGGTTCTTGTCTCCTTTTTCTGATTAGCTTCATTCTTCTCATGTTTCTGTTTTTCTGCAAGAAACGCTTTGTTTGATTGCTTCCAGAATGAGCTTTTTTTCTCTTCTTCAGAACTTGCACCTGAAACAAATATTGTATTTGTTTTAGAACTTTTATCATTATTATTTTTATCAACATCAAAACCCAACCCCTTCTTGTTGAAATTGCTTTTATGATTCGGTTTCTTTTGATGACCTGGACCGAAACCTTTCTTCTTGTTTAAACGTTGTTGAATTCTAGAAGTATGTTTAGGTTTTGAAAATCCCATTTTATCTTTTATTTCTAAAAATTTTATTTTTATCAATTTAAAAACTGTTTTAATATTTTCAATTTTCACCCATTTTTTATTGGAATTCCTCATTAGAATATAATTTGTCAGAATCATTCAAAGTATATGCTACTTTGAATGTTTCATCATTCAAATTATTTTTTGACATCAGAAAATCTTTATTGTAAACCCTTTTGACCGATGATTTCGAACTGTCAACTGATGAACTTGAATTCTCAGATTCAAACTTTGACTCTGACTCCTCATCCTTATCCAACACCTGATCAACCACTTTATTTATTAACTCAGACTCATGATCAGTGTCAGACGATGTGAATGTGACATCAATGTTGTCTGGTAACTCATCAGTTGTTTCAGACTTTTACTTTATATTGACTGCCTTTTTGAGTTGTTCCGAATTTGGTTTTCTGGGAGAATATCCTTCCTAGATCGGAGGCGGACACCTTTTATAATTTACACTTTATTTCTTACCAGTATCCGTGTCTTCCGACTTCTTATCTTGAAAAGCTTCAAAACCTGCAACTGTCGGATAGATTCTATCAATCAAGTAATCAGAACTTGAGTAACTCATTAGTAATCATCTGATTCTTTCATTCTTAATCTTTTTAGTCTCCAATTCCTGCTGCAACTTTGCACACTCATCAATATAGTGATTGATGGCCTTTTGCTTAGACATCATTGTTGCATTCATCATTGTCAAAGCATCTTCTCTTTCAGAGTTTGTCTTTTCCCACTGGTTTACTGTTCTGTTCAGCACATCATATGATTCTTTTACGTACTTAACATCGAACAATAATTTTTCTTTCATCTCGTCGAGCTCACTATACTTCTTGTCTTTTTCTTCACAATGTTTGCATGGTTCCAAACATTTCAGACAAGGTTTAGTGACCTCTACAATCTTCTCAACAACTTTAATCTCTTCACTCTGTTCATTCTTTTCTTCCTGAGCAACATTTTCACATCTTTCTTCTTTCTTTTCTTTTGCTGCTCGTCTCTCCTTTAGCTTCTCCAATTTATCTGCAAAATAAAATTTGAAACTTTCAGGAGATAGATAAGTTTTACCAATGTTTATTTGTTTAATTTGTTAGTGCAGTTGTCTGTCGACTTCATCTTCGTTCGTGTCTTAGATTAGAACTGATAGATTAGGGCGCGAAAAACGAGAAATGGGATTATAGGTAATTTCGCTTGAAATGACAACAGGTCAGTTCAAGCGAAATCAGGTGGAAAGTTCAAGCGAAATCATGAAGTTTATTCCGCTTGAATGCTATTTCGCTTGAGAATGTTATTCCGCTTGAAACGTGTTCAAGCGGAATCACATGCCTATATATACCCACTCGATCAATTTTGCCAAAAAACAGATCGAATTGATGATGTCAGCAATATTTCAAGCGAAATCAGCAGATTAATTCCGCTTCAAATTGTATTTCTCTTGAAAATTTCATCTGTTTCCGCTTGAAATAGGTGATTTCGCTTCAGACTTATAATTCCGCTTGAAAGTTTTCAAGCGAAATAACTGATTTCGCTTCAAATTAGTTATTCCGCTTCAAATCCTTATTCCGCTTGAAAGGTATTAAGTTTCAAAGGATAATTTCGCTTGAACAAGTTGTTTTTGAAGTATGATGAAAATGTTTGATGAACAAGAAAATGATTATTTTGAAATATTTAATGATTGATATCACGTGTATTTGGACGATAGTTATAGAGATGTGAGAAAGGATGGTTGGGTGAAAAGGTTTAAATACTTTGTGTGTTTGAAAAATGAAACATTGGATGATCTGGCAAACCGATATGAAGTTTTACTTGATCGTTTAAAAGGTCATGAGATATATTTGACAGATGTTGAAAAGATAGCAAAGTTTGCAGATGCATTACCTGTTGAATGGGATGATATACTGAAAAGTATAAAACAGGATTCTGGTTTTTCAAAATTACATCTAAAAAGTTTCATCAGCAAACTTAAAACTCATGAATATGAAAATTACAAGAAAAAGAGAGAATTGATGGATAAAATAAAAGGAAATTTTGATAAAATGAGTTTGGATGTAATTGATGAAATAGATAAAAGAGTTGGTGTATGTCTTGCAGCAAAAAATGTTTTGACATATGATAACAAGAGGGGTTGTTATATTGATGAGAATGCGAATCCTCTTGATTTCGTTATAATTTTTTGTGCAGGCAGATTCTGGACAGAGACAAAGAAAGTTTCAAAGAAAGAAGAATCTGAAAAACTTAGATCTTCAAATTCTGAATTTGTGTGCTCAAAATGTGTTCAATTTGAAGCTGACAATGACAAACTTTTGAAGGATTTGGAGAGTTTGACATTGGAGATAAAAAATTAGAAGGAAGAAAAAAAAATCTGATGATAAACAGATTCTTGAGTTGTACTCAAAATGTGAAAAATCTGAATCAGACAATGCCAAACTCTTGAAGAATGTAGAGAGTTTGACATTGAAAAACAAAATTTTGAAAGAAAATGAAAAAGTTTTTGAGAATAAAATAAAAAGTTTTGAAAATGAAAAATTAAAAACTGAAAAAGAATTTCAAAGTCAAATAAAGATTCTTGAAGATCAGAGATTTGTTTTTAGCAAAAATAATATTGAAAAACAAAATGCAATAAATTCTCATCTTCAGACAATTATTCGACTTGAAAAAGAAGCTGAAAAAGCTCGGAATAAAATCAAAGAGCTTGAAAAGAAATTGAAAGGTTTTGAGAACTTATCAGTACCTGATTATATATGTCCAAAACCGATCAATTCTGTTCCAATAAGTGACAATGTCACAAATTTTGACAAAGTCAAAATTGAAGATTGTGATGAGAAAACTGATGATGAAGTTGAAAAAAGAAAAATATTTTTGAAATTAAATGAAATGTTTCAAGAAACTGTTTTACATTCTACTGAAAAAGGTGAATGCTCAACGCAAAAACCTGTAAAGAAGAATGTGAAACAAAAACAACAGGATAAAAAACCGAAAAATCTTCAAAAAGGAAATAAAAGCTCATCAGTTCAATCATCCAATCATGATAAAAAATCACAAAACGTTGAAAATCAAAACTCAAAAATTGTTGGTAATAAGTGGTGCAGGTTTGACCACAGTGCTCAAAAGCCAAATCCAGCATACAAGAGGAGAGATGGATATCACCAAGCCAAACAGTGTTATGATCTGAATGTTTGGACAGAAGGTAGTGATTGGTACGATAACAGAGTGTGTTACACTTGTGGTGTGAGAGGACACATTGCTGTTAACTGCCAGAACTGGAGTTATGAGACGAGAAGATGCTTTGAATGCAATATCAAAGGACACATTGCCAGAGATTGCCCAATGAGATCAAAGGGAAGATTGAGGGCTGAATCTCAGAAATTGGCAAAGAAATCAGTCAATGTCAAGCCCAAAGAACAGAAAGTTCAAGAACCTAAAGTTCAAGAACAGAAAGTTCATAAACAGAAAGTGAAGCTTTCGCAGGGGCAAAAAGACAGACTAAGGAAGAAGAGGAAGAAAGCGAGAGAATATCTCGAAAAGATTTTGTCCTCGGATACAAAAGGAAAATCAGATAGCAGTTCTGATAAATCGTCTTGCTCTTAAAAGAATGACAAAACAAGCAAAACGAATTCATCAGATACAAATCTGAGGACAGAGAAGAGAGTAAAGAAAGAGAAGGCAGTTAATCAAGAGATTAACAAATCTGGCGATGAATTTGTTTCTTTAGAAACAAAGGAGTCATGTTCAGGCGATGAATCTGGTGTGGTAAAGCCAGAAGAGCCATGTGTTGAGGTAAAAAATGAGAATTCTGGTCTAACAATGGATGATGCAAATTTTCCACCATTGTTGAACAAGAATTCAAAAACACCCAAGGACTGTCAGGCTTGGGTGAGTCTGTTTAAATAGAAAAACCTGACTTGCCGGAGCTCCCAGGATGGTAAGAGTGGAGCAGGAATCGGCATCTTTCTTGAGAAATTCATTTCGGTGATATTTTGAACTTATTTGTGGATAATCAAGGACATTAAGTTGTACTTGATTTTCTACATGTGAATGTGTTGAGAAAATCGGAAATGTTAAATCATACAAGTGGATAAAAAAAGAACAAGGTGATGAATGATCCCTATGTTTGAGAAATGACTCACAAAACTTATTTTCCGGAAAAACCATCCTGATTAAAACAAACTTAAGTGTTTTGAAATTGATGCGTGTGAAGTGTCGTTAGTTTTTAATATATTTATTAAGCCCTTTTTAACACTTTTTAGTCAAGTTTTAAATTTATAAAACACGATATTTACTAACACTAAACACACATATGGGCAAGTGCACCCGTCGTGAGCGTAGTATAGTGTTGGCAAGATACCGAGGTCGTCCAAGGACACAAGAGCTTTTAGTACCGGTTTATCCTCAACGTCTAATCAAATCAAAAGTTTAGAAAAAGGTTTTAAACTAAGAAAATAAAAATTAACTAAAATGCTGAAAAATAAAAATAAAAGAAAAACAGATAGACAAGATGAATCACTTGGCTACGACTCGTGTTTAGTGTAACCTTTGATTATTTCCGCACTTTTGCACTTATTTAAGAGATTATTTTAGTTATTGTAGTAGGCCCCTCTTTTGAAGGTGACGTTACCCTCAACCCAGTAGTTTGAGTCAGCAAGGATACAATCCTAAAGGGTCGGATTATTGAAAGATAATTAATTAAGTTATTAATGCAAATTATGGTAGGCCCCTCTTTTGAAGGTGACGTTACCCTCGGCTAAGTAGTCTGAGTCAGCAAGGATACAGTCCTAAGTAGCCGGGTTATAGTATTAATAGTAGTTTAACTTATGAGGGGATCAAAGAGTTTGGACCCCCGCCATCCAATACCGTTAAGTATTGAAGGAGGTCCTACTAAATTTGACCCAGGTCCCTTGCAGGATCTCTAAACGCTGAACAACGGCAAGACTCTTACCAAACCGTTCCCTTAACCCCCGACCAGGTAGCCAACATACCTCCATATAGACCGTGGAGATATGAATGGTGAAAATCTTTTATTTTATATAGACAGTAAAATAATGCCAAGACACCACGGACAAACGATAAGGAAGAATCACCTTCAACATAAGAAACTAGTTATTAAAGTCATTAATACATAACCAATTAAAAAGTGCGAAAAGATTAAAAATAAAAAGTATTACACTAGACACTTTGTCTTCACCAAGTGATGTAAGAGACTTACGCAAACATGGTCTTGATTGTCAAGAACTCTTACGATCAATCTTGGATCCCGAGACGACTCACACACTCTATGATGGACAATGGATGATGGTGGTGGATGATGGTGTTATGGTGGTGGTGGGTGGTGGGTGAAGTGTGAGAGAGGTGATGTGCCAAGGGATGGTTTGAGATTGAGCCAAGCACTCCTATTTATAGGCTGAACAGAAGCTCGGGCACGGCCCCGTGTCCAGTGGGCACGGCCCCGTGTCCACATCCTTCTCTTTCTTCATTAATTGCTCTTGTCTTTATTAGTTGACCACGCCCCCGTGTCCGCTGAGCACGACCCCGTGTGCAGAAGCATATCTGTACTATGAAGATTTTCCTGGATTCTGCGAATCTTATAGTTGACCACGGCCCCGTGCCCGCTGAGCACGGCCCCGTGGTGGGCAATAGAAGCTTCTGCCGCTTTGTCTTTTCTGCTGACACTTGGGCACGCCCCCGTGCTGGCTGAGCACGGGGCGTGTTCAGTCTTCTGTCTTTTTGTTTTGCTTGGGAAGATGCTATCGTGGGGTCAGGCATGTCACATTTGTTCCTTTTCTTGTATTTATGTTAGATTTTGCTGTCTTTTTGCTTCTTTTGTTAATTTGAGCTCATTTAATCCTGAAAATACAAAAGGAAGACAAAAGCACACTTTTTCCAACATTAGTACTAAAAAATGGTTAGTTTTATGCCACAATTGATGTTATTTATATGTTGCATTTTGCACACATCAGAAATCACTATGGGAAAATGTTTTGTTGTCAGGGGGAGTTCTGATTGTTTAAGCCAAGTGAATGGAGAATTGAAGTAATTCTCACCATGTTGTCAGTTTACCTTGTACAGTTTGTTTTCAAATTTTCCCAGAAAATCAAAATTGTGACATATTTTGATTTTAGGGGGAGTAAAAAAAAATTTAAAAAAAAATTTGAAAATTTGAAAATTCCAAAAACATTGAAAAATGCAAAAATGAGTTTTGTTGTAAAAAAGAGGAAATGATAGTAGATTAGTTAGTCTGCCACAGCATGCTAAAGAAATGGAATGATAAAATGTGATAAACGGTCTCACTAAAGATGTGACGGTAGGCTCAGCTAGACTAGTAGATTTGCGATAACGATACAAACCTAAATATAAAAGCCTAGTTCTAGTGGGAAACATGGTCAAAAGCATAGTACTTAGTTTTGTCCTTCTTGACTGTGTGCCTGCTCAGTAATCGCTAACCGAAATACCGGATTGATTTGTTTGTTTGAAGATGAAAGACTTCGAGACCTAGATGCTGTCACGCAGAGAGAGAGAGAGAGATAGAGAGAGAGTCTTAGGGTTTGTGGGATTGGAGTAACGTGAAATGATAAGTCATACGCATAAAATAACAATCACGCCACACTGGGCCTCGAACATTCTGGGCCGAAGACCCTATAGACGAAGATCCTTTTTGGCGAAGAATAATCTTCGTCGTGCTGAGAGTTGACGAAGAGTCAACCTTCACCGAAGGTTGACTGTGATGAAGTTTTACTCTTCGTCGACGAGTGAGAGGGATGAAGTGTCTTGATTGAGGTTAATCATAACTATAAACATAACACAAAACATTACACAATACTTAAGCTTTTCAGGCAACACTCAAACGTAGTAGTACTTTTAATCATTCAAATAAGCTACACACAACACCACGTAAAATAAATTGTAAGATCAGAGTTGTGAAACAAGTGATGTATATGAAAGACCTTGAAATCTCGAGTTGTCACATTAATCGTCGAAAATCCTTTTTCTTTAATTAATTCATTATAGATATTGTTATTTACCAGTTGATAAATTAATTAAATTAACTAATCTTACTAATTAAAAATTATTTTTTTATAATAAACTAAGTTAGTCTCGTTAAATTTTAAAGTTAGTAAACTAACCTAGTTAGTTTGAATTGTAAAGTTAGTTTTCCTTTTAAAACAAACTAACATAACTTGAGTTTAATTAAAGCCAAGGGTTGTTTGTGTATATTGCTGAAACTTGAAACTTACAGGGACTGTTTGTGCAATTTCACAAAAGTTCTATGTCTTCAAAACAAAAACGAATTAAATCATAAAAGGCTGCCAAACGCGGGACTCGAACCCAGGTCGTCTACCTCACACACACGCACACTACCCGCTTTGCTGCGGACATCACATCAAACAAAACCCAGACCTTTAATCTCTTAAGCCCTCTTTCAAATCGAGCCAGGCGGCCCGCGGCCAGTCCCTGCCCCGCTTCGCGGCCCGCCAAGACAGCCTAGCGTGCAGATTTTGGATCAGACTCGTTTTGTGGGCGGGACTTGTGTTTTTTTAGTTATAAACTCATTTTCAACATTAAATACCCAACTACAAACCACCCAAACACTTCCCTATAAAATCCCACTCTCCTCCACACTTCATACACTTTACAAACTCACAAAATCACCCTCAAATCACTCTCAAAAGCTGCTGAAAATTGGAATTTGGACAGAAGTGTAGCAAGTTCTTCAAATAAGCATAACTTCTTCATTTCTTGGTCTTTTTCACTGATTCTTTTTCCTACTTCTTTGGATTGATCTTAGCCACGTTTCCAGAGGTTTTCCCTGGAAAACCAGAGCCTGGAACGTCGCCAAAAAGGCTCCAAAGTAGGCTGTTCATTTCTATTTTAATTTAATCTTTGCTAAACTTGTGTAACTTGAGTTTATCTCATCTCAAACCTATGTCCTTATGCTTATAACCATTTCTATAGTTAGTTAGGCTTAAAAACAAGGTTGAGACATTCAAAATCAGAGGTTAAATCTCATATACATTCTGTTTTGTTTAAGGTTTTTAACCCACAAGTAATGTTTAAGGCCAAGACTTGATGTAGGTGTGATTAAGGACTAACTTGGGTTGTCCTACATAAAATCCCCACATTGCTTGATGATTTCTTATAGATTAGTTGTTTATATTCTTGTATTACTTATAGTTCATGACCCTCCTTGTATGTTTTTACATCAAGTGTAGTGGTGAACACTTAGAGGTACCTAAATGGAAGACTTCTCTTCCTACCTCCTACATGATTTCCATGAAACTTAGAGGTACCTAAATGAAGATTTAATCTTCTACCTCATGCTTGACTATTGGACTTACTAATATATATTACATAACCTATATAATACGTAAACATATTATCCGAATAATTGAATCTTTGATGATGAACTAGTGTTCAAATGTCAAGGTACTAGATTATATCATCCTAAACTTTGATAACTTGTCACGATTCTAATGGAACCTTGTTCCATTAAAACATTTAAACTCCTTAGAGTTTCCTAGTGTCAAGAACAAGTATCATATGTACAAGGTGATTATTTTCATATGTTATTTGCATGTTGTTTTAAATTCTGAATCTCGACTGTAAACATACTTGAACTTTAACCCTTATACATTCGATCTCCTAATCTCATTGCTCGTCAACAATTGGATAATCGGAAAGTATATGCAAATTTTGTGAGTATACTTGACCCATTTTACCGTTTTCACACTTTTGGGTGTAACATGTTTTATATGCAAAACACACTTATTATACATATTCTTATGCAAATACATAAACAAACAATCCAAAACATGCTTACTATTTGTTATGATTGATTCGTGTTTTCTGGGTGATTCTTATGTGATGAACTTTTCATTAGCTTCGTACAAGCCTCCACTTAACATGTATAGCGCTATAGGAGTAACGCCCCACCCGTGAACGAGAGGTCATGTTAGGTTTATTCATTCATACATTGCGTAAACAGAGGGTTGACTTGTAAATCGCATGCAAGTTTAATACGTTAATCTTGATAACTATGTTTGCCGTGTGGATTGTTCCTTATCACTTTTATACTTATATACTACGCACCAAACTTGTATGCTCGCCAATACTTTTGTATTGAACTACACTTTTAAAACATGTTACAGGTTTAGCGATGACGTTGGTGGTGCATAGATCCTAGTAGGATGCTTAAATACACACTTTAAATTTGTATTTTTATTGTATTGTATTTCATTATTCATGATGTAATTGTTTCCAATCCTTGTAATTGACTCTTAGAAATGAAATGAAAATTTATTATTTAAATACTTGTCACAAATAACGTTATGAAGTCTCTTGCAATCTATTTCGTCTCACTCCGATGTTTCCGCCATCGGTTGAGGTGTGACAGTGGGAGGTGGACAGAAGTGGTTGTGGTGCTGGTGGGATAGGGAAGAGGGAGATGGTGGGAAGAGGGAAAGGCGGCGAGGGCGATGGGTTGGTGATAGAGGTGTTGGACATGCGGTGGGGTTTTATGGTGGTGGCAGTGGAGATGAAGGTGTTATGTGTGTATATAATATTTTTTAATAGTAAGGGTGTTAGTTCATATGTCTGTAGCTTCCGTCAGCGTTGAGTCTTATTTTGTACTGTGTATATATTTTCGTATATGTATGTAACTGTATGTATGTTTGTGTAACGACAACTCAGGGAACGATGCGATAATGTAAAATTGTATCCGACGGACGACGAATGTCATCCGATCAGATGGCCATCCGATCGGATCACCATCCAATCGGGTGACACTTATAAGCCTCCCTGGTTGTTGCCTATAAATACCTAGCTAGTGTTAGTTAGAAAGAACTTTTGCTGAACTTGATAGCGAAGCTCTGCCAATCTGTGTTTCTACCGGAATAGTTGTACTTTCACATTCTTCTAATAGAAAGCAGACGGATTTAAACGTTGAATGAGTTGTTGTTGATTCTGTGACATAATCAATGGATTCCGCACATTGATTCTAATCGATCCAGCCACGTTCCACAGGAACAGATCCTAACAAAACGGCCTAACAAGTATCAGAGCCACAAGAGGTTGAATCGGAAACGACAACAACAAATTCATCAGATTTTCAGCGATTCTTTGCCGATTTCAGTCGAATTTCACCGGAAATTTGACCAATTTCTCATCTTCTACTCATTTCTTGCTGAGTTTTACATTTTTACACCTTAAAAACGAGAAAAACTCAAAATTGATCAGGAATTCACGGACAAAATTTGACAAATTTGATATCATTAGACTCGGAATTGAACAAAGATCAATCCTTCAAATTTTCACAGAAAAATTCGAACTAAAACTGAATCAAATCAAGCAAAAACCATGTCTAGTTCTTCGTTCTTGCTGACGTCATCCACCCGATCGGACAACTATCCAATCGGATTGGCATAGACTATGTTATTCTCATACTTGCTAACGTCATCATCCCACCCGATCGGATCACCATCCAATCGGATTGACTTTGATAGTTCTTGATTCATCAGCTGGCATCATCTTCTCACTCGATCGGATCACCATCCGATCGGTGAAGAGTTAAAAGTTTTAAAGTTTTCAAAGTCTTGTGTCACTCGATCGAACGACCACTCGATCGGATCACCATCCGATCGAGTCGCCATCTGACACTTGCTTGTTTGACACTTGTTACTTGACTATGTCACTCGATCGGATCACCATCCGATCCAAGTGCATCAGTTTGAAATTTTTGAAAAGTGTGAAATTTTTCTAAGTGTTTGAAAATTTTCAGGTATTTGTCAAAATGGGAGACGAGTTCATGAATCCATTCAGTGATGTATTTGCATTCAACACCACCGGAGAAACATCAACGAATACAACTACCAGTACCAATCAAACTTCAAAGAAAGCAATTGCTGACTCTCTCAGTATTGATAATGCTTATGGTACTTACAACAAACTGCCAAAGCTCATGGCAATTGAAGACTATAACAGATGGTCAGGGAGGTTTGAAGATTGGTTGAAAGCATTTGTCTATCAAAGCTGGAAGTGTATGAAAAATGGGTACGATATTGGTAGAAAAGATTATGAAAATTTGAATGAGGGTGAACAAGAGACATTTGGCATGAACAAAAATGTATTGCATTGTTGCATCAATCTGTAAGAGATGATATCATTTCTCTGATTAGTTATGAAAATGCAAAAGATTTGTGGGGCAAGTTAGAGAATAAATGTATTGGAGGGGCTGAGATGATGAAGAACAAGAAGCGTTTTCTGAAGAAAGAGTTCGATTTTTTTTGCGTGCATGAGGAATGAGTCGGTGCTAAAGATGATTGAGCATTTCTGTCACTTAAAGTTAGAGCTTGTCAGATATGGGATAACATTCACAGAAGAAGAGTTAGTTGAAAAGTTACTAGAATCCTTTCCAGATGAAAAGGATTGGCAATATTATGCTTTGGTTTTGAAAAACACAATGAAGATGTCTGACATGACTGTTGATTGGCTGATAGAAAGGTTTGAAAATCATGAACTTGAAATCAAGAAGATGAATAAAGTCAACAACACCCCATACCAACAAAACGTTGATCTGTACTACCGGGGTAGTATGATACCTAAGACTGCTTCACCAAAAACTGTGTTTTCAGCAGAGAGTTCAAGCACGGCAAATCAAGAGAAACAAAGCAGTAGTTCTATTCCAAGCAGTGGTTATCATGGAGGATCTTCTTCATCAGCTTCAGGGAATCAACAGCAGCAGAATATTCCCAAAAATGTCTTCCAGTGCAACATAGCTGTGAATCTTAATAATGCATAAAATTTTAATGAAGAAACAGCTAAGCAACAGATGGTATTTCTGGCTTCAATCCTGGAATCTTATGAAAGCTTAGTAGCTGGGAAAATCGGGAACACGAACCTAACCAAAGAAGATTATGATCAAATCGATCCCGAAGAAATGGAATTGATTGACATACGCTGGTGTATGGCAAGCGTTATTCGACGAGCACAAAGGTTCATGGAAATAACCGGGAGAAATTCAATTGGTGGGCCTTCAACGAAGCTGGGCTTCGATAAGTCAAAGGTAACCTGCTTTAAGTGCAAATAGAAGGGGCATTTCAAGAGGGAATGCAGGAATGCAGCTTCAGATGAGATAGCTAATCCGTTCCATGATGATTATTATAAAAAGGCTGTCTATCATCGCAATAGGGAAGAACCGCCAAGAATGAAACAAATTGAAGAAACTCCTATGGAGAAATCAAGAGCCTTAGCAGTAATTCAAGATGATGAAGGCTTCTACTGGAGTGAATTTTTACCAGAAGATGATGTTGTAGGTTATGCGTTCATGGCAAAAGTTGAACCATACAAAGACACACGAACTGAATAGCAAAAATACACCTATCGGAAGCTGGTAGCTCAAACCATAAAGGATAGAAATTATCGAGCTTGGAAAGAGGCCAAGAAGGCAAACAGATGGGATCCAGATCGTGAGTGTTACTTGGACCCGAAAGGCAACATAATTGCTGAACCACGAACACTCATAATTGAAACTCTCATTGAAACCTTGAAGCAAGAGGATGAAGAGAGAGAGAGAGAGAGATGTGGCAAAGAAAGCTGAAGAGGAAGAGCTAAAGTCAAGGAAAGTCGACGACGGGATAATCAACACAACAAAAGAAATGACCACAGAGAATCTGACAAAGATGGCAGATAAAGTGCTTGCTACCAAGGAATTAGAGGTAGGTTCCAAATCTGCATCTGAGTCAACAAACAAGGTCAGTGGTAGTGATTCAACGAATGGATCAGGTAAGACTGATAAGGCCAAAACTGAGGGTGATTGCAAAAATTCCATGAAAGATTGCAAAGTTTGCAGCACAAATGCACATCTCACAGTAAAAAAGACTGAAGAACTGACTGCAAAAGTCAAAACAGTTGAAGATCAAATCTTAAGTCGTGATAAACTGGTGAGAGCTTCAAATGAGAGAATAAAAGAGTTAACTGAAAAAAATTGAAAAAGATAAAACTGATGTAGAACGATTTAAGAAAGAAAATGAGAAGTTAATTCATGAAAATAGACAACTTTTTGAAAATTATGAGAAGCTTAAAAGAACAATAAAAGATTCTGATGAGCGGAACAGTAAAACTTCTAAAGAGAATTTTCAATTGTCTGGAGTTCTTCAGTCAAAAGAAAAACAAATCAACCAGCAGTTAGATGAAATTGCAAATCTAAAACATCAGTTTCAGGAAGCCAAGATTGAAAATGAAAGAATCAATCTGAAACTGAACAGTTACAGCTCCACGAGATTTGTTCTTCAACACATTGTTCCTAAACCGATTGGGAAGAACAAAGCTGGTGAGGATGTATACGCAAATGGAACCGGGGTGGGTTATCATCAAGTTCCACCACCCGTGTTAAACAATTTTTCAAAGAAAAAATCTGGGTTGGATAATGATGATGAAACAAATTATGTAAAACTTCCAGAAACAATCGATGTCACATTCACTTCATCATCTGATGAAGAGAATGTTCAGTCTGAAGTCGTAAAAAATGTGGTTGAAAACGTTTTAAAATCAGACAGTGACTCAGCTGAAGATGAAGAATGTTTCTTAAACAACTACATTCCGAAATCAAAATCTCAAAACAACTCAAATGATGAACCTACTCTTGTCATGTACAAGATGTCTGGTTCTGATAAGTTGTATTCGGATCTTGAATTTCCACTTGAAAATGTGAATGTCGACAAATTGAAGAAAGTTTTCAAATTGGGTGAAATTGATGTTTCTGAAGTTGAGAGTTTGAAAAGTTCTAAAAGAATGATGAATTTTGAAAAAGACAAACCTTACTATAAGAAACCTGCTGTTCCACCACGTTTTAACAATAACAACCAAAATAAATGGTCGGGAGGTTATCAGGGTGGTAAGAACAATCAGAAAAGGAACTTTTAAAACAAAAAGTTTGTAGAAAAGAAAGTGTTTGTCAAAAGCTCAAGTTCAATTTCCGAACAAGAGTCGGAAATCTTTTCGAAATCAAACAAAAAATTCTTTGAGAAAAAGGCCTCACAACCCCAGACCGAAGGCAAAAGTCGGGAAGTTGACACCCGCACATGCTTTAAATGCAACAAAGTTGGACACATTGCACAAAAGTGCACCAACTCGAAGCCTAAGTCTGTGGTTGTCGAGAATCCAAAGAAGAAAGATGATGTCAAAGGCAAAGCGCCGATGTTTGTTGAGAAGGAAGTTTCGAAAAATGAAAACATCAAAGTCAAAACTGAACCCGTAAAATAGTCGGTAACTAAAACTGATAAATTTTACAAATCGGTAGCCTCTTCGCAACAAACTTGGAAGACAAAATCTGAGGCTAAGACAACAAGTTCTCCAAAACCAAAGGTTTCTGAGTCTGCAAAACAATCATCTTCAACAAAGAAGATGAATGTACCTTTGGATTTCTACGAGAAACTTGAGAAACAAACTTCTACCCCACCAGGGAAGAAGTATGTTCCTAAGAAAGATCAATCATCTGGTCAACCTCCGGAAAAGGAATTCTTTCTATATAAAGAGGTTGAGATTGGGTCTGAAGAAAGTCTTAAGATGAATGATAAGAATTTCCCACCATTGTACACCGCAACTACCCACATCAACGTCAAGCTACCTGAGTCGAAAGAGGCTTGGGTTTCTTCAAAATCTCACTGAATGTTTGTGATATGTGCAGGAGCTCCCGAGATCTATCTCACGTTGGATAATGGATAGTGGTGCTTCTCGGCACATGACAGGGAGAAAAACCCTGCTTTACGATGCTAGAGGGTTTAACGGTGGATACGTCGGTTTCGCTGGTAATCAAGGAGGACGTATTGTTAGTGAAGGAACATTATCAAATGGTGTAATCACGTTTGAAAGAGTCAATTACATCGTCGAGCTAGAGAACAATCTTCTGAGCATTTCTCAAATTTGTGATAGAATGTATTCGACACATTTCACTGATAAAGAATGTATGATTCTGAAGCCGGGGTTTGTCATCCCCGAGGAGTGGATCATCATGAGAGCACCGAGAGTTAATGATCTGTACGTGTTGGATTTGAGTGTTGCTACGACTACCACGGGTCAAACTCACTGCTTCATGTCAAGAGCCACTGAAAAGGAGTCTCTATTGTGGCACCGGAAGATGGGCCACATCCACCTGCGCAAGATGAATCACCTGGTTCATAACGATTTGGTAAAAGGTGTTCATTTAAAGAGTTTCCGTCTTGAGGGGGAGTGCATTAGTTATGTCAAAGGAAAACAACGAAAGAAATCTCACCCGTGCAAAAAGATGAACTCAGTCTCGAAGCCGTTGGAAAGACTTCAAATGGATCTTTTTGGGCCTATGAATGTCAAGAGCATAACGGGCGATCTCTACTGCCTAGTAGTCACAGACGACTATTCGAGATTTTTGTGGGTGTCGTTCTTGAAGACAAAAGATGAAACTTTTGAGAGTTTGCTGAGACTTTTCAGAAAGATTGAGAACTTGTACCGAACATGTATTAGAAGATTAAGAAGTGACAACGGTACAAAATTTAAGAATAACAAAATGGAGGAATTTTGTGATAGGAGAGGTATACTGCAAGAATTCAGCGCGCCATATACTCTGTAATAGAATGGAGTCGCAGAAAGAAAGAATAGAACGCTGATCAAAACGGCTAGGACGATGCTTGCTGATTCCAAGTTACCTGTTAATTTCTGGGCAGAAGCAGTATCAGCCGCTTGCTATACTCTCAACAGGGTACTTACTGTGAAGAAACACAACAAGACATGTTTCGAGTTGATCAACAATCGCAAGCCTAATCTCGAGTATTTGGAACCGTTCAGGTCTCCCTGCATAGTTCTAGATCCCAATGGCAAGTTTGGTTCAAAGAGCATTGAAGGTATCTTCGTGGGATATGCTAGTCCAATGAGAAGAGTCTTTGTTCCAAGTCTGAAGCGAATCATCGAAGCACAGCATGTTAAGTGTCAAGGCTATACAATGCCACCACAGAAGCCTGCAGACTCATGGCGATTCAACTACGATACTCTATGGGATTCATTCGAGTTAGAGGAAGAGCCAGAATTCTTTGATGATTCGGATATTTTAAGAGAATATGAAGCTTCTCAGGAAAGATTCCCAGCAAGGTCTTCTACACGTCAACGATAAACTTCCAATGATGATGAAGCTGGTCCAAGTCATGCTGGAGAGAATGATGAAGTTCAGCAAACTCCGACTACCTCGAACGTTAACCTGCTCCTGAAAATCAGACGGTGGTCAATGATAATTCAGAATCTGATGATATTCCAACTTTTGACCATGGTGATTCAGAGTCTAAGGGGGAGCAAATCCAATCTTCAGATCAGACTATTCTTGACAATGAACAAGTTGCGGATCAGAACGTTACAAATTTGGAAGGCGAGGTAGATGTTCCTGGCGAGGTGATGCCGAGGACTCTTTCATACCATCCAGAGGAGTTAGGAGTTCATACCAGACGACAAATTGACCATGGCCTTACTTTTTTTTATTCTAAAGTTGCTCCTTTACAAACAGAATTTTCACTCAGTTGTTTCATTTCGCAGATTGAGCCGCGAACCTATAAGGAAGCACTGACATAAGATTCATGGGTTATCGCAATGCAAGAGGAGCTGAGTCAATTCGAGAAACTTGGTGTTTGGAAGCTCGTGGATCTACCTGATGGACATAGGAAGATAAACACGAAGTGGGTGTTTAAATGTAAAAGAGACGATAGAGGAGTTATTGTTTGCAACAAAGCTCGACTCATGGTTCAGGGTTTCAGTTAGCAGGAGGGGATAGATTTCACTGAAGTGTATGCTCCGGTTGGTCGACTTGAAGCTATCAGAATCTTCCTAGCGTTTGCTTCATGGAAAGGATTCAAAGTGTATCAGCTAGATGTCAAATCGGCATTTCTTTATGGAAAGGTGAAGGAAGAGGTATATGTCGGACAGCCACCGGGCTTCACCGACCCAATTCACAAAGATAAAGTCTGTCTCCTGGATAAATCACTGTATGGTTTGCATCAGGCCCTGAGAGCCTGGTACGAGATGCTATCTCAACATTTTCTTGCCAACAGTTTCATCCGAGGAAGAGTGGACGCAACCCTCTTCACGAAAGAACTCGATGGCCATCTTCTGATAGTCCAGATATATGTTGATGACATTATATTCGGGTCAACCGATGAAGAACTCTGCAAAGATTTTGAACAAGTTATGAAGCAGAAGTTCGAAATGTCTTCGATGGGTGAAATGAAGTTCTTCCTAGGGCTCCAGGTCGACCAAATGCCTGAGGGAATCTTCATACATCAGATGAAGTACGTGTATGATGTTCTGGAGAAGTTTGGAATGTCTAGCACGGCTCCAATGTCCACCCCAATAGCTACGAATCATGGGATCAACCCTGATCTCACCGGAGAGAAGGTTGATGAAATATTATACCGCTCCATGATTGGATTGCTAATGTACTTGACGGCATCAAGGCCTGATATAATGTACCCAACCTGCCTCGCGGCCCGATTTCAGTCAAGCCCCAAAGCCTCACATATGTCAATTGTCAAAAGGATTCTACGCTACCTGAAAGGAACTCCAAGCTTGGGGTTGTGGTATCCAAAAGACAGTGACTTCACACTCGAAGGGTACTCTAATTCTAACTTCGGTTGCTGCAAAGTCAATGCTAAATCAACAACTGTAGGATGCCAATTTTTCGAACCCCTATTGGTCACGTGGCAATGTAAGAAGCAAACTTCTGTTGCTTTATCGACATGTGAAGCCGAGTATGTATCTGCTAGCAGCTGCTGCTCTTAGATCCTGTGGATTCAGCAACAGATGCGTGACTACGGTTTGCAATTTCTTACTTCACCTATTTTTGTTGATAATGAGGCAGCAATCAACATAACAAAAAATCTGGTACATCACGCTAAAACCAAACATATTGAAATTCGTCATCACTTCATCCGAGATTGCTTCGAGAAGAAGTTGATACGAATTGACAAAATCCACACCGACGAACAAAAAGCAGACTTACATACCAAAGCTTTTGATAGATCACGTTTTCAATATCTGTTAAAACTAAATGGTATGAAGCTGTTGTTGGATGCGGAGGGGATTCTTGGCGTTGAAGAAGGTACCACTGCAGATGATGTTGAGAAACAGACTGCACTGGTTTGTCGTATTTTTAGTTGTTTTGGTATTTAGGGGGAGATAGATAATATTTTCAGAAAAATACAAAAACAATAAAAAATCCAAAAATCCAAAAACATGACATATTTTCAAAATTCAAAACAATAGAAAACCCAAAAAGAGTTTGTGTAAAAAAGGGAAATGATAGTACATCAGCTAGACAGTTACAATATGCTAAAGATTTGTAATGATTAAAAAGGTGTTAAGCAGTCTCGCTGATGATATGTCGATAGGTTTTTATACATTTAGTAGATTTGTTTGGGATATAAACATAAAAACATTTCTTGCTTATTACGTGAGGAACATCTCTCGGATATATAGGTAACCCCTGAAATCTGGTTTGAAAGATTTTTCTATTTCTGACATACTAGGTCTATGTGCGTAATGATATATGGGGTATTATACCAGGACTTTTGATTTTGCAGAAGCAATAGCCTAGTCCTCGTATAATACTCTGCATTGCTTTAATCTTTAAAGCCTACCCTCAGCATAAAAAATGATGAAACATTGAAAAATGCTAATCATGTGTTGTTGAAGAAAAGATCCCCAAACGGGACACACCGAAAGTCGAGCCATCATATCTCTGTCTGAACAGAAGTTCTAACCTGAGCTCTCATGGCCTCGCATTACCCGTTTACAGATATCATTATTGTACGTTCACTTGTAAGACTGAATATAGAAAGTCTGGATACAGGAGTATATTCTGAGGTGGGACACACGTATAAGTTAAGCTATTAAAACACTAATTTGTATCCTGAACAAGTTGAAATTTGTGTAAAAATTTAAATTGGATCAGTATATCGGCAATCATAGTGAATTCTTTAATACTGAGTATGTTATCAAGCTTAACGGTACTTGTAGCCTGTCGGTAGCTGATATGATCCCCAAACACACTCACCAAAAATATGTTTGTAAATAGTTTACATTTACTGCATTTAAACCCAAAAAGATTTCATAGTTTTCTAGTCTTAAACTTTCTTAAAATCCGAAAAAGATTTTACATGTCTGTTTTAATTTCATCGACAAACCAAGGTAGAAAGCTGTTCTTCAGACTCGCAGTTATGAAGAAGATGCAAGAAGTTTCTGAGCTGGACAACAGGGTTGGGAGCTAATATTGAAAAACTTGGTAAAATGCAAAGTCAAAGCAAGTTCATTAAGTTGACACTTTTAATTTTTCATGAAAATGTGTTTGAAAATTTGAACAAAATGTCAGTTTGATTTGTTTCGAGTCAACCAAGGTCATTAACTTGGACTTGGTAGGCAAATTAAGTGCCTAGGGTCATTAACTTGGACCTAGATACTTAAGTGGATTTCTAAAACTGATCAAAATCTGATAAAATGGCAAAAAGTCAAAAGGTCAAAACACTTGAAAGTCAAAGAGTAGTGTTTGGATCGGATGACAATCCGATCGGATGGCCATCCGATACTTGGTCACCCTATAAATAGATGGTCAATGGCTTCAGTCAAACCTTTACTCGATCGGGCGACCATCCGATACTCTCTAAAACACTCTCACACTCTTGATCTGATTTTCACATTCTTTCCTTCCACACTTCATTGGATTGTTGGCATACTCAACCTTCTCAATAGGAAAGGTAAGATTTCTGACTGTCATTGTTTAAATTGATGTTTTTGATGTCTGATATGCATGTCGTCGACTGTTCGGAGTGAAAATATTAGATCTAGGCAATTTTAATAAGTTTTGTTAGAAACCAAACATAGGGTTTTGTTCACAAGCCTTAGATCTATAGGTTTACCATCTCAATTTGTGCAAAAACTTGTTAGATCTTGATGAATTGAAGTCTATGTTCAATTTTGTTGAAAACTTAGAAAAATTTTGATGTTCATAATTTGTTCAACTGTTCTTCATTGTTCATGGATCGAGTGGCAACTCGATCGGATGGCAATCCAATCGGATGGCCATCCGATCCAATGCATGTTAAATGATGAAAATTTTCTAAATGTTGCCTTGAAATCTGTGCATTAACTGATTGATATGGTACCTTGGAATTTGTGCTTTATCTGATAAAAAGTGTTGTTTGGATAGTTTGGCAACTCGATCGGATGGCCATCCAATCCAAAGCACTTCATGTTTTGGAATATTTTCTAAGTGTTTACCTAGATTTCTGTGCCTTTATTGTTCACTAGTTGGTTTGAATCGAGTGGCAACTCGATCGGATGGCAATCCGATCGGATGGCCATCTGATTCAAAGTACACATTCTATGAACTGTTCATCACATGCCAATGATCGAGTGGCAATCCGATCGGATCACCATCTGATTCATTCCACATTCTCAAGAAAGTTGACTGGTCAATGGTGCTATCTGTTCGTCACTTGGATAGAGTGACAATCTGATCGGATGACAATCCGATCGGATGGTCATCCTATCCATATGCCATAGTTTGACTTGTTTGAACATTACATCAGATGGTTCATCGAATCGGATGGCAATCCGATCGGATGAACATCCGATCCTCAGTACTGTGCAGAGTGAGATTCCCAGTGTTAGAAAAATTTTGAAGTTTTCAAAATTTTCATCACTTGTGTCTTCATGTCTTGAAACTTGTGCAAATGTTAATGTTGAATATTTTTGCAGGGAAGAACATCAGATTGGGACAAATCTCACAATATTTACTGTCTGCTAGATGCACATTATACAGACAATACTCCATTTAAAGTAATAACTAAATTTTTAAGAGAGAGTAAGATTAGCAAAGCCTGAACCGATAAAACTGTTGTGTGAATCACATGTTAGAAGATTTTGGAGTTCGGTGAGGTATGAGAAAAAGGAAAAGATAGATTTATGTTCCTTTATTGTTCACTAGTTGGTTTGAATCGAGTGGCAACTCAATCGGATGGCAATCCGATCGGATGGCCATCTGATTCAAAGCATACATTCTATGAATTGTTCATCACATGCCAATGATCGAGTGGTAATCCGATCAGGTGGCAATCCGATCGGATCACCATCCGATTCATTCCATATTCTCAAGAAAGTTGACTGGTCAATGGTGCTATCTGTTCGGCACTTGGATCGAGTGACAATCCGATCGGATGATAATCTGATCGGATGGTCATCCGATCCATATGCCATAGTTTGACTTGTTTGAACGTTACATCAGATGGTTCATCGGATCGGATGGCAATCCGATCGGATGACCATCCGATCCTCAGTACTGTGCAGAGTGAGATTCCCAGTGTTAGAAAAATTTGGAAGTTTTCAAAATTTTCATCACTTGTGTCTTCATGTCTTGAAACTTGTGCAAATGTTAATGTTGAATATTTTTGCAGGGAAGAACATCGGATTGGGACAAATCTCACAATATTTACTGTCTGCTAGATGCACATTATACAGACAATACTCCATTTAAAGTAATAACTAAATTTTTAAGAGAGAGTAAGATTAGCAAAGCCTGAACCGATAAAACTGTTGTGTGAATCACATGTTAGAAGATTTTGGAGTTCGGTGAGGTATGAGAAAAAGGAAAAGATAGATTTATGTTCCTTTATTGTTCACTAGTTGGTTTGAATCGAGTGGCAACTCAATCGGATGGCAATCCGATCGGATGGCCATCTGATTCAAAGCATACATTCTATGAACTGTTCATCACATGCCAATGATCGAGTGGTAATCCGATCAGGTGGCAATCCGATCGGATCACCATCCGATTCATTCCACATTCTCAAGAAAGTTGACTGGTCAATGGTGCTATCTGTTCGTCACTTGGATCGAGTGACAATCCGATCGGATGATAATCTGATCGGATGGTCATCCGATCCATATGCCATAGTTTGACTTGTTTGGACATTACATCAGATGGTTCATCGGATCGGATGGCAATCCGATCGGATGACCATCCGATCCTCAGTACTGTGCAGAGTGAGATTCCCAGTGTTAGAAAAATTTTGAAGTTTTCAAAATTTTCATCACTTGTGTCTTCATGTCTTGAAACTTGTGCAAATGTTAATGTTGAATATTTTTGCAGGGAAGAACATCAGATTGGGACAAATCTCACAATATTTACTGTCTGCTAGATGCACATTATACAGACAATACTCCATTTAAAGTAATAACTAAATTTTTAAGAGAGAGTAAGATTAGCAAAGCCTTAACCGATAAAACTGTTGTATATGAATCACATGTTAGAAGATTTTGGAGTTCGGTGAGGTATGAGAAAAAGGAAAAGATGTTTTATTCAGCTGTTAGAAAGAAGGACGAGAATGGTCAAGATATAGATGTGGAAATCAAGTTCAATGTGGGTGATTTAAGAAGAGTTTTGGAGTTAGGAGATTCTAACAATGATCCTATTATTATTCCTGAACGATTGTGTAAGGGTTTATGGTGCAGAATGGGTTTTACAGGACACTTGAACGGGAAAATGATTAAAACCATGTTCAGTAAACCTTATAAGTTCATGATCCACTGTGTAGTGCATGCTTTATCTCATAGGAAGGGAGCTTATGACGAAACTTCTGATTATATCATGAACATTATCACTTGTCTGGTGCTGAATAGGCCATACAATGTATCTAAAGTGATATTTGACCATTTGATAGACAATGTAGGAGCTGGAAGTGGAAAGTACATCATGTATCCTAGATTTATCCAGATGATGACAAATGATTTAGTTAAAGACATTCCAAAGGATGCTGATGATATTCTAGGTCTACGAAACATGACAGCTGATACTATAAGCAGATTATCTAAAGGTCATGAACCAATAGTAAGGAGAATGATATGCAAGATCGACAATCCAGCATATGTAGCTCCTGAGAATGACGCATGGAGACATGACAATAGTAACTCAGAGAATGAAGATGATAAGATGAATGAAATGGTTGAGAAGAAACTTAGATATTGGTTTGTGAAAGATGGCAAAAGAAAGAGAACTCCAAAGACATCTCCAACTGTACCTGTTCTTAAAGTTGTTCCTCCGAAGATAGTTGTTAAGGGTATAGTTGAAAGGGGGAGTCATAAGAAAAAGTTAGAACTTTAATTGTTATATTTTTTTCTAATGAATGCTTCAATGCTTGTTTTGCAGGGCCTTCAAAGGAACCACAATCAAGTTTGATAGATGAGCCACTGGTGAATCCAGCGGATTTATCTCAAGAAGGGATTGACTTGACAAAAGTGACGTTTGAACAATACATAAAGCTCACTGAAGCTACTACTGCAAAAGATCAAAGTGCAAGTGTTCAAGTTGAAGGTGATAAAGAAAAGCAAGCTGAGGATGCAGTTCATGAAGATTCAGATGATGCTGATGATGAGTCTACTGAGAGAGAGCCAGAGATTGATATGGCAACGGTTGGTCGTGTAAAAGTTCAAATGAAAAAGAAGCCTCAGAAGAAAAGAAAAGGTTCTGATGAAGAGGATTCTACATATACGCCAACAGTTGATGAGAAAAAGAAATTAAGAATAACGCGAAAGGCAGTTCAAACTGGAGTTATTCCAAGGAACGTCAGAGTAAGAAAAGGTGGTGCTTCGATGCCTGAAGGTCAAAGTGGAAAAAGTGAGAAGCATGTGACTACTTCTAAGGGTACTGAAGCTGTGAAAGAACAACATGTTGAAACTCCTAAGGCACCAGAAGTTCAGAGTGTTGAAATACCTGAAGCTGAGGTTCAGAAGAATGTTGGTGATGATGATTATGTTGAAGTTAGGGTATCTACACCTCCACCACCACCACCACCAAAAGATCAACCTATTCCAGAAATCGGTGAATCTTCACAGCCCAAGAATACAGTTCTTCCTGACATGTTTGAAGGCTTTCCTAACATTCGAGGTGAACTTAAAGATGACTTTGTTCTTGGAGAAGATTTTGATATGTTTCATGATGCTTCAGTCAAAGTTTTGGAGAAGAAAGTTAGCATTCTTGAGAAAGAAAAAGCCAAAGCTGAAGTTGGTCGTGACGAGTTAAAGAGGCAGCTTGAAGAGTTGACGAAAGTTAATAAAGAAATAAAATCTGTTATGATCAAACAAGCAAAGAAGTTAAATAAAATGGAAGGTGATGTTGATGACAACGCAAAGCTATTTGATCTACTATCTGTAGAAATTTCTGAATTACATGTGAAGAATGTGAAGCTGAATGATATAAACAAGACACTGAATCAACTGATAAGTGAACTTCATGAAGCATCAGCAAATGAGTTCAAGGCAATGAAGCTTGAGATGGAAGCAATGAAGGCTGATAAAGCTATGAAGGATGAACAACTTACTATGTTATATACAATGATGGAAAGTCATTTGGACATCGATGTTCATTCTGTCTACAACAACATTGAGATCAAAAAAGCTGAAGAGCGAAGGATTGAGAGAGAAATAAGGTTGGCTGAAGAAGCAACACAAAGAAAGAAAGTTGTAATCATTGAGACTCAAGAAGCTGGTGGATCTTCGAGTCAAGCTAACGTTGAGATGGTTGATGCTGAAGTAGATCCTAAGGGATTTGTGCTTGTTGGTGAGTCTTCTACTCTATCTTACAACTTTGATGATATTGTTCGCCGAGTGCAAGTTGCTAAAGGAAAAAGAAGTCGAAAGAACATAAAGTGTTATTGTTACGATGGAAAGTAGAAGAGAAAGTAGAAGAGGAAGAAGAAAAAGAGGAAGAAGAGATGGATTTTTGGATGGATGAGATTGATAACTATGATCCTTTGAATGATAAAGATGATGATGAAGATCAAGGGTCATCTGGATTATTGATCGTGGGACCTTCTGTTAAACAAAAGATTAAAGACTTCATGAATGACGAGATTAACGAACAAGAGGAGGATCAACATCAAGAGTCTTCTTCATCAGGAAAACAACATGCGGACCAGGTATTCCTTACGCAACCAACTGTTATTTACTTGCTCGAGTTGAAGGGGGGCTAGAGGTACCTAGGTCAAGGGCAGAGATGTTAGAAGAGTTGGGCTTAGACGATGGGAAATTTAAGTTTGATATAGAAGATGAGATACCTTCGTCACCTGAAAGGGAGTATGAGTTTAAGTATTCCCAAGAAGCTGATAAGTATAATGATGTCAGTGTTGAAGAACCATCTGATTCGTCTGATGAAGAGACAGTGTTTCATTATGTTGGTGTTGATGAAACATTTATGTCTCTCGCTGAAATGTTTAAAGAGTAAAATGAAGACGAAGTCAGAAGGAAGATTGTGGAAAAGATAACAACTGAAGGTGTTCTGAGAACTATTCCAAGAGAAAATCTTGCAGAAGAGAGGAAGAAGTGGTTTAAGGTGATACCGAAGGAAAGGAAGTTCATAAGGCCTCTACAGTACTTCACGCATGATGCACATATCTCATGGGGTGACATCTTGTCTTGGGGCTATCTAGAAGATCTTCAAGTTTATGCTATAATACGGGAGCAAGGGGTTCAATACTTCGAGTTTTTGGCAGACATTAAAACCCTCCCGTGGTGGGATGTTGATGAGTTAGTGCAAACGAAGAATATAAAGCAATTTTACTATGGTCTGGATGTAAAACAGCACGATCAACATTTGTGGGATTATATAAAGCTACAAGCAAAGGCAAGATTTCCAGACTGGAAGCCTCAATTCCCAAAGCAAATTGTTACTATCTTAGAGTCTGGAGAGAAAGACATTACTTTGGATATCAAGCCGCCAAGGTGTTTAAAGAATATGCCGCTACGTGCAATGGAACAAGACTTTCATGAGGATTTTCAAGGGTGGTTATATAATGAAAGCACAATGGAAGCGGTGATCTCTTTATTTGACAAGTCCACTGGAGCTTCTAGAAGGATTAGCATACTGGATCCTATGTGGCTTGTGAATTACTCGAAGAAGGATATCGATTGCTTGTTCTATAACAAGATTGTGTATGAGAAGTGAGACAAAGTTCAAGCGATGCAGTATCAGAAGATTGTGGATGTGTGTTTCGTAAAAGACATCAACTCTGGGAGATACAGGAAGTCTAAGTGGAGAGACCTAGAGATTGATGAGTTCTTGAAGAGATACAACCACAGCCAGAAGTTTAAAGAGATTGCTGAGAAAGTTGCGAGGCTCGGAAGGACAAGTTGATGAGACCACCTCCAACTGACCAGACACCGATCGAGAAGGAAGAAAACAAGATTCCAAAGTGGGATAGAAAATGTGTCGGTGATCCTGAATACCGAAAGTGGTGGAATGAAGTTGGAAGGCCTCTGAGACGAAAGATGTTGGAAGAAAAGGCAGAAAAGAGAAGGCAGAGGGCTAAAGAATGAAGACGCAGCAGGAAGGATTGAAGACTATGCTGGAAGGAACTACAGGTACATCCAAGGGGGAGTCTGTTAGTTCATATGTCTGTAGCTTCCGTCAGCATTGAGTCTTATTTTGTATTGTGTATGTCTTTTTGTATATGTATGTAATTGTATGTATGTTTGTGTAACGACAACTCAGGGAACTGTGCGATAATGTAAAAGTGTATCCGACGGACGACGAATGTCATCCGATTGGATGGCCATCCGATCGGATGACCATCCGATCGGATCACCATCCGATCGGGTGACACTTATAAGCCTCCCTGGTTGTTGCCTATAAATACCTAGCTAGTGTTAGTTAAAAAGAACTTTTGCTGAACTTGATAGCGAAGCTCTGCCAGTCTGTGTTTCTACCGGAACAGTTGTACTTTCACATTCTTCTAATAGAAAGCAGACGGATTTAAACGTTGAATGAGTTGTTGTTGATTCTGTGACATAATCAATGGATTCCGCACATTGATTCTGATCGATCCAGCCACGTTCCACACGAATAGATCCTAACAAAACGGCCTAACAAAGGGTATTTAGGTCATTTCACATCCACTTAACTGAGAAAATTAACCTCCGCCCGCGTTAGGTACTATCCGGGAACAAAGTTGAAAAAGTTGGGGACTATAGCTGTAATTTTAGAAAGTTAGGGAGCAAAGGTGAAAAAAAGCCAAACCACAGGTTACGGTACCGGTATATGAAGTTAAAAACCTGTAGCGAAATGGTACCAAGAACGCCACCAATATTAGACTCGCTCTTCAGGGCTTGAGACTAATGCTTGCTATAGTCTTTGAGTCTTATTGTTTCTATTGTATCTATATTGTGATTGTGGTGATTTGTTGATTGTGGTAATTATGGATGTTTCTACCAAACATGAAATTGCATGTTAATTATATTTGTTTTAAAAGATTTCTAAGTAACATAAATCAATTAACAAAGCAAAACATTTTTTTTTAAATTAATTCACCAACATTTTGTTGACCCAAAACCTTTTTACGCATGATGCAGGTACACAACCAGGTGATAGAGTTCAAGGAAAAGACACGTATAACATTTCTTAGTAATAAATTGGATTTTTGTTCATAACCATTTATCTTTTGAAATATGTATGAAATATGTTAAATGTTTTCTATGGTTATGTGTGACAAATTTAATTTAGTGACTTTATATATCAAAACTTATAATAGTGTCATAAGCTATGGACAATCATCATGCCCCGTACCATATCCGCTGCAGATCGGGGTGTGACATCACATACCATATGTCACAAGTGTAATGTCACGTGATTATGTATCACTATGTAATTACGTTATTATAGTTTTTTTAGTGTATAATGTTTTTTATTAAAGGTATGCGTATTACATGATTATACATTAAATATAATGAGAACATAATTGTTTTTATGCTATTATGTAATTAGATTTGTAATATAAGTTGTTACATGATTATAGAGGTTGATGTGGTCTAAAATATGCATATTTTTATATAAATATTCCTACACTTTTGAGTAATTTTAGGTTTGTTTGCAATAAATTATACTCAAAATTGGTTCATATTTGGAGTTTGATATTTTAAGTGGACACGAGCTAAAACGGGGTATTTCGTCTCAAGGGAAAGTTATATTTAATTAGTAGATATTATACTAGTTTTTTTAACGACAAATAATCTCACGTGTAAACTCACCCTGCTCAGGACTTTGTCCAATGTCGACTCCTCGACCGCCATGAGTCCGTGCCCCCCGATGAACAGGAACCGGATGGAATCCGTAAACCCTTGTCCCCCGTCAGGTTCGAACCCAGGATTAAAGTCCCGTTTCGTCCCTTCACCCAGATGTCCCTTGGAAATGGCCCAAGAGAGAATTGAACTTGCGTCACCACTAGGGATAACAAACAAATTTACCACTAGACCAAGTTATCAGAACAAATATTATATTTGTTAATTAATGATTATACTATATTAATTTTTTTCTCAAAGTACTCTTAATAGGTTTTAATACTTATCATTAATGGTTAAGTGAAATTCATTGAGAAAAATAAATGACACGTTTTAATACTGTTTTTTTAATTTCTCTCGTAGGTGTAGGTGGCTCTGAAAAAACAACGCAAGACCTTTTAATTTTCCTAGAAGAATTATGAGTTATGGAGTTATGTTTGTGGGATGAATCAATTACAAAAGGATGGCTTGAATAAAATTTGGAATAAAAATATTAGTGGAAAGCTATTATCCTATATTATCCTATAATACAAACTTGCGAATAGTGTTTTTGATATATTATAATAATATATATAGTTCTTTTAATAGTTTTATTATTGCGCGTTGCGGCGGGGAAAAAAACTTACAATGCAACGCGTTGATGTACAAAACGCAAGAAGCACATTTAACAGTAGACCAACAAGTTTGCACATTTTAAGTCATCATCATTAACAATGGGTGTTCTTAGTAGCTAAATTAGAGATTGAGT
The DNA here is from genome assembly GCA_030545235.1 of Helianthus tuberosus. Classification (NCBI taxonomy): domain Eukaryota; kingdom Viridiplantae; phylum Streptophyta; class Magnoliopsida; order Asterales; family Asteraceae; genus Helianthus; species Helianthus tuberosus. Next base: position 61,744,864 of record CM060354.1, on the reverse strand, counting down.
AAACTGCAATTTTACCCCGTGAGGTTAGGGGTCATTGGCATGTCAACCCCCTCCCCCCCTAAGGAAATAATTGCAATTTTACCCCCCACTGTTCACTGTTATGTTGCAACCTTACCCCCTGTTAACAGTCAACGGTAGTTTGACCCTTATAGGTGAGGGTATTTTGGTAATCTTACCCTATATTATTATTATTATTATTATTATTATTATTATTATTATTATTATTTATCATCATCTTCTTCAACTGCTGGAGATCCATAAGGGTTATTAAGTCATCATCTTGTTCTTCTTCAAAAAAAGCCCTATCTGAAGATCCACAAGTACCTCCGTCGGCGAACAGATCTGAACCTCAGGGGCGGCTCACCATCACTGCCACGCCGTCGCTGCTCTCATCATCTTCAAATAACCCACAATCCATCATCATCTTCAAATTATCATCATCATCTTCTTCAAGTAACAGATCTGCAACAAATTCTCTACAAAAATAAACAATAAATAATTTGATCATCATCTTCAGAGTCAACATCTCTACCTACAACATCCTTCAACTTTCAATCAAATCCTTGTTCACCAACACTTTAAAACCCTTGAATCTGGTTCACGCACACAGATCTAGTAAAAAACACAAGTTTATCGGTTAATTGTATGTTTGGTTTAGGTGTGCCGGAGCTTGCGGTTATTGCCGGTGTTGCTACGCTTCTGTTTGGCCCTAAAGCGTTGCCGGAAATTGGTCGGAAGTTTGGGAAAACGTTGAACTGATGATGATGATGATGAACCTGATGATGGATAAGGGGTTCGTTGCACAAGTGGCTGATGTGGCTGGCGGGAGAACTGCCCCTATGAATGAAGAACAGAGGAAAGAAGCTGAAAAAACAATTAAAAGGAATTCTTTCTATGGGAAGGTAAATATACCATTTTCAGAATGGAAACAATATGTATCGTTATTATTGTTACTTAAAGTATTGACATAGTTACATAAATTGATTTTAGGTATTCAGATCCGGACAGTGCTCAATCGTCATTTTCGATGCTTCTTGGAGATGCTCCACACCTTGACCACGAGGTTTGCTCGTTTGCGTTTCTTAAAAACTTATGCAAATGATTTTTTTTTTGGGATAATAAGAGTGGTGGGATGAGTATTTTGCTTATTCAGTTTTCCGGTTGATGGTGGCGGTGGTCAGAAGAGGAGAAGGAGGTGGTGGTGGTGATGAACTGATGATGATGATGATGAACTTGTTTAGTTGATTTTGTGATTTGTGTTGTGGATCTGGATTTGTTGTTATTAGGGCACTTAGGGTTGAATGAATTATGAGAGTAATTGTTTGTAGGTGATTTGTGGATCTAGCTTCCAACACCCAGAATGAACTGATGATGATGATGAAGAATGAACTGATGATGATGATAAACTTAATTCTTGATTTTTTATATAATTTTAATAAGACAGGGGCAAAAACGACTTTTCACACATTATAACAGTCAAAACAAACGTTGACTTGATAGAATCTGTTAACAGGGGGTAAGGTTGCGACATAACAGTGAACAGTAGGGGGTAGAATTGCAAGTATTTCCTTAGGGGGGTAGGCATGCCAATGACCCCTAACCTCAGGGGGTAAAATTGCAGTTTACTCTTAGAGATTTTATCATCAAACATGAGATAACTTACAACCAAGTTGTGATGAGCAACATAATACTATGCCTGGAAAATACTCTTGCGTTATGCGGATGGTATAATTAAAAGATTGTAATATAACATCAGACTGTTGCCATTTTACATCATCTTACGACCAAGTTAGGACCAGGAACATAATACTATGCCTTGAAAAAGGAGCGGGTCGGGTCAGGTAAGGTAAGGTAATGGTCCAGGTCGGGTTTAGGTAAGAAGTGGTCAATTTAAAACAACTTCAATTTAGTTCGGGTCAAAACGGGTCAATTTTTAAAAAAAAATCACAAATTATACATAAACATCAATTAGAAAGCATTTCCAAACACTATGTTTAACAGTTTAAGTGGCCTGCATATTAACTACAAAGTTGGGAAGTACATAATAACAAGTGTTGAGTCAATTGGATACAACGAGGTCACTTCAGAGCAGGTTTTAAAAATCATTCGTATAAAAGCATGCTCTTAGAAAACTTTGATATGTTTCACAAGCACATTGCCCCTCATGAATTCCTACCTAGTGTTAACAAATCACATTTTGTGTATATACAAACTGGGATTCCAAAGATGTAAAGTATGACTTGAAGGCTGAAGTGAGCAAAACGAAATTACTAACCAACAATAAAATAAACAAGAACTGCAAAAGAGTTCTAATACCAGATTTATAGAGACGCACCTGCACTCTATGTACTCTTGTAGCCTGCCTTTACGTTTTAGTAACTCTTTAAACTTCATCTTCTCAATGGGGCCTGCGGAATGAGCTTTCTTTCAGTCCAATAGTTGCCACCCCTCCACTTTTATGTTCTTAGCCCGACAACAAAATCATAACACATTGTTATTTCAATTCCAGAAGCTATAAATGGTGACAAAATAAGAGTTAAGTAGAGAATGCAATTAGACGAGATACATGTTGCAATAAAACATCAAATACCTTATGTCCTAAGGAAGCTTATCAGTAGGAATGTTGTATGAATAAAAGCTATAAGGCAATATATCTTTTGCCCCAAGCTCTTCTTCTGCTATAATAACTGGTACTTGCTGCAATATACACTGTGGTGATCATAAAATGGCACGATCAGGAGTAAGAACACAATCATTAAATTAGTTCGAAAAAATCACACCACAAAGCATTAAGTGCATTAAGTCAAGATGATACATACCACAACTTCAGAAGTATGGGGAAATAAAAGATAAGCATTCCTCCAACGAAATTGAGGAAAATAAACATAACAAACATCAGGTACACCCTAGATTGCACTATGTTATTGTTTTCTGTAATGGTTAGACGCTTTGTTGGACTTGTAGAGTTACACACTCTTCACCAAATATACATAGAAGGCTTACCTTCATATAGCATAATTTCAAGCTAACAATTGACATTAACAATCGACAACCAAATTAATTTTAAAAATTTGGACTTACTAATTATGGACTGGGGTTGGGTAGGGTTGGGTAGCAGTCTTGGCCTCTTGGGTATCTGAATAGATGAATCATTATCGACGACCATCGCAGAAGCTAGACCACTGCTTATTGTCCAGAGATAAGACCGATTGGGTGGAACACAATTACTACTCCAAAATTATGGTGGCCCCCCAGTTATGATGGTACCTATACGCTAGAGGTGTACAAATCGGTTTTTTCATCCAAAACAGAAACCGATTTTTTTTATAACCGGTTTCGGTTACTAACTGGTTTTTTAAACCCAAAATAGTAACTGCTCTAATCCGTTTGGGTCGGTTTTTAACCGGTTTGAGCCAAAACAAAAAATGGTTTAACCGGTTTTTTCATTCAAAGATCTAGCATACTAATCGGTCTACAAACCGCCGGTTCGGTTAGGTTTGGAACTGGTTTTAAAAAAAATGGGTTAAAAAACAGTTTCGGTCTTTTCTGGTTTCGGTCTTAAAATCGGTTTTTTTGTACACCTCTACCATACGCCACAAACCCAATAATTATCCAAGTTTTGTAGTATAAAGAAGTGGCAGATGACATATTAATGGTTGAACCCAACGGAACTGGTGTTGTGATTAATGTAATATGGGTTTGGCTCTGAAAAGCTTTGTGCAAGAGCCAGATGATAATAAGAGCCAATGCACCTGCTAAAAAGAACCGGTTGGGATCCTCTCGCCTTGTCTTAAGTTCTTTGACTTATAATCATCAAAGAACAAAAATCATTATTTCCTGCACGTTTAACGCAGAAAATTTACTTATAGTTTATTCAAATATGTTATTGTTATAATATAGAGACGACCCAACCTCTTTCAATCTTTTATCCAACCGATCCGACCCGTTTTGACATGCATAAAAACTGACCTGTTTGAGTGCTGCCCATTTGACCTGCCCATGTATAAAGATGATAAATAAATAAATGATAATTGTTACAAAATGCCATTGATTTCCTTCCATGCATTGTAAATTCTTTTAATGCCTAGTGGGAAATTCACACTTCCCAAATCCTGCATCAGGAAGCAAAAATCATCTTAGTAAATTCTTCGGTGGGTAATAAACAAAGATCTCACTTTTGGCAAATTAATATTTAAATATGTTCTAAATCAAACATTTACTTAATATAAAATAGATTTTTTCCTCTTTACTAAATAGGCATTATGTGGGAGTGAAGTCAACAACAGCACGTGCTGTCTATGAGACTGTACAAGTTGGCATAATAAATTATATCGGTAAGTTAAACGAGGCGAGTTTGAGTTTTTACAAATTTTATCTTGGCATTACTTGACTCGTTTACTTATTAAACAAGCCAAAAGTTTGAAAGAGAACGTACTTGGTTGCTCAGTGATTATGTAGGTAGCCCCATCAAAATCACACGCGCTAGCCGCCCGTTCCATCTTCTGGTAATAACTATTAGACGCGAACGACACATGAGCTTCCAAAGTATTAGGATCATAACACGTGGCCCCAGGTTGAATCGCACGGTTGTGGGTGGATTCTTTACTCCTTTGTTTCTTCGGTAAATAAGTTGAGAAAATTGCGGAACATAATGACCTAAATTAAGTTATTTAATAAGCATTTGAAAACATTTCGTAAGCCTAAATATTGTAAATGTAATAAGATTAGTGGGTGCTATAAGATTATAATAACCTGCATAACTTTCTCCAGCAATGTAAAAATATCTATGCTTGTACTAAGGGAATCTTTCAAACCAGTTAACAAGAAATGCATATGAATCTTCAGCTGCAAATTCACAATACCCAGATTCCAAAATCACCCAAAAAGTCAAAATCAAGAAACTTTAAGCTAAAAAGATCACAACTTTATGCAGTTCAATCAACTAATGTACAACAAACTTGAAAAGTATTAATTAAACACAATAAAATATTTCTGAACTCAAAAAGGGGAAATTTTTGCAGAGAACTTGTGGCTCATACCTGTTCTTGCATCACCAAACCTCTTAATTAAACACAATAAAATATTTCTGAACTCAAAAAGGGGAAAGTTTTTGCAGAGATCTTGTGGCTCATACCTGTTCTTGCATCACCAAAAGTATACAGATCTGATGTAGTGTTTGTATATGAATAACCATCTCCTGCTGGTGATTCAAGAAACAGTAAATTTGCCATTGCCAACATAAAGATTCAAGATCAAACACAATATAAACCACAATCAGCATAAACTGAAACTTTTTAACAATTAAATACATTTATTCCAAGAATAAGGGTTTGTGAAAAGGGTCTTCCCATCAGAATTTATATGCAAAGGACCAATCAAATAAGAGGACTAAAGTTCACCTGCGATTGATCAACCCGAACTCCTTTCCTGGTTCAAAGTTACGCAACAGCAACAAGGGAGATGATGATGGTGTTAGGTTCAATCATGATATGACATGCCATGCTGGAATCGTCTCAAACAGGAGATCAATTGTTTCTTAAAGGGGGAGGCGATTTGATCCGTTTATAGCACAAAAAATAAGAATTGTTGTTAGTGTATTGTGTATATTACCCAAGAACTCGGCAACCTCCATCGAAAACTCTCTGAGCTATCATACCCATTAGACCAATACTTCCACCACCATACACCAAACTTATCTTCCTATTAACCTGCAATCAACAAAAGAATCAAAATAATCACAAACTTTAATCAAGAAAACAATACATCAAGACTTAATAATACAATAAGCAAACACCAACAACTTATGTACCAACAAGAAAGCAAGAAATAATCACAACACCCATCAGAAAAACAATCAAGATCCAATTTCATAAGAAACCATATTCTAAGAGGCATTTTATCAAACATAAGGTGTGCAACAAAAAGAGACATATATCCAATACAAAAATCAGCCAAAATAAGATAAAATGTACCAGAACTCATAAAACAACGGAAAAAACCAAAAAGGGGATTACCGATGTTCTAAGAGGCGTTAGATCTTTCCTGGGGATCTTCACTTGTAATAGCTAATGCAACCTGCAACTTAACACAATCGAAACCACGTATTGAAAATATGAAGGGGTTACCGATGCGTTCACAGTTAAGTAAGACTTTAGACTTAATGAATCACCAGCAACGTATAAGAAAATGCTAAACTTCTCATCAGACTACCAAAACTCTTTAACTATTCATAAAATTTGGAAAAAAATTGTACCAGAACTCATAAAACAACGAAAAAAACCAAAAAAGGGTTCAGTTGAAAGAAGAACTCACATGAACCCTAAAAACGTCGATTTTGTGTGAGCGGCGTTTACAAGGGGCTTCACAGCGGACTGAATCACATTCAGATTAGATAGATTAGATGTCGAAGTCTTCAATCCTTTGGCGGCTTTTGATGAAACCACCAAAATTGGATGTCGATGTCTCCAAAGAGGGTTGCTGAAATCACCAAATCTGTTTGATGGATTCGGAGTTGGAATCTCTTCGTCGCCGTCGTCTGATATGCTTCCTATAAAATCTATTGGATTGAATGGGGGGACGGTTCTCATCTGAAACTGAAGCATTCAATATGTGAGTGAAATCCCTAGGCTACCCTTGTAGTGTCTTAAAATACCAAATATTTTCCTATTTTCTCTGCTTACAAAGTGTTGTATATGCTGCTTCCAATATTGTACATGATGTAAAATTACATTCTTGTACATCACTTCTCCTTTTTAATATATTATAGATAATACAAACTTGTGAATAGTGTTTTTAGTATATATATATATATACATTATTAATAATCTATACTTTCTATAAAAGGAGAAAACACAGTGACATAAGAAAATTTGGGGTGGCAGTCATAGAGGCTGTCCAACAATGTCTCTCTTATGTCATTATTGCATCATAAAGCTTAATTTAAAATATATTTTAAATTCAAACCTCTGCCCTTCATTTAGAAGTCAAACCTCTACACTTCATTCCAAATTTAAACCTCTGCCCTTCATTCATAATTCAAACATCTGCTCTTCATAAGAAAAGCAAACCTCTGGCCAGATTCAAAATTCAAAATTCAAAATTCTGGCTCCATATTCAAAATAAAATTATGAAAAGACATGACAGATCTTTTTAAAATTTGATTATATATATTTGTTCACACTATAAACCCATTCCCACAATAAGTGAGTTTTTTGCATTTATTGAGCATACATGCATACATCTTTAAACTAAATGCTCATTTTCGTTTCTTGTGTGAATAGCCGCTTGGTTCTTACGACTTTAGACTTTGCCAAGACGATACATTCACGGTCCTTACCAACTTGAACCCAAGTAAGTAAATGATGGGGGCATTAGGACTAACATTTTTCTTTCAAAACCATTATTTTTCTTCTTTTTACCCCCTACCAAAAATCCCCCTAGTTAACCCCTTTGAGCCTAAACCTTTTCGTTTCAAAACCCGTAAAACAAACACCCATTACCCACCAAAACCTTTTTCCTTTCAAACCCATTTGTTTTAGTAAAAAGCTCGGTTACCTTGTGACATGAAAAAAAAAAAGAGAATGTTGCAATAACCAAACAAGTTCCTCAAAGAAATCTTGTTTGAATATGTTAGGATCGGAGGCTCTCATGATTGTGTTTGTTTGTATGTTTTGAACAATTTGTGAATATGAAAATGTAAAGTGCAGCGGAAATGAAAACAAACTTTATAATCACAATCAAAGGAGAAAATAGTTTGATAAACAATTGCTTTTCATAGAGTCAAATGATTTACAAATCAAAGCAAAAGATTACAGATAAGCTTACAAACTAAACTCCCCCTCAGCCTGATACCCCAAGGATGGTTGCACACAAGATGAAAGGATTAGACATGAGGAGAAGAACCCGCTCAGTCAAAATCAAATGTAACAGTACAGGGTACTGTTACATTTATAGGCAAACCAAACCACTGAGGTATCTCAGCTGACGTCACCATGAAAGTGACATCTAACAACCTAACAACCTATAAGCACTGATCTATAACTACTGATCATACAGACACTGATTACATACTAACTACTGATGTATAAACACTGATTCTTCATTACACTGATGTCGTCAACCACTGATGTCTAAGCATCAGTGCTTTCTTCAAAGGGTGATCAGACCTAGAATGGGCAGTGCTTTAACTCTTCAGCAGTGCTTGAATTCCGTCAGTAGATTGAGCTTCAGCCTTTAATCTTCATCAGTACTTTAGTGTGGTCAGCAGTTGCAAGGCGGCAGTTGTTCAGGACAGTGGTTTGGCCATCAGATGTTCTTCAAATTACTTCCAAGGGGAAAGTCTAATGTAAACAGCTGCTTATTATGGATCCACTGCCCTGATCCGGTTTTGGCTTTACATCATCTGTTCCTCTGGTAGGGTTTAATCCCAACAATCTCCCCCTGGAACAGATGATGCCAAAACCCTTCATTATTCTGGATCTTTATTACCTCATCAGAAGTTCCTTAGCTTGTCTTTTAGATTCTGCTTCAAAGTCCTTGGAACTTGAGTCTTCCTCATCCCTGCAAAGTGTAAGCTCAAGGAGATCTTGCAGATCTTCAACACCCAGGCCCAGTGCTTGTTCCCTTGATATGTGCTTCACTACACCATTAGATCTGAGCAGAGTCAATACATGGGTCTTTTGATCAGACTTCCACTTTAGTATTTTTGAACCTAATGGGTTTCTTGGGAAAGGTTTATTAGCTTATGAGTTTGGAGATGAAGTCCTGGTAAAGACTGCTTGGACAGGGTTTGCAGCCTTTGATAATTCAGGATTTTCAGCCAGCATTTGTTGAAGAACCATTTTTATAATGTAATCCCATGCTACTTTATCCTGAGCTGTCTCTTCATTCATTTGCTTTTGTTTCCTTCTTTGATAAAGGATCACAGCAAGTGGTGTTTGTGGTGTTTGTGATGTTTTAGATGTGGCAGTGGTTGATTTAGTAGGAATGGCAGTGGTTGTGGTGTGTGTTGATGTGGTATTGGTGGCAGTTGTTTGACTGACAGATGTTGTTAATGGTGGAGGTGATGTAAGTGATTTTGTGGAAACAGAAGTTGTGGTTGAAGTAGTAACCGGCTTAGTTTTAGAAGCTGTGGTGGTTGATTGCCTTGTTTTTCTAACAGGACTCTTCTTCAATGAAGTACCAACCTCTTCTTTTTCCTTTTTCAGAAACTAACTTTTTCTCAACCAAAGCTCTGCTCTTATCCCTTACCCTTTTAATGTCAGCAGTGGTTTTGAGACCAGCTGGATGGACTTGACTTTGAACGATCCTCATTTGTGTATCTTCATCATCTGCTTGAATTTTCAGGTTTTCATCACCTCCCTTTTTCTTTTCTTTGACAGATGTTTCAGCAGAAGTTACTGAGAGATTTTCCTCAGAGTCATTTTTCTTCCCCTTTTTGGCATCATCAACTCTTTCGAAGATAGTGCAGGGGTTGAAACAAATTCCACAGCTCATCTGGAGTAGGAGCAGATGATGGAGTAGCTGTTGGAGGTGGTGCAGCAGTGGATGGTACCCTTTGTGCTTTCAACAACTGTTGCAGCATGTCTTTGATTTCTGCAATAGATGTATCCAGTTTATCAATTCTAGTCGTGAATTCTTGGTACATTAAACCATTGTTGATGCATTTTTAGTGTCTGTAACTAGTCTTGTACTTAATGATGTATTTTGTACGGTCTTTAATGTTTATCAAGTATGTATTTGATGTCGACCAAGTCGGATATCCTCCTATTCACTTGTGTCTGACTTGTTTGTCTCCGTTTAATATGTAATGCTATTCGAACAATGCATGTTGCATACAAAGGGTAGAATGGTCATTATAAGTTGTTTATATGTTGCTGTTGTTGCTGTCTGTTTCAAGAAACAACCACAACAGTTGCAGACCTCGACGAAACAGGTCTGTTTCGTCGAACACATCATAACGAAACAGACCAATGTTCATTATGTCTGTTTCGCCGACATTCATGACGAATCACACTTGATTCGTCGTGTTTTGGGCTGCTTCAAGCCCAATGTTTGGCCCATATTCTGTTTCGCCGTGACACCTTGTGTTTCGTCGACAGTTGGGCCTAGAGACTATATAAACACATCTGCTTTCACAGTTGAAAGTAGATGAGAGCTTACACATAAAGAAACTCTGTCAAAATTCTGTAAAACTGTGTTTGTATCAGTTTGTAATCGGTTCTCATCCCGTTTAATCAATCGAGTGTGTATCATTGATTATTACCGTGTCGTTATCGTTTTACGTGTTTGATTTGGCATAGTTACGTGGATTCCGCACGCGTAACCGTGTTTGCTATAAACAAGTGATTTGGTTCGTTATCGATCCTCAGATTACGGGACCTACAATTGGTATCAGAGCATTAGGCTCTAATCCTTGTTTAAAATCAAACATTGTTCGGTTTTTATCAAGTTTTTGTGTGTGTTTTTCTGAAAATTTATTCTTGAAAAATCATTTTTCTGAAAAATATTCATAAAATCTGTTTGTTTGTTGTTATTTGCTAAGAGTTTTATCAAAAACCTTGTTAGATTTATTGCTTATACTTTGAACCGGGTTTTTAGTGAAAGTCTTGTGCATTATCGTGTTTTCGGAAATTTGTCCGGTCACCGGAAAACTCATAAGTTTACCGGGAAACTCTTTGTTCTTGTGTGTGTTCTTCATATCTTCATAGAGTTCATTATAAAATTGTTCATTTGATCTTGTTGTGTTTAAATCAAAGTGTTACTCATTAAAATACATTAAGTGGACTTTTGTGTTTGTAACATTGAAACTCTAACTCAGAAAAACATACCTTGTGTCAGTTTAGATATTTTAAATATCTTAAACAGCTATAAATATCTTAAACAGCTGTCTGAGACTCAGCATCGACGAAACAAACAGTCGACGAATCACTTGTGTTTCGTCAATAATATCTTCGACGAAACAAAGTCTGTTTCGTCATAATATCTTCGACGAAACAAGTCTGTTTCGTCATTATTCATTTCGACGAAACAATCCTGTTTCGTGGAAAGTGTTTCGTCGAGAACACTTCTGTTTTACACAGAGGACTTGCAAATCTGTCATAACATTGTGTTTTCAAGTGTGTGTGCAGGTACTAACATACATACACAAATCATGGGTAGCAAAGGTCTGTGGGATTGGAGTTCGGAAGCAAGACCAAGTGAAAATCAGCCTTCACTTGCCGATTTGATGAACCAATTGCCTCAAAAACAACAAGCAGCAAATGCAAGTCAATGGGCAATGGTCTCTAATCAAAATCAAAACATACAGAATCTATTGCTCAGTGAAAGTGAGACGGGAAGCAACAATCGCCCGCCAAAGCTAAATCATATGAACGACTATCCAACTTGGAAGGGTCGTTTTCATACATACATTCAAGGGCAAAACGTTGAACTTTGGACATGTTTCACTACTGAATGTAGTCCGGAACTGGAAGCAGCAGCATCAACTTCCACTGGCATTTCTCATATGATTGAAGAAGATAAGAAAGCCTATGAATTAGAGAAGAAGGCGTTTGCTTATCTAACACAAGCTCTTCATAAAGACATCTATCATCAATTTTCTTATAGTAAGAGCACAAAAGCTTTATGGGATGCATTGGAAACAAGAGGAGAAGGAAATGAAGCTTCTAGAAAAATTTGCCATGATCTTTTAAAGAAAGAATTTGAGTCATTTCAATCTTTGGAAAATGAAAATCTAAATGATTTGACTTCTCGTTTCTATCATTTGATAAGTGAAATGAGTTCTTATAAGGTTGTTGTAAGTCATGTGGAAATGATTGCACGTTTAGCTGATGCTCTACCTCCTATATGGAGTCCATTCATTGAACTTCTAAAGCATACTGGTGCTCTGGATGGGGAAACTGTCACTATCTATGGATTTGTTCAGAAGTTGGAGCACAAGTACGAAGAAGAAAATTGGAAAGCTAAACGGATTGGAGCTCCTCAAAACACAGAAATTTATTTGCCTGGTTTTGCTCCTTCTGCAAGTTCTAGTTCTGTTCAGCAGCCTAAGCTTCAAACGGCGTTTGTTTCCAACACAAACTCATCTCCGTTTCCATTCAAACCACCACCACAACCAGAGTTTGATCTAGGAGCTTATCTTTCACAATCAATATCAAAATTCAAATCTCAAGATCAATCTCCACCGCAAGTTACTACTACTCAACCAGAGTTTGATTTAGGCGCTTATCTTTCGAAATCCTTATCAAAAGCACAACCACCACCACAACAAGTACATTATACCAGCAATCCTCCATCCCAAGACACGAATACTATCAAAGTTGATACCTCGAACCTATCAAAAGTTAGCATTGAGGTTGCAAAGGAGCATTCGGAACTCATTAATACGATGGTCAGTGCTTACTGCGGTTTGGTTGCAGGTCAAATTGGGAACATCAGTATGACCAACGAAGATTATCAACAAATCGACCGTGATGAAATGGAGTTGATGGATATAAAGTGGGCGTTTGCGAGTGCAGTTAGAAGGGCAAAGGACTTCATGGCTCGAACGGGAAGAAGTTCCTTGGAAAGTAAGCAGGATACGAAGTACGGGTTTGATAAAGAAACCGTTACATGCTTCAATTGTGGCGAGAAGGGTCACTTTAAACGTGAATGCACTCGACCACCCAAGCAAGGCAATCAGAACCCTTTCAGAAATCAGACAGGTTCTTCAAATGCCAATCAAGGCAATCAAGATAATCGTGGAAGAGGGATAGTAGCTGTGAACAACACCACCAACCAGAACCAGTCTGGGCCATCAAACAACACTCGTGCATTGGTTGTTCAAACAGATGAAGGGTGTAATTGGTCTTTACAATTGGGGGAAGGTGATAATGAAGGAGGAGGAACCGCATGCTACGCAAAGATCATCAATCACATCAAGCACGTTCGTAGGGAAGAATTTTCTGAAAGTGACGACAGTTCGGGTTATACCGGGAGTTCTGATGAAGAAAGTTCTATTTCGGGTGATGTGAAAGAAGAAGCGAGTTCTATTGATGATTTGTTGAGTGAAGCAGAGGAGTTGAAGTCTCAGAAATCTGTTCTTATTAAGAAGGCTGGGATAGCATCTAAAGAAATGGAGAAGTTCTTCTCGGAAGACGGATCTTTTTCTTTTCAAACTGCCTTTATGGCAAATGTTTCAGCCTCGTCGAGTCAGGTAACATCTGAAACTCCTAGAATTTGTAATGACTGTGCTTATATGAAACAGGAATGTGAAAGAGTGAAACGTGAATGTGACACAATTCATAGCCACAATCAACATTTGGTTGTTGATATGTCAAAGTGCAAAGAAGCAAATATGGCTTTAACAAGAAACGAAAAGGACTTTAAATCTTTAATTGAAAATTTAAAGAAAAGTGTTTCCGAAACTACTAAAGTTGTTTATCACAAACAAGTTAGTATTAACAAGTACATAAATCTCGTTGAGGAAACCAGAACGGAATTAGCCATTGCAAAATTGGCGCACGATGCGATCAAGCAAAAATTGGAGAGTTATTCTAACTCCCGATTTGTGCTCGATCACATAATTGACGTTCAACAACTGAAGAAAAACAAGAGTGGTGTTGGGTATAAGAAATGTCTGCCTCGTTTTGAACCCAGTGTGCCTCTTAATTATGAGGAATTTACTACTGGATTAGGGTTCAAACCAGACAGTTCCTCGGGAACTTTATCTGATGAAACAGGAACTTCAACACCAGTGAGCCAAAGTCCTCCAATTGTTGAGGATTATGATTCATCTGATGATGAAACAGATGCAAATGACCAGGATGAATCACTTGATAAGAAAAAGGGAATAGAAATTCCAATTGAGAATCATATTCTTTGTGATCCTCCTATTCCTTTTGTGCAACAAGTTGCCAAAAATGTGATTAATCCTGTCATAAATGACAAGAAACCTGTGTCTACCGTTAAGAGTAACAATGTGTTGTATACTTTGGTTGGTGATTCTAAAATCTATTCAGATAATGATTTTCCAATTAAAAATGTCAATCCATCATCGATTGATAACGTTTTTGAAAATAACACAAGTAAGTTTATGGGAAAATCGATTCCAAGAGTTACTGTAACTAAATGTGATCAAATTCCTAAGGCTGAAATCAAGAAGAAATTTGGAAATCAAAAATTCCCAACAAAGCAACAACCGTTTGCTCCTAAGGGTAAACAACCATATCAACGAGCTCAAAGGCCAGATGTTTCTGAATCAAAATCTGAAACAAATGGAGCTCGTTATCAAAAGAAAAACAATGATGTCAGATTTGTGGCATCTGAGGGTACTGATAAAATTGAGATTTTTGCTAACAAATCAAACACTGATTTTGTACAAAAAGTCAAGATTTTAAAGCGTAACAGTCAAAATAATTACACTCAACATTCAAACGGGTGTGATGAAAAGGCAAGTACCTCAGGTCCTACAGGTTTGACATATGAGCGTCGATCTGGTTCTCCTAAGTTTGTTGAGAGGAGAACGTGTTTTAAATGTGGAGAGTTTGGGCACATCATCAAAGATTGTGTAAACACTTCAAGAGATAAATTTGTTGAGAAAGCACCACCTGAAATGATTCACCCTCAATGTCGTACTGTTTCGTTAAAACATGATAAAAGAACGGTTAAAGAACAGGAAACGAAACAACGACATCAAAATGTGAAGAAAATAGAAAAGGCTTTAAAATCTGAGGTCAAATCTGTTCCAAAGGAACCAAGTTCACCTTTAAAACCAGAAGTTTCAAAATCTGTTTTCAAAACTCAATCTGGTAAACAAAAACAAACTTGGAAACCTAGGAAGGGTGAAGGTTCAGGGGGATTTGTTAGTTTAGAAAATCATCACCAGATCGAGATCACTATTCGTGATTCTCATGGACGACCCAAGACCACTGTGGCTTGGGTCCCCATCCTTAACTAATCATTGGATGATTCGTGCAGGATGTTCCAGGAGGAACTATCAGTAGTCATTGGATTGTTGATAGTGGGGCATCCAGGCACATGACGGGCGACTTACGGCTTCTGTACGATGTGAGAAATATTAGAGGAGGCTATGTCGCGTTCGCAGGAGACAAAGGCGGATATATCACCGGAGAAGGAATGATCTCCAATGGTGTGGTATGCTTCGAAAAGATTAATTATGTTCGTCAACTTGATCATAATCTTCTCAGTGTGTCGCAAATCTGCGATAAAAAGTTCACCGTGCATTTTGATGATGCCGGTTGTTATGTGCTTAAACCTGGATTCAAGATTCCTGATGAATGGATTCTCTTATCGGCTCCAAGAATTAATGATCTTTATATTCTTGACATGAGCCAAGCCATTACGACATCTGCGCAAGTACAATGTTTTGTCTCAAAAGCCACAGAGAAGGAGTCTATTTCTTGGCACAGAAGAATGGGGCACATTCACTTGAGGAAAATGAACCATTTGGTGAAAAACAATCTTGTGAATGGTGTACCTGTGAGAAGTTTTCATCTACAAGATATCTGTGTTTCGTGCCAGAAAGGGAAACAAACAAAGAAATCTCACCCTCTGAAGAAAATCAATTCTGTTAGCATGCCTCTCGAACGTCTTCATATGGACCTTTTTGGACCTATGAAGCACAAGACAACATTCGGAGATGCTTACTGTCTTGTTGTTACTGATGATTATTCTAGATTTTCTTGGGTAGCTTTCATGGCACACAAGAGTGATACTCCTGGAATTCTCAAGGATCTTCTCACAATGTTGGAGAATTTATACACTTTGAAAGTGAAGAGGATCCGAAGCGACAATGGAACTGAATTCAAGAACCGTGTGATGGATGAGTTCTGTACTTCTAAAGGCATTCTTCATGAATACAGTTCTCGCTATACTCCACAACAAAACGGTGTCGCTGAGAGGAAGAATCGCACGATTATTGAGACTGCAAGAACTATGTTAGTAGAGTCGGAGCTTCCTGTTCAATTCTGGGCAGAAGCTGTGTCGACTGCATGCTACACTTTGAACAGAGTTCTTACAGTTAAGAGGCATGGCAAAACTTGTTTCGAACTTCTACAGAAAAGGAAACCGGATCTTTCTTTCCTTGAACCCTTTGGCGGTCCATGTACCATGATTGACCCAGATGGTAAGTTTGGCGCAAAAGCTATCGAAGGTTTCTTCCTTGGATATGCAACTCCAAATTGTCGTGTATGGAATCTGACCACCAAAAAGATTGAGCTTTGGAATGAAGTAAGGGTTCAAAGATATACAAGTCCTGTTAGAGCTCCGGGTGATCCTTGGATGTTCGATTACGATGGGATATTCGACTCCTTTAATCTGCCTACCTTTGATGAAGAATCTGCAGCTGTTCAAATGTTATTTGATAGTGACAACGCTGCTGGCTCGCCATTGGTAAGACCTGTTATTGTTAGCCCTGAAGGTTCTAATTCAGTTAACAATACAGTTCAAAATGAGGTATTTGAAGATGCTACCGAGTCATCGGAAGATGATGAACATCTAGATGCGACTGAAGGCACTTCTGCCCCGGTTGCTCCTGTTCAAGGCTCTTCTTTAGAAACTCCTCAAGTGCAGAATGATGATACTGCTGAAGGGAATGCCTCCACCTCCACGCATATACCCGGTGCGGAGTTGGTTGCTGATCTTAATCTTAACAATTTGGGTATTGATACAAGTGTTCCTGAACATCCTGAATTGAGGATTCACAATACCCATCCACAGCAGAACATTATAGGAGATGTCCAAAGCGGTGTGCAGACGCGTAATCAGCTTAGAAATAACCCGAATGCTGGTTTATATTCAGCCATTAGAGAATCTGGTCTTCAAAACGATTGGTCCTTTGCTTGTTACGTTTCACAAGAAGAACCAAAGTCTTGGAAGGATGCTTTAAAAGATAATTCTTGGGTTGAAGCCATGCAGGACGAACTGCAACAATTTCAAAAGCTTGGTGTTTGGAAGCTTGTTGAAAAGCCGGATAATTACAAGAAAATTGGCACACGATGGGTTTACAAATGCAAGAAGGACGACCGTGGAATTGTTATTCGCAACAAGGCGAGACTGGTTGTTCAGGGTTTTCGCCAGATAGAAGGCATTGACTACAATGAAGTTTATGCACCTGTTGCACGTCTGGAAGCTATTAGGATCTTCTTAGCTTATGCTTCTTTCAAAGGATTCAAAGTTTACCAGATGGACGTCAAAAGTGCTTTTCTTCATGGTATAGTTCAAGAAGAGGTGCACGTCGAACAGCCTCCAGGTTTTGAAGATCCTATTCACCCCGATCGGGTTTGGTTGCTAAACAAAGCTCTTTATGGTTTACATCAAGCACCTAGGGCTTGGTAATCAACCTTATCCAACTATCTTCTGGAGAATGGATTTCGACGAGGTCTTATTGATTGCACACTCTTTATCAAGGAACAAAATGGAGATCTTCTGCTGGTGTAGGTATATGTTGATGATATAATATTTGGTTCCACTAATGATTCTTTGTGCAGGCAATTCGAACGAGTTATGCAAGAAAAATTCGAAATGAGCGCAATGGGGGAGATGACTTTCTTCTTGGGCCTACAAGTTCAACAAACAGAGTCTGGGATATTCATCCATCAGACTAAATATGTTGGTGACATTTTGAACCGATTCCAAATGTCAGATGCAACGCCCATTGGTACCCCTCTTCCGCAGAATCACGGGATTACTCCGGATTTGAAGGGTGAAAGCATCAACTCCTCATACTATCGCGCCATGATCGGTTCTCTCATGTATCTCACCGCTTTAAGGCCTGATATAATGTATCCAACATGCCTGCTTGCAAGATATCAAGCAAACCCGAAGGCCTCTCATCAGTCAGCTATCAAAAGGATTTTTCGCTATTTGAAGGGATGCCCGGACCTTGGTCTTTGGTACCCTAGGGATGATAGCTTTGAATTAATTGCATACAGTGATTCTGATTTTGGTGGATGCAAAATCGATGGCAAATCGACAACAGCAGGATGTCAGTTCTTAGGAAATCGCCTGGTCACGTGGCAGTGCAAGAAGCAAACGTGTGTTGCTACATCAACATGTGAAGCAGAGTACATTGCTGCCTCGAGTTGTTGCTCCCAAGTTCTTTGGATACAACAACAAATGCGCGACTATGGTTTAGAATTCCTATCTACTAATATTTTTGTTGATAATAATGCTGCCTTACAGATCACTAGAAATCCTATGCAGCATTCCAAGACTAAACACATCGACATTAAATATCACTTCATACGTGATTGTTTTGACAAGAAATTAATCGATGTCGTTCATGTCCCCACTGATCACCAACGTGCCGACCTGTTTACAAAAGCTTTTGATAAATCACGATTTGATTATCTACTTTTGGTCAATGGCATTAAGGTGATACCCGAGTAAACTTCTTTGGCTGGTCGTTTTTGTAAATATTTTCTTTATAAACTTTGAAAATTCAAAAAGATTTTAGTTTTCGTAAACTTTGCAAATTTTAGGGGGAGAAATTTCAAGAAAATACAAAAACATTGCAAAAATTCAAAATCCAAAAAGATGTTTTTACTTTCTGTCGTTTCGTTTGAAAAATTCAAAAATTCAAAAACAATAGAAAAACCAAAATTGAGTTTCTTGGATAAAGGAAAATGATGAAGTTCACTGGTGTGGTCGGTCAATGTGCTCAAAATGAAAAACAAAAAGAAAAATGATAAGTATCTCTTCTAACGATGTATCGGTAGGCTCTCAATCAGACTAAAATGTGCAGGATGATACAAACCTAACAGACTTCAAGTCAGGTGGGAACCATTCATTGGCATATGGTCTTAGTACCGAAATCTCGTTTGAGAGATTGCCGAGATCTGAAATATTCGGTCTTTATGCTGCTTATCATCTGGGTATCATGGTTGTATCAAACCGTAAAAATAACGGAGACGAAGTCTAAGATCTTCCATGATACTATACATACGTGTACATACTGCATTCGACCTCAATAAGTGATCAACAATCACATGTCCAAACAAAATAAGTGATAAATTATCACAGATCCTTTGCGGGAGTCAAGTTCGTCTCTCTGCTGTACGGAAGTACTGACCTGTTCACGGACTTGCTCCTGTGCCCTCATGCATCTGAAAATCAAGTTCCTCATCAATAAGTGATTTTATCACATAGGGCTTTTTTTTCAATCAAAATAAGTGAGTTTCTCACATTTTTATACGGTCAAACAGATGATAATCGGTATACTCACCGGTAAGATGAATTCTCGTGCATACCTTGATACGGGAATGTGTCGTGAGTGGATTTACATCGACTTGTAAGTATAATCCTTACCGTTAATCGTATCTCTTAAATTATGATTAAATCTGGTTAGTTTGAGCTTATGTGGACCACAATACCGATAATCGAGGTAGTATACTTATCCAGAGCTTTAAACAGAAATCAAAATCATGTTGACTAAGACCGTAAGCTGGTATGATTCCTTGTCCTTGAGATTCGCAAAAAGATTGCACTTGTACAGTTTGTTTAGTGTTTTTAACAGTTTTCCGCATTTTCATTTAGTTTACCGTGCTTTAAATTTGTTTTTAGTATATTTGTGTAAAGTTCGTTTTTGATTAAGTCGGAGTTGTTGCTTGGTGTTGTCTACCGGAAGCCTAAAACCTTCTTCATAAAAACGTTCTTGCTTTTGAAAATTCAAACAGAATGGAAATGTGTTCATAATCTGTTTTGACTGCAAAATCTTACCAGCCTCTGTGTTTGTTTTGAAAAACCTGTTGGTGAAAAAGAATGGTCGACGAATCAGAAGAGACGACGAATCAGACCATTGTCGGCGAATCAAATCTGTTTCGTCAAAACATACGACGAATCACATGAGCCCAAATCAGTTTCGTCATGGGCTAAAATTCAGGCCCAAGTCCAAGCCCAAGTTTCTGTTTCGCCGGGCCCAATCCAGTTTCGTCGAGATCTCAGATTCGTCGGAACAAGGCGGTGTATATAAGGGTCCCAGTTGTTCACTTTTTCAAAACATCAACTTTTCATCTTCTTCAAACACTCAAAACCCATACCTACGGTTACCCTCTCAAAACACTCAAATCATTCGATTTTTATCAAAATCTTACAAACATCAAAGGTAGTAAAACGTTCTGGTTCGCATTCCGAACAACACTGAGATGGAAGATTAGAAGACCGAAGACGAGTAACAGACAAGGGGGAGTTTGTTGATGCATTTTTAGTGTATGTAACTAGTCTTGTACTTAATGATGTATTTTGTACGGTCTTTAATGTTTATCAAGTATGTATTTGATGTCGACCAAGTCGGATATCCTCCTATTCACTTGTGTCTGACTTGTTTGTCTCCGTTTAATATGTAATGCTATTCGAACAATGCATGTTGCATACAAAGGGTAGAATGGTCATTATAAGTTGTTTATATGTTGCTGTTGTTGCTGTCTGTTTCAAGAAACAACCACAACAGTTGCAGACCTCGACGAAACAGGTCTGTTTCGTCGAACACATCATGACGAAACAGACCAATGTTCATTATGTCTGTTTCGCCGACATTCATGACGAATCACACTTGATTCGTCGTGTTTTGGGCTGCTTCAAGCCCAATGTTTGGCCCATATTCTGTTTCGCCGTGACACCTTGTGTTTCGTCGACAGTTGGGCCCAGAGACTATATAAACACATCTGCTTTCACAGTTGAAAGTAGATGAGAGCTTACACATAAAGAAACTCTGTCAAAATTCTGTAAAACTGTGTTTGTATCAGTTTGTAATCGGTTCTCATCCCGTTTAATCAATCGAGTGTGTATCATTGATTATTACCGTGTCGTTATCGTTTTACGCGTTTGATTTGGCATAGTTACGTGGATTCCGCACGCGTAACCGTGTTTGCTATAAACAAGTGATTTGGTTCGTTATCGATCCTCAGATTACGGGACCTACAACCATCACCCAACTTAATGGGGTCATCTGATTTCCCACTAACAGTGGTTGTAACAGTGGTTGATTTGAGGAAGTGTATCCCAAAAATCATCCACTGTTGCCCCTTTGTCTTGGTACTGGGGACTTCTTTCTTCATATTGAGAAACACTTTTTAGTGAACCAGTGAAAACTGGATACACAAGAGTTCCTAGTGAAGAAATTGCCTTCAAGGAAGTCTTATTGATGAAACTACTGTCCAAGTGCAAACCAGTGGGTTCAGCACTTGTAGTAGCTGCTTCTCTTGAACTACCACCAAGAGTTACTTGTAACTCAAGGGGTGTAACCTCCTCAATTGTTGCTGGGATAGCAGAGGTATAAGCATCAGACTCAGTCACTTGTTGGAGTGTACTCTCAGTGATAGGTGGTTGAGAAGAACTGATTTATGTCTGAGTTATATCCAAGGCATGCAACAAGGTCATTATTGATGGTGGTATTTGTGAAGTGATGATAGGGGTTGAAAGTGATTTTGCCCCGGGCAGTGGGCTGTGGATGATGGAATCAAGTGATTCTAGAGCATCATAATTTGGTGTCCCTGTTCTTACAACCTGTCCTTTTTGAGAAGAAGCAGGAGGAGTTTGAGGCATGGGTTGAGACCTTTCTACCATCTGCTGTGAGGAAGTAGCAGCAGTGGTTTCTAGTGACTTTTGTGTTGTCACTGGCAGTTGCTCTGGGATCTCATCTTCCAGAGTTGCCTTTATTGTAGGTTTGGGGGGCTTTTGAATTTTCTTTAGTTTTGGTCTTTTGGTAGATTTAGGTGTGGGTTTTACAACAGTTGTTTTGCTGTTGTGATCACCTTGAGCAGTGGGCTCAGCAGCAGATACCTGAGGAGCAGTGGTAGCTGCTAAAATCTGCTCAGGCACCTCTGCTTTTGTTTTGGAAATTTTTGATAGCCTTGTAAATGTTTTCAGGTGTAAGGCCATTTATTTGAAAAAGTGATGATGGCATCTAATGCACACAACTGTTGAATAACATCTGTCCACGTGTAACCTCTGTTGTAAATCAGTGTTTTGCACAAACAGAGGATACACTTTGGCAGTGGATAGATTTTACTATTTAACAGAGTTTTAATGCCATCAGTGCTTTAAACAGATTTTGAGGATTTATTGAAAAATTCAATTTTAAACTATTTTTAAGGTTATTTTTTATTTTTCTAAAAACATTTTTTATGCTATTTACACATGGAACACAAGAAAGCTTGCTTAAATCCATGTTTAGCACTCCAATCATAGGGATCAAGTTTTTAACAGTAGATGAATCCAAGTCTTAAGTTTGTACATCTACTGACTGATCTTTAGGATGGACATGTTAAAGATAAAATCAAACCTTTTTATAGCAATCCCCCACAAAGTGGTGTCTGATGTCATGTGATGATGGAGTGAGATATAGAATTTTTGATGATATATTTTAGCTACTTGACTGCCCTGCATAAAAACAATCTTTTGAGCATTTTATATCAAAATCCAATAACATATTGTGAGATGATGGATATTTGGGCTGTTCAGCATGTTGTATTTTCATAGTATTCTTCAAAGCAGTGGTTCTGCAACAATTGCCTGCTTATGCCCTTTTTGAGTATCACACATCTTGACAACAATGCTCCAACATATGCAATGTTTTTGAACTGTTGAAGCTCCTCTTCCTTGTCAATTACCCAACTTTCTGTCTTTAAGTGCCTCAAAGGTACATGACATGTTGATGGAATGGTAGATAGTCAAGAAGAAGACAAAGGTTTTGGGATAAACTTTTTATAAGAATCCCTTACAATTGATGTTGTCAAGTGAATGGAAACATGGATGAGGTTTAAGATGGAACTTATGTTCAAAATGTGAGGCTTCAGATGTGAATCATCTGAGCTAATAACTGTTGGTGACTTTAATGATACAACAGCTGTTGAAGGTGAAAGTGGAGGAATAAAAGGAATTGGTGATGACCAGTGTTGATTTTTATCCACAGTTAGTAGATTTTTATCAACAGTGGTTGTGGAAGTAAGCAGGGGTTTTAAGGCTACTTTGGTCTGCAACTGTTGCTGTATTTCTAACAGCTGTTTTGTACATCCGCTGTTTTGAAGTATCTGCAAAATGACATCCTTTGCAAAACATATTTTAGATGCATATTGTCAAGATTAACATATCAGCAGATCTTTCAGAGTTTTACATTCAGGATTATAAACAATGGTTTGGTATCCGATGATGAAAAGCCTTTTATGTTGACCACTCATTTTGTGTTTCAATCTTTTGAATAAAACATGAGTAGTCAAGCATTTTAAGGTCAGTTAACAATCAATCTTTTATCTGTGATGAAAGCTTGAGTTTGAAATGACTTTAACTTTTACACCATATTCTTTTGAGTAATTTTCAAGGAAAGTATTACCCTAAAAAAAATATAAGGGTTCTACATCCTGACAGGAGATTGAAACTTTTACTATCTAAAACAAGTAAAAGTACAAAATACATTATTCTCAATAAAAGTAGAGAATAATATATCCTGTTTTATTTGAAGAAAAGCCTTTGCAAAAACAATAAAGATTTTCAGAAAACAGTGTCAAAAGAATCTGGTGCATTTAAAACTTGACATATGATTATTATTATATCATTCTCAAGTTTAGGAGTATGGTCAGAGGTTTGAAATACATTTTAATCACCTCTGCTCTGAGACCATTTCCTTGTCAGTTGATTGCAACTATGAGGAGACATGTTCACATAAGTTTTGAAAGCCCTTTTATAGACCTTATTACCATGTGATGATTTTGAAAGATTTTGTCCAGTCCTCTTGTAAGGTTAATTACCAATGATACTTATGTTACCTGAATTTCCCTGAATCAATGAGTGCACACAGCTGCTTGTTGACCATTGTTAACCCAGTGTGTGGACTCTTAAGTGTTTTACATTTATACTCTTCTCTTTTGTCATCAAAAGTTTTGAGAAAAACACACTAATGAGTTTTTGTGAATTTTCTTAATGTATTTTAACATAGTTGATTTTGTCCTTTTGAGGAACTCAACCTGTTTTCAACACATAAGATTTGAATGACTAAAGCTTTAATTCCCTCTTTTAGAGTTAACAAGACATCAATGTTTTTATGAACATATGTTTTGTTAATCTGAGGTTCAGACTTTAGTATTTATGGAAAACACCACAAATTACACAGCAACAATTGAAATTAATTTAGAAAATAAGAAGTAATCTCATAGTTTAACAGATATTGCTTTCAGATCTAGAAACCATGAGTGTTTTGTGCATAAATTCACTTGTTGTGTGAAATTTGTGTGTCATGTGACATCCTGGTTGATTTACAGAGTTTTTGAATAACCATTTTGAACATGATTTACTCAATACTCTGTTTTTCAACTAAATACAACCAACCTTAGTATCAATGAATTTTGAGCCGAACTGTTATGTCAATTTGACTGTTAAATCGAAATTGACTGTCCAGGCTCTGATACCAATTGTTAGGATCGGAGGCTCTCATGATTGTGTTTGTTTGTATGTTTTGAACAATTTGTGAATATGAAAATGTAAAGTGCAGCGGAAATGAAAACAAACTTTATAATCACAATCAAAGGAGAAAATAGTTTGATAAACAATTGCTTTTCATAGAGTCAAATGATTTACAAATCAAAGCAAAAGATTACAGATAAGCTTACAAACTAAACTCCCCCTCAGCCTGATACCCCAAGGATGGTTGCACACAAGATGAAAGGATTAGACATGAGGAGAAGAACCCGCTCAGTCAAAATCAAATGTAATAGTACAGGGTACTGTTACATTTATAGGCAAACCAAACCACTGAGGTATCTCAGCTGACGTCACCATGAAAGTGACATCTAACAACCTAACAACCTATAAGCACTGATCTATAACTACTGATCATACAGACACTGATTACATACTAACTACTGATGTATAAACACTGATTCTTCATTACACTGATGTCGTCAACCACTGATGTCTAAGCATCAGTGCTTTCTTCAAAGGGTGATCAGACCTAGAATGGGCAGTGCTTTAACTCTTCAGCAGTGCTTGAATTCCGTCAGTAGATTGAGCTTCAGCCTTTAATCTTCATCAGTACTTTAGTGTGGTCAGCAGTTGCAAGGCGGCAGTTGTTCAGGACAGTGGTTTGGCCATCAGATGTTCTTCAAATTACTTCCAAGGGGAAAGTCTAATGTAAACAGCTGCTTATTATGGATCCACTGCCCTGATCCGGTTTTGGCTTTACATCATCTGTTCCTCTGGTAGGGTTTAATCCCAACAGAATAGACTTAGTTTGAATAAATGTCACAAAACTAAAAAGTTTTACGACAACCGACGCTTTTTACGCTTTTTGCCATTTTACTAACTACTAACCCAAAAACCACCTACCCTTAGCCCAAGCCTAACCCTTCCAAAGTCCTCTTGATATTTACGACGGTTTATAGTTAAAAAGGATTAGGTTTGATCGCTTGGCAAACATATGGTAGAAATAAGCTCCACGCTGGTATCGAGTGTTTCACAAAAATACACCTTCGGCCGAGTGTTGAGTGATCTCCCGTGAGGTATGTGAACGTGTATATAAATAGAATTTTAAAGAGGCATGTTATGCCAAAAAAAATAATTTTTCTTAACAAGTGTTCTAAATAAATCATGACGAATAGGATTGTAAATAAAATAAAAACAAAACTAAATAATTATCTTGGATTCTCGACACTCAAGATAAGCCATAAAACTTCTTCTCTACCTATTCCATTTGGGTGTGTAAGCCACATTTAAAGAGTTTTGCTTGAGGACAAGCAAAGATTCAAGTGTGAGGGTATTTGATGTGTACAAAATGCAACATATAAATTACATCAATTAAGGCATAAAACTAACCCTTTTTAGTACTAATGTTGGAAAAAGCGTGTTTCTTTCTTCGTTTTGAATTTACAGGACCGAATGAGCTTAAAAGAATAAAAGGAACAAATAAGCAGCCAAAACCAACATAAATACAAGAAGAAGGAATAACGTGACATGCCCGACCCCTCAGCAGGACCTCCCAAAGCAAAAACAAGAAGACAGAAACTGAACACGGGGCCGTGCCCGGCCAGGCATGGGGCGTGGTCATCCCTGACACAAGAAGATAAACTCTACAGAAGCTTCTACGCCCACTACGGGGCCGTGCCTAACTCACCATGGGGCGTGGTCAACTCTAAGATTTGCAGAATCTTGAGGAGAGACCAAACCCATACCGCTAAATCGTTTCCTTTTGCTGTTAATTAGCCTAATTAAAATCAAAATTTAACTTCATTAAAGAATCTTTTAAGTAGTCTAGAACATGATCGGTCAGAGAAAAATTCGACGTTCTTAACTTGTAGAAAATATATCGTTTGCTTCCTCTGATCATTTCACACAAAACCCCACTGATAATTTCCATTAACATCAACCGTGCAACACAACTTTAACCGAAGAACAAACTAGGGCTCGTAACTTGTTCAAGCGAATTCTCCTCCAATTCGAAACCAATTCAGGTGATTCTTGAGTCCATATTGTTTAAATTTTCATACTCTACAAAACCCTACTATCCATTTCTGTGTTAGAAGGGCAATTAAATTCGAATTTAGTTATTGTTGAAATTAGGGTTCTTAGTTCTTAGGATTTGGGGATTTTGATGCTAGACCCGTGTTTTGGTGAAATTGGAAGTAGGATACTGTCATATATCATGTTAGTATATTTTATGTAATTTTGAGAATTTTTAAGTATCATTTTGATTTATTGTGAATTATACATGTTTTAATTATTTGGAAAATCAATTAAAAATACAAATTGATGACCAATAAATTCCATAAATATTTTTACTGATTAGTACAGATTATATAAATGTTATGAAATTTTTATAGAATTTTAAGGAATCTTTAAATTTAAATTGGATTTATTATGTTTTATACATGTTTTAAAATTTAAATCAATTAAAAAAATACAAAGTTATCACAAATAAATTCTATAATATTTATACGGATTTTTACAAATCATATGAATGTAATAGAATTTTTATGTAATTTTTCTATAATTTTTTATAATTATTTTATAATTAAAGGATTAATAAAATTGTTAAAAAAAATAAATTCCTTTATAAAATTGTTTTATTAAAGTTACAATTGAGTAGGTATATTTTTACTCTTTAAGTGATTTAATGTGGATCTTTTGTGAATCTTTAACCTTGAAAATAACTTGATTAAATTTACAAAACCTAATTGCCACTACATATAACAACTGAGTTTGTAAAATCCAATAATTATATTTTTATGATATAAAAAATTATATATTTTTCAGACAACAAACATAACAATATGTATGACCCACTAAAACAAAACTATGATGTATAAACAGTTGATGCCATAACAAATTCATTATGAGGCATTGTAAACTTGCATGATGTAATAAAATTTAAATATCCGAATCCATGAATGTTTACGGGTGATAACCTAGTTAATGACATAAAAGATATTACATGCAATGTTGAGAATTTTATTGTAATCAAAAGTTGATAAGAATCTTGAGGCACTCATGTTTCTTCAATATCTTATTGTAATCAAAAGTTGATAAGAATCTTGAGGCACTCATGTTTCTTCAATATCTCGAATGCTTCTTTTATATTTTCCAATCGTATTTCGCGTGTCAAAAGCTTATCCATCTCTATCTCCTAATAACACACAAAACAAAAATACATTTACAAAAATAATCCATATTTTCTACAATGTTTAAAAATATATCTAACAAGAGATTAAAAACACATGAAAAATAACTAATAATATAATTTAAATTAACTCATTTGTATTAATTTAAATGAATATTAAAAATATATGTTTGGTTCATATTTTTTATAATAAGAGTTGAAATATGTAGAGCTGGAAATTGAAGAAATTGAATTTGGAATAATTTTGTAAATTTACGAAATGTTAAAATTTGTGATGCATTTGGCTGACAAAATGATTATGTTTCGTTTGATAATTTGTTTAAATAGTTGAAATGGGGTAGTGGAGCGTTGAGGCAACAGTGTCGATGGATGGTAGTGTTTGTCATAATAGTGATAAAGCTAGATTCCAATTCCTTTAATCTAAGGGGCTGTTTGGCAACTTCTACTTGTTAAGTGTTGAACTAATAAGAGGTCTGAATCATTAAGTGCTGAACCAGTAAGAGTTCTAAACCATTAAAAGCTACTATAATGCTTAACCATTCAGAGGTAAATGTCTGACCAATTCAGATTAGAGATCTTAACCATTCAGACTCAGTATAATGCTTAACCATTCAGAGGCAAATGTCTGAACCATTCAAACATCTGCTCGTGAAACAAACAGTCTGAACCATTAATTGCTAAACCATTAAGAGCCGCCTCATTAAGAGGCAAACAAACAGCCCCACTCTTTTTAATTTGATAAAAAAAAATGCTACATTTTGTTACTTAAGAAATTTGAGTTTAATGTAAGAAAATGCTACATTTTGTTACTTAAGAAATTCGAGAGAATCACTCAAAATCCATTTATTCTCGAATCAGTCATGTTATAATTTAGATTTCAGTGTTAAATACCTTATTGATACATTTGTCGAGTATAACAGGAAGATCAGATTGGGTTTTGATACCACCCATTAGTGAACCCTTCAAAGTCCGACCACTCAATAGGGTCATGTTTCTTATGGCCCAGTTCATCTCCATCCCAACTCCAATAGCTACAGTTGTGCCAATGCCCTGCCATATGAAATTTATGTTTATAATGGTATATAAGAAAATAATCAAAATTAACAAATTTGGGTTGTTTTGAGTGTACAATTTTAGTGGCCTCGAGGGCTTCATTCAACAAGGGTGCGACTCCGCTGCACTCGAAGGAGTAGTCGACACCTAACCCGTTTGTCATTTCTTTCACCAGATCCGACACCGATTTATCAGGGTGGTTTCGTGGGTTGATGAAATGGGTCATCCCAAAAGCCTCTCCTATTGCTGCTTTCTTTTCATTTATGTCCACGCCTATGATCGTAGACGCCCCTTGCATTTGTGCTCCTTTAATTGCCTGTAAAGTGTTTTTAGTGTATGGTTTTACCTAAGGGTGTAAACGAGACAAACTGCTCGTGATAGATTTTGATTCAGATTTTTAAATAACTTCTATATATGTTTTTTTAACTTGTTTTCGCAATTTGCTACATACTTTTTCCAGAGAATTTTTAATAAGTTATCAAAAATTTATTTTTATAGTTCACTACGGATAATAGGAGGAAAAATTAAAGCATATACCCCAAGACCAACAACACCAAGGCCAAAAACCGCAACCGAAGAACCCTTAGTAACCGCAGTTTCCTTCCATGGTGCACCAAGGCCAGTTGTGAAGCCACATGAGAGGAAACTAGCATGGGGAAGAGGCACCCTAGGGTCAACCTTAATTACGTAGTTGACATCAATGACCGTGTACTCAGACCATGTGGCGCAACTAAAGACGTGGTAGGCGGTTTCTCCAGTTACCGCCATAGACATTCTTGAAGTGCCGTCACGCATGAGACCATTCAAGTTAATTGGGTGAACATTACAAATGTTAGTCTTTCCAGATTTGCAATTCAAGCATTCACCACATTCACCTAAATAGAGCGGCATCACTACGTCCCCAGGTTTGAGCCACGTCCCCACGTCTTCTCCAATGCTCTCAACCATCCTACAACCGAGTCCTAACCATGTTATGTACTGAATATTGAATCCAAATAATACATTGAAGCATTGTTATCCTGCATGGCATACTTACCCTACACCTTCGTGTCCAGGAATACGCGGAAACAAAGGCTGCATGGTTGATAAAACTATTAAAAACAAATATTTAAAGCCCATGTTCTCAAAAGTAGAGGGGAACGACTTGTAAAACCAGGAACCGATTACTAATCTTACCTCGTGGTTGGGACCATATTTCACAAAATAAATGATTTCACTTCTAAATTCTCATTTAGTGAATTATATACTTCAAGCTCCAGATTTTGGTTATTTGAGGGTTCATATTTTGTTAGCTTAATAAATGCACACCAAAAGATAGAATAGTTTTACATTTTATTCTAAATTTTATGTGTGTATAAAACAAAAATATTAAAACGAAATATTGACTAGTTAGTATTGAAATCTTAGAAATTATAAAACGATTTTTCAAATAAGATATGACTAAAATTACTTATAAGTAACTAACTGATAATTTCATATACTTGAAGTAAATATCTCATATAAGTAACCATATTTGAGATATTTAATATATTATGTTTTATTACTATAAATACAAATGGGTAAAACAAAAGAGAAAAAAGAACATTGGACTCAAATAACTAGGATATGTGGCACAATCAATTACTTATTTATTGGATGTGTGTATATATATTAAATTTTATATTATTTCTACCATTATACATTTTTAGAAATCATTCCAACTAGTGAACTTATAAGAAAACTGATTCGGTAACCAGTGCAAGTGCAAAATCATTGTTGGAAACTTTGTGTAAATAGTTGGAAGAAAATCATGGACATACAATAGGCTTCCCATTGCAACATAGGATGTCAGTATGGCATATACTCGCACACAACATCTTGATCCTAACTTCCGTCGCTTTTGGTGGGTCCACCTTTATCTCCTCCACAACGATTGCTCCACCCGCCTCCCTTACCACGGCGGCTGCATCCCAAATTCGGTTAACGACAACTTTGTTAACATTGTTTTCAAATAATTAAGAATATGAAAAGATCACAAGTATGTACCTTTGCAAGTAATAACATGTGGGATCTTGGATGTCATAGTGTTGAAGATGGGAGTGTGAGAAGATGTATACAAGGATGGAAGTTATTTGATGGTATCAATATTCATTATTATATATATTGTCTACATAAAATGAAAGTTCTCAGAATAGTAACACAAAAAAGTTATATAATGATTAAAGTAAAATAAAAAAAGTGGTGCTTGATTGAGTCATAATTGATGAGTATGGGAACGAGGCCTTATAGATAAATGGCCATATTTAAACATTTGTAGTTAGATTGTTGGGATATGAGTGAAGCTTGACTTTAAACTTCCATCGAAGGAGTGGTGCTTGGTTGACTATAAATGGAAAGTATGGGAACGTGACCTGATAAATAGCAATATTTAAACATTTGTAGCCTCATTGTTTAATTTTAATAATGTCTCGAGGTAAATTCTATTATACTATACTATACTATGAGAGAACCCCGTGTATTACACGGACTGAATAAATGTAAATTTATATACTAAATAATAAAACAATGTATATATAAAAATCTCGTTTATTAGACGGATTAAATAAATGTAATTTTATATATTAAATATAAAAAAACTATGTCTTTAAGAACCACGTATGTTGTTGTACTGATTGAATAAATATAATTTTATACCTCAAATAATAAAAAAATTGCTAAATAATAAAAAAATTATATTTTGAAAAACCATGTGTATTGTACGGGTTGAATAGATCTAATTTTATATACCAAATAATAAAAAAAATATATATATCTTTTAAAAACCACGTGTATTATACGGGTTGAATAAATGTAATTTGGTATAGTCAATAATCAAAAAGTTATATCTTCATTAAATGTAATTTTGTATAGTAAATTAAAAAAAAAAACTATATCTTAAAAAAACTCCGTGTATTACACGGGTTAACTTCTGAGTAATTTTAGATTTTGATTAATATTTAATTGTATATTTTCTAAATAAATTATTTAATAGAATCTATATCTTAAATAATAATATAATCTAGTATGACTCTTTTTATCATCAGTAACGTATATGTATAGATTATGACTCTTTTTATCATCAGTAACGTTTATGTTTCATATATCATCAGTAACATATATGTATAGATTATGACTCTTTTTATCATCAGTAACGTTTATGTTTCATAATCATATTTATCAACCATTTAAAATTAAAAGGATATCTTTTTTATCTCTCTCAATTATCTATAATTAGGTAAAAGAGATTAAAGTCTTAAACTAAATAATATTTCATAATAGATTATCTATAATTAATTAGAATATATTTAAATTAAATGATAATTATCTATAGAGTACATGGCCTAATATGATGACAAGTGTCCCAAACATGGTTTCTTATATTATATTATATTATATTATATTATATTATAAGATCTTATTATATTATATTATATTTTTATTATTATTATTATTATTATTATTATTATTATTATACATATTAATCTAAAGGTGTGATGAATAGTGTTCCAAATTTTTTAAGTATTTGGTTTTTTATTTTTAATAATATTGTATTTATTATTTATTTAATTTTTATTAATAAATAGTAATTGATAATTCTTAGCCATTTGTTTTTTTGTTTTTTATTAATAGTATTTTCTTTGGATTTCAATTTGATTTTTTAGTAATAACTACGATAGTAAAAATTTTAAAAATTCTAAATTTGCATCTATGTTTGTTTTTTTAATATATATATTATCTATATAACAATTAAGAAGTTTGATAAATAGTGTTTTTTTGTTATTCTTTTTCACTTCCCCGTCCCCCTTTTTTTTTTCTTTTTTGATTTTTATAGTTTTACCTCATAGCATTTAGGTTTTGTGCCAAATCAAATTACGATTTTGTCCCTGCTTTAAAGTTACGATTTTGCCTCCAGTGTATAACTACAGACACAAGATGGGGGAATAGAGTCAGGAAGCTGTCTGACACTCCCTCATTGGCCCAACCAATTTACGATTTTATCCTCGCTTTAAAATTACGATTTTGCCATCAGTTTAAAATTACGTTTTTATCCAGAGTTCAAAATAAAACTATGTTTTTGCCCCCAACTAAAAATTACCATTTTGCTCTCGATTCAAAATTACAATTTTAACCTGTTTAAATTTACAGTTTTGCCATTAGTTTTGTTTTTCCCCACCCAGTTAAATTACAATTCTGCCCTCAATCTAAATTTACATTTTTCCCATCGTTTTCCTTTGCTTTCCCAGTAAAATTACGATTTTGCCCCCAGTGTAAAATTACAGTCATGCGATCATTTTAGTTTTTTTCTTTTTTTTTGATAAAACTATAGTAGTGTTTTGTTTTAATTGTTTGACTCAGTGTAATTTTTATTTGTGTCAGGCGGCTGCTTGGCACACGCTCATTTATCCTGAAAAATTACAATTTTGCCCTCTGTTTAAAATCATTGTTTTTCTATCGTTTTTGTTTTTCTTATGCAAAAGTATTGTAGTGTTTTAATTTAATTGGTGGACTCAATGTAATTTTTTTGAGATCGTGTTATGAGTAGTATGTACAAGTAGCTGAAACACATACGTACATGTTATGAGAGAGAAATATTCGGCTTAGTGCCCCGCAACGCGGGTGGGGCAAAATCTAGTTATATATGAAATGAAAGATCTCATGAATAATGAGACAACAAAGTTATATAATTATTAAAGTAGAGTAAATTACAACCGGTGTCCTTTACGTTTGTATCAAATTACATTCGGTGTCCTTTAACTAACGAAATTACAGGCTATGTCCTTTATGTTACTAGTTTTTAGCATGTTATGTCCTTTACCTCTAACCTAGTTAATTTTTTTGGTTAAGTCTTACCATGTGTCTCTCACATAAGGGAAACATGGTCTTTTTTTCTCAATGTAATTTCGATTTTCCCCTTGCATCTTATTACATCTTATTGTTCATATTCATCTCAAAAACCATCACTATTATCTATGTCTCTCAAAATTTCGGAAAAAAAAACCCTACAGAAAAAAGGAACGTGAATCAAACCTTGCAATGGGTGCCTTCTACATACGACAAGCACTATAACAAAACGACGTCTTTGAAATTTATGGTAAGCTTCCAACATCATAGCATTATCTATTAATCCCATCGTAATTTTCATAAGAAGTTGTTTGCATATGAGCCTAATGATCAGTTCTTTTGATTGGTTTGATAAGAAAATAAAGATTAATTCCAAAATATTGCTTCATTTTCATAAAAAAAAAGATTAATTAACACTACTAATTATTTAAATATTTTACTTTGATTATAATTCCAAACCATGCATTATATTTTTGTTTGGATTAACCGGAAAAAAAAGTAGCGATCGACTGAAAAAATAGAGGGGACAAAAGAGATTTTTTTTTAATATAAAATTGAGATGAAAAGACAATGTTACCCTCATGCAAGAGGCACATAGTAAGACTTAATCAAAAAACTTAACTAGGTTAGGCTTAAAGGACATAACGTGTTAAAAACCAATAACATAAAGGACAGAGCCTTTAATTTCTTTAGTTAAAGGACATCGATTGTAATTTGATGTAAATGTAAAGGACATCGGTTGTAATTTACTCATTAAAGTAAAATGGAAGGAGTGATGCTTGATGGACTATAAATGGAAAGTATGGGAACGTGGCCTGATAGATAGCAGTATTTAAACATTTGTAGCCTGATTGTTGGGATACGAGTGAAGCTTGACTTCAAACTTCCATTGAAGAACCAACTATTAATGAAATCAAATTAAAGTAATAATGAAATCAAAATGAAGTTTAAGTAATGTTTGATGTAGGGTTAGTTGGATACAAAATACAGAAAATAAATAGCCTTAAACATGTTTTCGTTTATAAACTTTAAAACACGATATTTAATTTTAATCATGTCTCAATATAAATTCTATTCTATTTTACTATATTATGAATTGAAAGTTCTCATGAATAGTAACACAAAGAGTTACATAATTACTAAACTAAAATTGAAAGAGTGGTGCTTGATTGACTATAAATGGTGAGTATGAGAACGTAACCTAATTTTTTTTAAAGGAAAACTTCATTAAAACAAGACCAACCTGAAAACTAGGCAGCCACAACTACACAACATTACACAATTACAACTTTACACCAATCTTCCAGTAAGACGTGTGACATGTTCGTAACATGTTATATTTGTATTAGTTTTGTACACGTTTTAGCATTTAAACACATCGTTTGGTATAGGTTTTATGTACTTATGTTGTGTTGAGGTTTTCAGGTTTAACGGGTGCTAAATGATGGAAAATGAGCATAAATGAAGAAATTTGGAATGCACAGGTCGAACGAGTGACTGAAAACAGAGTGCTGGAAAAGGACCTCCCCCGCGCCACGCAGGGGAGGAGTGTGTACTTGGCGCATGTCTCATGAGTGGCTAAAATATAAAAAAATCTAATTTGTTACATGTCATGCCACGCGATGGAAGAAGACGACCCCCCTCCCCACTTGTCGTAGGGGAGGCCCGACGCGGAAAATTGTGGGTTTTAACCCAAATCGCTTGGGTTTTACTTCATTAAACAATTATCATTCTCTTACGAACTCGGAGCAGCCAAAAGTAAATTTTGGGCATGTTTGTTTGTGTCGATTCAAGATCTGGAGGTGTGATGACTACCATGCGCGGCTATACTACTTGTGACTTCTCTCGGGTGAACGATTGTTAGGTTTTGCATGAGTACGGTATTTTTCTGATTATTGTAACTAATACATCTTGATTACTCGTGTTGGAAATATAAACATTATTTATATTTGAACTGTGTGTCTTTTATCAAACGTATTGGCGGTTGTTAATTAGGTGGGTAGTTGGTATATCTTAACAGATCAGTAGGTCGTACGGTTATTTTAAAAAGTTTCCTCTAATCATTGTTCAAATTCATAAATTTCGTGGCCAAGTCTATGTGATGTTTAAATCATTGAAATAGAATTTTGTGTTAAACTTGCAACCGGGATTCCAGATGGGGGTTACTTTCTCTTATTCTAATAACACTTTCTTAATCAATTTTCAAGTTCTTCCAATCAATCAAATAAACCCCCAATTTTTTTTTTTTTTTTTTTTTTTTTTTTTGATAACCGCGGGAACCCGCTTACACGGTAAACCCCCGGGTCCCCCCCAATACCCGACTAACCGAGGGGAACAGGTAAAGCGCGGCGCAAGCACCGGGTCGGTGGCCTTTAGAGAACCGGTGGAAGCAAGTATCGAACTCAAGACCTCTAGGTTATTTGAAACACTCTTTACCACTCCACCACTGTCCAATGGGTAATTGTTTAATAAATTGCTAAACACTAACCACAAATCTCCTTGTAGATACGACCTTACTTTCCCATACTATTTAAGATATTCAAGTACAAAATACTTGCTTCTGATTAGCACATGCCAGCTACGTCAAAATGGCGTCGTTGCCGGGGAATTCGTGCGCTTAGTGTTAGTGTTAGTTTAGTTGTTCTTTCTTGTTCCCTGAAAATATAAAAAACCAAAAATATTTTCTTTTTATTTGTTTCTTGTTTAGTTCCGTACTATATGCAGTTTCTTATTTATTTGTGTGCGGGTGATTTCTTTGTTGCATGCATACTAGATTCTAAGGAAGGTCATCACCACTTTTTTTTAACCCAGAGATTGAAAAGATTGTCAAGCAGAACCGCATTCTTCTTCAATCAGCAGTCAAAGCAAAATCACAATCAACACATATGAGTCAACTATAGAACCAAGAAAATCTTGAAAACCAACCTCCACCACAACAAGATCCAGTACCCGACATGCCACCTCCACCTTTTCCAAAATCAACCAAACCAACAATATCAACCACCACCACCACAAAACTTAAACACAAGTATAACCCCAACAGGGCCAACTTCAAGTAATGGGTGGGGTACTAAAATACCCATGGATGGAGCGTCAGCCAAAAAACCAACCACCGCCACAACCCAACCCGTTACGGGCTGTTTAGAGAACAAACCGAGAGTCACACCCGCATCGTGCAGGTAATTTGTTCGATCAAGAAAGCAACAGGTGTCACATCCCCAAAATACCACATGCGGAAACCATCACGAGGCGTGTGACGTACCAGGATCTAGCCACTAATCACATTGAACTAACAGTAATATAATAAATTCGAAATCTCATTCAACGTGAAAAGTGCAGTTCAAAACATCTGATTAAAACAATATGCGTTCAGCAGAAGCATTGGAAATTGTTCTAAGTAATTTGAAATCAAACTGTTCATAAAGCATAGCACATCATTAACGTATTATTAAACGGCACGACCCATGACATCCTCAGCTCCCCCGATTGCAAGCTCTGTTCCATGAAGAAACCTAACGACCTGCAAGGATGCAGAAATGTGTATCAGCATAAAGCTAGCGAGTTCACGGTTTTGTTTAACAAAAATCATGTTAAGTGTTTAATTTCACAACAGGTTACGAATAATAAACTCTGTACCGATTGACTGCTCGTTTTTTGTGCCCTCATCAATGTCTATCATCATTGATCAAATGTTAAGGTCATTAGTTCACGCCCGTCCTCCCAGGTACGGTGTAAGGTTTGTCAAGCCTAATAGCGCTATCAACTAATACCCCGTTGCCTCCTAGGCAACTAGCTCGGTATGTAAGTAGGGACTTTCATGATATAGTTCGAGTTTATTAAGTAACATCGAAATTAAACCAAAGCGTTTAAAATAATTCCTCCTAGTAATATTAGTTTGTTTGTCTCCCTGGGACGCATGCTTGTGAAAAAGTAGTGAACTCACCTTAGTTTGCTCGGTTTGATAATGTACTTCTAGTGTTAATTACTGTTAGGTCCGTGTTAAGATCGGAGGCTCTCATGATAGTGTTTGTTTGTTTGAAACGAATGATCATTGAATATGAAAACATGTTAAGTGCAGCGGAAATGAAAACAAACTTTGTAAACACATTCAAAGGAGAAAATAGTTTGATAAACAATTGCTTCACATAGAGTCAAAAGATTTACAAATCAAAAGCAAAAGATTACAGTCATGCTTACAAACTATACTCCCCCTCAGCCTGATGCCCCAAGGTTGGTTGCACACAAGATGAAAGGATTAGACTTGAGGAGAAGAACCCGCTCAGTCAATCAAATGTAACAGTACAGGGTACTGTTACATTTATAGGCAAACCAAACCACTGAGGAATCTCAGCTGACGTCACCATGAAAGCGACGTCTAACAGCCTAACAAACTATATCTACTGTCCTTACACAAACTACTGATGTCTAACAACTGATTGTAATAATAATACAAAACATGAGGAAACAACTGCTTCACGTTCCACTGTTGTAGCCTAAGCACTGATGCTTAACAACAACATCAGTGCTTTCTTCAAAGGTGATCAGTCCTTGAATGAGCAGTGTTTGTGTCTTCAGCAGCACTTAAGAGACAGCAGTAGATAGAGCAACAGAGTTTGTCTTCAGCAGTCTTTAGGATCATATCAGCAGTTGAAAGGGCACAGCAGTTGATTATGAGCAGCAGTTAGAGACCATCAGATGTTATAACTCACTTTCAAGGGGAGAGCAAAGTATAAACTACTGTTTATTGTGAATCCTCTGTTGTGACCTGGTTTTGGCTTTACATTATCTGTTCCTTTGTTAGGGTTCAATCCCAACAATCTCCCCCTGGAACAGATAATGCCAAAACCTTTCATTATTCAGGACCTTTATTACTCATCAAGAGTGCCTTAGCTTGTTCTTTGAATTCAGCTTCAAATTCCTTTGCACTCTGGTCATCCTCATCCCTACACAGTGAAAGCCCAAGGAGATCCTGCAAATCTTGAACACTAAGGCCTAGTGCTTCTTTCCTTGATATGTGCTTCACATCGCCATTGGCTCTGACCAAGGTCAATACGTGAGTATTTTGATCAGACATCCACTTTAGTATTTTTAAGCCAAGTGGGTTTCTTGGGAGAGACTTATTTGACGATGAGTTGAGGGATAATGGCCTTGAAAACAACTGCAGACTTTCAGACATTCTTTTGAAAGCTTCTTCAAAGACTTTGTCAGCTGCAGCTATATCTTCTGCAGTTTCTTGTTCAATAAGTTCTTGTCGTTCAGCTTCTGTCTTGTCTTTAGCAGTGTTTGGAGACGCAGGTTTGTTTAATGCCTTAAAAAGGCTTTGAAGCTTTGTTGAAGTTTCTTCTTTTAGACCCATTTTTGTGATGGTATCTTTGAAGTATTCTGCTTCTTTTTCCACTACCTCTTCTTCAGTCAGCTGTTCTCCCTCTTCTTGATTAGTTACAAAAGTAGATCGGAACAGTGTGTCGAGGTTTCCTATCTTCTGTTCAAGCTTCATCATATGTTCTTGCTTCTTTGAGGTGCTTGAAACAGTTATCTTTCTTTTCTTTAGCCTTTCATAGGCTTCATCGGTCTGCTGTTTTGACCACTTTGATATGGCTTCAGCAGTATCCATTTTTGCATCCACCAGCTCCTTTTTCTTTCTTTTGTATTCAGCAGTTAAGTCAGCAATGAGCTTTTCATATTTTCTCCAGTTAGGAGCATTCTTCTTCTTCGTAGGATCATTTTTAATCTTTTTAATCCTTTCTGCCTCACGCTTAAGAGCTACTACTGGCCATTCACTAAACTGTTGTTCTTCAGCAGGATATAATTTTTCTTTCATAATGTAGGCTAGATATTGTTTTCTTAATTCTTTCTTTTGATCAGCCTTTTCTTTGTCTAGGTTTTGTGCAAACCCTTCTATCTGCTTTACTTTTGTGAAGTAGAACTCCAGTCTTTTAGCAATGCCATCTTCGCTTAACTTTTCTTTTTCACTATCAACCTTGGCTTTTACTTTGGCCTGCTTTGCCTTGAGTTTGAGGTAATCATCCATATCCTCTGGTGGCAAGTAGCCTATGAGTGAGGAGAATCTCCTTTTTGAAGGATCTTCTTCTGTATAGAATTGCCTCATCTCATTTTTGATAGCTTCAAGTTCCAGTGGATGTTGTGCAGCATTAGGATCATATGTACCCTCATCAGCAGGTATTGGTTTTCTTATTCTGTTGAAGAGCCTTGGTTGTGAAGTATGAAAGGTGAGAGCAGTGGTGGATGACTGACTAACAACTGCTGATATGTCAGCAGTTGTCTTCTGCTTTTGAGCAGGGGATGGACGTGGTGATGTTGGTGGGGAAGGTGGTGAATCATCATCTGATATGAGATTTCTTCTCCTTTTTAATGAAAAAGAAGCAGATGATGTTTTGGGTGAATCAGTGGTAGTAGATTGGATAGCAGTGGTTTGCGGCAGTGATTGACTGACAGTGGTTGAAACAACTTGTGTTTCAATTACTGTTGTCATTACAATAGATGTTGTAACATCTGTTGTCTTCTGTTTTATGACAGGAGGCAGTGGTGATGGTATGATTGTAGATGATGATGGTGGAGCAGTAGTTGTAGTGGTGTGTGGTAGAGTGGTGTGTGTTGGGGGTGTGAGTGTTGATGATATGGCAGCTATTTGGCTACTGACAGCAGTTTTTGAAACTGCTGCTGCAGCAGTTTTTGTAACTGCTGCTGTATCAGTTGTTTGACTAACAGGTTTTGAGACCTGTTTTTCTTTTTCTTTTTCAGGTTCAATATGAATGCCATGTTCAATTCCCTTTTTCTTCATTTGCTTCAATATCTCCCCCTTTTTGGCATTATCTGCAAGGGGGTCATCAAAGAATAGTAAAGTTGAAGGAGTCTTGCCAGTGGCAATTTGGATACTGGCCTTAATAGCCTTGATATCTGCTTGAGTATCCTTGAACCTTGATTCAACCATGTTGGTCAGCATTTGTACTTGAATGGCATGCTTTTTGTCAGCCATAAGTTGCTGTGCTTCAAGCATGGGTTGAAAAATATTCCAAAGCTCATTTGCAGCAGGTGCTTGTTGTGGAGCAGATGCTTGAGCAGGAACAGCAGAGGATTGTGCTTTCTGAGCTTTTAAAATCTCTTGCACCATCTCCTTTATTTCAGAAACTGATTCTTCAAGTTTTTCCACTCTGCCCGTCAATTCCTGATATCTTGAATCATCACCCATTTTACTGGGATCATCTGAATCCCCACCTGTGGTGGTTATATCAATGTGTGACTTAGGAACAGAGTCCCAAAAATCATCTATTGATGCCCCTTGTTCTCGGTACTGGGGACTTCTTTCTTCGGCACTCGATAAACCTTTGATGGTACCAGTGGTTAGATCCAACTCACTGGTGGTCACCGATGTTGCCATCGAAGAAATTGCCTTCAAGGGAGTCTTACTTATGAAACAACTGTCCAACTGAGGATCTGTTGATCCACCAGTTGTAGTTGCTGCTCCACTTGAACTACTGACAGGAGTTACTTGTAACTCCTGCAGTGTAACCTCCTCAACTGTTGCTGGGATAGCAAAAGTATAAGCATCAGACCCAGTCACTTGTGGATGTATACTCTCAGTGATAGGTGATAGAGAGGAACTGGTTTGTGTCTGTGCAATAGCAGCTGCATGCAACAGAGGTAGCATGGATTGTGGCATTATTATTGGTGAGGGGATGGGGGTTGAAAGAGACATATCCTTGGGATCAGGACTGAGGAAGATGGATCCGAGTGGATTCAGAGCTTCATATTGTGGTGTCCCTGTGCTTACAACCTGATCCTTTTGTGAGGATGCAGGAGGAGTTTCGGTTATGGGTTGAGATCTTTCTTCCAACTGCTGTGAGGAAGTAGCAGCAGTGGTTTGTGGTGACTTTTGTGTTGTCACAGGCATTTCCTCTGGGATCTCATCTTCCAGAGTTGCCTTTGTTTTGGGTTTTGTGGGTTTTCTGGATGTTTTCTTTTTGGTCTTTTTAGTGGTGGCAGGTGTGGGTTTCAAAGCAGTGGGAGTGCTGCTATGATCACCTGGAGCAGTGGGCTCAGCAGTTGATACCTGAGGAGCAGTTGTAACCGCTAAAGTCTGCTCAGATACCCCTGCTTTTGTTTTTATTGGTGCCATCATCCTTGAAAATGTTTCTTTTGTTATGCTTTTTATTTGACAATGAACACCTTGTTTGAGCAAATTTATATTTTTCTTTTCAAATTTTTGTTCAAAATAATAACTCAAAAATCTTGGAAAAAGTAAAAATGCTTTACTTTCAACGTTTTTCACCATGTCATTGAAAATCTCCTGGGAGTAGTTATAGTCTTTATTATTCAAAATAGCGTAACCCAGGCTTTGAATTTTCAATGGTATTTCGTTGAAAGATGTTGTTTTATTTGAAACACACATCAAGAGTGTGTGAAATAAAAACCTGGGTGCAGATGGAAAATAACCCTTTTGTAGGGTATCTACCTTTGGTTCTTCTGCATAACCCCTTTTCACGAAATCAGTTTTCATCTCGACTTTTCAAATGAGAGTTTACCTTCCTGATCGTTGAGATTTAAGACTTCGGAGATCGACTGTGGGGTTATTTGAACTGCTTTACCCTGTATCGAGGAGTTTATGGCTATGACTTTTCCGTCTTGTTTTTCAAGCGTCGCCTTTTTCCAAAACTCTCTCTGGGTTTGCAGATATATGGGAGTATTCACCGTCAACAAAGTTTTGTACTTTGATCCAGTTATTGCATCAATGATGGTGTCAAAGGTGTGATTATCGGTAGGTTTTGTGAGTAAACCCAGATAATTGTGAGATTGTTTGAATGGTATTTCGATGGGTTCTTCGGCCGTTTGAGCGACCTCTTTGGAAGGCGATGGTGATTTGGGTTTTGATTTTGATTTTGTCATTGTTGCGGAGAATAACGAAGGAAGATTTTGGAGATTTTAAGAAGAAGGGTTGGAAACTGCTATAAGAAGAGAATTTTTGGAATTCAATTCGACAGTGTAAAACCCTGTTTGGGGTTTAGGGCAGGGTTTTATTTAAAAATGATCGCTGATGTGGCAGCGGTTATTAAGATCTGAGGGCTAAAAACTGACCACGTGTCAAACACTGATGAAACGGATGAAGTATGGAGAATAGTTGTTTTCAGAGCCACTGACGTATCAATCATCAGCGGTTACAACGGTAAGAATTTTGGCAGTGGATGATTTTAACTATCAGTAGATAGCATATCAGTGGATAAGACACTAATTTTGAGCATCAGTGCTTTTCAAGAAAATGAGGAATCAGTGGTTTACTTTCAGCAGTGGACAGTGTTTAGAGATCAGACGTTGAAATAAAACATTGGTTAGGGTAAATGGTATAATTCTGAAGGACAGGTGTTTCAGCAACAATTTTGAGGATTTTCATTCAAGGTTTTGCCACATGTCAATTTTGAAAGACAGTGGATTAGTACCCCAGATGATGAAAACTTTTTACTAAGGCAACTCATTTTCATTTAATATTCAATTTAAAACCTGAGTACCCTAGTAATTTAAGCACAGTTTGCAATCAATTTTTGATGAAAATTTAGGAGCAAACCCGAATATGACATGATCATGACATATGTACCATTTCCTTTTGACCCATTTAAGAGGACACTAATACCATCAACAATAAGGTATTACATCCTGACAGGAGCTGAAACTATTGCCAACAAAAACAAGCAAGAGTTCCAAGTATATTATTTAAAAAAAATATAAATAATATATCCTGGTTATTTGAGAAAATCCTTTGAAGAAAAATGATTAAAGGACTTTCTGAGAACAGTATCAAAAAGGATCTGGTATGTTTTCAATAGAAAACATAATCATATCATTCTCAAATTTTATGAAAAATGGTCAGTGGTTTTGACAATAGTAGTAGGAACACTTTGAACACATTTTGACCACTGTTTGGTACCATTTTCTTTGTCAGTTGATTGCGAACCTGAGGACACATGGAGAAAATTTTTGAACATTTGTCTAGTCCTTTTTGGAGTTCATTTACTGGAATCAAAACCTTTTTCTGAACAGATAAATGCACATAGTTGCTTAATTACCATTATTACCCTAAACTTTGACTCATAAGTGTTTTATGTTTATACTCTTTTCTTTTGACTACAAAAGTTTTGAGATAAACACACTTCTGAGTTTTTGTGAATTTTCTTAATGTATTTTAACATAGTTGATTTTGTCCTTTTGAAGGACTCAACCTGTTTTAACACATAGGATCTAAAAGACTAAAGTGTTAATTTCCCTCTTTTAGTGTTAACAAAAACAACAATGCTTTTATGAACATAGGTTTTGTTAATCTGAGGTTTGTACTTTAGTATTTAATGAAAACAACACAGATTACACATCAACAGTTTAAATCAATTTGGAAGATAAAAATAATCTCATGGTTTAACAGATATTGCTTTCAGATCTAGAAACCATGAGGATCTTGTGCATGAATTTTCTTGTTGTGTGGAATTTGTGTGTCATATGACATCTTGGTTGATTTACAGAGTTTTTGAATAACCATTTTGAACATGATTTAATTGATACTCTGCTTTTCAACAAAATACAACCAACCTTAGTATCAATGAATTTTGAGCCGAACTGTTATGTCAAATTGATTGTTAGATCGAATTTGACTGTCCTGGCTCTGATACCAATTGTTAAGATCGGAGGCTCTCATGATAGTGTTTGTTTGTTTGAAACGAATGATCATTGAATATGAAAACATGTTAAGTGCAGCGGAAATGAAAACAAACTTTGTAAACACATTCAAAGGAGAAAATAGTTTGATAAACAATTGCTTCACATAGAGTCAAAAGATTTACAAATCAAAAGCAAAAGATTACAGTCATGCTTACAAACTATACTCCCCCTCAGCCTGATGCCCCAAGGTTGGTTGCACACAAGATGAAAGGATTAGACTTGAGGAGAAGAACCCGCTCAGTCAATCAAATGTAACAGTACAGGGTACTGTTACATTTATAGGCAAACCAAACCACTGAGGAATCTCAGCTGACGTCACCATGAAAGCGACGTCTAACAGCCTAACAAACTATATCTACTGTCCTTACACAAACTACTGATGTCTAACAACTGATTGTAATAATAATACAAAACATGAGGAAACAACTGCTTCACGTTCCACTATTGTAGCCTAAGCACTGATGCTTAACAACAACATCAGTGCTTTCTTCAAAGGTGATCAGTCCTTGAATGAGCAGTGTTTGTGTCTTCAGCAGCACTTAAGAGACAGCAGTAGATAGAGCAACAGAGTTTGTCT
Source organism: Helianthus tuberosus (assembly GCA_030545235.1). Classification (NCBI taxonomy): domain Eukaryota; kingdom Viridiplantae; phylum Streptophyta; class Magnoliopsida; order Asterales; family Asteraceae; genus Helianthus; species Helianthus tuberosus. Next base: position 61,700,051 of record CM060354.1, on the reverse strand, counting down.
TCAGCAGTCTTTAGGATCATATCAGCAGTTGAAAGGGCACAGCAGTTGATTATGAGCAGCAGTTAGAGACCATCAGATGTTATAACTCACTTTCAAGGGGAGAGCAAAGTATAAACTACTGTTTATTGTGAATCCTCTGTTGTGACCTGGTTTTGGCTTTACATTATCTGTTCCTTTGTTAGGGTTCAATCCCAACAATCTCCCCCTGGAACAGATAATGCCAAAACCTTTCATTATTCAGGACCTTTATTACTCATCAAGAGTGCCTTAGCTTGTTCTTTGAATTCAGCTTCAAATTCCTTTGCACTCTGGTCATCCTCATCCCTACACAGTGAAAGCCCAAGGAGATCCTGCAAATCTTGAACACTAAGGCCTAGTGCTTCTTTCCTTGATATGTGCTTCACATCGCCATTGGCTCTGACCAAGGTCAATACGTGAGTATTTTGATCAGACATCCACTTTAGTATTTTTAAGCCAAGTGGGTTTCTTGGGAGAGACTTATTTGACGATGAGTTGAGGGATAATGGCCTTGAAAACAACTGCAGACTTTCAGACATTCTTTTGAAAGCTTCTTCAAAGACTTTGTCAGCTGCAGCTATATCTTCTGCAGTTTCTTGTTCAATAAGTTCTTGTCGTTCAGCTTTTGTCTTGTCTTTAGCAGTGTTTGGAGACGCAGGTTTGTTTAATGCCTTAAAAAGGCTTTGAAGCTTTGTTGAAGTTTCTTCTTTTAGACCCATTTTTGTGATGGTATCTTTGAAGTATTCTGCTTCTTTTTCCACTACCTCTTCTTCAGTCAGCTGTTCTCCCTCTTCTTGATTAGTTACAAAAGTAGATCGGAACAGTGTGTCGAGGTTTCCTATCTTCTGTTCAAGCTTCATCATATGTTCTTGCTTCTTTGAGGTGCTTGAAACAGTTATCTTTCTTTTCTTTAGCCTTTCATAGGCTTCATCGGTCTGCTATTTTGACCACTTTGATATGGCTTCAGCAGTATCCATTTTTGCATCCACCAGCTCCTTTTTCTTTCTTTTGTATTCAGCAGTTAAGTCAGCAATGAGCTTTTCATATTTTCTCCAGTTAGGAGCATTCTTCTTCTTCGTAGGATCATTTTTAATCTTTTTAATCCTTTCTGCCTCACGCTTAAGAGCTACTACTGGCCATTCACTAAACTGTTGTTCTTCAGCAGGATAGAATTTTTCTTTCATGATGTAGGCTAGATATTGTTTTCTTAATTATTTCTTTTGATCAGCCTTTTCTTTGTCTAGGTTTTATGCAAACCCTTCTATCTGCTATTAATACTTTTGTTTGCACCAGAGTCAAATAATACTTTTGCATAAACGTTGTGAACTAGGAACTTACCAGCTATTACGTCAGGAATTAGTTCTGCTTCCTGAGTAGTCAATTCAAAGGCTCTTACGTTCTTCTTGGTAGTTCCTTCTGCAGGTTTGGCTTTGTTATCAGCTGGTCTGACCAGTTTCGGGCAGTCTGGCCTAAAATGTCCAGCTTCTCCACAGTTGTAGCATACTATTGCTTTCTTCTTTCTGCAATCTTCCTCTTGGTGTCCTGGAATTTGGCAAAAATTGCAATACCCCTTGCATCTTCCAAAATGCTTTCTTTTGCGGGAATTGCAAAATGGAACAGTGGAAGATTGCCCAGTTCCCTTTTTCCTGAAACTACTACGGTTACCCACACGGAATCCTTGGGTAATCTTTTGGGCTACTTCCTTTTTCCGGGTTTCTTCACTTGTGCGTACCAATTCATCAGTTAGGGTGTTAGCTAATTCTACCGCATCGTCAATAGTGCGAGGTCTCGCAGCTTTAACGATATTACGGATTTCACCAATCAATCCCCAAATATAGCGGGAAATAAGCACCGGTTTTGGCGAAGCCAGGGTTGGTACCACTCTCGCATACTCGAAGAATGTCGAAGTATACCCTCGACAATCTACACCCATCATCCGATGGTTCAGGAACTTATTCGCCATTTGTTCCTTTTCATATTCGGGACATAATTTTCTTTCCATTAGTTGCTTAAATTCTTCCCAACTCATGGCATAGGCCATATTTCTTCCTTTGGCTTAAAGTACCGTATTCCATCGTTCTAGCGCCCCTTCTTTAAAAAGATGCAACACATACATGACCTTGTCTTCCTCAACACATTTACTTATCATAATTACTGCTTCGGTTTTCTCCAACCATCGCAGTGCCGCAGTTGCCCCTTCGTTGCCTGCAAATTCAGCTGGTTTACAAGCAAGAAATTCTTTATAAGTGCAACTAGGCGTTGCAGCTTTCATTCTTTTGAGAATTGGGGCTTGCCGTATCTCATTATCGTTGTTAGTATGATTGCCACCTCCATTTACGCTATTACTGAAGTTATCTTCATGAGTACGTTAACTAGGAATAATTTATTGAGGTTCAACAGGTTTCTGGGCAGCAGCCAGTATTGCTGGAATAGCACTGGCTATTCCTTGAGCAACGATATTCTCGATATCTTGCCTAGTCATGAATTGATCTTCCTGGTTTTGTTCAGATTGGTTAACTTCATTAACTGGTTCATTATTAGCGTTTTCCATCTGGTATTTAATAAATATAAATTATTAGCATAAAATAAATAATAGCTATATGCAATTAATCACACAATTTCACAACACATGTTTAGTCAAAATTGTTGATTTCTCAACTGCCATTTTTATATATTATAATATGCATCAGTACACACAGTTATCTTACAAAAGTTTTATTTGTAGGTTATTTACAGACTTATTTTATTAATATTATTACTATTATACAGCTTCACAACCATCCTATCCCTGGGCACCTTAGAAGCGACGTTCCCTCTCGTCGTATTTCCAGGAGATCTGTTCTCCTACCTCCTGAATTCTATTCCCTGCATTCATCAGTTCCTCACCAAAATGGCGGAGTTCTGCTAAGTTTTCATTGCTCATTGGTGGGTTTGGTGCAGGTTCTGGGTCGAACTGAGGGAAAAAGGTATAAGGGTTATTGAGGAGGTTTTGAAACTGCCAATCATTGGTCCACCACTCGTCCATTTCTCCTAGAGGTTGGGTATGGATCAGAGGATCTGGGATAGCCGGTTCTAAGTTTATTGGAAGTTGGGTTTCAGCAGGATAAGGGAAGAGATTTTCATTGATAGGTCTAAGGATATCGCAGTTTGCAAGTATGCGATCTAATTCCTCCTGCAAAGGCAATTCCTCGACTTGCCTAGAACTTTCCCCAATTTCCATTTCTACTTGCCTAGCATTTTCCTTAATCTCAATCCCTTTTCCTTTATCAATGGGATTTTCTATTTTGGGAACTTTCCTAGTTGCTGGTTTCCTCCTGCGTACACGTCTCCAGCCTACAAATCTTCTCCTTTTCCTAGGCTTTGGTTTCTCCGGAGGTGGAGCTCGAAATTCCATAGGTTCCTCTACATCGGGTAAGTAACCAGTAAAGTCTTTGGAAACTTCCACTTTCACGGGATAGAGATTGAGATTCTGAAGGGCTTCAGATAACTCATTCATGCTGTTTAGCATATATGCAAAATGCACACAAAATGCTAAGTTAAAATTTTATAATAAAAATTTCACAGGCGAACATTTTAATATAATTATTCAAATATTATTGCACATACTGCGACTTTCTAATACAAATTGCAAATAAAATTCACAATATACTAAAGTTGCACAATCCTAATTTATTTTATTTTCTCTTACTAAGTTGTTTATTTAAAGTTTCTGACTTGTAGGTGATATGGGTGCTAGGACTGGGTCAGGGTCAGGGTATTTAAACATTAGCATTTACTGCTATAGTGGCTAACATATAGAGATCTGCCCATTTTTCATCTAACTCATCTTCCCATTGTGGGTTATTGCCTACTTCTTGAGTTTCCTTAGGAATCATCGCTTCTTTTGGTTGTGACTTCTTTATTTTCTCTTGACTTTTTCTAATAATCCGACTTCTTTTCTTAGGAGAAAGTGGTTTCTCAAATTGTGCCTTACGGATAAATATTCCTTCCTCAGTATCTGTTGGGTATTTTGAGGAATTTGATTGAGATGAAGTTCCCTTATCTTTTGGTGAACTATCTATTTTATGATAGATGTCCGAAAGTCTTTGCTTACCCATACTGTAAACAACTATTCAAATAATAAAACACGTAACCACAAAATGGCAATTAGTAAAATTAAGTATTCTCTAAATACTTAATTGGCTTAAATCAGTGGCTCTGATACCACCTTTTCCTGTCACGGCCCCAGCCCCGGTTTGACCCGGTCAGGAGCCGCGGGACAGGAACCCGTGGTATTTATGATGCGACAGCGGAAGATTTTAACAGGATCTTTTAAAACTTGAAAATGCCCGACTATTTTATTTCATAATTCGGGATCAACCCCGTAATTTACAATAGAGGAATTTTACTAGAAAATTCCCTGATTTATAAAACATGTTTTATTCATTTTTATTGAGCCACCTCATCAAGCTTGTTAGTGCTCCGTAGCACGTTTTCCTTGAATCACAGCAGGTCGCCTGAAACATGTTTTAAAAAAAATATTTTGTCAGCGGGGAAATACTGGTGAATCATTCAGTTTGCACAAAACGACACATAGTTATAAATTACAGCATAAGAGCGATTACAATGGTTTTTATCTTATTTTTATCTGGCGCCGTGTCACCTGGTGACGATGGTCATACCACTATTGGGTCTTTCCCCAAGTAGTGACGTTTATCACTGTTAGGATTTATTAGCCTAACCCGTGAGAAATTAGTAAAGTGCACAATACCCTACTAGCCAGTGATTTAAGATAACCACGACTTAATCCCTATAATTATAACCTTTGAAAATGGAGTATTGTAAAATATTTGACAAAAAGAGAATGATTCACATTGCAGATTTACACGGACAGAGTTTAGCCTACTGATTAGCCTGATAACCTAATTTAAATAACAATGCACACGAACTAGGTCAGTAACTAATACAGCATTTACAATAACTCACGAGATTAAACTCTCACGACAAATGACAAAGTGCAATACTTAAACATCCATGGAATTCACGACGAATGACAAAGTATAAACCCAATTTGAGCAGCACTTAAACATTCATCGGATAGTTTCAATTGATCGGGCATTGAATCGTAGCAGCGATCGAGTTAATACCCGGTATCGTAGCAGCACCTCACTAATTTGAGAGTAATATTCGAGCAGAATAGAAATGATTTTGAAATTTTCGTCGACACCATTGAACTGCTCAGGAACCAAGTTATTTATAGCTGAAATTGAGGTCTTACGCGGCCCGCGTAAGCCTCTTCTTAACTTTACGCGGCCCGCGTGGCCGCCTAGTCTACGTGTAGGTCTGATTGGTCACGAGTAGGGTCGCCATGTGTATGCCACGTGGCCCGGGAACGCTTATCCGGTCAACCATATCTTGACGCGGCCCGCGTAAGGCTAAGCTAACCCTTACGCGGCCCGCCTGAAACCCAAAAACTTTGGTTTCTTGGTTTTTCATGTACAGTAGGGTTCCAGGGGTTCGGGTTTTCACTTATGGGTCAATTTGGGACAATTTTGAAGGTCCTTACATAAACTTTTTGACATAATCTATTAAACTTTTATTCTTTACTTATGAATTCAAACAAAGTATATCACAACAGTTGAAAGATAAAGTATTCACAAAAATAACAACACATGATTAGCCAAAAGATTAAACTTTTATTTATTTTGCAATAAGTTAAACCCTTTAAAGGTTGTCAAAATTGCCAACCCAAGTTTCTACCAGCAAAACGTGGCCCGTCCACTTGGGTTAGCAAAGGTTGTCCATATTAACGAGGTCTAAGTGCAGGAATAAAAAGTCGGCAGGATCACAATGGCTTCATCCCCCAAACAGAGGATCCCTCCACCATTTGTAATCCTACCTATTGTCTGAAGGATCAGTGATCCTTAAACCTAAAAAACTATTGTTTAAGTATAGACCAGCATTGTTTATCATCAAAACACCATCAAACAAAAAAAACAACTACCAAACCATAAAAAATGGGCTCCAGCCGCTTCTAGATAAATCCATCATCGCCCATTGTTGCAGCCTACACCTTCGCTGCATCACCATCACCATCACCTCCAGCCCCTGCATCATCAGCCTGATCCTTCGCCCCGCTGCCGCTTGCCTCAATCATCAGGACCTCTCCAGCCTCATCTTCATCATCCAGCTCAGCCAGCTTAGCCTTCCAGCCCTCCTGGTCCCAACTGGTCCTGTCAAAGCTAGGATCCCCAGCTTCTTTGGCCATCTACAGTTTGATCTTGTACATAGCAATTGCGGCAGAAAGCTTAGCATCCTCCATCACCTCATTCTTCTCCTGATCAGCAGTGATGTGGGCCATGACCATCTGCTTTTTTGCCAAGTTGAGCTCCTTCTCTAGGGTAGAGATGGTTTGATCCTTAGCCAGGAAAATCTACTGGAAGTCCAGCTCCTTCTGCTCAGCCTCTTCAACATACGCATCAAAGAGCATCTGGATCTCAGCAAATTTCTGCAAAAGAGGAAAGATACAATTCAGGATCCGTTATCCTCAAATGGGCAGGATAGAATTAAGGATTAGGGATCCTTACATCAGAGAAGTATTCTTCAGATTGATGACGGATGAGGGGCAGGCCTTCAAGATCATCAGCGGTCTTCCTCTTCTTTCCACCCTTGCTCTTGGTGGTGACGGCCTTAGGAGCTGTAATGCTTGGGCTAGCAGCATGCTTTTTCTTTCCAGGCCGGGCAGCGACAGCATCAAGATCACTGACGCTGAAGCGAGTGGCCGACTTTGAAGACTTTCTAGCACCTACAAACGGCAAACAACAGATAAGTGTCCTTAATCTATATCTATTAAATCATACACAAATACAGACACTTACTTGACATGGTTACTGAATCGGAGGATACTTCTTGTGAATCCTTTGTGTTTGCCTGGAATGATCTAACTATAGGATCAAGGCTCCAAAAAGCAGCGATCCTTTCTTTTGTTGCAGGTGACTGAATGATATGAGAGACCGAGATAGCTGCAAAACAGAAAAGGATCAGTTATCCTCAACAGAAACAGGGTTATCCTATGATCCTTCTATAAGGATCCTATGTCCTACCATGGGTGGTCCACTCTTTGGGGAGATCTTTCCCGTCTGGGATAGAGTCTCTCTTAACAAAGAAGAAACGCTTTTTCCAGTTGGTATCGTTTTTTGTGGTCTTGAGGATTGGATGAGGATCACCAGGCTTATGTTTGAACAAGTAACGGCGTGAACCAAAGATTATACAGTTCAGCCAGTTCCGACATCCCCAACTCTATGCCTTCTTGCTCAATGATGTTCTCTAGGGTATATAAAACCCTCCACATCATCGGCATGGCCTGGATATAGCACATACCGGTGAGTGCAAAGAAAGATTGGGTGAAGGCAGGGAAAGGATAGGAGAATCCTATCAGGAATGGAGTGGCCGGAAAAGCAACCCAAGTGTCAGAAACGGAGTCACTTTTGGCAGTAGGGTCAAAAGATTTAAAGACGGTATCCGCCGGAAAACAGTGGCAAATCTGGTCAATCTCCGGGTCAGTGAAGCAGCAGAGTTCCATCGAAGGATTTTTATAATCCCTTGGCTTTTCAGGGGACTATCTTTCTGGTGATCCTTGGCAGGGGAGGATCGTAGCTTCATTGTAATCTTAAGATTTTGATGAACGGAAAAGAAGAACAGAGTAAGAAGGTGAAGAGAGAAGGAGGAGAGAGATACCTGGTCGATCTTTGAATGAGGATTTAAAGGAAAGTATCGCTCGAATTTAAATGCAAATTGATCCTTATCTCTAACCTATATATAATGATGATTCTGCAGGATGTCACTTCGGTGACGTATGATGTGTAACGGCTAGTTCGATCCTAACGGCTATATTTCCGCTGGATAGTTCGTTGCAGATAATGTTGAAAAATATGACTCATAAGTTATATTTTATTCCTCATATTTTGGGGGCAATTGTTAGGGATAGATTTTCTAAACCTAAGGATCACGGATCCTCAAATACTGCCAGGATCACGGATCCTCAATTCTGTTTGAATTAAGGATCCTCAGAAGACATTGCAGGATCAGGATCCAGGATCCTCATCGTTATCCTTACACTAACGGTTGCCTTCACTATGTTTAAGCTTGTTTTGCAGGAGTATACGCATTGGACTTGGTCTTGCCGATATTCTTGGGGAATATGCTCTCAATATTCTGCACGTGCATAGCTTAATGACCGTTATGGAAGTCGTGGGTAGCTAGCATCATTTGCGGGTTGTTAGTTATTTGGTTTATTTCTAATTTTAAAAGGGGATAACAAGCTTGAATTAGAAGAAGTTAGCTAATACACACACACTCGCAAGCTCTCTGCAATACATGGGCGATTTCATACACTTTTGCATGCTAGTGATCCTTGTAACAAGCTTGTTATCATCCCGAGTTGTAACAATCATTTGTTTAATTATAGTTGGTGATCGGTAGTTTCCATCACCCGAGGTTTTTTATGCCAGAGATCAACTCTTGATCAAGGGCTTTTTCCTCGTATAAATCCTTGTGTCACTTGTTCATTTCATTTGCAAGTTGTTCATACATTTGTCCATTGATTCAAGCATCATACCTCACAACAAAAGATTTGGTTGCATTATCCTAGCCTGATTTTTGACCAAAACACTAAAGATCCTTGAGAACAGTGCTCTGCCCCCAGTGTGGTTTCCACAATCTCCTTCATGGAAATCCTTCAGGACTTCTTGGATTTCAAGATCCTCGATGCACCTTAGATATGGGCCTGCAAGAGATCGCTTATATAACATGTTATTTAATATTGTAAATTAAGATACCTTGATTTTGAAAGCTCTTGGGTTTTCTCCTGTAGGAATCTCTCCATGTTGTATATATCTCATGATTGGAGGGATCCAGGATCCAGAATATGACTGTGCACCATCACTAGGTATGATTGCAAAATCCTCTACTATCTCCATAGCTGTGTGATCCTTAATAGCAGGAGCCAAGATATGGATGATGGGAATTTTAATATCCTCTGGGATCTTCAATGATGATCCAAGGTTGGCTAAAGCATCAGCTTCTTCATTTTCTTCCCTAGGTACCTGTGTCAAACTAAAAGAGCAAAAGAGCCTGCCAATTTCTTGACTATCTCTAGATATTTGATTAGTCTTTCACCTTTAGCAGCATAAGAACCATTAAAGTGGTTAGTAATTAACAATGAATCTACATGTACCTCAAGATACCTGATCCTCATGTGCTTGGAAATTTGCAAACCAGTTATTAAGGCTTCATACTCAGCCTCATTATTAGTAGTTTGAAACTCACAAGCAATTGAGTGGGGTATTATGTCCCCCTGTGGCGATTTTAGTAGTATGCCTAGTCCAGTTCCTTTGACATTTGAAGCCCCATCTGTGAAGAGTATCCAAGGATCCTTAGTCTCTTCAAGCTGTTGAACTTCCAATTCAGCTTCCCTTTGTAGATCACTATTGAAATCAGCCACAAAGTCAGCCAAGGCTTGGGATTTGATGGCAGTTCTTGGTTCATATCTTATATCATAAGCACTAAGCTTTACTGCCCATTTTGCCATCCTACCTGACATTTCGGGTTTCCTGAGAACATTCTTAATTGGAAAGTAAGTCTTAACAATAATAGCATGAGTTTCAAAATAATGGCGTAATTTAGTAGATGCCATGATTAAAGCAAGGATAAGTTTTTCTAAATGTGAATACCTGGATTCAGCATCAATCAAACTTTTACTTACATAATATACGGGATGTTGGGTACCTTCATGATCCTTTACAAGGACTGCACTTACTGCCTTAGAAGAAACTGCCAAGTATAAGGATAATATATCCCCATTTTCTGGTTTCATTAAGGCTGGAGCTGAGGATAGGTAATCCTTAAGAGCATTGAGAGCATTCTCATGCTTTTCAGTCCATTCAAATTTCTTGTTCTTTCTCAGAATGTCATAGAATTCCTTGCATTTCTCTGATGACTTTGAGATGAACATGTTCAAGGCTGCGATCCTTCCTGTCAATCTTTGCACATCCTTAGCATTGGCAGGAGACTTGATGTTCACAATCTCCTTGATTTGCTATGGACTTGCCTCTATCCCTCTTTTTGTCACCATATAACCTAGGAACGTTCCAGATTTTACACCAAAGTGGCAATTGGAAGGATTCAATTTCATGTTGAATTTATTAAGGATATCAAATGCTTCTTCCAAATCTCTAAGGTGATTCTCAACTCTCTTGGACTTAACCATCATGTCATCAATATAGACTTCCATCGTGTGTCCAATTTGTTCTTTAAACATCATATTGACTAGCCTTTGGTATGTAGCACCTGCTCTGAGCAGTTTATCTACCTCCTCCTGGATGATGGCATTCCTCTCAGGTGCAAACTTTCTCCTCTTTTGATGTATGGGTTTGAATGACCTGTCAATACCAAGTTTATGAGTGATAATATCTTTGGAAATACCTGTCATGTCCTCATGCTTCCAGGCAAAGGTAGCTTTTCTCCTCTTTAGGAAGGATACTAGATCATGTTCAACATTATCGAGGATCCCGGATCCTATGAAAACTTTGGATTCAGGATCCTGAGGATCCATCAGGATATCTTTCACATCTTGTTCTCTTGCCTCCAGGACATCTCTTGGAGGTTACTTTAATTGCTATTGCTCCCTGGGTCTTGAGGTTGGCTTCATGGATGAAGTGTAACAATTCTTGGCTTCTTGTTGGTCACTTTCTATCTTCACCACACCCCATGGAGTAGGGAGTTTCACACATTGATGATACGTAGATGGAACTGCTTTCATGTCATGTATCCATGGCCTGCCAAGGATAACATTGCAACAGGATAAGCAATCTATAACACAAAATTTTTGAAAAGAATTAACTCCCTCTATGTAAATTGGAAGTTTAATGTCCCCCAATGTGTTCTTGGTTTCTCCACTGAATCCTACAAGAACTGATGATCTTGGGATAATTTCTGATTCAGGGATGTTCATCTTCTTGAGGACATCAAGTTGAATGATGTTCACTGAGCTTCCTCCATCTATCAGAATCCTGCGAACAAAATGATTAGAAATAAACAATGTAATAACAAGACCATCATGATGAGGATCTTGAATATCCACACAATCATCCTCATCAAAGGATATAACTTTCTCCTGTGTAAGTGTTGAGGTTCGAATGGGCCTATCCCCATTCTCCATCTTTGTCTCTTTAGCATGCCTCTTGGCTACTGAAAAGGAGGTTCCACATATATCTGATCCACCAGAAATGAAGTTGATAATTTGTGCATCAGCTGGAGGAGCAGGAGCTCTTTCTAGAATCTTTTCAGGATCCTGGATCCTTGACTTTTTCCTTCCAAATAGCTCCTTCAAATGCCCTTTGCTTAATAAGTAACCAATTTCTTTCCTAAGTGCTATGCATTCATCAGTGAGATGACCTAAATCTTCATGATAGGCACACCATTTGGATTTATCTTTTGTAGCAACTGGCTTATCACTCTTTCTGCGCCATCTTGCTTTCTCACCTAAGTTCTGCATTGCAAGGATCAGTTCATTATTGTCAATAGAAAAGCAATATTCAGAAATGGGTGGATAACCTTCATCATCCTCTTCTTGCTCCACTGCATGCACATTATCAGACTTGTTATACGATTTGGATTTGTTGTTCCTGAAATAGGATCCTTGTTTTTCCTGCTTAGAGGATCCTGACAGTCTCTCCTGGATCCTTTTATCATCCTCTAAACGGATGAATCCGAGGGCCCTGGTTCTTACTTCATCAAGATTCCTGCAAGGGGTCATGACAAGATCATCATAGAATTGTGAATCCTTAAGTAAACCCATTTTGAAAGCTTCTACAGCCATAGCAATATCCAAATTAGGAATCTCTAAGGATTCTCTACTGAATTTAGTGATAAAATCTCTAAGTGATTCATTTTGACCTTGTGTTACCCTATATAGATCACTAGTTAAACGTTCAAATCTCCTACTGCATGAGAATTTAAACAAATTAAATAGATTAGCAATTGAAGTAATAGAGTAGGGGGAAGACTTAGCAGCCATTTAAGAGCTGATCCTGTCAGTGCGGATCCGAAACCCTTTCATAGACATGCTTCCTTTAACCTTTCAGGAATGGGATTGATCTCCATTCTTTCCCTGTACTGAGCTACATGCTCTTCTGGATCAGTTGATCCATCATACAGCTTCATGTTTGGTGTCTGAAACCTCTTCGGTATCTCTGCATCACAAATAGGTGGTGCAAAACGAGATATCTTGTGACTCCCATCTGGAATTTCAGGAATGGGCTTAACCACTCCTGGAACGCTGGATATCATATCCTTGAGTTTTTGCAGTTCCCTAGCCATAGCTTGGTTGATTCCTGTATCCTGCACAAAGCCATGGTTAGCATTATAAGAAGTATTCAAAGTGTTACCTCCTGATGGATTCAAGGTTGGGATTCCTGATGTGAATCCATATTGGTGTGATTCTGGCATGATTGAGGGACCAGACGAAGCAATAGTTTGCATAGGTATGAAGTCTCCCAAGTGAATCTCTGAGCTTCTGGGTTGTGCACTCCTTAAGGATCCTTGATCCTGAAAGATGTTGGATCCTTGATACACCGAAACTGGGGGTCTTGGAGGATAATCCATGGATCCGTGAACCTGAGATGAGGATCCCTGAACCTAAGATGAGGATCCTGGATACTAAGGAGTAGGATCCTTGAACCGTCTGTGTCCCCATGTATCCTCCTGAACTAGAGAAGGATCCTTGATGCTGGAAGGAGGATCCTTGAGGCTGAAGAAAGGATCCTGAAGGCTGAAAGTAGGATCCTTGAGCTTGAGTCATTGCCGATGATCCATAGTGCGTACTTGATGATCCTCCCTGGTGCTGGATATCTGATGTTGTAGAATGTTGAACAGTTGTTGCCAGAGTGCCAAAATCCAGTGATCTAGGCAGCAATGGGGAGTGATCCTCCGCTGATCTTTTCAATTTCTTGATCTCGTCAATTTCTCAAAGGATCCTGTCGTTAGTTTTGTCCTGCTGTTGCATGTAACCCTTCATCTGCAAATGCAAAGAATAAAGATCATTGTTAGTAGGACCAGAAGTAACAGCAGTAGTTGATTTTGAGAGAACGGGGGTTTGTTTCTTCGCAGCATTCTCAGCATTTTTCTGGGATCCAGAAGAAACAGGAGGCAAAGGTGGAATGCCCTGTGAAGAAGTGATCACCAGCATGGAGCTTGAAGTGTTCTTCACTTGAGAAGCCATGTAGTTGAAGGTGATGAACAGAAATGAATGAAATGAACAAAAATTTTCAAGAATGAAGCACCGATTGCCCCACGGTGGGCGCCAAACTGTTTTATTCAAAAATCACACAAGGATAATGCAACCAAATCCGATTTTGTGAGGTATGATGCTTGGTTAAATGATCAAATGTATGAACAATGAATGAATGAAATGAATGATGAACACAAGGATTTATACGAGGAAAAGCCCTTGATCAATGAATGATCTCCGGCATAAAAAACCTCGGATAGTGAAAACTATCACTATCAAGTATATTGAATAAACAAGTTTACAACTTCGGAAGTATTGAGCTTGATACAATGATTTCTAGTGTGTATTCGAGAGTTGGCAGCAGAAATGATGTGTGTTTCACGAAGTGCAAGTGGTTTCTAAAAATAAGCTCAATACCCCTCTTATCCTAGCTAAAAATATCCTAACTAACTATCCGAAAAATCAGCCATTCACCCACGATCACCACCAACGGTCATTAGCCTGTGCACATGTTGAAAATAGAGAGCATATTTCCCTGGAATCTCGGATGGAATAAGTCCTCTTCTAAACGTACCAGCAAAACATGCCAAAAGGTGATGTAAACAATCGTTAGTTCAGAATAACAATGAGGATCATGGATCCTTATTCTCGCAGTGTCTCCTGGGGATCCTTAATTCAAACTGAACAGAGGATCCATGATCCAAGCTACACTTGAGGATCCGTGATCCACATGCTATGAAATTCTATCCCTAACAGGTACTATAGTTCGACTCACACCCGACGGGGTCTAGTTAAGGGACTTCACACCTCTCCTTCGCAGTCATCTCGGGACTTAGGTTGAGTGTTTGTCTTGTTAGTATATATGTTATGTTGTATCTCGTTTATGTATGTGGAAATTCGCAACGCTTTTATCTATTTTACTATGATATCAAACCTGTATACTCGCTAATACATTTTTGTATTGACATTATCTTAACGTATGTTGCAGGTTAAACGCAGGTTATCACGAATCAAGATTAGGCTACTTTAGAAACTCACCTAAAAATCTAGGTTATCGGATTTGATTTGTTTGAGAGATTTTGAACTCTGTGATGACTGTTTGTTGAAATATTTGTTTATTAGTGTTTTGGTCAAAAATCAGGCTAAGATAATGTAACCAAATCTTTGTTGTGAGGAATGATGCTTGAATCAATGAACAATGTTGAGGATAGCTCAGAAATGTAATGAACAATTGACACAAGGATTTATACGAGGAAAAAGCCCTTGATCAAGAGTTGATCTCCGGCATAAAAAACCTCGGGTGATGGAAACTACCTGTTAGGGGAGGATTTTTTAATGACTCGTGATCCTCAATTATTATCCTGCTTGGTGATCCTTACTTCTGTATCAGTTAGTGATCCTCAGAAGTGCTTCAGGATCATGGATCATCCTAAGGATCCTTATACTAATGATTGTCTGCTTTGAATTCGATGTTGTTTTGCAGGAATACCAGCTTGGACTTAGTCTTGGTAACGTTCCTGAAGAATATTCCACGCTTATTCCGCACGTGCTTGACCATGGTGAACGTTATGGAGATCGTGGGGAGAAGGCATGAATTGTGGATAGTTAGTTATTTAGATATTTTACTAAATTTAAAAGGGGTAGCGAGCTAATTAGACAACACTTGGCTATTTTTTTGCTACACACACTCGTACAACTGCACTCACCAGCTCTCGGCAAAACACTTAGCATTTCTTCATACATTTCTACACAATACACTATAGTGATCCTTGTATTTAGCTCGCTATCATCCGAAGTTGTAAAAGAATTATTGTTTAATTTGAGTTGGTGATCGGTAGTTTCCATCACCCGAGGTTTTTTATGCCGGATATCATACCTTGATCAAGGGCTTTTTCCTCGTATAAATCTTTGTGTCTACTGTGCAATTCATTTCATAGTGATCCTCATTGTTGTTTACCAATTCAAGCATCATACCCCGCAACAAAGAGTTTGGTTGCATTATCCTCATCTGATTTTTGACCAAAACAGTTTGGCGCCCACCGTGGGGCAATTGGTGCTTCATTCCTAAGAAATTCTCATTTTTGTGATCATTTCGGTTCGTTACATCCAAGCAGATGGCTTCATCATCAAAGAACACATCCAGTGCGATGTCTGCAGTCAATTCATCCCAGGGCATTCCACCTTTGCCTCCACCACCTTCTGGACCTCAGAAAAATGCCGAGAAGAAACCAATTCCCATTTTCTCAAAACCTCCAACTTCTTCTGCTTCTTATACTCCTACTACTAGTGACTTGTTTACTCTGATTTTGCAAATGAAGGAGCATATACAGCAGCAGGATAAGACCAATGAAAGGATTCTTAGAGAAATTGGAGACATCAAGAAACAGAAGAGATCGGCAGAGGATTATTCCCCACTGATGCCCAGATCTTTGAATTTCGATACTCCGGTTATAACTTCTCAGCCTTCAGCGGTTCCAGATGTTCAATATGTGGGAGGGCCAAAAGGAGTGCATTACGGATCCTCAGCAGTGACTCAGGCTTCAGGGTCATACTTGCAACCAGCAGGATCCCATCCTCAGCATATAGGATCCTTCGTAAGCTCAGGAGGATATTCAGGAGCGCAGCAGATTCAAGGATTCTGGCCGTTTCAAGGATCCTCCCAGGTTCAAGGATCCTCCTATGTTCCAGGATCCTCCCAGGTCCAAGGATCCTCTCAGTTTCAAGGATCCTCCCAGGTTCAAGGATCCTCCTATGTTCAAGGATCCTCCCAGGTTCAAGGATCTTCCTACGTCCCAGGATCCTCCCAGGTCCAAGGATCCTCTCAGTTTCAGGGATCCTTCCAGATTCCAGGATCCTTAAGGAGTTTGCAATCAGGGAGTTCCGATATCCATCAGGGAGATTTCATTCCAATGCAGACCATTGCTTCTACTGGTCCATCGGTCATTCCAGAGCCTCAACAATATGGATTCACATCCGCTCTTCCTAATTTGAATCCAATGGGAGGTAACACTTTCAATAATTCTTATACCACTAACCATGGCCTTATGCAGGATACAGGTATCAATCATGCCATGGCCAGAGAATTGCAAAAGTTAAAGGATATGATATCAAGTATCCCAGGAGTGGTCAAGCCTATCCCAGAGATAGCAGATGGGAGCCACAAGATATCTCGTTTTGCACCACCAATCTGTGATGCTGAGATACCCAAGAGGTTCCATGTGCCTACCATGAAGTTGTATGATGGCTCAACAGATCCTGAAGAACACATAGCACAATACAGGGAAAGGATGGAGATTAATCCCATCCCAGAAAGGTTAAAGGAAGCATGCTTGTGCAAGGGATTTGGATCCACTCTTACTAGATCAGCTCTTAAATGGCTGCTAAGTCTTCCCCCTTACTCTATTACCTCGTTTGCTAATCTAGTTAACCTATTTAATAACCAGTTTTCTTGTAGTAGAAAATTTGAGCGTTTAACTAGTGATCTGTATAGGATAACCCAAGGTTATAATGAACCATTAAGGGATTATATCACTAAATTTAGTAAAGAATCCTTAGATATCCCTAACTTGGATATAGCTACGGCTGTTGAAGCCTTTAAAGTGGGATTGCTTAGGGATTCATTATTCTATGATGATCTTGTTATGATACCATGCAGGAATCTAGATGAGGTAAGAACCCAGGCCCTTAGGTTCATCTGGCTAGAGGATGACAAAAGGATCCAGGAGAGGTTAGCAGGATCCTCAAAGCAAGAGAAGCAAGGATCCTCATTCAAGAACAACAAGTTCAGATCCTATAACAAATCTGATAACCAGAATGTGCATGTTGTTGAACAAGAAGAGGATGATGAGGATTATCCTCCAATTTCCGAATATTGCTTTTCTGTTGATAACAATGAACTAATCCTTGCGATGCAGAATTTAGGTGATAAAGCTAGATGTCCAGGAAAAATGACAGACCAGCTGCAACTAAAGACAAGTCAAAGTGGTGCGCATATCATGAAGATTTTGGGCATCTCACAGAAGAATGCATTGCACTGAGAAAAGAAATTGGATACTTGTTGAGCAAGGGGCACTTGAAAGAATTATTGGGGAGAAAGAAGTCAAGGACTCAGGATCCTGAAAGGATCCCAGAGAAAGCTCCAGCCCCTCCAGCAGATGCACAAGTTATAAACTTTATTTCTGGAGGATCAGACATTTGTGGAACATCCTTCTCTGCAGCTAAAAGACATGCAAAGGAAACCAAGATGGATAATGGAGATAGACCCA
The DNA here is from genome assembly GCA_030545235.1 of Helianthus tuberosus. Taxonomy (NCBI): domain Eukaryota; kingdom Viridiplantae; phylum Streptophyta; class Magnoliopsida; order Asterales; family Asteraceae; genus Helianthus; species Helianthus tuberosus. The sequence goes on along the minus strand of CM060354.1, from coordinate 61,682,501 downwards.
TTCGAACATCCAGTGTCTCCGAAGGAAAAGTTATAACTTTTGATGAGGATGATCGTGTTGACATTCAGGATCCTCATCATGATGGTTTGGTTATCACTCTTTTTATTTCTAACCATTTTGTTCGCAGGATCCTTATAGACGGAGGAAGCTCTGTGAACATTATCCAGCTTGATGTCCTCAAGAAGATGAATATTCCTGAATCCGATATCATACCAAGATCCTCTGTGCTCATGGGATTCAGTGGCGAGACTAAAAATACTCTGGGGGACATTAAACTCCCAATCTATATCGAAGCCTGCATTCTTACCAAAAGTTTTGTGTTATTAACTGTTTATCTTGTTGTAATGTTATCCTTGGCAGGCCTTGCATACATGACATGAAGGCAGTCCCATCCACTTATCATCAATGTGTGAAGCTTCCTAGTCCTTGGGGGATAGTGAAGATTGATAGTGATCAGCAAGAGGCTAAGAACTGCTACACCTCATCAATGAAACCAGCATCAAAGTCAAGGGAGCAATAGCAATTAAAGCGTCCTCCAAGGGATGTCTTGGAGGCAAGAGAACAGGATGTAGTAGAAATCCTTATGGATCCTGATGATCCTGAATCTAAAGTTTATATAGGATCAGGGATCCTTGGCGAAATAAAGGAAGACCTCATATCCTTCCTCAAAAGGAGAAAGACTACCTTTGCAGGAAACACGAAGACATGACAGGTATATCTAAAGATATAATCACTCACAAACTTGGCATTGATAGGTCCTTCAAACCAATCCATCAAAAGAGGAGAAAATTTGCACCAGAAAGAAATGCCATTATCCAGGAGGAGGTAGAGAAATTACTCCGAGCAGGTATGATTAGAGAGGTCAAGTATCCAAGATGGTTGGCCAATGTGGTTGTCGTTCAAAAGAAAAACGGAAAGTGGAGGGTATGTGTCGATTTCACCGATTTAAATAAGGCATGTCCCAAGGATCCTTTCCCATTACCCCACATTGACTCCATGGTGGATGCAACTGCGGGTCATGAACTGTTAACTTTTATGGATGCTTCATCTGGATTTCAACAAATTCAGATGGAACCATCCGATCAAGAGGATACAGCCTTCATGACTCCAACTGGTATATACTGCTATATTGCTATGCCATTCGGACTAAGAAATGCAGGTGCAACTTATCAAAGGCTAGTGAATATGATGTTCAAGGATCAGATTGGACAGACTATGGAGGTTTACATAGACGATATGGTGGTAAAATCAAAAAAGGCCGAGGATCACCTAAGAGACTTGGAGGAAGCATTCAATATCCTTGACAAATATAACATGAAACTTAATCCTTCAAAATGTCACTTTGGTGTTAAAGCAGGTAAATTCTTAGGATATATGGTGACAAAGAGAGGCATTGAAGCCAGTCCAGAACAAATCAAAGCTATAGTGAACATCAAGTCACCTGCCAATGCTAAGGATGTTCAGAGGTTAACAGGCAGGATTGCAGCTTTAAACAGATTCATATCCAAATCCTCAGAAAAGTGCAAGGAATTCTATGATATCCTAAGGAAGAACAAGAAATTCGAGTGGACTGAGAAGCATGAAAGTGCCTTAAGAGCTCTTAAGGATTACCTATCCTCGGCCCCAGCTTTGATGAAACCAGAAAAAGGAGATGTGTTATCCTTATATCTCGCGGTATCCTCAAAAGCAGCAAGTGTCGTCCTTGTTAAGGATCACGAAGGTACACAACATCCTGTCTATTATGTAAGTAAGAGTTTACTTGATGCTGAATCCAGGTATTCACACTTAGAAAAACTTATCCTTGCATTAATTATGGCATCTACTAAATTGAGACATTATTTTGAAACTCATGCTATTATCGTCAAAACTAATTTTCCAATCAAGAATGTCCTCAGGAAGCCTGAAATGTCAGGAAGAATGGCTAAGTGGGCAGTGAAGCTTAGTGCATATGATATAAGATATGAGCCCAGGACAGCCATTAAATCCCAAGCATTAGCCGACTTTGTGGCAGATTTCAGTAGTGATTTGCAAAAGGAAGCTGAGTTAGAAGTTCAGCAGCTAGAGGAAACCAAGGATCCTTGGATACTCTATACTGATGGATCCTCAAATGTCAAAGGAACAGGGCTTGGAATACTACTAAAATCGCCACAGGGGGACATAATACCCCACTCTATAGCTTGTGAGTTCCAAACCACTAACAATGAGGCTGAATATGAAGCCTTGATAGCTGGCTTGCAAATTGCTAAGCATATGAGGATCATGTATCTTGAGGTACATGTAGATTCTTTGTTAATCACTAATCACTTTAATGGATCCTATGCTGTTAAAGGTGAAAAGCTAATCAAATATTTGGAGATAGTCAAAGAATTGGCACTCTCTTTTGTATCCTTTAGTTTGACACAGGTACCAAGGGAAGAGAATGTAGAGGCAGATGCATTAGCCAATTTAGGATCATCCTTGAAGATCCCGGAGGATATCAAGATCCCCATTATCCATATCCTGACCCCGGCTATCGAGGATCATGTGGCTATGGAGATAGGAGAGGATTCTGCAATCATCCCTAGTGATGATAATCAATCTCATTCAGGATCATGGATCCTTCCAATCATGAGATACATACAACATGGAGAGATTCCTACAGGAGAAAACCCTAGGGCTTTCAAAATTAAGGTATCTCAATTCACAATTTAAATAATATGTTGTATAAACGATCTCTTGCAGGACCATATTTAAGGTGCATTGAGGCACCTGAAATCCAAGAAGTTTTAAAAGACTTCCATGAAGGAGATTGTGGAAACCACACTGGGGGCAGGGCATTATTCTCAAGGATCCTGAGGACAGGATACTATTGGCCAACTATGAAGAGAGATGCTGTGGAGTATGCTAAGAAGTGTGATCCTTGTCAGAGACACAGCAATATCCTTCATCAACCAGCTGAATTATTGCATCCTATATCCTCCACTTGGCCATTCATGAGATGGGGCATGGATATAGTTGGTAAGCTCCCTAAGGCACCTGGTGGAAAAGTGTTCATGCTTGCTATGACTGATTACTTCTCCAAGTGGATAGAGGCTGAAGCTTTTGCCCAAGTCAGAGAAAAGGAAGTTATATCCTTCATTAAAAGAAATATTATAACTAGATTTGGTATTCCTTCTGAAATTATATGTGATAGTGGTTCCCAATTCATTGGGGGCAGAACTACTAACTTTTGTGACAGCTGGGGGATTAAGATGATAACATCAACACCAGTCCACCCACAAGCTAATGGTCAGGCAGAATCCTCCAATAAGATCATCATCAACAATTTGAAGAAGAAGCTTGGATCCAAGAAAGGGAAATGGGCAGAAGAACTACCTTATGTGCTTTGGGCTGATAGGACAACTCCTAAGAATGCTACAGGCCAAACTCCATTCTCTTTGGTATTTGGGGCAGAATCAGTGATCCCCACAGAAATGGTGATTCCAACTGCTAGAACAAGTATTCGTGATCCTGAGGAAAATGATGAGAACTTGGTTCAAGACCTGGATACTATAGAAGAAATCAGAGATTTGGCAAGGATAAGGATGGCCAGTTATCAGCAAAGAATGGCTGGAGCCTACAACAAAAATGTCAGGATCAGGAAATTCCAAGTTGGTGATATGGTACTAAGGAAAGCATTTCAGAATACCACCAATCCTGCTGATGGAAAGTTTGCACCAAAATGGGAAGGACCTTACTTGATTGAAGCTGAGGCAGGAAAGGGGGCATATCGATTGCTAACAATGGAAGGTGATTTGCTACCTGGAGCCTGGAATGCTGTCCATTTGAAGAAATACTTCATGTGATAAGGATCCATGATCCTCACATGATAAATATCCTTAAAGGATCCTCAAAGCACAGATGATCCTCATTTTGGTAACATTCTAATCTTAAACTATTTCATTTCCTTACTTTCTCACATAAGGATAAGGATCCTGCATCCTTTATCCCCTTTTCACGTGATTTTGAGTTTTGAAGGTTCAGGTACTCTTAGCAAAAGGATGATTATCCACAAAAGCAACCAGTTATTTGGGTTTGACCCCAGTTATTTGGGCTTGACCCCAGTTCCGCCAGTAGCGCACGATGATCCTGGTATAGTTCATGGCAGTGGGACCAGTACTCGTTTTAGGGGCTGATAATTCCATTGTACTGGCTATACCTAGGATCCTACGTATAATGGTAGACGTACCATACATCCGTTCTTAAGGTTTCTAACGTTTTCACGTTAGCTAAGGTTTTGGCATTTTCATGCCACTAAGTTTGGATAGTCGCCAGTTAGGGCCATACTCCAGTTCACACACGATCCTTGGGCTTGTCCCCAGTTATCCTTGGGCTTGTCCCCAGTTATCCTTTGGGCTTATCCCCAGTCGCTAACTTTTATCTTATAATGGCTTAGTCCCAAGTTATGTTCTATTTCAGGTCTTCGAAGTTAAACAACCAAGGATCCTTGATCCTTACTTCTTACTAAGGTTTGTCTTATGGTTATCCTGGTTATAGTATTAAGGGTTAGGATCCTAACTTGGATCCTCAGGTATGATCCTTAACTATTTTTGATTTTATTCATTGATTATTTGAATAACCCTAATACTTTGACAACTGAACTCATGATCCTTAAAATGTACCACCTTTTGGAATTTTTCAACTATAGGGTATTTGATCCTGGATCATATCCTAAATTTTTATCTAAGTTGTTCAACTTTTCTTACTCAGACAAGTGTACATCAAAACAATTGAAAATTAAAAGGACAAACAAGGATAACAACACAAGATAAGCCAAAAAAGATTAAAGTTATTTTATTAACAAAAGTTTAACCATCTAAGGTTGTCAAAATTGCCAACCCACGTTTCTACCAGCAAAACGTGGCCCGTCCACATGGGTTGGCAACGGGTGTCCATTGTTAATGCGGTTATAGCAAGTGCAGGAAATCAAAAGGCGGCAGGATCACAATGGCTTCATCCCCCAAACAGAGGATCCCTCCACCATTTGTAATCCTACCTATTGTCTAAAGGATCCTAGATCCTTAATCCTAAAACTATTGTTCAAATACAGACCATCATTGTTTTAAAACAGCACAACCACAAAACAAACTACTACCGAATTTAAAAATTGGGCTCCGGCTACGTCTAGGAATGTCCATCATCGCCCAATCATGCAGCCTACACCTTAGCTGCATCTTCATCCCCTTCGGCTTCGGTATCCTTCACCTGATCCTTTCCACTGCCTCCAGCCTCGATTGCCAAAACCTCCTCAGCCTCCTCATCATCTTCCAGATCAGCTAACCTCGCCTTCCAGCCCTCAACATCCCAGCTGCTTCTGTCGAAGTCGGGATCTTGAGCCTCCTCGGCCATCTTCAGTTTTGTCTTGTACATTGTGATGGCAGCGGAGACCTTTGCACCTTCTATGAGATCATGCTTCTCGTAGTCAATGTCGATCAAGATCTTAGCTGTCTTAGTCTTGGCGTCTTGAAGGGCTCTTTCAAGATCAGCAATCTTAAGATCCTTGAGCACTGCAACTTGTTGGAGGTCAGCAATCTTCTTATCCAGCTCCTCAACGATCCCCACGTAGTCTTCAATCTCAGCAAATTTCTGCAAAAGAGACAAAGCAGTTCAAGATCAGGTGATCCTTAAATAAGTAGGATACCTAGGCAGAATTGGTGATCCTCACGTCATTGAAGTATTCAAGGAACTGGTGGCGGATCAGTGGCAGGCCTTGTAGGTCCTCTATCTCAGAGTTCTTCCTCTTCTTGCCACCCCTTCCTTTAGTGGGTGCCTTGGGGATGGAGACACTAGGGCTGGCAATGGCCTTCTTCTTTCTGGATCGGACAGTGTCAAGGTCGGCCATGTTGAACTGGGAGGTAGGCTTGGAAGCTTTTCCGGCACCTACACATTCAAAGCAAGATAAGTATCCTTATCCTATTTCTATTTAACTATTTATTTAAATCTTTAACTATAAAAAAAAGCAGGATACTTACTTGACATGGTGACTGAGCCTGAGGATACCTCTTGAGAATCCTGGGTGATTGTCTTGAATGGTCTTGTTTCAGGACCGAGTCTTCTAAAAACAGCAAGCCTTTCCTTAGTATCAGGAGATGGTATGAGATGTGAAACAGTGACAGCTGCATAACATAAAACAAAAGGGAGTTAGTGATCCTATCACAAGAGCAAGATTACCTGGTGATCCTTCTCAGGATCCTCTGTCCTACCATGGGTGGACCACTTCCTTGGTAGATCCTTTCCGTCTGGAATGGTATCCCTTCTGACAAAGAAAAAGCGTCATTTCCAGTTTGTATCATTCTTGGTGGATTTAAAAATGGGATGTTCTTCGCCGGGTTTTCGCTTAAACAGATATCGGTGGGATCCAAACGTCGTGAGATCATACATCTCTGCCAGTTCCGACATTCCTAAATCAATCCCTTCCTGCTCAATGATCCTTTCAAGGGTATATAACACCCTCCAGATCATCAGCATAGCTTGGATATAGGAGATGCCGGTTAGGGAGAAAAAGGATTGGGTAAAAGCTGGAAAAGGATAGGTGTATCCTATGGTGAATGGGGTAACCGGAAAGGCAACCCATGTTTCAGAAATGTAGTCGCTCAGAACAGTGGGATCAAAAGGTTTGAAAAAGGTGTTCGTCGGAAAGCAGTGTCGGATCTTATCTACTTGAGGATCGGTAAAGCAACACCTCTCATTCACTGAGTCTTTGATGATCCCTTGGCTCTTCAAGGGGCTATCCTTCTGGTGATCCTTGGCGGGGGAGGACCGGAGCATCATTCTTAACGTGATGTTGGTAAAGAAAGAAAAACAGAGTAAGAGAAGGAGAAATAAGAGAAGAGATACCTGATTGATCTTCGACTGAGAATTTAAAGGGAGTTTCTCTCGGATTTAAATACAAATTGATCCTATCTCTAACTCCTATTTATAATGATGATTTGCAGGATTGTCACTTCAGTGAGATCAGGTTTGCAACGGCTAGTCCGTCTTCAACGGCTAGTTATCCGTTAGTCTGTTACAGATAAGATCAACAAAATACAACTCGTTTATTTACAATATTACTCCTTATATTTTGGGGGCAATTGTTAGGGGAGGATTTTTTAATGACTCGTGATCCTCAATAATTATCCTGCTTGGTGATCCTTACTTCTGTATCAGTTAGTGATCCTCAGAAGTGCTTCAGGATCAGGATCATGGATCATCCTAAGGATCCTTATACGAATGATTGTCTGCTTTGAATTCGATGTTGTTTTGCAGGAATACCAGCTTGGACTTAGTCTTGGTAACGTTCCTGAAGAATATTCCACGCTTATTCCGCACGTGCTTGACCATGGTGAACGTTATGGAGATCGTGGGGAGAAGGCATGAATTGCGGATAGTTAGTTATTTAGATATTTTACTAAATTTAAAAGGGGTAGCGAGCTAATTAGACAACACTTGGCTATTTTTTGGCTACACACACTCGTACAACTGCACTCACCAGCTCTCGGCAAAACACTTAGCATTTCTTCATACATTTCTACACAATACACTATAGTGATCCTTGTATTTAGCTCGCTATCATCCGAAGTTGTAAAAGAATTATTGTTTAATTTGAGTTGGTGATCGGTAGTTTCCATCACCCGAGGTTTTTTATGCCGGAGATCATACCTTGATCAAGGGCTTTTTCCTCGTATAAATCTTTGTGTCTACTGTGCAATTCATTTCATAGTGATCCTCATTGTTGTTTACCAAAGCAAGCATCATACCCCGCAACAAAGAGTTTGGTTGCATTATCCTCATCTGATTTTTGACCAAAACACTACCGATCACCAACTAAGATTAAACAAAAGAAGTTTACAACTCGCGATGATAACAAGCTTTTTACAAGGATCACTAATGTTCAATGTGCAATAAAATGTATGAAATCGCCAAGTAGTGTTCGAGAGCTGTTTGAGAGCTATTGCGAGAGTGTGTGTGTTTGCTAAAATTAGCTAAGTGTTCTACTCAAGCTTGTTATCCCCATTTTAAATTAGAAATAACCAGTCTAACTAACTATCCGCAATTCGTGCAAGTTCCCCACGATCTCCATAACATCCATAATGGTCAAACACGTGCGAAATATTAAGGGAATATGCTCCAGGAATTTCGGTGAAACTTGGTCCATGCCTTTGATCCTGCAAAACAAGTTTACGCACAAGGTAGACAATTGTTAGTATAAGGACAACAATAAGGATCCTGAATCCTGATCCTGCAACACCTACTGAGGATCCTTAATTCAAACAGAATTGAGGATCCTTGATCCTAGTAGCATTTGAGGATCCATGATCCTTAGGATGTAAAAATCCTCCCCTAACAATTGCCCCCAAAATATAAGGAGTGAAGTGTAATTTTGGCGAGTTATATTTTCTTGATCTTATTCGCAACAAACTAACGGATATATAGCCGTTAAGATCGAACTATCCGTTGCAGATCCTACGTCATTTGAAGCGACATCCCTGCAAAATCATGATTATAAATTCAAGTTAGAGATAAGGGTTAGGAAGCATTTAAATTCGTGTGTTACATCCTTTAAATTCTCATTCGAAGATCAGGCAGGTACTTCTCTCCCCTTTCTCTTTCTTACTCTGTTCTTCTTCTTTCTCAAAATCTCTAAATCATAATGAAGCTAAGATCATCCCCTGCTAAGGATCATTGAAAAGACAGTCCTTTAAAAAGCCAAGGGATCATCGAAGACTCTCCGAAGGAACGTTGCTGCTTCACCGATCCTGAGATCGACAGGATTCGCCATTGCTTTCCGGCGAGCACTGTTTTCAAACCCTTTGACCCTACCGACCTGAGTGATTTTATCTCTGAAACCTGGGTTGCATTTCCAGTCACCCCATTCTCTATAGGATACTCCTATCCTTTTCCTACATTTACCCAATCTTTCTTCTCCCTTACCGGCATATCCTATATCCAGGCTATGCCAATGATGTGGAGGGTTCTATTTACCCTTGAGAGGATCATTGAGCAGGAGGATATAGATTTGGGAATGTCTGAACTTGCCGAATTGTACAACCTTGTGAGCCACGGTTCACATCGCTTTCTATTCAAACACAAACCTGGTGAGGCACACCCGATCCTGAAGACCACCAAAAACGACACTAAGTGGAAGAAACGATTCTTCTTCATTAGGAGGGTTTCTATCCCGGATGGGAAGGATCTCCCTAGAAAATGGGCCACTCATGGTAGGATGGAGGATCCTTATAGAAGGATCATAGGATAACCCTGTTTCCGTTGAGGATCACTAACATCTGTTTATATCTTTTATGCAGCTATTTCTGTTTCACATATCATTCCATCACCTGCAACCAAGGAGAGGGTCGACGCTTTCCGGAATCTTGATCCTACAATAAGATCATTTCAAGCAAACACCAAGGATTCTCAAGAAGTATCCTCAGGCTCCGTTACAATGTCAAGTAAGTATCCACGTTTACATATAGTTAAATGTTGAAATGTAAATAAAACAAGAATACTTATCTGTTGTTTCGGATTGATAGGTGCTGGAAAATCCTCAAGGTCTGCCTCCCGCTTCAGTGTTGCCGATCTTACTGCTGTTGCTCACAGGTTTGGGAAGAAGAAGACTGCTGCTAGCCCAAGTGTCATAGTTCCAAAGCCTGTTACCTCCAAGGGGGGGAAGAAGAGGAAGGCCTCTGAGGCTGAAAATCTTGAAGGCTTGCCTCTTATTCGCCACCAGTTCCAAGAATACTTTGCTGATGTAAGGATCACTGACTCTGCTTGATTATCCTGCCCACTTGAGGATCATGTGATCCTGAACTTTACCTTGTCTTCTTTGCAGAAATTTGCTGAGGTTGAAATACTGTTTGATGCATACGTTGAAGAGGCGGAGCAGAAGCATCAGGAGTTCCAAAAGTTCTTCCTGGCCAAGGATCAAACCATCTCCTCCCTTGAAAAGGACCTCAATCTGGCGAAGAAGCAGGTGGTCATGGCCCAGATAAATGTTGATCATGAGAAAGCTGAACTGCTGGACGATGCTAAAATCTCTGTCGCCATCACCATGTACAAGATCAAGCTGCAAATGGCCCAGGAGGCTGAGGATCCTAACTTCGACAGGACCACTTGGGACAAGGAGGGCTGGAAGGCGAAGCTGGCTGAGCTAGAGGATGAAGAGGAGGAGGCTACAGAGGTCTTGGCAATTGAAGCAAGTGGCAGTAGAAAGGATCAGGCTGGGGGTGATGATGCTGGTGGTGATGCAGCCAAGGTGTGAGCTGCTGAAATGGGCGATGATGGATATTTCTAGACGCGGCCGGAGCCCATTTTTTAGGATTTGGTAGTGGTTTTTTGGTTATGGTGTTTTTATGAACAATTGTTGGTCTGTAATAACTAAACAATAGCTATTAGGGTTGAGGATCATGTATCCTTTGAACAATAGGTAGGATAATAGGTGGTGGAGGGATCCTCTGTTTGGGGGATGAAACCACTTGTTATCCTGCCGTCTTTTGTTTCCTGCACTTTCAAGACCCGTTAACAATGGACACCCTTTGCCAACCAAACCACGTATTACTGGTAGAAATTTGGGTTAGCAATTTTGACAACCGTAAAAGGGTTTAACCTTTGTGAATAAATAAAATTTTAACTTTTTGGCTACTTCTCGTGTTGTTATCCTTATGAATTCTTTATTTTTCAACTGTTGTTATGTACTTTGTTTGAATTTGTAAGTAAAGGATAAAGGTTTAATAAATCATGTTTAAAAGTTTTAGGATATGATCAAGGATCAAATATCCTATAGTCGACAAATTCAGAAAAGTTATGTAACTTAAGGATCATTAGTTCTGTTGTCAAAGGATAAGGGTCACTTATATAAATAAAGAATAAAATTAAAGTGTTTTAGGATCATACCTGAGAATCCAAGTTAGGATCTTAACCTTTAACATCTATAATCAGGATAACCAAAAGACAAACCTTAGTAGAAGGTAAGGATCAGGGATCCTTAGCTGTTTAACTTCGAAAGCCTGAAACAGAATACAACTTGGGACTAAGCCAATATAAGAGAAAAGTTAGTAACTGGGGACAAGCCCAACAATTCTGGGGACAAGCCCAATATTCTGGGGACAAGCCCAATATACTGGGGACAAGCCCAAAGGATAACTGGGGACAAGCCCAAAGGATAACTGGGGACAAGCCCAAAGGATCTTGTGTAAACTGGAGTATGGCCCTCACTGGCGACTATCCAAACTTAGTGATATGAAAATGCCAAAACCTTAGCTAACGTGAAAACGTTAGAAACCTTAGGAACGGATGTATGGTACGTCTACCATTATACGTAGGATCCCGGATACAGCCAGTACAATGAAATTGTCAGCCCCTAAAGCGAGTACTGGTCCCATTGCTATGAACTGTACCAGGATCATCGTGCGCTACTGGCGATACTGGGGACAGGCCCAAAAACTGGGGACAAGCCCAAACAACTGGGGTCAAACCCAAATAACTGGGGTCAAGCCCAAATAACTGGGGCCAAGCCCAAATAACTAGACACCTTTGTGGATACTCAATCCTTTGTTAAGGATACCTAAACCTTCTGCAAAACTCAGAATCAAGTGAAGGGAGGATAAAGGATCCAGGATCCTTATCCTTGTATATAGGATAATTAAAGAATGAAATAGTTTGAGATTAGATCAATACCAAAATGAGGATCTTCTGTCCTGTAAGGATCCTTCGAGGATACTTGTTAGCTAAGGATCATGGATCCTTATTACATGAAGTATTTCTTCAAGTGGACAGCATTCCAAGCTCTTGGTAGCAAATCACCTTCCATTGTTAGCAATCGATATGCCCCCTTTCCTGCCTCAGCTTCAATCAAATAGGGGCCTTCCCACTTTGGTGCTAACTTTCCATCAGCAGGATTGGTGGTATTCTGAAATGCTTTCCTTAATACCATATCACCAACTTGGAATTTCCTGATCCTGATGTTTTTGTTGTAGGCTCCAGCCATCCTTTGTTGATAACTGGCCATCCTTATCCTTGCCAAATCCCTGAGTTCTCCTATAGTATCCAAGTCTTGAACAAAGTTTTCAGCATTTTCTTCAGGATCACGAATGCTTGTTCTTGCAGTAGGAACCACCATCTCTGTAGGGATCACTGATTCTGCTCCAAATACCAAAGTGAATGGAGTTTGGCCAGTAGCATTCTTGGGAGTTGTCCTATCAGCCCAAAGTACATAAGGTAGTTATTCTGCCCATTTTCCTTTCTTGGATCCAAGCTTCTTCTTCAAATTGTTGATGATGATCTTGTTGGATGATTCTTCCTGTCCATTAGCTTGTGGGTGGACTGGTGTTGATGTTATCATCTTAATCCCCCAGCTGTCACAAAAGTTAGTAGTTCTACTCCCAATAAATTGGGATCCATTATCACAAAAAATTTCAGAAGGAATACCAAATCTAGTAATAATGTTTCTTTTAATAAAGGATATCACTTCTTTTTCTCTAACTTGAGCAAAGGCTTCAGCCTCTATCCACTTGGAGAAGTAATCAGTCTTAGCAAGCATGAATACTTTTCCACCAGGTGCCTTGGGAAGTTTACCAACTATATCCATTCCCCATCTCATAAATGGCCAAGAAGAGGATATAGGATGCAAAAGTTCTGCTGGTTGATGAAGGATATTACTATGTCTCTGACAAGGATCACACTTCTTGGCATATTCCACAGCATCCTTCTTCATAGTAGGCCAATAGTATCCTGTCCTCAGGATCCTTGAGAATAATGCCCTGCCCCCAGTGTGGTTTCCACAATCTCCTTCATGAAAGTCCTTTAGGACTTCTTGAATTTCAGGATCCTCAATGCATCTTAGATATGGACCTGCAAGAGATCGTTTATATAACATATTATTCAATATTGTGAATTGAGATACCTTGATTTTGAAAGCCCTGGGGTTTTCTCCTGTAGGAATCTCTCCATGTTGTATGTATCTCATGATTGGAAGGATCCATGATCCTGAATAAGATTGTGTATCATCACTAGGGATGATTGCAGAATCCTCTCCTATCTCCATGGCTACATGATCCTCAATAGCGGGGGATAGGATGTGGATAATAGGGATCCTGATATCCTCTGGAATCTTCAAGGATGATCCTAGATTGGCCAATGCATCAGCTTCTGCATTCTCTTCTCTGGGTACCTGTGTCAAACTAAAGGAAACAAAAGAGAGTGCCAATTCTTTGACTATCTCTAAATATTTGATTAGTTTTTCACCTTTAACAGCATAGGATCCATTAAAGTGATTAGTAATTAACAATGAATCTACATGTACCTCAAGATACCTGATCCTCATATGCTTGGCAATTTGCAAACCAGCTATCAAGGCTTCATACTCAGCCTCATTGTTAGTAGTTTGAAACTCACAAGCTATGGAGTGGGGTATTATGTCCCCCTGTAGCGATTTTAGTAGTATTCCAAGTCCTGTTCCTTTGACATTGGAGGCTCCATCAGTGAAGAGTATCCAAGGATCCTTAGTTTCTTCTAGCTGTTGGACTTCTAATTCAGCTTCCTTTTGCAAATCACTACTGAAATCTGCCACAAAGTCAACTAAAGCTTGGGATTTAATGTCAGTCCTTGGTTCATATCTTATATCATAAGCACTAAGCTTCACTGCCCACTTAGCCATCCTTCCTGACATTTCAGGTTTCCTGAGAACATTCTTAATTGGAAAATTAGTCTTAACAATAATGGCATGACTTTCGAAATAATGTCTTAATTTAGTAGATGCCATAATTAGTACAAGGATAAGTTTTTTCTAAATGTGAATACCTGGATTCAGCATCAAGCAAACTCTTACTTACATAATAGACAGGATGTTGTGTACCTTCGTGATCCTTAACAAGGACCGCACTTACTGCTTTAGAGGATACCGCCAAATACAAGGATAATATATCCCCTTTTTCTGGTTTCATCAAGGCAGGGGCTGAGGATAGGTAATCCTTAAGAGCTTTAAGAGCATTTTCATGCTTTTCAGTCCATTCAAATTTCTTGTACTTCCTCAAAATGTCATAGAATTCCTTGCATTTTTCTGAGGATTTGGATATGAACCTGTTCAAGGCTGCGATCCTGCATGTCAATCTTTGCACATCCTTAGCATTGGCAGGAGATTTGATATTCACAATAGCCTTAATTTGCTCTGGACTTGCTTCAATGCCTCTTTTTGTCACCATATAGCCTAGGAATTTACCTGCTTTAACACCAAAATGACACTTGGAAGGATTTAGTTTCATATTAAATTTATCAAGGATATTGAATGCTTCCTCCAAGTCTCTAAGGTGATCCTCAGCTTTCTTGGACTTAACCACCATGTCATCTATATAGACTTCCATAGTGTGTCCAATTTGTTCCTTGAACATCATATTGACTAGCATTTGATAAGTAGCACCTGCATTCCTTAGTCCAAATGGCATAGCAATATAACAATATATACCAGTTGGGGTCATAAAGGCTGTATCCTCTTGATCAGATGGTTCCATCTAAATTTGTTGAAATCCAGATAAAGCATCCATAAAAGTCAACAACTCATGACCCGCGGTAGCATCCACCATGGAGTCAATGTGGGGTAACGGGAAAGGATCCTTGGGACATGCCTTGTTTAAATCAGTAAAATCGACACATACCCTCCACTTTCCATTGTTCTTTTGAACAACAACCACATTGGCTAACCATCTTGGATACTTAACATCTCTTATCATACCTGCCCAAAGTAGTTTATCTACCTCTTCCTGGATAATAGCATTCCTTTCAGGTGCAAACTTCCTCCTCTTCTGATGTATAGGCTTGAATGACCTGTCAATGCCAAGCTTATGAGTAATTATATCTTTAGATATACCTGTCATGTCCTCATGCTTCCAGGCAAAGGTAGTTTTCCTCCTCTTAAGGAAGGATACTAGATCCTGTTCAATGTTGCTGAGGATCCCTGATCCTATGAATACTATGGATTCAGGATCATGAGGATCCATAAGGATTTCTTTCACGTCCTGTTCTCTTGCCTCCAAGACATCTCTTGAAGGATGCTTTAATTGCTATTGCTCCCTTGGTCTTGAGGCTGGCTTCATTGATGACGTGTAGCAATTCTTAGCTTCTTGTTGATCACTCTCAATTTTCACCACTCCCCATGGACTAGGAAGCTTTACACATTGATGATAGGTAGATGGGACTGCCTTCATGTCATGTATCCATGGCCTGCCAAGGATAACATTACAACAGGATAAGCAATCTATAACACAAATTTTTTTTATAAGAATGAAGTCCTTCAATATAGATGGGGAGTTTGATGTCCCCCAACGTATTTTTGGTCTCTCGCTGAATCCCACAAGAACTGAGGATCTTGGGACAATGTCTGATTCAGGAATGTTCATCTTCTTGAGGACATCAAGCTGAATGATGTTCACTGAGCTTCCTCCATCTATCAGGATCCTGCGAACAAAGTGGTTAGAAATAAACAGAGTAATAACAAGACCATCATGATGACGATCCTGCACCTCGACAGGATCATCCTCATCAAAAGTTATAATTTTATCCTTGGTAACAGTGGAGGTCCGGATGGGTCTGTTTCCATTATCCATCTTGGTTTCCTTGGCATGTCTTTTGGCTGCTGAAAAGGAAGTACCACAAATGTCTGATCCACCGGATATGAAGTTTATAACTTGTGCATCTGCTGGAGGAGCAGGAGCCTTTTCCGGGATCCTTTCAGGATCCTGGATCCTTGATTTCTTTCGTCCCAAAAGCTCCTTCAAGTGCCCCTTGCTTAACAAGTAACCAATTTCTTTTCTTAGTGCAATACACTCTTCAGTGAGATGTCCGAAATCCTCATGATATGCACACCACTTAGACTTATCCTTTGTTGCGGCTGGTTTATCACTTTTCCTTGGCCATCTTGCTTTCTCACCTAGATTTTGCATTGCAAGAATTAGTTCATTGTTATCAACAGAAAAACAGTATTCAGAAATGGGAGGATAATCCTCATCATCCTCTTCCTGCTCTACTGCATGCACGTTCTGGTTGTCAGACTTGTTGTAGGACTTAAACTTGTTATTCTTGAAGTAGGATCCTTGCTTTTCCTGTTTTGAGGATCCTGTCAATCTCTCCTGGATCCTTTTATCATCCTCTAATCGGATAAATCTAAGGGCCCTGGTTCTTACTTCATCAAGATTCCTGCATGGTGTCATAACAAGATCATCATAGAATAATGAATCCCTAAGCAAACCCATTTTAAAGGTTTCTACAGCAGTAGCTATATCCAGATTAGGAATGTCTAAGGATTCTTTACTAAACTTAGTGATATAATCTCTAAGTGATTCATTTTGACCTTGTGTTACCCTATATAGATCACTAGTTAAACGTTCAAATTTTCTGCTACATGAGAACTGACTATTAAACAGATTAACTAGATTAGCAAATGAAGTAATAGAGTAAGGGGGAAGACTTAGCAGCCATTTAAGAGCTGATCCTGTGAGTGTGGATCCGAAACCCTTGCATAAACATGTTTCTTTTAACCTCTCCGGGATGGGGTTGATCTCCATCCTTTCTCTATATTGAGCTACATGTTCTTCTGGATCTGTTGAACCATCATACAGCTTCATAGTCGGTATTTGGAACCTTTTGGGTATCTCAGCATCACAATTAGGTGGTGCAAAACGAGATATCCTATGGCTCCCATCTACAATTTCAGGAATGGGCTTAACCCCTCCTGGAACGCTGGATATCATATCCTTCAGCTTCTGTAATTCCCTAGCCATAGCTTGATTGATACCTGTATCCTGCAGAGAGCCATGGTTAGTGTTATAAGAATTATTGAAAGTGTTACCTCCCAGGGGATTCAAGTTAGGAATTGCATATGTGAATCCATATTGACGGGATTCTGGTATGATTGAAGTCAGTGGCGGACCCAGTATTTTTTTCCTGGGGGTGCGTAAATTTTTTAAAGATTTTAGACCCCTAGCTATATAAAAAAATCGGTTCATAGCGGGTCGGGTCAGGTCATGTAAAACAAGTAAACACAAACAAACAAAGTTTCATAGCGGGTCGAATCAGATCGAGTCAGGTCCATTTCAATTTTCAAACAATTAAACCTTAGTTCCTAACTTCTTATCACATTAACAATCCGATCGGGTCGGGTCCATTTGAATTTCAAGCCCTAGTAATTGTTATTTACCAACCAACAATCATATAATCAACAAAACCACCCAACAAAAGACTAGAACAACTCAAAAATACATAAAAACATATAAAATTTTAAACCTTTTTAACAAATATATATGTCTCTATTAAAAAAACCCAATAAAACATCAAAACAAATCGAATTACCTATTTAAGTTCAATTTTTGAATTTCAACTTTTCAAACCCTATACTAGAATCATATAATCAATAAGAAATTAAGAAACAACAAACCCATACTATAAAAACTAGAACAACCCCAAATAACCTCAAAACACATAAAAGTTTAAACTTTTTTAACCCATCCTAAAATCCTATTATCTCATGACTCTTGAACAAAATCGCATAACATCAAAATAAAAAAATAAAAAAACAAAACAAAACTTGTACCTGTCAGGGGTGGCCTGAATTAACCAGTTTGCAGCCGAAATTTTGTAGCCGCCGGCCGGAATTATGCTGGTGAGGCAGAGGGAGGGTGGGAGTCGCTGGCAAGTGGCAGCGATTTGGGTTTTTTTTTTTAATTATGTGGACTGATTTTGTTTAACAAAACTAGTAGTTTGGTTGGGCTTGAATGGGTTTTAAGTTATTGGGGTTGATGGATTGAATTTAAGTTTTATTAAAGAGATTAGTGGGCTAACTTGTTTACATAATTTGATCGGGTTACAATCCGTATTCACAATTTTTTTTATATAAATTCCTAACATTTTTTTCTAAGGGGTGCGATCGGAATTTTTCAAGGGGTGCAGACGAAAATTTCCAAGGGGTGCGGTCGGGATTTTTCGCGAAAAATACCACTAAATTTTTTTTTCAAGGGGTGCGGCCGCCCACCCACCCCATAAGGTGAGTCCGCCACTGATTGAAGGACCAGAAGAGGCAATGGTCTGCATTGGAATGAAGTCTCCTTGATGAACATATGTGCTTGGGGGTTATATACTTCTCAAGAATCCTTGATCCTGAAAGATGTTGGATCCTTGAACCTGAGAGGATCCCTGAGGCTGAGAGGATCCTTGAACCTGAAATGAGGATCCTTGAACCTGAGAGGATCCTCGAACCATGGAGGATCCTTGGACCCCGGAGGATCCTTGGACCCCAGAGGATCCTTGGACCCCAGAGGATCCTTGAACCTGAGAGGATCCTTGGACTGTGTGCATTCTCAAATATCCTCCTGAGCTGACGAAGGATCCCTGATGCTGGAAAGAGGATCCCGAAGGCTGAAAACAGGATCCTTGAGGCTGGAAGTGAGACCCAGAAGCCTGACTCATAGTTGTTGTTCCATAACGTCTTCCCAATGGTTTAGTTTGGTACTGAAAGTCTAAGGCTGCAGATTGCTGGGCAGTTACAGCTGGAGTGTCGAAGTCCAGTGACCTTGGTATCAGAGGAGAGTGATCCTCCCCTGATCTCTTCTGTTTCTTGATGTCACCGATCTCCCGGAGGATCCTTTCGTTGGTTTTGTCCTGCTCCTGTATGTGATCCCTCATCTGCAAAATCAAAGTAAAAAGATCACTAGTAGTAGGATTAGAAGAAACAGAAGAAGTTGGTGGTTTTGGAAAAATGGGGCTTTGTCTCTTTGCAGCATTTTCAGCATTCTTCTGGGATCCAGAAGGTGGTGGAGGCAAAGGAGGAACGCCCTGTGATGAATTCATTGCCGGCATTGAACTTGAAGTGTTCTTCGCTGAAGAAGCTATCTGCTTGATTGTAATGAACCGAAATTATCACAAAAAAAAAAAGAATTTCTCAAGAACGAAGCACCAATTGCCCCACGGTGGGCGCCAAACTGTTTTGCTCAAAAATCAGGCTAAGATAATGTAACCAAATCTTTGTTGTGAGGAATGATGCTTGAATCAATGAACAATGTTGAGGATAACTCAGAAATGTAATTAACAATTGACACAAGGATTTATACGAGGAAAAAGCCCTTGATCAAGAGTTGATCTCCGGCATAAAAAAACCTCAGGTGATGGAAACTACCGATCACCAACTAAGATTAAACAAAAGAAGTTTACAACTCGGGATGATAACAAGCTTGTTACAAGGATCACTAATGTGCAATAAAATGTATGAAATCGCCAAGTAGTGTTCGAGAGCTGTTTGAGAGCTATTCCTAGAGTGTGTGTGTTTGCTAAAATTAGCTAAGTGTTCTACTCAAGCTTGTTATCCCCATTTTAAATTAGAAATAACCAGTCTAACTAACTATCCGCAATTCGTGCAAGTTCCCCACGATCTCCATAACGTCCATAATGGTCAAACACGTGCGGAAAATTAAGGGAATATGCTCCAGGAATTTCGGTGAAACTTGGTCCATGCCTTTGGTCCTGCAAAACAAGTTTACGCACAAGGTAGACAATTGTTAGTATAAGGACAACAATAAGGATCCTGAATCCTGAATCCTGATCCTGCAACACCTACTGAGGATCCTTAATTCAAATAGAATTGAGGATCCATGATCCTAGTAGCATTTGAGGATCCGTGATCCTTAGGATGTAAAAATCCTCCCCTAACAATTAGTATGGGATAATGAACATGTTAAATATTGTCACTAAATAGTTGTTATGGATTCTCTTGAGCAATCTGATTCGCCTAGTGTCGCGCCCCGATGATTCCGCCATTGGTTGGGGTGTGACAGCTGCTACCCACCTCCTCCCCCGCCGTCACCCGCCGCTGTCACCCACCTTCGCCGCCACCCGCCACCCACCACCCACCGTCACCCAACACCACCACCACCATCGCTTCAGCCGCAATCCCCACCCGCTACGGCCGCCGCCCACCTCTGCCCCCACTACCATCGCCATCGCAGCCACCCACCACCGCCACCTCCGAACACCGCTACCATTGCTACCTATCGCCACTAACCACCGCCAATCATCACCAATTTTAATCCTTCGTCTTTTCTTGTCTACCAAACAACACAAAGTAATGACTCTATTCATTCTCACATAGTAACCAAACTGTCACACTCCCAAAATCTACACGCGGAGTATCACCGCTTGGAGGCATGACTGACCAGGATCAAACCACTAATCATATTGAACAAGCAAGTAATTAATTGTAAAAGTCCAACCAACACAGTTAGTGTCCAAAACAACCATAGTTTAAGTTATGAGCGGAAGCATAATGTTTAAAACCAAAACATAAGTTTAAATATCCAAAGGTTTAACATGGCACACAGCTGTCCATGTCCCACAACGACACTCCCCATGCAAGCTCCAGCTAAGTACCTATTGACCTGCAAAGCATGTAGTAACGAGTCAACAATAATGTTGAGCGAGTTCACAGTTGGGTGTTTGTTTTAAGTTGTTCCAAAAACAGTTCCTTTAACTGGCATCCCTGCCGTGGGGGTTACCCCATAGTTGAAAAACATGATTTGTTTAACCCATTAACTCTGGCAATCCAGCCGTGGGGGCTACCCCATGATAGTTATCTGGCATTTCGGCCGTGGGGGCTACCCCATGTATACACTAGACTCGTTACCATATCGACTGCTGACTGTAGTCATGTTTAAGTGCCCTGAACTGTCAATGTCTATCATCATTGACGTGCCCAGATCCATTAGTTCACGCCCGTCCTCTGCGGCACGGTGTGAGGCTTGTCAGACCTAAATAGCGCTATCTAACTAATGACCCGCTCGCCATTGGCCCGGCGATTAAGTCGATATAAAAAGGAGGGACTTCGTGATAGAGTTTTGGTCTAGTAAAAGCTATCTGTCCGTAAGGACGAGGAATTACATTCCTGAACCAGTACTGTCCTACCCAAGAAAGGACGAGGAATCCATATTCCTTAACCCCATTCCCAACCCCTGGGAATCCCATGCTTTGTAGAGTGTGAACTCACCTTAGATTGCTCGGTAGGTAAACGAAAGGTCAATCGAGCTGCTAGAGGTCAACCACGTCCTAACATGGTTACCATACAAGTCAGGTTTTGGTTTCAAGTAGTGCACATAAGTTTCACATAAGATAGCATATAAGGAACACACACACAGATCATGGCAACACACATCATCACGTTCAACACTTATAACGTATTCAAGTTTGGGATCGCACAAGCTTAGTGGCCTTGTGCGAGTCATCCGTTGGAGCCCAATACTACCCGGCCCAATGTCAAGAAACCCAAACAAAACTATAAACATGAACACGGCCCTAATAACATGTCTTGTGCGATTCAGTAATACACCCGGCCCAACAATTAGCATAACAGTCCTGCATGTATCGGCCCAAATAGACAACACAAGTCTTGTGCGATCCGGGTAGACTTGTGCGATCCGATTGGGTTGTGCGACTGGGTTTGGGCTTTGAGGCCCAACAGTTAAACAACATTACAACTTGTGCGATCCAGCAAGCCTTGTGCGACTGAAGACATCTTGTGCGACCAGATTATCTTGTGCGACCAAGATGTCTTGTGCGAATGGACTCTTGTGCGATTAGTTTTATTATCCGGATATTATGGCAATCAGTTACATAACGTTTATCTTGCAAATCAATTACAAGGTTTCCATTTATTTAATCAATCAACCAATTAACAGTTTCATACTTAATCATTATTCGATCAAACAAGGGTTTTTAACATCCATTCTCATGAACCCTAACATAATCAAAAATCATGAATAACAACTTATCAACACATAAACATATTAACATGGATCTCGATCACTAACATACATCCGATTATGACAATACAATAATTCATTCAACTCGTAATATATCACAGCCGATTACACACCCTCTATCCTAATAATTATGCAAACAATCTGAGAACATGACATGCTAGCCGATTAACATCATTATACACATCTGATTGACTAGGACATCATCATGTGATTAACAATCCGAAGCATATACATAACAGCCGATTTAACAAACATCATCAAATACAATCCGATTAATGTGACAAATCCGATTAGTGTGAATCATTTATCACATACATGCATGTGAGCCGAGTTTAAGAACACTAAGATTCAATGGTTTATATCATGTTCAATCATCTATCATAACATAAATCAAAGTAACACACTAACCGGTTAGAAGATAACACAAAGGTGATCCGAATCAAGAAGATCTTCGCTAGAGAGAATGTGTTTGTGGCTGATGTCGGGTTCATGAGGGAGAGAGAGGAGAGCTAGGGTTTGTGTGTATGAAGTGTTTAGCAAACAAAATGAGGAGTATACCCTCCACTCATGGGTTATGCGACACAAAGGGGGTGGGCCGAACCCTCCTAATGGGTTGCCCATTTGGTTCACTCACAAGAGAGGTGTGGGCCGAGAGTAATAAAGCCCAAAGGCTTGTGCGTTCGGGTTTCTATTGTGCAATCGGTTTCTTTCGTGTGATAATACATACATATATACAAGCACAACACATATTCACATAACATTCAATAACATAACATTCCATTTAATCATCCAATTCACAGTCACATAATGTTTACGTTCGTTACATCAAGGTACAAAGATAGGTTCGGAAATACGAGTTGTCACATTATCCCCAAGTTGAAAGAAATTCCGTCCCGAAATTTAGCACGTACTCACTGAGGAAGCTAGTTAAGTTGCATGGTTGTCCTGGGGTGTCACATCCTCCCCCCGTTGATCTGGAATTTCGTCCCGAAATTCCGTAGCTTCAGCCTCAGTAGTGGTTGTACCGTTTGCGAATAGTTGGGGATACTTTTGTTTCATCTGATCTTCGCATTCCCAGGTGAACTCTGGGCCTCGATGTGAGTTCCAACGAACTCGAACGAGAGGTATTCTAGTACGCTTGAGGACCTTAACATCCCGGTCCGTGATTTCAACTGGTTCCTTGACGAATCGTAACTGCTCGTCGATAGTGAGCTCCTTCAAAGGAATTATGTGGGTCTCATCTGACAGACACTTCTTCAGATTTGACACGTGGAAAACATTGTGAACTACACTGAGTTCCGCTGGTAAGTTCAGTTTGTAGGCCACCTTGCCTATTTTCTCAATGACTTCCAAAGGTCCGACGTATCGTGGGTTAAGTTTGCCTCGTTTACCAAAACGAACCACACCCTTCCAGGGTGAAACTTTGAGTAGCACTCGCTCCCCAACCTGGAGCTCGAGTGGTTTCCTGCCCTTATCGGCGTAGATTTTCTGACGGTCACGAGCTGCCGCCATTCGTTGTCGTATCTGAGCAATTCGTTCTGTTGTGTCTACCACAAGTTCTGGACCAGTAATCTGACTATCCCCCACCTCTGCCCAACAAAGAGGTGACCGGCATTTACGCCCGTACAATGCCTCAAATGGATCAGCTTTAATGCTGGTGTGGTAGCTGTTATTGTACGAAAATTCCACAAGTGGCAGATGCTTTTCCCAGCCGTTGCCAAAGTCAATCACACATGCCCTAAGCATGTCTTCAAGGGTCTGGATGGTGCGTTCAGACTGCCCATCCATTTGCGGGTGATAAGCTGTGCTCATATCTAGCCGTGAGCCAAAAGACTTATGCATTGCTTGCCACAGTTCTGAAGTAAAACGTGCATCTCGATCCGAGATAATAGAGGTGGGCACTCCGTGCCTCGAGACAACTTCCTTAAGATATACGTCTGCTAGTGTGGAGAACTTATCCATTTCCTTGATTGCCAAGAAGTGAGCAGACTTTGTGAGTCGATCCACGATCACCCAAATAGTATCATTACCACGTTGAGATCTAGGCAGGCCAGTAACAAAGTCCATGGAAATTTGCTCCCATTTCCATTGTGGTATCTCTGGTTGTTGGAGTAGGCCTGAGGGTTTCTGATATTCCGTCTTGACTCTCGCACAAGTCAAGCACTTGCTAACGTAAGTTGCTATGTGGGCCTTCATGCTAGGCCACCAGTACGTAGTTTTGATATCGTGGTACATTTTATCCGAACCAGGATGTACTGAGTAGCGAGACTTGTGTGCCTCGTCCATCACAAGCTCTCGTAGGTTGCCATAAAGTGGGACCCAAATGCGTCCTGTTACGTAGTAAGCACCGTCTTCCTTCTGTTCTAAGCGTTGCCTTGAGCCGCGTAGGGCTTCAGCCCTGATGTTTTCCGGTTTTAATGCTTCTACCTGAGCATCTCGTATCTGAGAAGGAAGACTAGACTGTATAGTGAGTTGTAAAGCTCGTACGCGCTTGGGCGCAGTGTCCTTTCGACTGAGGGCGTCAGCCACAACGTTGGCTTTGCCTGGGTGGTACCTGATCGAGCATTCGTAGTCGTTCAGCAGTTCGACCCATCGTCTTTGTCGCATATTCAGTTCCTTCTGTTTGAAGATATGCTCGAGGCTCCTGTGGTCGGTGTAGATGGCGCACTTGGTACCGTACAGGTAATGTCGCCATATCTTAAGTGCAAAAACAACAGCCCCCAGCTCTAAGTCGTGTGTAGTGTAGTTTCTTTCATGAACTTTGAGTTGGCGTGAGGCGTAGGCTATAACCTTATCCCGTTGCATCAGTACACAACCAAGACCCTGAATTGATGCATCGCAGTAAACCACGAAGTCGTCTGTGCCCTCTGGCAATGAAAGGATAAGCGCACTGCAAAGTCTATCCTTTAAGTGCTGAAATGCTAATTCCTGTGCATTTCCCCATCGATAAACAACGCCTTTCTGCGTTAGTGAGGTGAGAGGCTGTGCAATCTTGGAAAAATCCTTAATGAACCTGCTGTAGTAACCTGCCAAGCCTAAGAATTGGCGAATCTCCGTTGGTGTACGAGGTGCAGGCCAGTTCTTAATTGAGTCTACCTTGGATGGATCAACGTGAATCCCATCCTTATTCACCACATGGCCTAAGAAATGGACTTCACGAAGCCAGAAGTCGCATTTTGAAAACTTAGCATATAGCTGTTCTGCTCGAAGAAGTTCCAAGATGAGTCGTAAATGTTGTTCGTGTTCCTCCTGACTCTTAGAATAGATCAGGATGTCGTCGATGAATACAATAACAAACTTGTCTAGGTATAGCTTGCACACTCGATTCATTAAGTCCATGAAGACCGCAGGTGCGTTTGTCAGCCCAAAAGGCATGACCAAAAACTCATAGTGTCCATAACGGGTTCTAAAGGCTGTTTTAGAGACGTCCTCTTCTCGGACTCTCAGCTGGTGATATCCTGATCTCAAATCAATCTTTAAATAGTAGCTTGACCCTTGCAGCTGGTCGAACAAGTCGTCAATGCGTGGAAGAGGATAGCGATTCTTCACGGTCACCTTGTTGAGTTCACGGTAGTCGATACACATACGGAAGGTACCGTCTTTCTTCTTTACGAATAGCACTGGAGCTCCCCAAGGCGATGAGCTAGGACGAATAAAACCCTTATCCAAGAGTTCTTGTAGTTGCGTAGACAGCTCTTTTAGTTCTAATAGGGCTAGACGATAGGGTGCTCGGGCTATGGGCGCTGCTCCAGGAGCTAGCTCGATTTGAAACTCGACCTGGCGATGAGGCGGGAGGCCAGGTAGTTCCTCAGGAAATACCTCAGGATAGTCGCGTACAATTGGAAAATCTTCTATCTTCTTCTCTTTCTTCGAGGTGTCAGTAACGAGAGCCAGAATAGCAGTGTGGCCCTTTCTCAAGCACTTCTGAGCCTTAAGGAAAGAGATGATGCTCACAACAGCACCACTCTTGTCGCCACGAATCATAAGAGG
Source organism: Helianthus tuberosus (assembly GCA_030545235.1). NCBI lineage: Eukaryota > Viridiplantae > Streptophyta > Magnoliopsida > Asterales > Asteraceae > Helianthus > Helianthus tuberosus. The sequence continues at coordinate 61,656,726 of CM060354.1, read as the reverse complement.
TTCCTCACCTGGGCGGGGAATACGGACAATCTTTTCGTTGCAAAGAATCTCTGCTTGGTGTTGGGATAACCAGTCCATCCCAATGACAACGTCGAAACTACCCAAAGTGATAGGAAGGAGGTCGATCGAGAAAGTGTGATCAGCAAGAACAAGATTACAACCCTTGACTACGTGTGTGACCTCTAGACTTTTACCATTAGCTAACTCTACAGCGTGCTTGGGGTTCAAAGGTGTTGGGGTACGCTTAAGCAGTTGACTAACTTTTAGGGACACATAACTAGGATCAGCACCCGAATCAAATAAGACAGTAACGTAAAAGTCGTCGAGAATGAACTTACCCGTCACAACATTGGGATCATTCCTCGCTTCTCCCTGGCCAATAACAAACACACGACCCCTTGCACCATTGCCATTGTTACCCCCGTTGTTCCCATTCCCCTGATTGTTGTTGTTATTGTTGTTCTGGTTCCTGTTCAGTTGGGGACAATCTCTCTTGAAGTGGCCTTCAGCTCCACACTGAAAGCACCCTTTGTTGTTACATTGCTGCTGCTGGCGTTGATTCTGTTGAGCTTGTTGTTGCTGACGATTCTGGTTTGCGGGGTATAAACTTCTGCAGTCCTTTGCTGCGTGGCCTGGCTTGTTGCACCGATGACAGTTACCCCTGGTGCATGGCCCGCTGTGATGTAGGTTACAGCGATTGCATTTAGGGTGATTTCCCTTGTACCCACCATGACTTTGGCTACCAGATGATTGTTGACTAGGACTCTTATAGTCGTCAGTCCTTCTCTGCTGAGACTGAGATTGCACAGAAGTTGAACCTTTGCTTGAAGCTCCATCCCATTTTCTCTTGTTGTCACTAGGAGCATCCGAAGTAGCTGTAGCACTTATGCGCTTTGGTAACCTGTTCTGCTCCACCGCCTGATCAGTGAGACAGTGAGCCAACTGAACAACCTGCTGGATGGTGGCGAGGTTTGCTGATGTCACATGACTTTGGATCTCTGGCACTAGACCCTTAAGATAAAGTTCGATACGCTTAATTGGAGGGTCCACCATAGTAGGACACAGTAACGCAAGCTCATTCGATCTCTTCGTATACGCCTCAATTTCTGACCCCGTCATCTTGAGGTTGAAGAACTCGACTTCCAGCTTATGAATGTCATCACGACTGCAGTATTCTTCCTTGATCATTTCTTTAAAGTTGTTCCATGGGGTGGCGTTAGCAGCAACCAACCCCAGCATTTGGACCTGAGCGTTCCACCATGTGAGGGCTAAACCCTCGAGAGTACCGGTAGCATACTTCACCCTGCGTGCCTCAGGGCATTCACACATTTCGAACACAGATTCTAGTTTCTCAAACCAGTGGAGGAGACCTACGGCTCCTTCAGTGCCGCTGAAAGTAGTTGGTCGGCAGTCCATAAAGGTTTTGAAGGTGCACACAGGTGGCTAAGCATGTTGACCTGTTGTGGGTGTAAGAAAGGCCAAAGTTTAACACAAAGATAGGTTCACGAGAGTAGGACCTACAGATCCTAGAATGAGTTTTAAACTGCAGGGTATACCTCCTGCTTGTGCGGCTGCAAGTGCCGCAGCAACCTGTTCGTTAATCAGAGCCGTCAACTGGGCTTGAGTCATGTTAACGCGTCCATACATGATCTTCATATCAAGGGAAACATGAGTGGGAAGGGTTCGCGAAAGTGCGATGACAGAAGAGAGTAAGCACACATGTGTTCAAGCAACAGTAGTTATACTAACTAAGCATATCATGAGCAAAGTTCTACGATATCTAGCATGTAGGTAATAAAACATAAACCATATCACCTAGAATGTCGAGCCTTGCACGTGGAGTGAAGCGTCGTTGTGGATCGTAGAGCACTGTACAGGTTATAGTCTGGTTTTAACAAAAATCATTTTCCCTTATTAAAACCAAGTTCTCTATAACCAATGGCTCTGATACCAATCTGTCACACCCCCAAAATCTACACGCGGAGTATCACCGCTTGGAGGCATGACTGACCAGGATCAAACCACTAATCATATTGAACAAGCAAGTAATTAATTGTAAAAGTCCAACCAACACAGTTAGTGTCCAAAACAACCATAGTTTAAGTTATGAGCGGAAGCATAATGTTTAAAACCAAAACATAAGTTTAAATATCCAAAGGTTTAACATGGCACACAGCTGTCCATGTCCCACAACGACACTCCCCATGCAAGCTCCAGCTAAGTACCTATTGACCTGCAAAGCATGTAGTAACGAGTCAACAATAATGTTGAGCGAGTTCACAATTGGGTGTTTGTTTTAAGTTGTTCCAAAAACAGTTCCTTTAACTGGCATCCCTGGCGTGGGGGTTACCCCATAGTTGAAAAACGTGATTTGTTTAATCCATTAACTCTGGCAATCCAGCCGTGGGGGCTACCCCATGATAGTTATCTGGCATTTCGGCCGTGGGGGCTACCCCATGTATACACTAGACTCGTTACCATATCGACTGCTGACTGTAGTCATGTTTAAGTGCCCTGAACTGTCAATGTCTATCATCATTGACGTGCCCAGATCCATTAGTTCACGCCCGTCCTCTGCGGCACGGTGTGAGGCTTGTCAGACCTAAATAGCGCTATCTAACTAATGACCCGCTCGCCATTGGCCCGGCGATTAAGTCGATATAAAAAGGAGGGACTTCGTGATAGAGTTTTGGTCTAGTAAAAGCTATCTGTCCGTAAGGACGAGGAATTACATTCCTGAACCAGTACTGTCCTACCCAAGAAAGGACGAGGAATCCATATTCCTTAACCCCATTCCCAACCCCTGGGAATCCCATGCTTTGTAGAGTGTGAACTCACCTTAGATTGCTCGGTAGGTAAACGAAAGGTCAATCGAGCTGCTAGAGGTCAACCACGTCCTAACATGGTTACCATACAAGTCAGGTTTTGGTTTCAAGTAGTGCACATAAGTTTCACATAAGATAGCATATAAGGAACACACACACAGATCATGGCAACACACATCATCACGTTCAACACTTATAACGTATTCAAGTTTGGGATCGCACAAGCTTAGTGGCCTTGTGCGAGTCATCCGTTGGAGCCCAATACTACCCGGCCCAATGTCAAGAAACCCAAACAAAACTATAAACATGAACACGGCCCTAATAACATGTCTTGTGCGATTCAGTAATACACCCGGCCCAACAATTAGCATAACAGTCCTGCATGTATCGGCCCAAATAGACAACACAAGTCTTGTGCGATCCGGGTAGACTTGTGCGATCCGATTGGGTTGTGCGACTGGGTTTGGGCTTTGAGGCCCAACAGTTAAACAACATTACAACTTGTGCGATCCAGCAAGCCTTGTGCGACTGAAGACATCTTGTGCGACCAGATTATCTTGTGCGACCAAGATGTCTTGTGCGAATGGACTTTTGTGCGATTAGTTTTATTATCCGGATATTATGGCAATCAGTTACATAACTTTTATCTTGCAAATCAATTACAAGGTTTCCATTTATTTAATCAATCAACCAATTAACAGTTTCATACTTAATCATTATTCGATCAAACAAGGGTTTTTAACATCCATTCTCATGAACCCTAACATAATCAAAAATCATGAATAACAACTTATCAACACATAAACATATTAACATGGATCTCGATCACTAACATACATCTGATTATGACAACACAATAATTCATTCAACTCGTAATATATCACAGCCGATTACATACCTTCTATCCTAATCATTATGCAAACAATCCGAGAACATGACATGCTAGCCGATTAACATCATTATACACATCTGATTGACTAGGACATCATCATATGATTAACAATCCGAAGCATATACATAACAGCCGATTTAACAAACATCATCAAATACAATCCGATTAATGTGACAAATCCGATTAGTGTGAATCATTTATCAAATACATGCATGTGAGCCGAGTTTAAGAACACTAAGATTCAATGGTTTATATCATGTTCAATCATCTATCATAACATAAATCAAAGTAACACACTAACCGATTAGAAGATAACACAAAGGTGATCCGAATCAAGAAGATCTTCGCTAGAGAGAATGTGTTTGTGGCTGCTGTCGGGTTCGTGAGGGAGAGAGAGGGGAGCTAGGGTTTGTGTGTATGAAGTGTTTAGCAAACAAAATGAGGAGTATACCCTCCACTCATGGGTTATGCGACACAAAGGGGGTGGGCCGAACCCTCCTAATGGGCTGCCCATTCGGTTCACTCACAAGAGAGGTGTGGGCCGAGAGTAATAAAGCCCAAAGGCTTGTGCGTTCGGGTTTCTATTGTGCAATCGGTTTCTTTCGTGTGATAATACATATATATACAAGCACAACACATATTCACATAACATTCAATAACATAACATTCCATTTAATCATCCAATTCACAGTCACATAATGTTTACGTTCGTTACATCAAGGTACAAAGATAGGTTCGGAAATACGAGTTATCACATTATCCCCAAGTTGAAAGAAATTTCGTCCCGAAATTTAGCACGTACTCACTGAGGAAGCTAGTTAAGTTGCATGGTTTTCCTGGTTTTCCTGGGGTGTCACATCAACAAGACATGGAATGGTAATGATCCATTCAGTTACTTTGTCAATTCCATTTCTCCGTCCATTCCATTACTTACACCAAACTAGGGCTGTTCTTGAGACGAGCCGAGCTAGGGCAAGCTCGGGCTCGTCTCGATTATAAACTGAGCTGGCTCGGCTCGGATTTGAAACCGAGCAGAAAATCTAAGCTCGGGCTCGACTTGGTTTTAAACCGAGCTGGCTCGGCTCGGCTTGGTTTGGCTCGATTTAAAAATAAAAATTAATATATAGCTCTCAAAATTCAGTATTCTAAAATATTATTCAATACTTCAAAAAATCATATTCATAATAAGTTCAATCTAATACATTACAAGCCAAAATCACGTTCAACAACCCAAAATAAGTTTTATATTTCTAGTAAATACCATATTTGTTCATTAGCACGACAATCAACCTTTAAATATGTCATAGATATTAAACTACAAGCCTAAATACATGTAAATAATAATCACTTTTTTGTAATATATTATATGTATATAAAAATAAAATATATTATAAGTAAAATAATTTGAGCTAAGCCGAGCCGAGCTACCAAGCGAGCCAAACCGAGCCAATTTGGCTCTTCACGTCACGAGCCGAGCCGAGCCGAACTAGGCTCACTTTCTAACCGAGCCGGCTCGGCTTATTTTCAAACCGAGCCATATCGAGCGAGCTTTTTCCAAGCTAAATCCGAGCGAGTTTCGAGCAAGTTTCGAGCCGCGAGATTTTTGGACAGCACCAAACAGACCCTAAAGGTATTTTGGCCCTCTTATAATTTTTTTCATAATTTTAATATACGAGTTAACGTTCATTCACTTCATAGACCAACCTTCAAACAAAAACAAACACTGATGTAATGAATGATAGTCAGGGGTTAAACTACAACATAACCATACCAAATGAACTATCCATCTAATCAACTAAAAATCATAAAATGAATTCAAATTCCAAATTCATGCACCAATTTTCATTGTAAATTTAAATATGTTTTATTTAATTGTTTGAAAACTTTAAGATCAGATATTAGAGCATTCACATCCAAGGCATCATATTATGAATGTGGGGTTTTTAAAATGTAAAGAGTATAAAAAGTGGTTGTGAAATCTTAATGGAATTTAGAATGGCTTAGACCATGTCTAGAATGGATCAGATATTATACACCATCGTTACTGTTCTTGTGATTGAGTTTCAATTTCTAATTGATACATGTATCTTAATGGAATTTAGAATGGCTTAGACCATGTGTAGTGGTAAATCAAAATAATGCCCCCACCATGGGGCATTATTCGACACGTGTCATCCCAGTCAGCATGGGGCATTATTGCAAAAGTGGTGTAGTGGGGTATTATTCCAATAACGCCCATGAAATCATTTCACAATTATTTTTTTTAAAACTTTAAATACTTCATTAAATTAAAAAAAAATACAATACTAGAAATAAAAAAATTAAAAACCGATTAAATTAAAAAAAACACTAGTTTTCGTCTTCGCTTTCTTCACCCTCGCCAACTTCGTCTTCCTCGTCCTCCGTTTCTTCCTCTCCCTCAGGTGGTACATACCGAACGCCGACGTACACTTTTGGATACCGGTAAATCCAAGTGCCCCTCTCGCATCCGCTTTTTGTTTAAAATAATCGTAGTTGGCTTCCAAGTCGTCGACTATGCGTAGAAACAACCGCTTACTCATTCGGAAACGACGCCTAAACATTTCGTTCGAAAATGTCGGCGCCTCATCAAAATAATCTTTCATCAAACGATCGTGTGCCGCGCGCCGGTCTCGTTCAATATAACCTCTTTTATTTTTTTCTGCTTGGGGGCGACGACAATGCTTCACATATCTCACCGCTAGTTGACAAGCACTCGTAACCGCCTCTTGCTCAACCTCCTCATCGGTGGAATCATCGCCATCCGCAAAATACTCTTTGTAGTAAAAATTTACCATGGATTAAGAACTAGGAGAATCCATCAAGTTTTTTTATAAAATGGTTGTGTTTTTTAGAGAGTTTTTGAGATAATTTTGGTTGAAAATGAATGAGTTTATATATATATATATATATATATATATATATAGTTAAAAGGTTAAAAAAATAAATAAATAAATAAAAACAACTAGCCGTTGGAGACTTTTCATTGGCCCGGTCAAATGGAGCAAAGCGTTTTAAATAAAACGCCAACCTGATTTTTTTTTGAAAAAAAACGCCCAGAAACGCCTACCGTAATGGGGGGGGGCGTTATACGGCGTTTTTTTTTCAAATTTTTTTTTACAAATACCGCCCCACTACGGGTGGTCTTACTATCATTATGACATAACTTCCAATTTATGATTGATACTGTAGATGGAATTTAGTATAAACTTTTCACTCTTTTACGATACAAAGTTGAAGAACCTTTTTTTTAGTTTTAGTACTAGGGGTGCAATGTCCAAACTCTTAACTTCTGAATGCTTAAGTCTGAGTTTGCCTCGTTTATTATTTATTTTTATATTATTCATAATTATTATTTTTTCTATAAATGTATATATGGCATAATATTTGTATGTGTATATATATAGTTTAATTTTTATTCATACTTTTATAGATAATATAATTACTATATAAAATATATAAATAATCAGCTCGTTTAGACTCACGAACTGTCTCAAGTTCGATAAGTGAAACTCGGGCTTGAGCTCTTTTACTAAACAAACGTATTTTGTTTGAGCTCTTTTACAAAACAAACTTATTATTAAGCTTCGACTCATTAAAGCTCGGCTCGTTTTTAATTGTTTTTTCAAACTGACCTCGAGTAGTTCACCAAACTTACAATCACACATTATTATTATACATGTTATTTTAAACTTGCCATGAATAGTAATTCAATATTTTAGATTATTTGTTTTAATTTTATAATAATATTTTATTCTATCACACAACTTAATTTTTTATATATATTATTTGAAAGTTGTGATAGTAATTCAATACCTTTTGAGTATATGTTTAAATTTTTATAATAATATTTTATTATAATTATAACTATAATATTTCACAAGTAGCGTGAACAGTGTTTTGTTATTTTTTTTTTTTTGCTTTTTTACTTTTTTACTTTTTTGCCCCTTTTTGTCTTCTCTTTTTTTATAGTTTTATTTTTTTTTATCACACAACTAATTTTTTATATATATTATTTGAAAGTTGTGATAGTAATTCAATACCTTTTGAGTATATGTTTAAATTTTTATAATAATATTTTATTCATCGTATAATTTGCTATTTAATAGCTTATGTAAATCAACTTTTTTAAAAATCTACCTTCTTAACTATGATTGTTTTTTTATCTAATATTGCGATATAAATTTTATTAAAAACAGATACTTTGCCATTGTTGTACCAAACCGAACCAAGACCGACCGATTTTAAACTTGCCATGAATAGTAATTCAATATTTTAGATTATTTGTTTTAATTTTATAATAATATTTTATTCTATCACACGACTTAATTTTTTATATATATTATTTGAAAGTTGTGATAGTAATTCAATACCTTTTGAGTATATGTTTAAATTTTTATAAGAGTTAATTACATAGTTAGTCCCTGTGGTTTGCAAAAATAACATACTTAGGTATTAATAGTTTAAAATCACATTTTAGGGTAATAACTTTTCATTTTAGAACATTTGGAGTGACAGAACCCTGAACGAAACCCTAGCTACCGTTTGTACTCACCAATATTATCCACATCATCAGCCACTACCACACACATAGTGTTCATCTTCATTTTAGAACATTTGGAGTGACAGAACCCTGAACGAAACCCTAGCTACCGTTTGTACTCACCAATATTATCCACATCATCAGCCACTACCACACACATAGTGTTCATCGATCACAGAATCTCTTCAACACCGTAGCGAATCGCCGATTCTTCACGCAAAAAGGTTCAATTTTCGCTTTAATTTTGATTTCTGCAAAAGCAAATTTACGATTTGTTAATTTTCAGCCGTAATTAGTGTTTTAGTTGTGTTCTATGTGTTAGTGATGAGTAAAACATATGAAACTTGTTATTTGATTCACGTTGTGTGTTTAAGTTAGGGTTTATATGGTTTCTGATTTCGAATAGTGAACAATTTGTGTAGACAGTGAATATGGCTAGAAAAGGTTTAATGGAGCAGGATTTGAGCAAGCTGGATGTAGCAACGCTGCATCCGCTTTCTCCGGAGGTTATATCTCGTCAGGCGACGATTAATATTGGTAATTTGATGTGATTTAGTTGAAATTTTGTTCAATTTGGTTATGTATAAGTTGTGTATGTGGCATTGTTGGTCTGAGCTTGTAATGTTAGCTGAAGTTGGTGTTTTGTGTGTGTTTAAATAGGTACTATTGGTCATGTGGCTCATGGGAAGTCAACGGTTGTAAAAGCTATATCTGGTGTACAGGTAGTTCTTCTTTTTTTAGTTTAATGTTACTGGAATTTTTAAAACTATCAGAGTGCTAGCTAGCTGTAAACACTGCATTTGCACTTCCTATGTAATGTCTACATGTTTTTTGTTGTCGGTTAACTGATTTTTAATCAATTGGTACCGACGTGTAGGATGAAGATAGTGAGCTTGGTTTTATAATTTAGTTAGTGTAGATGAATCTAAGGCTTTTGTATATTTTCTAGTATCTTTTATAAAGAACCATTTAATTGACCCTCTAGTTTTTGTTACTTATGTCCAGACTGTTCGGTTCAAAAATGAGTTGGAGCGTAACATTACTATCAAGCTTGGGTATGCCAATGCTAAGATATACAAATGTGAAGATGAAAAGTGCCCTCGACCCATGTGCTACAAGTAAGCGTACAGATAAGGCTTTATTATTGTATCTTGGCATTTAGTATCACTTAGCGTGTTATTAAAGCTTTTTTTTTTAAATTTGCAGGGCCTATGGAAGTGGAAAAGAAGATAGCCCCCCTTGTGACGTTCCTGGATTTGAGAACAGCAAGATGAAACTGATGAGGCATGTATCGTTTGTTGACTGTCCAGTAAGTATTCAACATGCCTTAGAAATTATCATTGAAATATATCACCAGTGTGGCTCACTGTTTAATATTTGTTTTATTATATCTACAGGGACACGATATTCTCATGGCCACTATGCTTAACGGAGCAGCTATCATGGATGGAGCATTACTTCTCATAGCAGCAAATGAAAGTTGCCCCCAACCTCAGACTTCTGAGCACTTGGCTGCTGTTGAGATTATGAGGCTCCAACATATTATAATTCTTCAAAACAAGGTTGATCTAATTCAAGAAAATGTAGCCATTAACCAACACGACGCAATTCAGCAATTCATCCAGGTTATCTGCCATGAACCGTTTCCTCCCTTTTGTTCATTAATGTGAATTATAGATAATTTTAAAGAAAGCATTGATGATTTCAGGGAACGGTTGCTGACGGTGCACCAGTGATCCCGGTGTCAGCTCAGCTTAGGTATAATATCGATGTGGTGTGCGAATACATAATAAAAAGGATTCCTATTCCAGAAAGGAACTTCATTTCACCTCCCAATATGATAGTAATCCGTTCGTTTGATGTTAATAAGCCTGGATCTGAGGTTGATGAGATTAGAGGTGGTGTGGCAGGTGGAAGTATCCTCAAGGTTTGTTCTTCCTTTCATTTTTTCTTTCTTTTTGTTGCTTCTACCTGTGTCCTGAAACTTGAAAGTGTCATAAAGAAAAGAGTAAAATGCCATTTTCGTCCCTGAGATTTGGCCAGTTTTGCGACTTTCGTTTAAACTTTAAAGGTTTGTTTTTTCACATCTAGATCCAAAATGTTTGAAATCATGCCATTTTCATCCGGCTCGTTAACTCCATCCAATTTTCTCGTTAAGTCAGGGGTATTTCGTGTTTTTTGCTAACTTAAAGGGCAATTCGGTCTTTTTCAATTTATGTACAAGCATTTATCATAATGTACAAGTATTCAAAAGACCGCAATTCCCTTTAAGTTAACAAAAAAAAAAAAAGACGAAAATATCTTGTGACTTAACGGAGAAAATTGAATGGAGTTAACAAACTGGATGAAAATAGCAAGATTTCAAACCTTTTGAATCCAGATTCGAAAAAAAAAAAACAAACCTTTGGACGAAAATGACATTTTACTCTAAATAAAATTATCAAACAGAAATCTAACATAGTTATTGTTTTACACAGGGTGTGTTGAAGGTAAACCAGCATATTGAGGTCCGTCCAGGGATTGTGGTTAAAGACGAGAGTGGTAACATCAAGTGCACCCCAATTTACTCGAGAATCGTGTCACTATATGCAGAGCAGAATGAACTTCAATTTGCCGTACCTGGAGGCCTTATTGGTGTTGGAACAACAATGGACCCTATGTTGACCCGTGCTGATCGGTTGGTGGGTCAAGTTCTTGGAGAGGTCGGGTCTCTTCCTGATGTTTATGTCGAACTTGAGGTAAGCATAAGGAAACGCTTGGTACAAATTTCCTTTATTTATTTATTTATTTATAATTTGGTGGGGTTAAAAATTTCATGGTTTTTTGTAGGTGAACTTTTTTCTTTTGCGTCGGCTGCTTGGTGTGAAGACAAAAGGAACAGAAAAGCAAGGGAAGGTATCAAAGTTGTCAAAGGCGGAAATACTGATGTTGAACATAGGATCAATGTCGACTGGGGCTCGTGTTTTGGCAGTTAAGAATGATTTAGCAAAACTGCAGTTGACAGCACCCGTCTGTACGAGCAGAGGGGAGAAGATTGCTCTGAGCAGGAGAGTTGAGAAGCATTGGCGGTTAATCGGTTGGGGACAAATTCAAGCTGGTTTGACTCTAGAGATCCCACCTTGTCCGATTTAGAGTTTTAGACGTCTTTTGAACACCAGTTTTGCCTGCGCTGCTGATACTCTTCTTTGCTACTTCTGATTCTTGGTTATCCGTTTTAGTTTTTGTAGCGTTTGTGATTTTACTCTATTCGATTTGCTTTGAACAAATACTTTGCATGGTGTTTGTGGAGAGGACCATAAGACATGTGCTTTTCACCATCAAATGTTTTAATTATTGGTTATTTTTTATTAACTTGTAGTTTTATGATAGAAATTAGAAAGTAGACCTGTATCTTATGTTGGGAATTTTCGGTTTGCCGGATGATCAGAGAGGCGTGTAATCAATCTCAGATCAAATTATTTCGGTGGTTCACCCGAAAAATTCAATCGGATACAACTCTGATTTTTATGAGAAATTGAACCAGGGTATGTTAGTGTGTGTGAATTTTCGAACCAGGAAGAAGAATGTGTTCAAAACTGTCTACGAATTTGGTTTTGGGGTTGTAACTGCCTAATGGCAATTACCTCTATTTTTTTGCCAAAAATTGCCATTTTTTAAGGTTTCGAAAGTGTGACAAAATCCAGAAAATAAAATTTTCGGATGCAGTTTTATTAAGGCAATTTAATGAAACCCTTGGACCCCGCCAGGGGCTGCCGCCCCTTGGACCCTGCTCCCAGGGGCGCTGCCTCTGGACCCCCGCCAAGGGGGGCGCTGCCTCTGGACCCCCGTACACTTCAAATTATAATAACTCAAACAAGCGTGCACTCCCGCACCTCCTAACTTGCTTGATGTGTATTATTATTCGCGTTGATCACCAAATCAATCGCCAATTACACTAAAATATCTAACATCTTATCTCGTTTCACAAAGAGATCCTTTAAAATCCTCTATACTCAAAAGTAAAAAAAAAAAAAAAAACAGATTTGTGATCTTTTAGCAAGCAAAACCAACAATGCTAATGTGTGATAGGTGGATTTTACACCTCTACTCAAAAGTAAAAAAAAAAAAAAAAAAAAAAACAGATTTGTGATCTTTTAGCAAGCAAAACCAACAATGCTAATGTGTGAGGTGGATTTTACATAAATAAGGCTGTCTCTCGTGTTTTTTTTTTTTATTTTTTTTTTAACACAAATTATATTGTTTCATTCCAAACATCAACACAAATTACATAAGGATAACAGGTAGACGAGCAACACCGCGCCGCCATCCCCTTCTGAATAGAAAACCCTAATCTACTAAAAACAAAGTCGCGCCCCCGAGGGGTGGTCGAAAAGTTGTTGTGGACCACACGCTGAACTCTAGCCAAGAACCGAACCGCCTCCGGCGCCAAGGAGCCGAACGTGTCAAACGCCAGGGGGACAAAGACATGCTGATTATACTCACAAGCTTTCGTGTGCTTTTCCACCTTTAACTCTGCTTTCAGTACCGCTTGTCCCGCCACAAACTCATTTCCCCGGAACCCGGCTAGGGGAAATACACATGTGAGATCGACACAAGCATGTTTCCCACCCTCCCAACCACAAACTAGCACGTCAACCGGGCGTAGGGTGGACCTCCCTTCCGCCGGGTCTGTAAGAAAATAAACGGTGCCTCTTTCTTTGCTGAGATCCCTGCTCGTCTGAGAATATCCATTAACGCGTCTCAAACAAAGTCATGGCGATACTTAAACCCCTGCAACTCTCTACAGTGTAACGCATGCTCCCCGTATTTATCCAGGCATGCTTTACGGCAGACTGGGCAAGTTTCATCATTCAGGAACACAAGGATCATCAGACGGCACTTAAGGATTGACCGGTACTCCACCGCTTACATACGTTGACCTAGACCTTCAATAGAAATAACAGTTAAGAAATCCTGAGTGTGAGGCCTCTGTAGGCATTCAATGACAGCTTTCTAGCGGGGGACAAATGGAAATCTTCTCCCTAACTTTGTGCGATTCGACAACAAAGGGCATTCGCCAAAGTTTTCTGTGGCTTTTTGGGGGCGATGTCCTTGTTAGAGAAACCGCCGAGGTCAAATTCAGATAGAGATTCATGCAAGCGTTCCAAGCCGCTGACATAATCCGGGTCGGTGTTAGCAACCCTACTGTTACGTAAGATGTGGTCCTGCAACTCCCAAAATTGAGACCTGTAAACCACAAAGGCATAGGCGGCCACATCCTGGGCCGAGAGAAGGCCCAACCCACCAAGTCGCATAGGCAAGGTCGCGATCCGCCACTGAAGTTCACCAAAAAAAGGCCCCCCACATACGACAATGTCTTCTATTGCCTCTCGAACGCCTTTATCAAAACATGAAACAACATTATCCACAAAGGGGGACTGACAAGTTTGTAAACCAAATAGCAACTTTGCAACCCACATACAAGATCTAAGCAAGATGAGTTCGCTTTGAGGATCCCGCAACAAGGGAAGGTGTCCCATAATGTCAACAGCTCGCGCTGCCCTCTTAGCCGCTAGACCACTAATAAAACTGGCATCATGGCTGACTGCCCCTCCTAGCAGTTTGACACCTCTCTCCGGCCTCCCAATCTCACTGGGGAAAAGCCCTGACCGGACCTTCACCCCGTTGCATGTCGACCAAAATATCTCAGTTTTTCTAATATTAAGTCGTAGCCCCAAGGCTGGACCTTCCGAACCGATGATGTCAAGAGCTTAGCAACCTGAACAGCATCCCTGATAACCGTCTCGTCATCCAAGTACCAAACATGGAAAGGGAGTTTGCAGTTTTCCTGCACCTGAAGCACTAAGGGGTGTAAGGCTAGGGCAAAAAGCAAAGGTCCCAAGGGATCCCCTTGCTGGACCCCCGTGAATGCCCCGATGTGGTCATTCCCTACGTATATCCTAGCAGACTGGGCATACAGAAATTGAACCCACGAGAATATGGAGGGGCAATGGCGATGGACCTCGCGAAGCAAAACCGAACGGTCAACTAAGTTGAAAGCGTTGGAAAAATCAACCGTAAGCATGGTCAGCGAGCTATCTGAATGAAAAGAATTAAGGAACCTGTTAGCGCTCTACAGCACCGCCTCCGCCCCTTTGGGGACCCCACCCTAAATTGGTAGAGTCCCCCAAGTTCTTAACAACTTCTTTCTTAACTTTCTTCATGGCTACTTTGGAGAACAATCTAATGTGTTTGAATTTCTATAAGAAATGACATTTATCCAACGCATTTTGTTTGCCTATTTTGTAATTTATGTAAGGTACCCATTGGTTCTAAAAGTTGCGGAAGACGTTTAGGTCCTAAAAGGCGAGCGCAGAGCAAGACTTTATGTAAGACACCAGAGAGGTATGCGTACAATGCTTATAATTTTGTACCAGATGACATTCTCTACTTGTAAATCCATAAACCCTCGTAAGCATAGATAACATAAAATACAATTACAGAAACTCTAGGAAATAAAATATAAAAAGGTAAAAAGTATGTTCTCATATTACAAGTAATAAAGAAGCAGATACCAAATCGGGTATGATCGAATTGATTCTACAAACTCCCTCTGATCAACTTCTAGCTTGAAATATTCGGTATGTTCCCAAAACAGACATTGTTTATCTCGCCACATGAGAGGTGTCTCCTTGTAACAACCATCCGGCGTGAGAATAAGTATCAGCTCTTTAAGAGTTGAACAATGTAAAATACGAGTATGGAAGAGTGAATGAATTACATTATCTCATGGTAGAGTATTTATAAAGTAAAATTATGGTTGATGTCATTGTCATATGGTGTGAGGCTTGTATAAAAGTGTAATCGTTTTGATAGTGATATTTTTAATTCTATTGGAGAAACTAAACATCCCCTTTGTTGTACTATGGTTGCCCCGTAGGCGTAGCAAAATTGCTGTTGGGTATAACCCGGGTTTGCCGGGTCAAATAGGATCTTGTATGTATTATTATAGAATAAATATGTGTCATACCTCTTCAAGTATTACATTATCAAAAACAAAATATATATTAATTATTTCATTGTAAGTATCATAACAACATTGTCACATTGTGAATTTTGAAAGTAAGAAATTACTTTGAGATAGAGGTTAAACAGGCAACAAGCTGCGTCGTTACCCATTTTTTAATAGCAAACCTAAGTCACAAAACAAGTTGCGTCGTTACCCTCGCAGCACCACGCACCACGTCACAAAACATCGACACCTGTCGTCGCACCACCGCTAATCCCCCCCCCCTCTCCGGTCAAAGCACCGCCACTCGTCGTCAAAACTGTCAAACCACGTCGAACCCCCTGAAATCATCGTCGCATCACCTGAAAACCACAATCGAAGCCCTTGAAAAACCCGTCGGTTGAGAGGTGGAGATGATCGTTGACCATCAGATCTGAGCAATACTCGAACCAACACACTCGAAACTGATGATGAGATAGGATCTGGGTTGAAGATTGATCTATGTTTCGTCTTCAACTCTCGTATTTCCGGTAAGAGGGTTTAAGATTTGTGGAAACAACAAGTATGACAAGAAGGTTTCAGGTGGTTGGCGGGACAGATCTGGGTTTCAATTATCGGCCACTTTGATCCCCTGCAGCCACCATTGCAGACCTTGCTTCGACATGGTTGATGTTCTGAATGTTAGTGGTGTGATTTGGGAATAATAGCAAATCGTTTGTTTGGTCAAAGGATTATTTAATTTTATAATAAATAATGATCATTTTGCCCCTGAGAAAAAAAAAACAAAATAACAGGATTTTATAAGACAAATATGACCTGATTTCACTTTTGGACCAAAATGTCAATAAAACTGAAACCACAGGGACCCGGATGCAAAAAATTTGAGTTTTGGACTAAAGTGGCAAAAGTGACCAAACCTCAAAGACCAAAATGGCAGTTTACTCTAAAAAAATAATAATAAATAAATAAAAAATACTATGACAGGACCCCAGGGCTGCAATGCTATTGCTTTCCTGGTTAGAAAACTCCAACGCGGCGCAAGAAGCACCACCTCAGGGTGCCTCACACTTAATACACTGAATCACCGTCTCAATCCACTTCATGTAATCGTGCCACTCGGTCGCTCTGGCATGCCTGAGGCGCGCTTTTTTATGGATGCATGATCATAAAAGAAATCATCATCATACTCAATAAATCCCACCAATAGCACAGCTAAGGTAGGGTCTAAGGAGGGTAAGATATAGACAGCCTTACCTATACCCCGTAGGAATAGAGCGGCTGCTTCCAATGAAACCCCCGGCTCGTTAGTAGTTTTACATCAAGCCTTGGACATAAGGCACATAACACTCAACAATTAAGACAATGGCCGATTAGTACATGTACTCCCTTGTCTTTCGGCTATCAACACTACCACATGATGCATGATCATAAAAGAAAGTAGTTATATAAACAGTTGTGCGATTCTCCAAATAAAAAAATTGAAGTGATTACTTTTATGGATGTATCATGTCCCATATGAAAGAAATCAGTGATATGAACAGTTGTGCAATGAAAAATCATGTTTGCTTTCTTGAGTTTTGTTTACCCCCCTTTGCAACTATACAGTCTGAAAATCACATTGACATCTTATTTCTCAATATTCTTTAACCTAAGCACAACTGCTTGTCAACCTCCAGACTGGGACTGTTTCTTTAGAACGTTCCACGCTAGCAAAGCCGCACCAACAGCAGGTTCCACCTGATAAAATCCACGTAACCAAATAAGCAACTATGATAAAAAACACATAAAAATGTTAAATAGTAAAATATCTGTTTTGACCTATACGTTGACCGCGTATGGCGTATGATGTCCTTACCTTTGGGCGGATGGGAAGCATCCCAGGGAACTCCTTGGAAATGCAGCTAATTACTTCTTTTCCGATATCCCACTTCTTATTGGCTTGAAGAACACCACCAACCATGACAAGAGGACAACTACCCTTTCCATCTGTCAAGTAAATTTCACATGTAAATCATACAACACTTCATAACCACCCATCACGTATCCTGATTAAGCTTGTTTAAAAGTAAACTCATGAATGAGGGAAAGAAAATAAAATAAAAACACACATGTAACTTTGTGAATTTGGATAATATCAGCAAAAACTTAATATCTTTTTTCGGTTTTGATTATGTACCTTCTCCACACAACCCGAGTCTGCAAACTACAGCTTTGATACTTGAGGCCAACTCCTGAACTGCATCAAGCAATATTCCATTCGCCACCTCATCACCTGCTTCAGCACAAGATACAACAACTGGGACCAAAGCTGCGATTCGAGCCCATGATGGATCAGCATAGGTCCACCTGTATTCAAACAAAAGCAACACACTTATATGACTGCAATTTTATCTCAACAACATTGTTCCTAAAAAGCCGAATAAAACTAGAAAGCACAAACTTATAGAGTTAGAATTAGGTTTCGAGAAACATATACCCAATCAATTCATCTGGAGAAGAAAGTTCATAGAGTTAGAATTAGGTTTCGAGAAACATATACCCAATCAATTCATCTGGAGAAGAAAGTTCGAGTTCATGCAGAATTCTTGATGTAAGCATTGTTTGTGGACCACGGCCATCATAAGCCCTTATTACGGATGTCAATGCCATTGCAGCTATACCATACCCACTGCATGTAAACACAGATTATGCTCAATGTATACAGGGTGTGTGTGTAGGCCTGTAAATGAACCGAACGTTCATGAACTTGTTCGGCGGGAAGTTCGTTTATGTTCGTTTATTTAATAAATAAATGAATGAACATGAACACAATTTTTTGTTCATTTAATTAAACGAACGAGCATGAACACACGTTTTGTTCGTTCATTTATGTCAGTTCGTTTATTTACATTTGTTTATGTTTGGTTCAATTCAAATATATAAGTAGTTATATTTATATAGATGTTAAACATAAATGGAACTTTCTAACTTATATAGATATAAGTATTTAGTAATTGGGTTTTCTAGTGATAAAAATGGGTTTTCAAATGGAATTTACCGTAACTAAACACTAATCTATAAACAAATTACTTTATGTTCGTTCATGTTTAGTCAATTATGTTCATTTGTGTTCATTAATGTTTGTTCAGTTATGTTCATTTGTGTTGTTTATTGTTTGTTAAATTATCTTCGTTTAAGTTTGTTTAGGTCCGTTTACGTTCGTGAACTGTTCTTTTAGGTTTTAAACGAAATGAACATACACGAACACGAACATACTGATTTTCTTAATAAACGAACACGAACAAAAAAATGTGCTCGATTACATGTTCGTGTTCGTGTTCGGTTAAAGTTAAATGAACAAACACGAACATGCCATTGTTTGTGTTCGTTCGGTTCATTTACAGGCTTGTGCGTGTGTTTAGTTATATACACAAAGTCACAAACGTTGGTTACATGATATATTACCTTCCCCAATCACCTAATACAGGTCCTGCACCAGAAGCGCGGGCTTCTCTTCCATCTTCAGTATATCCATAAGCGATGGTCCCCGTGCCAGCAATTAGTACACACCCATGAAGTTTTCCCATGGTTCCACTAGCCATAGCAGCCACAGCATCATTGTGGACGAAACACTTCACATCATTTGGGAACATCGCCCTGGAATAACAAAAGTATAGGATTTCAGAAAAAAATAGATTTTAATATGTGCAAAACTATTTATAGACAGCTGACCTAAGCCAACTTAAGATCCTTTGCTGGTCTGTTGGATGGTTAACCCCTGATACAGCTAAACAAACTGCACGTACAGCAGATCGAGTGGACCCTGCCTTAAAAAGAGCATCTGCCATAACACATTCTAGTGTCTCTTTCGCAGCAGTTTCTGTCAAGTATATGTAGAAAAGTAATCATCACACCAATCATCTAAACTGTCCCATTAACAATGCAGCTATCATTTTGGCATACAACTTTAGGAACTTCAATGTGTGTATAAAGTTATGGTGAGAAACAAGAAACTGTTACCTCCAACACTATTATGATTGGAGCAGCCAGCAACAGCATGAGCTAAGACAGGTGGCGGGTCAGGAGGAAGGGAGTTATCAGTGAAAGAAAACACAGGCATGCATATACACACGGTGGAAGTAGTCCCGCCGTCCAATCCCAGAATCAGATCCTGACCGCCACCTTGTGGTTGCATTCCATGCTCAAAATCCCAAATTCCCTCATTCCTGTCCCTTTTCATGGCTCACTTCAGCTACTGATCACTACTTTCACTATAGAAATAGATCACAAATGAAAGTGTGAAACCCTTTTAAATCTTCATAAAGTTAATACAACACACACACAGATACAGATATACATACAGAACAGTATTATTGTACCACATAGTGTGTGATATGGTATGAATACTCTAACTTAATTTAACTGCCCATGATAATATAATCTGGATGGCAAAAAGGTCAAAACACTAACGAACAACAGAGACCAAGGGATTATACTTTATCTGTGACCAATTACAGCATTATAAAATTACATACCAAATTGAACAGCAATTAGCTACAATTTCAAGTTCTCAGAAACTAATAAGCAACGATTACAGCTTCAAACATTGATCGGATGAACAACTAAACTTCAGAACAGGAAAACTTTCAAGTTATCAGTATACATGCATAAAATAGAAAACACAAGGGTAGAATACAATTTTTTACTCACTCTCAATTTACACCATATTAAACCTAATCTACTCCTTGCTTGGGATTGAACCCACGAGACCTCCCCCTAAGAGACATGAGTCTCTACCATGTGAGCTAACCCCACATTGGCGATAGAATACATACATAGAACTTATTAACTTACATACCAAATTGGACAGCAATTTGCTACAATATCAAGTTCTCAGAATCTAATAAGCAACCGTTACACTTCCAAACCATGATCGAATGAACAACTGAGCTTCAGAACGGTAAAAACTTCAAGTTATCAGTATACATGCATAAATCAGAGATCATGAGGATATAATAAAGACATTGTACATAATAACATTCATACAAAATTGAACAGCAACCGGCTATAATTTCAAGTTTTCAAAACCTAGAAGCAACGATTACAGTTCCAAACATTGATCAGATGAAACAATTAAACTTCAGAATGAGAAAAACTTCAAGTTAATACATATTATTACACTAAACCTAACAACTTAAATACCAAATTGGACAGAAATTGAACTGAGCTTACATAACAAAATGGACAGAAATTGACTACAGTTTCAGGTTTCAAAAGCTAGACGCAACGATTATACTTTCGAACATTGATCGGATGAACAACTAACTAAACTTCAGAACTCGAAAAACTTCAAGCTATCAATATACATACATGCATAGATTATATATACATTGAACTTAATAACTTTCATACCTAATTTAACAGCAATTTGCTACAACTTCAATATTTCAGAACCTAATAAGCAACAAATACAGTTCAAAACATCGATCGCATGAACAATTAAACTTCCGAACAGGAAAAACTTCAAGTTATCAGTATACATGCATAAATTAGAGATCACGAGAATACAGTATATACATTGAACTTAATAACTTACAAACAAAATCTGACATCAATCGGCTACAATTTCAAGTTTCGAAACCTAGAAGCAACGATTACAGTTCTAAACATTGATCGGATGAACAATTAAACTTCAAATAATCAGTATACATGCATACATCGGTATACATATACGAAATTATAGATCACGTAGCCTGAATACATACCTGCAAGTAACGATTCGAAGGTTCAATCTATTGTTGTACACCTATTCGTCAGTGATTTCTTCCGATGCGAAAGGGGCCGTTTTGAAAAGTATGTATTTTGTTTGTTTGTTTTTGGAGTGTTGCTTGTGTGAACAACTGATTTTGGACTAAAATATTCTTTTTATATTAACCCCGTGATTTCACGGGTTATGCGTTGTTTTATAAAAATTTATATTTACAAAAGAATTTTATATATTTGATTTCTTAGGCCATGCGTAGTCATAACGCCCCTTTGTGGGCGTTATGCGACACGTGGCGCGCCACGTGTACGGGTGGGCGTTATGGGGCGTTATGCATTTAAGCCCGTAGTCATAAAGTCCCTACCCATCAATACTTAATTATTAATTTTTGTTTTTATTAAATAATTATAAAAACATTAACCTTTTTTTGATTGGTCCAAGCTTGATAACCTCCCTCCCTCACAGCGCGATAATAATGGCGCCTCCCCCAAATTTCTGAAACATGGCGCCGGTGGTTTTGGTGTTCACGGCGCTATTCCGGCGCTATCAAAGGGCATACCTCCCCACTACGTATGCTCTTATAATTGGATAATCTCTTCATACTAACACCACTTTAACGTCCTTTCTACCACGTGTTTTTCTTACCGTGCCGTCTTGCTAACGTGACGCTTAATGTCTCCTATTTATACCCTCCCACGCTTAATATTATATACCGGTGAGTTTCACGTGTTATGGGTTGTGTTAAAAAAATTATATTTACAAAAGAAATTTTTTATATGATTTCTTATAAGTGAATAATCATTCATGTTTGGCAAACATTACCAACAAAAAAAATGTACCATACAATAAACACATAATTTCACACGGGATCCAAATGAATGTGGATCGGTTTTTTTTTTTTTTTTTTGTTCAGATCATCCAACTTTATTCATATAAAATAAACACTAAAACTACATTATTGGTCTTCTTCAGTTTTCAATAATAAAAAAACTGTTATTAACGGTTTGGTTACGGTTTGACCTAAAAACCATTAAAACCGAACCGTAAACACCCATACCTTTTAAAATTAATTCTTTTTTTATCAGAAGGTATAAATGTTGAAATCCATTTCAACAGTTTGCTTCAAACCATTAGATTATGATGGAAATCACCACTTACCAAAGCTCTTTCATTGTGGTGGGGCATGTGAAGTGGCCTAATGAGAACCATTTGAGATTTGAGGATATTGAACCTTTCATAAGTCTGTCCTGTACAAAGTTTGTATTTAAGTGCCAAAAAGTCATAATAAGTCAATAACAAATGCAACTCTCTAACTCTGAGTTAAATGTGTATAAAACATCATGTACCATACAAAACATATATGATGATAGATGTAGTAGAGATATTCACACATAAATCTAACACACAAATATATAACTTAAAATTGTTGATATAATCCTTTGAAAGAAATAAACGTTCAAGTAACTGAACCAAGTCAACTGATGATGCCTCATATTCATCCCACTCTATAGATATAAACTCTAATGGAAGACTTGTGAAAGAAATATTATAGCCGAAGCGAATATATGACACACACAAATCGAAGTGCTTTACCTAACTCTTAAGTTATTGCACACTTAATATACCCGAACACACGCAGCTTCGTTACGGTATAGACATTATCCTTAAACACACTCACCCCAAAACGGTAATCCCAATCACCATCCACCCTATAAACTCAAACCTTACACAATGATAAACTAAACCGACCGAGTTACTGAATCAATCAAACGACCTGACCCATTTATAACACTTCCCTGGCTGTAGAATTTGCCTTCTGCAAATCTTCTTCAACTCAAACATAACTAAATGGGTCGAAAGTACTAATTACAAACTACAATAAGGGTGACTTACAATCCTTTTCACACGGGTCAAACTACAAGTAGACTTCATTGAACATCTTGGTTGATGTTTTCAGCGTTAGACTCTTTGAATCTTTTTGTTACATTAACAAAATATAATCATAGTAAACTTTGAATAAGATCAAAATGCATGATCTTTTCCCAAAAAGTATTCAAGTAAATAACCTCAAATTATTGACCCAAAAAATTTAAACCATGAAGAGTTCTTCCCCTTCTGGGCCTGGGCCCATCCAACTTGTGACTAATGGAATACTACTCCCCAAAGTTTGCTACTATCTCAATCTCCTTCATATACATACATGTTGCCATGCCTTTGGTATGGAGTGCAGTGGCGAGGCTTGAGATTTCCGACCAGGAGTCGAAAACATATATACAAAAAATTTTATAAAACCGGGGGGTAAAAAACGTATATGACCCAAAAATTTCTATATGAAAACTACATGCTCTCTACTACTGAGCAAAAAGTCCGGCGGGTCGGCCGCCCCCACAAAGCTAAGCCCTTGATTGAGGGTGATCTCGAAGCTTCGGCCTCAAGACTCCTAGCGGGTAGTAAAATTTAATTTAGAATAAATAAAAGTATAAAAATAACATTTTTAACCTCTAAAGTATCCTCTTTCCCTTTTCTCCAACATAAATTTTTAATTCGGTTTGTTAAACTTTTTCTTGTTGTAACCTTCACATCACCATTATACTATTTCCAATACACCAGTACTTGCTATTGAATTCAATACAGTAAGCAATTCCAAAACATTCAAAAATCTGTATCATTTTGAGGCACTGGTTACTTAACAGTTTGACTAAAAACCCACAAAATCACTTAAATCTCTAATGGATCTTGAGAAACAAAATCATACCAGACATGCTAGTGTTGAGGCAACCAGAGATAATCTCCATAGAACGTGACTTGGGTTAATATAAATCTTAAATAAAAATAAATATAAAAATAAATACATATCGTATTTATTATTTACCAAAATGTATGTATTTAAATTACCCTAACAATCCATAACCTTGATTATAGCATAAGAAATATATGTACTTACATATACAGTTAGACACACATCCACACACATAGATGTTTAACAAATTTATACACAACCATTAAAAAGCTGAATAAATTAGACACATGTAGCTGTGTATTTGAAAGGTCTTACAACATAAGCCAATTCTAATCATGTGTATGAGGCAACTATACCAAATTCATATCAAATATACCCATTAAACTTCAGTTTTTTTTACAAGAACCCTTAACCTTAATCATCATTTTACATTACTATAGTGATGAAACCAAACACAGGTCAATTTCATATCACATACCTTGATTAAACTTCAGTTTTCCACAAGAACCCTAAAGCCCTAAGCTTGAATCATCATTTTACATCACTATAATAGTCAAAGGTAAATTATATTAGGCTAACACATTAACCAGCATTAAAAAACCCTCTTTATCTCTATATACTCAATATCAACAACTATTAACTTACAATTGCATAAAACTCCTAACACAGTAACCACAATACTTCAAATTAAACAAATAATTATTACACACATTAAAAATTGTAACATATAATTCATAAACATTTGCAATGTTAACAGGTCAAGCTACTCTAATCATAATCATACTCAATCAACAATCGCATGAACTAAAATTAGGTCAAACAAAAACACAACATTACAACAAATCCAAACACTAATACCTTCATACACGGATTTAACCAGCGATTCGATGTTTCCTTCTTGCCGGAACACAAGAGGCGAATCACAGGGCCGGAGAGCGGCGCCGGCGACGGAAGAAGAATCAATGGATATTCCGGCGGAAGGGTACCTTTTCGCTGTGGTGAGCTGCATTCTTAGTCAGATCCCGTGTGGATTTTTATTAAAATGGAGCCCAATAAATCAATACAACATAAGAAAACCAAAAACTGTAAACATCAAAAAACGATATCATACCTATCATAACAATGGATGAATCGCTGGAGAACAAAGCAATGGTACATTTATGAGAAGAAAAAGAAAATAAACGATTAATGAGATTAGAATCATAAAACAAAGAAATCAGAAACAATAAAATTAAAAACAAAGAAACATACCTTTGATTGGTTAATAGGATTGATTTGTATGAAGAAGATGATGATGCAGAGGTTTGGCTAGCGTTTCAGAGAATTTTGGTAGGTTGAATTGTGTGTGTTTTGGAAGCTGGTTGTGAAGCTTTAGGGTTTCCTAGCGGGTAGTAAAATTTAATTTAGAATAAAACCATTAGCAACAAACTCCATCAATTACAAATTTAAGCATGGATCAAACATTCAGACGATCATTGTGGAAACATAACGAAACCAAATTCCTGACCAAAATTAGAAACAGTCTCCACCAGTTACGAAATTTAAGCATAAATTAAACACGTACATGAGATGAGTTACCATAATTCAAGTAAGATTCAACATCATTTACTAATTTAACAGCAATTTACGCTAATTCTGAACAGAAAATCAACAACATAATCTCCAGCACCAAACATAAATCAACAATAACTCAAACTGACTACCAATTACGAAATTCAAGCACGAATCAAACATTCAGATATGAATATACCACAAATATATGATTAAGCATAATAAAAGATCAACCATACACTTCCGTAACTAACATATCTCGATAGCTTAAACTGTATACACATATAACGATATAAGATGAATTATCGAAACGTAAGCACTGTTCAATATCATTTACTAATTCAATAGCAATAACATAATCTCCAACAGCAAACACAAATCAACATAACTTCAACTGAACACATACATGAAACAAATTACCATAATTCAAGCATGATTCAACATTATATACTAATTCAACAGCAAGCATAAATCAACAATAACTCAAACTGACAACCGATGTAACCGTCAGAGCATGAGAAATCCTAATCAGTAGGTGACCGATTATAGCTTAATATAATCGGGGAAAAGTTAAAAAAGATCTGGCTACTCTGCGTTCCGCTTCGTTCCCACTACTTCTTACACCCAACTCCACTCCCAGCCTTTTGGGAAACAGTTTCTTCATAGCCAACATAAAATATGATTACTTACATGAACAAAAACATTCAATGAGTGATGAAAACTCGAGATCTTACCTTAGGATTTGTCGAATGGTCGTCAGATCTGAAGCACAACCACTAATCAACAGAGTCGATCCAAGTCAGATCTAAAGCACAATCAGAGTCAAACTATCAAAAACAAATTCAGTGAAAAAAATTAGGTCAAGATACACATGGAGAAATCTGATGAACTTCTCCTTTCCACCGGAGCTCACTCACCTTTGTCCGATTTCAAACGCCAGATCTGAGAGAAAGAGAGAGAAAGAGAGGAGAGATGCGTGATTTGAACTGATTTGATTTAAAACTTAGGGTTCAACCTGCATCAGTCTGGTGTAAATCAAATCGATCAAACTGTTTGAAAACCTACCTCTCAAACTGTTTGAATCGACCTGCATCAGTCTGGTGTAAATCAAATCGATCAAATAGGGTGATATTTTCAATATCAGCTGAGAAAATAAGAAAAATATACATCAGGAACATTTGACAGAATCAAAAAACATTAAAACCTGTGTCTACTCAAAGCCACAACCACCATCGCTGACCCGAATCCCCGTTCGTACGCCATCGCTGACCTAAACAACAACAAAGCAGCTGTCTCTCCGCTCGCGCGCGGAACCCTAGCCGCCGTCACACAAAGAAGAAAATCGTGAGAAACAAAACCCTAGGTACAGGGAATCATATAATCGTGAGAGAAAAAAAAACTAACCGATTTCTTGATAGCAAGGCAAGCCCGTCACACAATTGCTCTCATCATCAAAACCCTCAAAACCCTAGATGAAGAACAAACTCAGATCCCACACCGGCTCTGTATCAAGTCGGAAGATGAAGATGAAGATGAGGATTTTGATTCCACTCTGATATTGTAGATCAACAACACATCTCTACATCTCTGATTCTTTTTTTCTTTTGAATCCACAGATCCAAATCCAAATCTTTGAGGGAGAGAGAGAACGAAAATGAAAAGGCTCGTAGTTTGAAATTTGAAAAGGGCTCACGTGATGAGTTAACAGAGATCTGGTCAAAAGGCTTTTTGTCTCTAGCCTGTTTCTCACCAGCTTTAAAAAAAAAATTAGCAAAATGACATGTGGACCAGAAGAAGCAGGGGAGTGACACATAGGAGAGAGGGAGCAAGGATGGCTTGTGGTGTTGACACCTCAGCCAAATCCTTTTGATTTATTATAAGAGAGAGATTCTATATCTTAATTAAAGTGCTTTTATTAAAAATTTAATACCTAATCCCATATATGCTCTTTCTGAAAAATATATATATTCCTTCAAACACTTTGGTCTTTGGATTAGTGATTTATATAAAAATGAACGGCATACGATGCAAGTGATTAGGCTTTGAATCGAATGTTTCTTTTTTTTTTAACGTTGACTTTCTTTTTTAGTGATCCAATGTCACACCGCCAAGACGGCGGCTCTAGCCAAGTTCTGCCCAGACTTACATTGTCTTAACCGGACCCGTACTGAGTTGGTCAGACTTGGTTACGGTGTAAGACGCTTGGTCTATTTATACGATTATCATATAAATTTCGACTATAATAGTGTAATTACGGTTAAACATACACTTAAACATACGAGTTCGTTAAAACATTTTAAGAAATAATCATTTCAACATTTTGTAAATACATTTGCCGTTTAAAACACGACGACGAAACATTTCGCGGAAGCTTGAATCTTGATAGTGTTCGGTTCTTTATCGAGCTTGATCGTCCTCCGGCACCATATAGTAATCTACATTTCATAAAACATGAAACGAGTTAGTCGTTCGGTGTTTTAAACATGTCCGAACAAGTTGTGAGTCCAAACACTCAACAATTATCAGTTATGTGCGTTTAAAACTTGTTTATACAAGTTCCAAAAACCAAACTGATCAACAGCAAAAATTTGCCAGACTTTAATGTGGTCGCGTGCCGCGACACCAGCCTCCAAAACCTGTCGCGTGCCGCGACAGTGTGTACCCACCTCCGTCGCGTGACGCGAGGCCTTATTTTCGACAGAAAGGTTGTTAACAGCTGCTGCATATTTCTAGCTAAACCAAGTTTTACGAAAACGAGCATAACTTGCTCATTTTTTATATTATTTACGTCACGTTTCTTCCTACATGATCGTAAATTTATTCTCCATCACATGGAGTTAACATCCGACATTCGGATTAACAAACTTTTAAACTTTTAAGCCTTCGGCTTAAAATGTAGTTACAAACTTTTGACCCTTTCATGTATAAATCAAACAAACATGTTTGTTTGATCTCAATTTCCCATAAACTTTATAAAGTCAATGTTATCTATCATACTAGATTCAAATCCCGGGTTTATATACATTCTTAAACCCGTTTTTACTTAAATGCTTATTTTGACCCGTTAAGGGTATTTAAGCATTTTTCCGCATAATTCATGCTCATTCGCTTTTAGCATTTTATTTCCACATTATTTATCAATTGATCTTCCACCACAACTATATGTGTGGTGGATTTAATGTTGAGATCTATATATTCCGAGTTTTACCCCTCGGATTATCATTTTACGGCAAAGACTCATATAGAGTCCTTTGACCCAAAGATTTACATCTTTCGCTTTTTATACTTATTCCAAGTATTTATTTGATCCCAAAACTCATTTCCAAACAACCTTTAAGGGTCGTTTGCTATATTTAGCTTATAAGGGCATTTTGGTCACTTTTAACCCTTCTTTTACGAAGAAGGACTTTTAAAGCCATATTTGACCAAAATCCCACTTTTAAAACTATGATCTTGTTTGAAAGGTCATTATGTTTTCAAAACACCATTACCATCATTTAAATCATTCGGTTTACCTATTAAAGTAACCAAATGTCTATTTTCACTTCATCTAACTCTCAATGAACCTTTCGTTCTAGTTGAGTAGTTAACCTATTACACATACCTGGCTCGGATCAATATATTGACCCGTTTTAATACATTGCTTTAATAATCGCTACTTAATAGCGATGCAAGTTATTTGAAGGGGTATAGTCCCAGATCTCGCGCCAGCATGGCATTCATAGCCATCTGGGACCACAGCCTCACAACGAGGGGCATGATCGCACCGACCGAGATGACCACACGTATTGTGGGGAGTCCCACTCGGCCAATAGCCGACCGGGAGGATACAACTATATTCCTCCCACTCAACCCCACACTACCTACGTCCGCGCTGCAAAGCGCAGGCCAACCCAACCCTACAGGGCAAAGTCTGCGTCCGAAAACTCTAAATTCATACCGGAGATCGCCCACGCCGAAGTCACAACGACTAAACTCCCACTCACGATTGGGAAATACAGTGGTTCATCCGACCCGGACGACCACATGAACATTTTTACCGACGCTGGGTGCAATGGCAAATGGGACGAGGCCACATGGTGCCATTTTCCCCAAAGACCCTCACTGGATTAGCGAGGGCCTGGTTTGATTCTTTGCCAGTAGGAGCGCTGGCTTCATTTGAACAACTGCAAGCGAAATTTCTTGCACACTTCAGCCAACAACGACGTCACAAACGTGATTCAATGGATGTCATGAACATCTGGCGCGGGGAAAACAAAAGCCTAGAATCTTTCGTTATCCACTACAATAAAGAGTTCCTCGAGATAGGCGGGATCGCATATCAAATGGCCCGCAAACATTTCATCTGAGTTGTCAAGGACGATGAAATGGTGATGACCATCTCAGGCAAGGAGGGCTTGCCAAAAAAGTGGGACGACGTCATGGCCGCGGTCAAGACGTACGCCCAAACTCATCGGTCTCTCAAACCGCACACTGCCAAGGCACAGCCCCACGCGGAAGGTCAATTCTCCCGCCAAGCGCAACCGGGACACATGGAATCGTGGCAACGATTCCAAACCTTATGTCCCGCGCGGCTACCAGCCCGATGCAATGGCAACGATCAATGCTCAACGCGAACAACGGGCATCAAAGAAGGAATCCCGGGACCACAATTGGACCGAGATCAACAAGTCACCAAGAGAAGTCCTCCAGACGGACGCACAATTCTTGCGACCGGCCCAACCGATGAAGTCCAAAAAGAACCAAGATCTCACCCTATACTGTGAGTATCATAAGGACTCTGGTCACTCAACCAACAACTGCATCAGTCTCCGGTTGGAGATTGAACGAGCCCTGAAAGAGGGGAAGCTGCAACATCTGTTGACAGTCGCGCAAAAGCAAACCAAGCGCATCGCCCCCAATGACGAGGGCACTTCCACGGGGAAAAAGACCATGCACGTGACCTCAACCCACATGATTAATAGAGGCCGTGGAAGGCCGCGCAAGGCGGCAAGAAGAGGGGATAACGACTGGAAAGATGAACAGGTTATTTTCCTCAAAGTTTGTGGCGGACCGCGTGACAGACGCGCTATCATAATCACCGGCTATCTAGCTCATTACTGCACGTAGCGGTTGTTCATCGACCCGGGCAGTACTTCTGACATCATTTATGAGCAGTGCTTCAACCAGTTCGATCAGGAAAACAAAGATCGATTGCAGCCGGTAGACTACCCTTTGGCCGGATTCGCGGGGAAATGGTGTTCCCCTTAGGCCAAATTACATTCCCAGTGCGCCTTACCAACGGTAAGCACACGAGGATCGAGGAGGTAAACTTCATTGTTTTACCCCACACCTCCTGATACGACGTACTTATCGGGCGAGAGTCCCAAGGCGACTTTAACATGATTACATACGTCCCCCATTCTGCCATCGGTTTCCCAACCGAGACGGGGGTCGCCATAATTTATGCCCGCAGAGAAGTCATGTCTACGGACGAACTACGTCCGACCAAGACAGCAAGGCTCACTCCCAACACCCAACCAGAGAAATGGGTTCTTAACGCAAGACACCCAGAACAGCCGGTGACATTGGGTCACGCCTTGTCTAACAGCACAAGGGCACGCCTGAAGCAACTCATCTTTAGGAATCAAGATATCTTCGCGTGGACACCCGCAGACATGACAGGTGTGCCACGCGAAGTCGCACAACATTTATTGAATACCCTAGCAGGTATCAAGT
Organism: Helianthus tuberosus; assembly: GCA_030545235.1. Classification (NCBI taxonomy): domain Eukaryota; kingdom Viridiplantae; phylum Streptophyta; class Magnoliopsida; order Asterales; family Asteraceae; genus Helianthus; species Helianthus tuberosus. The sequence continues at coordinate 61,625,708 of CM060354.1, read as the reverse complement.
CGGTGATCCAAGGCCAACGCCACCTTGGATCCCCAAAGAACGAGGCGATGAATGAGCAGGTCAAAGAACTGCTCTCCGCAGGGATCCTGCGGGAAGTTAATTACCAGACTTGGTTATCTAACCCTGTCATGGTAGAAAAAGCTACTGGGGGCTGGCGCATGTGCGTTGACTACAAAGATCTCAACAAAGCCTGCCCCAAAGATTGTTACGCACTTTTAGAAATCGACGAGAAGGTCGATAACCTCGCCCCATTCTGATGGAAGTGTTTCATCGATTGTTATAAAGGCTATCACCAAGTACAGATGGCAATCGAGGACGAAGACAAAACGGCATTCCGCACCCCTACGGGGAATTACTGTTACACAAAAATTCCATTCGGGTTGCGTAACGCAGGCGCAACCTATCAAAAACTGATAAACGACACTTTTGGCAATCAAATCAGCAAGAGTGTCGAAATCTACATGGACGACCTAGTCGTCATGAGAATGGAGGAGGATACCATGCTCACAGATATCGAAAAAACATTCCAAACTCTGCGAAGCATCAACATGAAGCTCAATCCAGGGAAATGCTCGTTTAGAATGGAAGAAGGCAAGTTCCTTGGATTCATCGTCACAAAAGATGGATTCAAGGTGACCCCGGAAAAAGTTCAGGTGATCGAGCGCATCCCATCACCTTTTACGATAAAGGAAATGCAACGACTAGCCGACCGACTAGCCGCTTTGAACTGATTCCTAGCTAACCACACGACTAAATCTTACCCCTTTATCAGCACTCTGCGGAACTGCTTAAAAAAGGAACAGTTCTAGTGGACCGCAGAGGCAGAAAACGCCTTCCGGGAGATGAAAGAGTGTTTGATACAACTCCCAACTCTCACTGCACCACGCAAGAAAGAACCGCTCATCCTATACCTATCAGCCGCAGACAACGCGGTAGGGGCGGTGCTCATCGTGGAACGGGAAGGAGTTCAAACACCAATCTATTACGTCAGCAAAATGCTAAATGATCCAGAGACAAGATACTCCATCATGGAGAAGTTGGTACTCACGTTGGTACATGCATCCAGACAGCTACGCCGTTACTTTGCAAATCACGTCATCACCGTGTTAACCAACTACCGGATCGGACAAATCCTCTCCAAGCCTGAAATCTCTGGAAGACTAGCAAAAAGGGCTATTGAACTGGGTGCACATACATTGGTTTACAAACCACGCCCAGCAATCAAAGGCCAAGTCTTAGCTGAATTCGCCACGGAAGTACCGGCGAATCGCATTCAAGAATGCGAAGATGAACAAACTCCTACACCTCCACCGTCCTCATCAGACATCTGGGCACTATATACTGATGGTGCGTCCAACGAAGACGGTGCGGGTGCAGGTCTGCGACTCGTAAGCCCTGATGGTCAAGAGCTCACCTACGCCATCCGCCTCGATTTCAAGAGTACAAATAACGAGGCAGAATACGAGGCTTTGCTAGCAGGGCTACGATTAGCAGTCAAGCTCGGTGTCCAACACTTGGAAGCACACATCGACTCATTACTAGTTGCGGGGCAAATCCGCGGCGACTATGCCGCGAAAGGAGATATCATGATCCTCTATCTCGAACAAGCCATGCAACTGAAATCCAAGTTCACATCCTTCAATATCCGACATATCAACAGGAGTGAAAACAAACCCGCGGATGCACTTTCAAAACTCGCATCCACCAGCTTCCAACATCTGGCAAAGGAGATACATATTGAGATCCTGCAAAATCCCTCAGTACCCCTGCGCCAAGTTAATGTCATCCAATACGGGACAACGTCTTGGATGACACCAATCATCGCATATTTACAATCAGGGGTTACCCCCAAGAGCAAAGCATAGGCACGCAAACTACAATACAAGGCGTTCAACTATCAGATGGGAGACGACATTTTATACCGCAAATCATACCTAGGGCCACTCCTACGATGCGTCGACCCTCAAGACGCCACGTATCTCATCATAGAAATACACAACGAAATATGCGACATACATGCAGGGCCGCGTATGGTAGTGGCCAAAATCATGAACGCTGGGTATTACTGGCCCGGCATGCACCTGGACGCCGTTAAAGTCTTGCGCAAATGTTTTAATTGTCAAAGACACGCACCAAAGACATTGCGCCCAAAGAACAACCTCGTCCCTGTCACAACAACGTGTCCTTTTCAAAAATGGGCAATCGACATGGTGGGACCATTTCCAGACGCACCGGGTGCGGTAAAGTTTATCATAGTGGATGTCGACTACTTCACCAAATGGGTAGAAGCAAAACCGCTAGCCTCCACCACCGCTATGATAACAAGGAAATTTGTCTGGGAACACATCATCTGTCGTTTCGGTCTACCAATGTGCATCGTAACCGACAACGGCACCAACTTCGCGGCCGAAGATTTCCAAAACTGGCTAAAGGAACTAAACATCGAACACGTCTTCTCCTCAGTGGCGCATCCGTAAGGGAATGGCCAAGTTGAGAGCATCAATAAAAGTTTAGTCGAAGGCATAAAGGCATGGTTAGGAACAGCCAGACGCAGCTGGGTCGATGAACTCCCAAGTATCCTATGGGCCCATAGGACTAGCCCAAAGACAAGTCACGGGGAGGCACCCTTCAGCCTAGTTTATGGCTCTGAGGCAGTGATCCTCGCTGAAATCAGTCTCCCTTCACCCCGAATGTTAGCTATCAACAAAGTTGACAACAGTGACGAGCGCAGGCTTGACTTGGACCTCTTAGAAGAAAGGCGCGAAAACGCCGCAATCAACGAGGCCAAGTACAAAACCAAACTAGAAAAGTACTACAACGCGCGCGTCCGCATATGTACATTCAACCCGGGAGACTATGTCCTTCGGGACAATGAAGCCTCTAACGCAGAGCGCCCTAGGAAACTTGCCCCCAAATGGGAAGGACCCTACCTCATCCAAGAGGTCTTGGGCAAAGGCGCATACAGATTACAAACGTTAGAAGGCGAACCTATCGCAAGAATATGGAATGCACAGCAACTTCGATGTTGTTACATGTAAGCTACGTTTACATTTTCCATGTAACCTACTGGCCCGCAGGACATTTGTCAATAAATAAATAAACAAATTAATGCAATATTGTTTATCTTTCTATTACAAATGCGTGTTCCACTTTGCGGTATCTGCAAAAACAGATTGGCAAAATCCTTATTCACGATACCCACACAAAGTGGTGACCACACACAAATATTGTAATAGGCCAGCAAAGGCAAAACATCAGCGTCTATCCGGCTAGATACGCACATACAGTTTTTACAAAACTTAAACAATTCCTAAACCCTAACGGGATAAAAATGGGAATTGACTAATACTCACACGACAAAGGTGTAGAGTATACTCAACCGTGCTTTACAGCCAACAGAGTTATCCATATACTTGCATGTCACCTAGACGTGCAAATGGCAAACAATGACTTAGTATTATGCGCCTTAAAAATTGGCCTTAAATAAACACTATTTCAACCGCGCTCACACAAAGACAAAGTAAATATTCTTTACTTGTCAACTTTTGAGCCGCACATACTTGCATATCACCTAGACATGCAAAAGGCAAATTCAGACTTAATGTTATTTACAAAAACATCAACTCGCACATATTCAAGATACAAGAGGTAAAAAGACTTGTACAAATTGAACAAAGGGGTTAAACTTTATATATTCCAAAATATTTCTACACCGTTGCGGTGCAGAAGAAGTTTACATCAGTTCTCCTCTAAAAACATTTACATCAAAAAGAGAAGTAAAAAAGGGCACGCAGGCCAACCTAGTCTGCTTTTGTACCACTGGTACCCGCATCACCCTTTGCGCCACCAGCGGTCTCCTCCTCCTCTTCAGGATCATCATACAACAACCGCAAACAGTCCACATAATCTTCCGCCTCCAAGAATTTATCAATATCCTCAATGGCGGAAATGGACAAGCTGTTATATGCGTTAATAGCCGCAACATACCGAGCCTCAGTATCTACACCATGGAACCCAGATCTCTAATCAGTAAACTTGCTCTTGTAGAAAGGGTTCACATGATTAAGGCGTTCATTGTAACCAGCCTTGAACCCCGCCTCCCGCGCACGCTCCTTAAGCTCATTAACAGCACTTGCGTTCTCAGGCGCGTCAAGAATGGTTCCAACAATCTGCAAAACACAAGTAACAAGGTTAACAAAAGCAAACCTAAAGATAACAAAGGCACCAGCTACTTATATGCCCGATACCGTGATCACGCATCCAGTCAAGGTCTGCCTTAAGCTGATCCAAAGAGGTAACCAAACTATCTCTGGCCTCAGCAGCCTCCCTTGCCCGAGTTTCAGCTTCAGTCGCGCGGGCAGTGACCTCCTCAAGAATGGTCACCCGGTTCTGCACATCACCTATCAACAACAAAGCATACACAAGTATAAAAGGATAATCAATTATACTTGTAAAACAAAAAAAACAAACTCAAGTATAACCGCGGTTCATACCTTGAGGTCTTCAACAGCTTTGTTTAGAATGTTGCGGTCGGCATCCGCTTCTTCAAGCGCCTTGGCACTGCGTGCCTCCGCCTCCTTTGCCTCCTTAGCAGCCGCTTCAGCTGCGACCTTTTCCTTTACCAAAGCAGCATTCGCCGCCTTGAGATTAGTGACCTCCTGACGAACACGGAAAAGTCACCCGGTTCTGCACATCAACCTATCAACAACAAAGCATACACAAGTATAAAAGGATAATCAATTATACTTGTAAAACAAAAAAACAAACTCAAGTATAACCGCAGTTCATACCTTGAGGTCTTCAACAACTTTGTTTAGAATGTTGCGGTCGGCATCCGCATCTTCAAGCGCCTTGGCACTGCGTGCCTCCGCCTCCTTTGCCTCCTTAGCAGCCGCTTCAGCTGCGACCTTTTCCTTTACCAAAGCAGCATTCGCCGCCTTGAGATTAGTGACCTCCTGACGAACACGGAAAAGTTTTTCATTTTCCCGGGCGCAAGCTTCCCTCCAACCCTTGCGCTGATCAGAAAGCAATTTGGAAAGAGTATGAACCTGTTTAAGGCCAGCTCTTGCAGCCCAAGCTTCAGTCTATTTTTGTTTCTCAAAAGCAACCTTCTCTCTTTTAAGCTGCTCCGCACCTTCATGAGCAGCATTCGCCATTGCCTCAGCCTCAGCCCGCAGGCGAACGGTTTCCTCTTCCTTTCGGCCAAGGACCCTGTAATCCTCTATAATCGCATTCGCTATTATAGAGCTTCCAACAAGCATGGAAGAGATCTGGTTTATCCGGTTCTCATGAGATAAACCACGGGCACGAAGAACCTCAAACGGGGTGCCCAAACCACTCAAGATATCCCTACAAGTGGAGGGATCATTCGAAATATCATCCCCTTGCATAACAGTCCATGTAGGACGATGGTAGTTCACACCCCGATTTTTCGTGTAAGAACGGTAATAGAACTTCAGTTCAGTCTCACCAGGCTGAATGGACGGTTCTTCAAAGCCCGTACCCGCGGCAGTTGAACCAGATGTTTTGTCAGCAACGGGGGAGTTTGGCTTCTCAGCATCAGGAGACTTCGGTTTCTCACCCCCCTCAACATCAATATCACGCGGCTCAATCAAATTGTCAGATGAATCCACCGTATCAAAGATGGTCTGACCTGCGACCTTCTTCCCAGTATCCTCCGCATGCATAGATGGCGGAGTAACTACTTCGATAGAAGGGCTTCTCCTGAACTCCATATTAACTCCCGCGTCCGCAGCCGCGTCTCGCGGAGGAGAAGAACGAGCTTCAAAAAAGGAAAAAGTCTCCTCACGCGGTTCTACAACAACGCAAAAAATAACTATAAGTTACAAGCTAAAAACGGCAAACACTTGTAAACATATGGTCAACTCGCCAGTCACAACCGCAGGCTTTGGCTGCGAGATAGCAGCTGTCCGAGTCCTTCTCAACTTCGGACGTTTCTGTTCACCAGCACCAGCGGCATCTACCTTCCGTTTCTTCTCATCAGCAGGTTTAGAACCGGCAGAGGACCCACTCGCAGCTGCACCACCACCTAGAACACCCAAACTCTCAAGGGTGTCAGACACTACCACATAATCGTTGTAGCTGCGTAAACGAGTACGAGAGATACCTGCCACCTGCGGCACCAAAGGAGGAACAATAGCCGGCTCATGCTTTTTCTTCGGTTTGCGAAACCGCATGCCTTTCTCCACATGCTTTTTGGGAACACCTGTCGCATCAGGGTCTCCTAAGGCCCCAAGATCACCTGCGTTTCGTTCATCAACAAGAAATCAGCAAGGCTAACTTATTTACAAAACAAGGAAAGTACATCTACTATACCTTTGCCTTGCGGCAACTCTGCCTCCAGTGCGGCCTGCTGAGTCACCCGGAAATTGCCGCGAATGGTGACATTAAACCCGTCCTCATCATCCGCACAAGCAAGCACCTCAACCTTGCCTTTGAAGTCCGGGTCAAAAATTCTCCAAAGGGGAGTACATTTACAAAATCTCAGTAACAAAAATAAGAAAGTAAGAAACCGCACAGGAAGAAAGATACTTACCACCACTCTTCTCCCGCACAACCGACCTTGCTTTCCTACTCATCCTTCCCAACATCATCCGCAGCACCCACAACTGCGAGTTGCTCAGTTTCTTCCACCCGATGGTCCGCAACCTCAGGAACCAGTCCACCGTATCAACCTTGGGGATACTAATGGTCTCCGTTATGATTGTGTCCGTCACATTCCGAAAGTTCAACTTGGCAGTGACCGCAGCAGCTTTAATGTAGAAGAATTTTGTCTTCCACTTCATAATACCCTTGGGAGGGACCATCACCTTCGGGCTACCGTCTCGTTGACGGAAAGAGAAGAAACCCATGGACACCGTCATCTGATAAAACCGCCGGAAGTCTCCGACGGTGGGTTCCATACCAAGAGCACGAAAGATGTACTCAAAGTTTTGAACCCGAATCATCCCGAAAGGGCTCAGTTGAGAGATATGGAGCTTATACCACTCCAAAATATCGGCGACAAACACAATCAACGGCAGTCGGAGGTTACAGTCGTCGAAGAAGTCAGCCCACATAGTGACATACCTCGCCGGAGCATCAGCGGCGGTGTCACCCTCTTTTGGGTAAACAACCCCATATTCTTGTGGCATCTGAACACCCATCATCAGATTGTCGAACGAAGCTTTCGACCATTTCAGAACCGGCAAGCCTCCGCCGGGAGCATCACCCTCCTCCTCCTCCGCCGCCACCGGCGACGAAGGTTCAGGATTCTCACCAGGAGTAGAATGGGGATTAGATGGTTCAGCCATCATGAAAAAGAAGAAAGAGAAAGTGTGATAAGGTCAGAAATTTCGAAGAAACCTCACCGGAAAAACAGATGGTTTATCGCAGAAGACGAAGGTTCTTAATCTCTCTTCACCGGAAATTTTTTTGAATTTTTTAAGAAGTGAGAGGAAACCTCAAACGGTTTCCCCTTTTATACTCATCGCAATAAATGCCGAACAGTAACCGAAACATCGTGCGCTAAAAGAACGAATCATGCAACGCCACGTGTACAGCGACGGTTCCGCTGACGGTTACCACGCGCGCGTGGCCGCCCACGCGCCTGACGTTACTTGACTTTTCACCTTCTGCTGCAGTGCAGTGATTGCCTTGGGTAGTGTAAATGTCCTTTCGTTTCAGCACATGCCAGGCAGATCCCACCAACTTTCACCAACCCGCACGTGCGGTCTACAACGTTTACAAAGCTGCAAATGAAGACAACTCTCATGTACGCGGCATGCAGTTTTTTATGGTTTCTCAAACCATAACCTAAACCGCATGTCGTTTTTTACATCCCCTCAAAAAATAGGAAAAATATATTTACACTATATAAAGGGGAATAACCTATATCCTCACATAGCCACGAGCACACGTGGAATATGCGAAAATGACACACACGAGCCCGCACAGGTGTGTCAGATACTCAGAACCAGCGTTGTTCTTTGGACTGCGAAAACCGCTTCTCAGGAACAACAAAACCGCATTACCTTGAAGTTCTTCAAGCTTCAAATCCCTCGTGTCCGGTTCACAACCACAGAGGGGACGCAAACAGCTTCTCCATAGGGAAAAGGATAAGTATGATGAGCAACCGCACATCAGCAACCCTGACTCCTGATCCTTCAAGAGCCACATCAAAGAGAATCCCTCTTTTAAAGCGAGTCTTCTGCTGCAAACTGTAGGCACTCATGAGTAGCTGCGGCGAAACGCAACTACGCGAACGGTAGCTACAAAAGAGCCACGACTAAGCCATCACACGGTTGAGCAAAGCTACTTCCAAAAAAACTGCTTTCCAACTAAGCGTGAAGGAAAGTGGCTACAGAACGAATGCGGATGAGTTTCACCCAGATTCCCAAGTATCTAAGGTGGTCTCATTGAGCAACAAGCCAAGCAACAGTGGTAACAAGTCTGCTTATGACTTTGTTTGCCCAACTATGGACCACATAGAATAAACAATGGTGGGCACTACTATGCCTATGACCATGTTTATTTGCCCATGGTTCAAGAAAACGATTTAAATTGTTCGACCAAACACGGCCAACAATGACCCAATTTCCCCACATTGTTCGACCAAACATGGCCAACAATGTAACGGAACGAGGTAACCGCAAAGGACGTGCGGTTACTTGAGAGCTAAACTGGAAGAACACGAACACCCCACAAGATAGGGATCATTGTTACATGTCCAGTTGATAAACATAAAGCGAGAGCAAGGCACTTACAGCATTGCATCCGCTACCGCAGAGGTTACAACTAGAGTTGCGACCACTGACATCTTCAGTCACGGTCTCAAAGGTTAGTTCGACACACCAACAGGTGGCACCCAACCCTGATGACATCAGAAAAAGGTAGACCATACTACCGGATCAAAATCCTCGGCTGAGAATTCCGCATCAGACGGAACTTGCTCACCGGTACGGAAGAGACGTTACACGACTCTACCGGATCCCCAGCTTGATTTACTTGAAGCAGGAGCCATCAGCATGGCCTAGAATCTTCTCCAAACTCCAAAGTACCCAATCGACCTCATAGTCCAGTATTCATCCCACATGCAACTTGCATGAGGAAACAACACTAGACTGGGGGGACTTGAAGGGGTATGGTCCCAGATCTCGAGCCAGCATGGCCGCGAGTGACCATTACCCTTATCAAAAAACCCCACCGGCAATAACTTATCTATGTCCGTGCGGGCACGCACGAACACAACGGTCGAATCCAATCGGCCAAGTGATGAGAAGACCTACCTTGTGTATAAAAATGGGTGTACACATAGCGAAGCGGCCTGGCACCGCATCCTATGAACATTTTCGTCACAACAAGAGATCTGGATAATATCAACAGTCACCACAAGTGGCGATGCGGCCTGGCACCACATCCCGCAGTCTTCGCCAGAGTGAGAACGCGGAAACAACAACAGTTACCGTAGGCAGCGATGCGGCGCGGCACCGCATCCTGCCCACGAGGCAAGTGGGACTGACACCACAGTGCAAGTGGCACTAATGACAGTCACCTGTCAGCCCATATATAAGCAACAGACTGACACCGCAGTAGGACGTGGCTTCACCTCCACAACCGACAAGCCTGACACACCTGCATAAGGGCGGCGCGTCGTCAGTCTAGCCACTCAATTACCCTCCTTCACTCCTCGGCTATAAATACCCATCCCAAACCAGGTTTGAGGTATCTCTCCTAAACTCTCTCACTATTACTACTATCACACACTTTGCTTCACAAGCGAATCACTGATTCTCACGCCGGAGAGTTGTAACAAGGAGTACCCCCACCCCTTCCTCCTTGTTACGAGTCACGGTGTGTTTCCCTTGTGCAGGAGACAGATCAGCGGACGATCCAGGCACCGATCCTCGGAAAGAAGGGATTAACCCTACTTGACGAGACCAGTGAATTAACCTCTCTTGGTTAACCACTGTTTCGTCATTATCCTTCCTCTATTCACTCCTGTGAACATAAGACTCGACAATATTCATTAGTCGTTATTTTCAAATGGTGATATTTTCACAATTTGACCCGTTTGGTCTAACGATGTGTTCCCGAGTTTACTAAAAGAAAGAAAAGAAAAGAAAGAAAGTTTAAGAGAGAAAAGAAAATAAGAGAAAGAAAAATATAGAAATTTATTTCACGTTCCAGAGTTTGAAGGAAATGAAAAAAAGGGAAAAGGAAATAAACATTTTGTGTGTTCCCGAGTGCAGAGAAAAAGAAAGAAAGTAAGAATTTTACTATTATACCCTTTTAAGTAAAATTAAAATAAAAATAACCATGAATATGCATACCCTTTTAAGGATACTAACTTTTAACTAATCTCCTGCAAGAAACAACCACTGCTAGTAATTTCAAAACAAGACCCATGATTTGCCATCAACATACTGGTCGTATGTCAAGCTCAGTCAGAGCCCCTACTGCAGTGTGCTTTAATATTAACCAAGTACCAAATCTTGAAAAGGATGGATTTGAGATGATTTACCTACTTTTTACATGCGGTTTATTATGATAAGAATAATGTCACAAACGCCACTGGGTTTTGTGTTGATGTTTTCAATGCTTGCCTTCAAGCGTTACCATATGAAGTGCCTTATGAGTTTGTTCCATATGAGCATGGAAGTTACGACAAACTTATAGAAATGGTCTACAATAAGGTACTACATGAGTAAAGTATAACTAGTTAAAATATACGCATGAGTATAACTAGCAGCTTAATATTATCATGTTGATAATTACTGAATCAGGCTCTTATGACGCGACCCGTTTCGACGCATACCGTTTCGACGCATACCATTTCGACACGAACCATTTCAACCCACACCATTTCAAATCGAACCGGTTCGACCCGTGCCGTTTCGACTCAAACCGTTTAATTACGATCTCCTGTCTGCGTTTGGTTTACGAACGTGTTGTAAACGTAAATCCTGAGTGTTCTCTGCACACGGGTCGGGTTCTTAACAGATTCTTGAATGTCAACCTTTTTTCTCGCTAGCGCAGCGTCTATACGTCCCTCGAAATCCAACAACTGCGTTTAAAGAGCCGATTCGGGCAAAAACGCAGGTACTTTTTCTGGAATTTGCTTATCGGGTAGGGCCCATTTTCGTGTACGCGCCACAGGTGCAAGCTCCATAGTCTTCAAAGGCGAGCCAACCGCACCACCAGCCGAACTAGGTGGTCTAGAAGACGGCTTCTGCCCCGATCTCTTCGCATTCGCAGGCGTCACAACCGACGGCGACGAAACACCTGTGTTAACATTCCCACTACCCCCTCCCATCAAACCCTGCTTCTGGGACTGAGCCAATTGCGCTTGAAACCGCGCGTGATGTCACACCCTGGCTTTGCGGAAGCGTGGTTATTTTGGTGTGACTTCTTAATATCATAGCTTAACCATAACAAAGCTATATGAAATAAAATCATGCAAGATCATCCATTCGATTAAGTTTTAAAATACCAAATACAATAACATTGTCTTAACGGAAACACAACTTAACGACATAAACATTGTTCAACAACACAACAAAACATAAGCGTAGTTTAAGGACTGTGACTTGTCCAGGAAAGAGTCACATTTCCCCAAACCCGGATGACCTCGTAACTAGTGCAGCGGGAAAACGCGTCATACCGCGCCAGATCCTTTAATTTCCTGAAATACATGTAAGTTGAAAAATCAACAATAATGTTGAGCGAGTTCATGTGTAAGTGAGTAAGTAAACCTTTGTGAGTATAAAAATAGTCTTGGTATGTAGCAAATAAGGGAATTGAGATCACCAATGGTTTGCAAGGCCACTGATATATGTGAAGTGCAAATAGGGAGACTCAAACCTAGCAGATTTCGCCACGGCATTAGTAAGTGGACAAAGTCACCCCGAGGTCCGTTTCTAGTTTGGCCTGGGGCTGGGCTCGCTACACCCAGATAGATCTACCGCTCCTGTCCCTCGGTCCTGCCATGAGGACTAATGGCCTCATATTGCTCCTACCCACTCACATGATCTAAGTAGTAAACCTCCTTACGCTAACCATACCGTGTATAAAGTACTTGTAATCAAAGTAACATGTATTTCACCCCCGCAGTTTAGAAAACTGAAAACAGTTAGAGAAAAGGGGGACATGAACTCACCGTGGTGCGTCTCTACAAAGTATGCCTCCAAATCAAACAGCTGTGTGACGACCTACACGTACTAATTCTATTAGACGGACGGCCGTGCCTTAGCTTTATGGTTTAAGTTTTTGAGAAATAGTTAGGCAACTATTTCGTGTTTACATTCTGTATATACTTGGTAGTTATTTTTCCTTCCCAAGGATGGGGGATTTAATACATGTGCGTTCGTATAATTCGGATTACACTATTAAGTCTCACTTAATATATTTTATTCTTAACTCCAAAATATAAATATTCGTCCCAAAAATATTATATCTTAATACATGTGATTTTCCCAAAATAATACTTAGTAATATTATTTTTACTCTAAAAATAATATTTACGTAGTTCACAAATAAATCATAAACACTTATACAAGTGATGTTGTGAAAGAAAAATATATATTAAATATATATGTATCACGTTTTATTTTGTGAAATCCCACCTCCGATGTTTTGTAAATATAGTCGTGGCGAAACTTATATTTTGAAAACATGTCGAAAAGTATTTCGAACACTTATAGTGAAAATATTTCTAAGTGTTAGGCTTTTGGGAAAATTTCGCCAGAGTTTCCTCTGTAACTGGAGGTGGCCACGCTTTCAAGCGTATCATTTTCTTTTATAAACCAAATCAACAATCTTCTTATTCAATCAAAACAATGTTCAAATCACAAACTAGTCAAAATATGTATATAAATCGCATATATTTCATGAACTGGTGATTTATCCAAACTATGGAGTAAATCTCATTACTTTTAGTGGATCTTTATATAAAACAATCCGATTTTGTAAAAACCTCATTTTTAAAGAAATTCCATCTTTACAACTTCTTGTAAAATTTGACAAAACTAGTTCTTTGTCGAAACTTTATGTTACACAAGTGTTTACACACTTGTGTGTTCTAAAAACCATTCGTGTTAGTGTAAGATCCGTCTTTAAAAGTATGTTTTCTCTTGACACTTGGTCCTTTGAAAATACCACTCGTAGATCCGTAGATCTACTAGTTTTAAACACTATTTCACAAGTAAAATCGCTTTTACACAAGTTCATGATTCGTGTGTGGTAGAGTTTCATCCTTTAACCCTTATTACTTCCAAAACAACCTTATGTCATGATCTATGATCATGACCAGTCCGGGTTAAATGATGATCCGAGCTACCACAACATAGATCGGGTTCAAATAATCACACAAATCAAATACTACATGATTTACACAACATATGAGCTTTTAACCATCACTTATAGCATTTTTAGTAGACTTTTATGCTTCATCTTGTAAGATTACGAGTTTTAACCGTTACAAATCATATAATCCACTTTAAAATAGTACGAGTAGGTGATTTAAGCAACATACCACTAGCTCGAGGCTAGGGAAGAATCTAGACGCAAATAGGGTGGATAAAAGCAAGAGAGTGAGGTCCTTCGCCTTCCGTTTGCACCAAGACTCCTTATCCGTGATCCTTAACACTTGTGTGAACTTGAAATGGCAAGATCAAAGCTTGACAATGGTTGTGTGTTCAAGGGGGTGTTCGGCCGTAGCTTCTATAGAGAGAGGGAGAGAGTTGTGTTGTTGATTTGTGAAGTGTAAGTGATCATGTGTGTTAAGCCATAAACTTATAGACAATTAACACCACCATTAACCAATGGATTTTGTGCCTCCTAGATATTAAGCACAAGAGATTAATCAAATCAACAAAGGACAAGTGTGTCCCCTCTAGTTGGGGACGGTTAGAGAGGGGGGGGGGGTGCTAGTTCAAATCCAACCACAAGTTAGTTATACTAGTTAGGTTAAGTAAGTTAGTTAAGTGCTTAACCCGGTTAGTTGTGTGTTGTGTGTTACAATGGGGGTTAGGGTATTCGGGGACCCTAACTGGCTCAGAAAAAGATGAATAATGAAAATAACAATATTTTCAGGTTCCGGGTAAAGTCCGGTTGTTCAGTTGGATAGTAATCCGTTAAAGTGCTTAACAAAGCTTTAAAGTGTCGTTATAATTATTTTAGTGACACAACTTATCCTTGACACTTTGGAAGGTGTCTAGTAACATTTTTCTCATGTTTTGGCACTTTATTAGTTAGCTAAAAGCTGAATTATTATGTAAAGTGCTGAGGTTTTGTGCTTAGAGTACGTTTTAGGCACATCCAGTCATTGTAACTTATTCCTAGAGACGCAGTTCTACAACCATTGTATCCCTACACTCACCACTAGTGTAGCAACATCTTAGGCTCTTACTGGCCTTAGAGGCAGTGTCTGCCTGATGCTGTCTTTATCAGCATGTTCAATAGGTTATCCGTTTATAGTGCTACTGTGCTTTTTGTGCATCATGTTTGTCACTAGGGTTTAGCATGTAAATAATGTAGTGACGGTAAGTAAAGTATGATGCAGGTAAGTACATGTATCAGTAATCAAGTAGCAGTTTATCCACAAGTTCAAGTAAGCACAGTAATTAAGCAGTAATTAATTATTAATTAAGTCGTACGGATACCTGGTTTAGTGAGGGTTGTCACATTCTCCCCCCGTTAGAAAAATTTCGTCCCGAAATTTTAAGTTCTGCTTGTCGATGCAGGGTTCTTAGGAAATAGGTGGGGGTATTTCTCTTTCATCCGGTCCTCACGTTCCCAGGTGTATTCAGAACCATGTCTGGCATTCCAACGAACTTTGACGAGCTTGACACTGCTCCGGCGGGTCTTGTTTACTTTCCAATCCGTAACCTCAACTGGTTCTTCAACGAAATGGAGCGTGTCGTCAACATGAATCTCGTCGATGGGAATGGCAATGTTATCTTGAGTTGGACTTTTCTTCAGGTTGGATACATGAAATGTATCGTGAACTAAATGGAGTTCAGCAGGTAAGTCCAGCTTGTATGCTACTAGCCCTATTCTTTCCAAAACTCTGAAAGGACCAATGTAGCGCGGATTTAACTTCCCACGCTTTCCGAAGCGTGCCACCCCTTTCCAGGGTGAAACTTTCAATAAAACCATTTCTCCCACTTGAAATTCCAAGTGTTTCCGGTTTGGATCCGCATAGGCTTTCTGTCTGTGGCGAGCTGCTTCGATGTGTTTCAGAATCTGCGCAATCTTGTCCGTCGTCTCTTGGACGATTTCGGGACCAGCAAGCTGCCTATCACCTGCGTCAGCCCAGCATAGAGGTGATCGACACTTGCGTCCGTAAAGGGCTTCAAATGGCGTGACACCAATACTGGTGTGGTAGCTGTTGTTGTATGAAAATTCGACCAAAGGCAAATGCTTGTCCCAGCTACCGCCCAAATTCATAACACACGCTCTCAGCATGTCTTCCAAAGTCTGTATCGTTCGCTCGCTTTGCCCGTCGGTCTGCGGGTGAAATGCAGTGCTCAGATTCAATTGTGAGCCAAAGGCTTCTTGGAAGGATTGCCATATCCTTGATACAAACCTTCCGTCTCTATCAGAGATGATTGAGAGAGGTACTCCATGGCGCGTAACGATCTCTCTCATGTAAATTTCGGCCAACTTGCTCGTATCATCCTTCTCTCTGATAGGTAAAAAGTGTGCTGACTTCGTCAATCGATCCACTATTACCCAAATAGTGTCATGGCCTCTTGGCGTTCTTGGCAACTTTGTAATAAAATCCATTGAGATTTGTTCCCATTTCCACATGGGAATCTCAGGTTGTTGCAGAAGTCCTGAAGGCTTCTGGTATTCCGCTTTCACCTTAGCGCATGTTAGGCATTTGCTCACATAAACAGCAACATCGCCTTTCATCCTAGGCCACCAATAATAATCTTTGAGATCTTGGTACATCTTATCCGCTCCAGGGTGGATAGAGTACCGCGACTTGTGAGCTTCATCGAAAATAACCTTCCTTAAACCTCCAAACAAAGGAACCCAAATCCTCTTCTCAAAACATAACGTTCCTTCCTCGTTTGGTACCAGTAACTTCTCCATCCCACGGAGATATTCTTCTTCAAGGTTTCCTTCCTTGAGAGCTTCTTTCTGCGCGGCACGAATGCGCAAGGAAAGATCGGTTCGGATAATCATTTCTAAAGCCCTAACCCTTATGGGCTTGATCCTTTCCTTTCAACTTAGGGCATCGGCGACCACATTCGCCTTCCCTGGATGATACTTTATCTCGCAGTCGTAATCATTCAGCAACTCAACCCATCGTCTCTGCCTCATATTCAGCTTCTTCTGGTTGAATATGTGTTGTAGGCTCTTGTGATCTGTGAAGATTGTACACTTTGTACCATAAAGGTAGTGTCTCCAGATCTTTAATGCAAATACCACTGCGCCAAGTTCCAAATCATGTGTGGTATAGTTCTTTTCGTGCACTTTCAGTTGACGTGATGCGTAAGCAATAACCTTTTGGTGTTGCATCAACACGCAACCCAATCCTTGACGCGAAGCGTCACAGAATACCACAAAATCATCCGTACCTTCCGGTAGTGCTAAGATTGGCGCATTGCAGAGCTTATCCTTCAATATCTGGAACGCTTCTTCCTGTTTGATTCCCCAATCAAACTTCTTATCTTTCTGCATGAGGAGCGTCAATGGTTGAGCGATCTTCGAAAAATCCTCAATGAACCTTCGATAATAGCCAGCCAAACCCAAGAATTGTCGAATCTCGGTTGGCGTCTTTGGCGTTTCCCAATTCTTGATCGCTTCGATCTTGGTTGGATCCACATGGATTCCATTTCCATTTACCACGTGTCCAAGAAATTGGACTTCACGTAGCCAAAATTCACACTTAGAGAATTTGGCATACAGTTGTTCTTTCTTCAGCAGCTCCAATTTAGCTCTTAGATGCTGTTCGTGCTCAGCCTTTGTCCTTGAATAAATCAAGATGTCGTCGATAAACACGATCACGAACTTGTCCAAGTACAGCTTGCAAACTCTATTCATCAAGTCCATAAAGACTGCTGGTGCGTTTGTCAAACCAAACGGCATAACAAGGAACTCGTAGTGTCCATAACGAGTTCTTGAAGGCTGTCTTCGGGATACTTTCCTCTTGTATCCTTAACTGATGGTATCCAGATCGCAAGTCAATCTTTGAGTAAAAGCTTGAACCTTGCAGTTGATCGAATAGATCATCGATTCTTGGCAGAGGATATCTATTCTTGATCGTCAGCTTGTTCAGCTCCCGGTAGTCTATGCACATTCGAAAGCTACCGTCCTTCTTCTTGACAAACAGGACCGGAGCTCCCCAAGGCGAGAAGCTTGGTCGGATAAATCCCTTGTCTAACAACTCTTGAAGTTGTGTCGACAATTCTTGCATTTCAGACGGAGCAAGTCTATAAGGTGCCTTAGCCACAGGCGCGGCGCCTGGAACTAAGTCAATGTGGAACTCTACTTGTCTCTGAGGTGGCAGTCCAGGTAAGTCCTCTGGGAAGACTTCTGGATATTCCCTCACGACAGGGATGTCTTCTATTCTCGGCTCAGCAGCCTTCTTATCCACAATGTGTGCCAGGAAAGCAACACATCCCTTCTGCAAACACTTTCGCGCTTTCAGGCAGCTGATAATTCTTGACGGCGTATCACGCTTCTCTCCGTGAACCACAACTGTTTCGCCATCTTCGGTTGGGATACGAACAACCTTTTCGTGACAAACTATCTCAGCCTTGTTGCCTGATAACCAATCCATTCCTACCACCACGTCGAAGCTTCCCAACTGGACTGGTAGTAGATCCAAAGCAAACTCACGCTCTCCCAACCTCTGATCACTTCATTGGCTTCTACTAACTTCCCATTTGTCAATTCGATTGAGTACGGAATATCTAATTTACTAGCGGCTAAACCAAGCATATTCTTAAACTCTAACGATACGAAGCTATAATAGGCACCAGTATCAAATAGATGCAAGAGTTTTGGTTATTAGAGAACGTACCAGTAATCACGCCTGGATCCTGGCACGCTTCACATGCTCCGATGTTGGATGTTCCTTCACGGTCTTGTTTCAACTTCGGGCATTCCCTTTTAAGATGTCCAACATCCCCACAATGGAAGCATCCTGACACTCGGCCATTTCCTTTCCCATTTCCACCTTGAACGTTGTTACTGTTTTCTCCTTGTCTGGGACTCTTCATCCCACAACCATCCTTGTTGTGTCCTTTCCTCCCGCACCTAGACCTTCGACATCCACACTCGTGGTGATACTTGCACCCGGCACGTCTTGGTTTAGTTTCTAAGTAAATCTTATCATTGGCCTGTTTGTTGTTAGGGCAGTCTTTCTTGAAATGCCCTTTGTCCCCACAGTCAAAACAACCTCGAATAGATCTTTGTTCATCCTTATTCGTTTGGGTATCTTCGGTAAGCTTCCTTTTGTTCTTTCTAGACGACTCTACCTGAGTCTCCTTGTCAGGGTTTGCAAGTTTTCTAGTCTAATTGCCTCCGTAACGAGTGCCAGACCCATCTTACTTGCAACATCAGTTGTTGGTGGCGTTGATGTTGTCATCAAGCTCAAGACTTGAGGCGCCAGTTCCCTAATGAATTGTTCCAATTTCTTTAATTCTGGTTTCACAAGGTACGGAACAACTCGTGACGAATCATGAAGTCTTTGCACGTACTCCAACACCTTCGGACCTTCCATCATCAGGCTCCGAAATTAATCTTCCCACTTCTGGGTTTCCGTTTGGGGGCAATACTTCTTATGCATCATTCCTTTCAGTTCACCCCAGGTTAATGCATATGCTGCAGTAGCACCCTTTATATGGGTCTGAAGATTCCACCATAATCGGGCTTCATCTAGAAACAGCTCAGAAACGTATAGGACTTGTTGTTCCGGCGTACAACCGCTCACTTGAAAGATGGAATCCATACTTTCAATCCATTTTACAAAAGCTATGGCACCTCCAGTGCCGTCGAACTTCGGAGGCTTGTAGTTGAGGAAGTGCCAGTAGGAACAACTGTTATTTTCTGAGGTACCTCTGATAGGTTCGGAGCGTAGGGCCTCGTGCTGTGCTATAGCTGCATCAATTATCTCTTGAAGTTCAGCCTCTGAGGTGGGCATGCGCATTTCGCGTCTTGGTGGCATCTTCTAAAAGATGTTTCACGTAGGTTAGGTCATAGCAAGTAAAATGCACGTATGTGTTCAACAATATCAACACATAACATCTCATGCTATAAATAAATCAACCGCATAACATCTCATGTCATAGAACATAAACAATAGACCAAACATCACCAGTGATGAGAATACTGCGATTGCATTGCCACAAATCGAGACCACAATGTAAAGCTTACCAGTACACAACTGTATCATACAACATCAATGACTTAGTAGGGGACGACCCTAGACAAGTCGTGAGATTGCCGGACGTATTCAGGAATCTCTGGTCCGTCCCTTTTCAATTCCAGAACTCCACCACAAGCTTCTGGATTCCAGCCCTAGAATTGTACTTCTTCTCCATCATTCCTTTGAGCTTGTCCCAGCTCAGTGCATAAGCAGCATCTGTGCCAAGGGTCTGAACCTGAAGGTTCCATCATGAGAGTGTGTCATCTAGAAATAACCCCGAGGTAAAGGTAACACTCTGTTGGGGCGAACAGTTAGTCATTCTTAGAATGAAGTCAATCTTTTCGGACCAACGAACAGATGTAACGGCGCCTCCTGTTCCATCAAAGTTCAAAGGCTTGCAGTTCAGGGACTGCTTATAGGTGCAGCCAGTTGGAGGGTTATTTCCAGTAGTGCCATTGTCGTGCTTAGAGCGGAGGGCTTCATGTCGTGCATTTATCTATGAGATGCGTTCTTGCAGCTCGGCTTCTGTCCTTGGCAACGTACTGGTGTTTGTGTCACGCCTGGGTGGCATTCTCTTCTGCCGAAGTGGCATGAAGCGGGTTAGACATCATCTCAATTGTCTAGGAGATACATAGCACCATAAGCCATCATGTAATCTCCCCATTTCACACGTAAATATACTAAATGTATGAGTGAGGAAATAAATTCTGAGCCTTCACGTAGGCTTGCCAATTTGGCTTGTTGCTTGTAATAGAATGAACTCGAGGCTATATCGCCTTGGTCATTCGTGTTTTAGTTATTTCCTGCTACATTGGTTTTCATTAACTTGACCCGCAGAGTCCACCAGGATTTCTGTGCACTACAAGCCGTTATTACGTGGGCCCCCGTAATAATAAATTGTCTTGCACAGTTACCCCAAATTTTCTCTCGTCCAAGCCGATGATCAATCAAGGAGCAACAGCAGGTGCATCGGCATGAACAGGGTCATGCTCCAATGCGGGGTTAGGAGCAACGCCTGGCTCAATGGCCATAGCCGGCTCCGGATCAACAAACTCCATCTCAAAATCAGCTGGATCAACCAACATAAGGTCGACAGGGGCTACAGGATCCTCCAAGGGCTGGTCTAAGTGCATGAACTCAATGTCATGGTCTGGATCAAAACCAGGTGGAAAAACAGGATCAACCTCAATATCGTGATCAAACTCAAAGCTGTGTGCGGGAACCGGTGCAGCTGATGATGCCATATCAGGGTCGGCGTCGTGTGAATGGTGCTGCACTTCCTGTATATGCGAAAATGCGGATGTCAGAAACTCAAATGAGTCCGGGACAGGGGAATGGGCATGAGTTTCCCCTGCAGGAGCGTCCGCATGCAGTAGGCTAATACCAGCAGCAATAGGGCCCTGCCCTCGAATGGGTCCTCCTCTAGTAGATCGTTATCGTCGTCAGAGGCCACGTCGGGGGGGGGGGCATATCAACAACAGGATAAGCGGCAAGGGGGCACAGGAGCAGGGATCACCGCGAGTGGCAAACTCCCAACAAGATGGCCATCAGTAGGCTCTGCTACGACTTCAGGCAGCGCAAAAAGGGTTGAAAGTCGTCATTGTCTGTGCCGGTAGTATCGGAAATGTACACCTCGTGCTTCGATGAAACTATGTCGTCTGATACTATGGCCATGGGATTCGTAGTGTCCATCTTTCTAGTACATGATGAAAGCATGACGTTTGTAACACAAACTCATATATGTATAATAATCAATCATATAATCATATAAACATGTTAGTCAATCAAATAATTCTCCTAGTCCCACTAGCCAAATTCTTCCCAGTCTCTAAGACTGCTCTATCATCTACCTCGACCTCTTAGATCGAGCCTCGGCCTCTAAGACCGAGCCTCAGCCTCCAAGACTGAGCCTACTCTTCCTAGTCTTACTAGCCATCTACCTCGATTTCTTAGATCGAGCCTCGGTCTCTAAGACCGAGCCTCAGCCTCCAAGACTGAGCCTACTCTTCCTAGTCCTACTAGCCAACTACCTCGATCTCTCAGACCGAGCCTCAGCCTCCAAGACTGAGCCTATAAATAATAAATAAAATGTGCTCAACATGTGTTTATAAAAGTTTTGGATCTGGACTTAAGTGGTATGCAGTAAAAATGTTTTCGTGAGAGCCCTAGTGATCATAGTCTAGACTCGAGAAAGAATCCTAGTTCGCTATGATCAGAGCTCTGATACCAAGCTGTCACACCCTGGCTTTGCGGAAGCGTGGTTATTTTGGTGTGACTTCTTAATATCATAGCTTAACCATAACAAAGCTATATGAAATAAAATCATGCAAGATCATCCATTCGATTAAGTTTTAAAATACCAAATACAATAACATTGTCTTAACGGAAACACAACTTAACGACATAAACATTGTTCAACAACACAACAAAACATAAGCGTAGTTTAAGGACTGTGACTTGTCCAGGAAAGAGTCACATTTCCCCAAACCCGGATGACCTCGTAACTAGTGCAGCGGGAAAACGCGTCATACCGCGCCAGATCCTTTAATTTCCTGAAATACATGTAAGTTGAAAAATCAACAATAATGTTGAGCGAGTTCATGTGTAAGTGAGTAAGTAAACCTTTGTGAGTATAAAAATAGTCTTGGTATGTAGCAAATAAGGGAATTGAGATCACCAATGGTTTGCAAGGCCACTGATATATGTGAAGTGCAAATAGGGAGACTCAAACCTAGCAGATTTCGCCACGACATTAGTATGTGGACAAAGTCACCCCGAGGTCCGTTTCTAGTTTGGCCTGGGGCTGGGCTCGCTACACCCAGATAGATCTACCGCTCCTGTCCCTCGGTCCTGCCATGAGGACTAATGGCCTCATATTGCTCCTACCCACTCACATGATCTAAGTAGTAAACCTCCTTACGCTAACCATACCGTGTATAAAGTACTTGTAATCAAAGTAACATGTATTTCACCCCCGCAGTTTAGAAAACTGAAAACAGTTAGAGAAAAGGGGGACATGAACTCACCGTGGTGCGTCTCTACAAAGTATGCCTCCAAATCAAACAGCTGTGTGACGACCTACACGTACTAATTCTATTAGACGGACGGTCGTGCCTTAGCTTTATGGTTTAAGTTTTTGGGAAATAGTTAGGCAACTATTTCGTGTTTACATTCTGTATATACTTGGTAGTTATTTTTCCTTCCCAAGGATGGGGGATTTAATACATGTGCGTTCGTATAATTCGGATTACACTATTAAGTCTCACTTAATATATTTTATTCTTAACTCCAAAATATAAATATTCGTCCCAAAAATATTATATCTTAATACATGTGATTTTCCCAAAATAATACTTAGTAATATTATTTTTACTCTAAAAATAATATTTACGTAGTTCACAAATAAATCATAAACACTTATACAAGTGATGTTGTGAAAGAAAAATATATATTAAATATATATGTATCACGTTTTATTTTGTGAAATCCCACCTCCGATGTTTTGTAAATATAGTCGTGGCGAAACTTATATTTTGAAAACATGTCGAAAAGTATTTCGAACACTTATAGTGAAAATATTTCTAAGTGTTAGGCTTTTGGGAAAATTTCGCCAGAGTTTCCTCTGTAACTGGAGGTGGCCACGCTTTCAAGCGTATCATTTTCTTTTATAAACCAAATCAACAATCTTCTTATTCAATCAAAACAATGTTCAAATCACAAACTAGTCAAAATATGTATATAAATCGCATATATTTCATGAACTGGTGATTTATCCAAACTATGGAGTAAATCTCATTACTTTTAGTGGATCTTTATATAAAACAATCCGATTTTGTAAAACCCTCGTTTTTAAAGAAATTCCATCTTTACAACTTCTTGTAAAATTTGACAAAACTAGTTCTTTGTCGAAACTTTATGTTACACAAGTGTTTACACACTTGTGTGTTCTAAAAACCATTCGTGTTAGTGTAAGATCCGTCTTTAAAAGTATGTTTTCTCTTGACACTTGGTCCTTTGAAAATACCACTCGTAGATCCGTAGATTTACTAGTTTTAAACACTATTTCACAAGTAAAATCGCTTTTACACAAGTTCATGATTCGTGTGTGGTAGAGTTTCATCCTTTAACCCTTATTACTTCCAAAACAACCTTATGTCATGATCTATGATCATGACCAGTCCGGGTTAAATGACGATCCGAGCTACCACAACATAGATCGGGTTCAAATAATCACACAAATCAAATACTACATGATTTACACAACATATGAGCTTTTAACCATCACTTATAGCATTTTTAGTAGACTTTTATGCTTCATCTTGTAAGATTACGAGTTTTAACCGTTACAAATCATATAATCCACTTTAAAATAGTACGAGTAGGTGATTTAAGCAACATACCACTAGCTCGAGGCTAGGGAAGAATCTAGACGCAAATAGGGTGGATAAAAGCAAGAGAGTGAGGTCCTTCGCCTTCCGTTTGCACCAAGACTCCTTATCCGTGATCCTTAACACTTGTGTGAACTTGAAATGGCAAGATCAAAGCTTGACAATGGTTGTGTGTTCAAGGGGGTGTTCGGCCGTAGCTTCTATGGAGAGAGGGAGAGAGTTGTGTTGTTGATTTGTGAAGTGTAAGTGATCATGTGTGTTAAGCCATAAACTTATAGACAATTAACACCACCATTAACCAATGGATTTTGTGCCTCCTAGATATTAAGCACAAGAGATTAATCAAATCAACAAAGGACAAGTGTGTCCCCTCTAGTTGGGGACGGTTAGAGAGGGGGGGGGGGTGCTAGTTCAAATCCAACCATAAGTTAGTTATACTAGTTAGGTTAAGTAAGTTAGTTAAGTGCTTAACCCGGTTAGTTGTGTGTCGTGTGTTACAATGGGGGTTAGGGTATTCGGGGACCCTAACTGGCTCAGAAAAAGATGAATAATGAAAATAACAATATTTTCAGGTTCGGGGTAAAGTCCGGTTGTTCGGTTGGATAGTAATCCGTTAAAGTGCTTAACAAAGCTTTAAAGTGTCGTTATAATTATTTTAGTGACACAACTTATCCTTGACACTTTGGAAGGTGTCTAGTAACATTTTTCTCATGTTTTGGCACTTTATTAGTTAGCTAAAAGCTGAATTATTATGTAAAGTGCTGAGTTTTTGTGCTTAGAGTACGTTTTAGGCACATCCAGTCATTGTAACTTATTCCTAGAGACGCAGTTCTACAACCCTTGTATCCCTACACTCACCACTAGTGTAGCAACATTTTAGGCTCTTACTGGCCTTAGAGGCAGTGTCTGCCTGATGCTGGCTTTATCAGCATGTTCAATAGGTTATCCGTTTATAGTGCTACTGTGCTTTTTGTGCATCATGTTTGTCACTAGGGTTTAGCATGTAAATAATGTAGTGACGGTAAGTAAAGTATGATGCAGGTAAGTACATGTATCAGTAATCAAGTAGCAGTTTATCCACAAGTTCAAGTAAGCACAGTAATTAAGCAGTAATTAATTATTAATTAAGTCGTACGGATACCTGGTTTAGTGAGGGTTGTCACACGTGAGCCACTCTAGCATGCGCTTGAACCTGCACTTGAACGTATTGCGACTGCGCTAACGCCTGCACCTGTGGCTCCGACATCTCAGAATGACCACCCATTGGTTGAACCTGAACCCCTGAATTACCAAACCCAGTTGGGACAACACTTGAAGTTGAACCCATAACATTTTTCATCAAATTATTACTACCACTTCCCGCCATAATTATTTCAATCTACAACAAACCCTAAAGAACCTGAACCTGAACCCACTTCTTTACTTGAACAATTATCTCATGCAGAAAAAGAGGGTCGTTTGCACCCCTAATCTCCACCTTATGTAAACGCACTTTAATTATAAGTAGCAGCAACATCATTATTTCAGCTAATCAAAAGGTAAACTTAATAAAAAAACAGGATCAGTTGTGACAATTCTGCAGTTTCAAATCGACTGCTCTACATATCAAACTTGTCTAGCTCGCACAAGTTCAGCTGCCTCGCGTATCTGATTATCCATTGTAAACTTACTTGCTGTTGAAAATTGTTATTAGATTAGAAAATTGTTAGTTAAAACTTTACGTTCTTGTTCTATAAAGTTATTGTAGGATGCACTGACATTGTAAACTTACTTGCTGTTGAAAATTGTTATTAGATTAGAAAATTGTTAGTTAAAACTTTACGTTCTTGTTCTATAAAGTTATTGTAGGATGCACTGACATTGTAAACTTACTTGTTGTTGAAAATTGTTATTAGATTAGAAAATTGTTAGTTAAAACTTTACGTTCTTGTTCTATAAAATTATTGTAGGATGCACTGACATGTTTTTTAATCAGCTCAAACTTACACTAAACAAGCTCCTATTTGAATACCTAACATGCTAAGCAACTCATATTCATCCAGAATCAAAAGTTCTCCACCAGAATATCAAAACAACCTCCAATCACATAACCTACTAATGAATTTAGACATAACATCAGTCACAATAAACCTATAGACTAATTTTGATCACGAACCAGTGACAAATCAGTTTACACTTACACTCCTATCCGAATACCTAATATGCTAAGCAACTCATATTCATGCAGAATGAAAAGTTCTCCAACAGAATATCAAAATACCTCCAATGAAATAACCTACCCATAAATTAAAACTATATTTGACCTAAATAAACATATAGATTAACATTAATCATTACCCAGTATTCATACATATATTTCTCAAAGGGGAAATTCAGGCGCTTCATAATTTTCTGCTATAAACAATCAAAGCAATCTAACTTAATCAAAATTAAACAATTCAAGAAGCCAAAACCCAAATTGGACCCATGACTTTAATCAAAATTTTCAACAGAAAGACCCACACAAAGGAGAAGACGCTCAAAATTGGATGTGAAATAGGAATGTGATGTTACCTGGGAGATGAACAATAGATCGCTGAGGAGAGCACAGCAGGTTACAGTTCGAACAATGATGGAACAGTTGCAGTTGTGGGAATAGATGATGGAAGGTGGGTTGAAGATTTGGCGGGTTGTGGAGATATACCCGCCATATGTTTTACAAGGGTAAAAAAGGAAGTGAATTAGGAACGTGGTTTTTAATTCTTTTGTTCTCTCCCAATCACCCCAATTTGGAATGAAACAATTCAACCCTAAAAAACCTCCCCTATCTCTTCTCTTCTCTCCTTTTCTTCACGTAATAAAATCTCTGGAACACAATTACCCTCTTCTTTCCTTATAAATCTTTTCTCTTCTCCAGTTAAGTGGATCTCTGGAACACAGTGTAAATGACCGGGTATCTTTGCGAGACATTATTTATTACCATCTCATCTACATGACTCGCTCCGGTTTACATCGTACGGTCATTTTACTTATAACCCATTTCTTGATTCTTTTGACCCCTTTATGTCTTACGCCATAAAGTGTTTTCCAAAAACTAACGGTTATCGTCAACGAGTGACCGAATTACCGTTTTACCCTTATTATTTGTATTGGTTTACCTTATAAGGTAATCATTCAAAACTCGTTATTTATTAGTCATGGCATGACTAAATAATCTTATTAACTCTTTTTAACCATTCAACATGGTTTATCATTATCGTCTTTTGTTCTGAACCGCACATGTCGTGTCGAAACATCATAATTCAAATATGACTTTTTATTATTCATAACCTATAAAACCAATAGGTACTAAATAAAAGGTGTAAGCTTTGACTTACCTAGCATCCAGATTATGTTTTTCCTTCATTCCTGATTCGTTTGACCCACTTCCTTCCCATGCTTTCACCGAGCTTGTCAAGCGTCAAACTATCATTGTAATTTGTAAGATGGTTAGACTAGTCATAATCATTCACGACTATTCCATCCTACGATCTTTATGTCGAAATTATCATTCGATCATATAAAAGGTCATTTTGACTTTAAAATGTCAAATTGCCTATTGACAAAAGTAATTACACGATGTAGCTTAACTACTCGTTTTATTTCTTTGGCACTATACGGTAAGCATCCTTATTATGCTACCGTTTTAAATCACTTATTTAACAAGTTCTTGTAACCATAAGTTACCGAATTAATACTTGATGATATTAAACATCATTTAACATGAACATATCATCAATTTTTATCATATCACACTAAACTCATATCATAGTAAGTATGATTATATACTCAAACACACAATTTGTTCAAGTATTTCCTGATTACTATCATGTATGATGATTCTAATCATAATTATATCATCAAATTAATCTTATGATTAATACCCACTTATCCTAGTGTGGCAATTCATCAAATCATTCAATTCATAACATCATATGAATAATTTTCACTTAGGGTTTTATTCCTAAGCAAGTATACATCACTAATTCAATCATAGCTTCAATAATTCGTTCATAATTCGCGATTATGATGATTATTCAAATTTCATAACTTCACAAATCATCAAAATTTGACATACCTTATGATCCCCTAGCTTGGGTAATCATTAATTCACGTTCAATTGTGAATTTAGACTTCGTTTGGACCTTCAATTTGATGATTTGTTGGAAACTTAGGGTTTTGGCTCCTGGGGAGCTTCTGGGTTCGAACAGAACACCCAGAACACACACTGAATGTGTGTTTTATGTTTAAGTTTTCTTTTTATAACTTAAGTTTCCATTTATCCGAATCTGGCCCCTCTTGTTTGGTTAGTTATTAAGTAGGACACAACCTACTTATTTCTAACAATATTCCCACTTATTAACTAGGTTAAACATTCCTAGTTAACTTAGTGGGGTTGGGGAATTTATAACTCAGTTTATTTTAAGTCCCATTAACTCGGGCCTTTTATAAACTTTATTTCTTCAAAAGCTTTCATTTAACTTTTATTCAATATTAGGTTTATTTTTTAAAATCCTAATATTCACCGGGTTAATTTTACCACTAACGGTACTTTACCCGTCTTTTAGTATTAACGTGAACCAGTTTTCGGGGTGTTACATATGACGTTCCCCCGGAAACCATACTGCCTCCACACTATGATTTATGAAAGATGCTTATTTTAAATCTTATAGACTAGTGAGAACTATATATGTTAAGTCTTCAAATGGAATATCAGACATTAATTCGTTAGGATAGAATATATACCATCAAATGGAATATTGGACATAAATATGTTAGGACGGAAATTAAATATGTTTATTAAAACCTCATAGACGAGCGAGACCTTAATCGAAACCGATTGGTTACCATTATCTGATTAACTGAAATTTCCGTTTTGGTTCATTTTTTATCCAAAACAACCTACCCAAAGTGACTTGTGCACACCCCTATACTTATCTTCAGTTATTTCTACAAGCCTTAACACCATAACATTTGAGTAATTAGGGTTAATCGAAGGATTCTTGTTCTTTAAATTTTTTATATACGCGTTACAACGTTTCAATCCTGTAATGTGTGTTTGCAAGATCTACGAAAGACGTTTTTTTATCCCCGATAAACTATCTAGACCTTATATATTATACATTCAGTGGAAAATGATAACACTACTTAACATAAATCTTTGGAGATGGCTGTGATTATCAAATTTAGTTACTCCGTGTCGCATCAGTTGACTACAAACATCATTAGAATGTAGTATTCAGGAACATCACCTGTCATTCAAGTTAGTATAAGAAGGTTACACACACATATATATAATGTGTGTATGATTAAAATGAATAGATAAGAGAATTTAAAGCGCGGGCTCTAATTCTAAAGCTCAAACTCAGTAGTTTTTAAGTCCAGGTTTAGCTCGGCTTGTTTATTATTTATTCATATATATATAAGTTAGTATCTTTATATAGTTTTTATATATAAAGTAATATATATTATTTAGTTATTTATCAAAATTTTATGTATAATAATTATTATTATATAAATATGTGTTTAATATATCAAACAAAAAATATATAAATTACAAGCTCGTTAAGTCTTGTGAGACGGTTTAAGCTCGACAAGTGAAAATCAGGCTCATTTATTAACCAAGCTTATTTTTAAGTTCGAGCTCAGACTCAAAATTCGATTCCAGACTCTAGGCCTCCTGCTTTTAGTAAGTCTATCTCAAATAGCTTACAACAGCTTGGGTTGTTTATAACCCTACTTAATACCACCACTAACAAGAGGAGGTATCTATATATCACTTCATGATATCATAAAAGGCCTAAATGATACTCTTGTAATCGATAAGATGGAAGCTTTCCCATGGCTTTATAAGCCTAGTGGTATTTTGGGGGTGAGATAAGGCTTTGGGACCAATAAGTCCTGGGTTCGATTCTCATAAAGGGGGTTTTTTCTATATTTATTGAGTTTCCTCCTGAATTGGTGTATAGACATTATGCCTAGTGGAGATGGATATGATCGGGTGGTTCCGCTGATGGCACGATGATACTCCAGTGATCCGTCAGTGATTCAACTTTCTCGTTCAAAAAAAAAAAAAAAGATAAGAAGGAAGCTTAATTTGCTTTATTAATGTGCATCTCATTATATGGAAATAAGTAAGGTTGTGTCTTTAACTCTTTATTACACAAAATTGAACATATACACACTAAAACTTTACAAAACATCCGAACCAAATAAACCCAACTTTAGAATATAAAAAAGGTGACTCTAGGAGAGAAGTGAGTGTCGATGGTATGCCACGTATGAGGAGGAGGTTCTAAGTAGGCATGAGCAAATGGTATAAAATACTGATCCCATCCCGATCCCATCCCGATTCTGATAATCCCGATCCCGACACGTTTCGGTATCGGAAACGGTATCCACATTTTGGTTTTTTCGGTATCGGTACGGTACGGTATCGGTAAAATACCGGCTTTTACCCTCAAAATACTGATACCGTACCGAACCGACATGTTTCGGTATCGGTATCAAGTATTCATGAATTTTCGGGATCGGGATTATCGGTATCGGGACGGCATCGGTATTTGCTCATCCCTAGTTCTAAGGGTGAGAGGGGCACTCCTCTAAGAGGGGAGTGACCTCTCTTACACACACCCAATCAGCACGCGCCACGTTAACTCCCCCTTAACTCCCCCCACACCCTCAATTTAATTGCGGCACTCCTCTCTTGGGGGATTTGGTTTTATTTTTTTTTATATAAATATTTTTATAAAAGTAAAACATAATTTAAATAAATTAAAACTAAATAAAAATAAAAAATAGAACATTTCATTTAATTAAAAACAAGTTTGAGGGATATTTTTAAAAGTAATAAAAAAAAATCACAAGGAAAAAATAAGAAGGAAAAAATCACAAGGAAAAAACAAAAACTCAAAAATATACATCTCATCTTCTTCTTTTTTCTTCCTCCTCCCCTTCTTCTTCTTCATTACCTGCACTTTGTTCTTCATCCTCCTACATCTCTCACAAGGAAAAAAAAAAAACCTCAAAAAAATGGCATCTCTCATCGGTGAACACCCACCGCTCCCCACTCCCCGCTTAGCCTCCCCGAGGGGTCGGCGGCGGTGTTCCCGCTCGGGGACTTGGCTCACCGCACCCCTCCCCGTAAAGCGCCCCGGACACCCTAAGTCTTCTGACCCTTCATTGAAAAACCATACGTGTCATATTTTCGGTGAAACATTTTATTAGTGGTTGTAAATTGTCAAACATATACAAGATTTAATGATGTTAGATGGGACAAGGATGTATTAAAAGGTAAAAGTGTACTAGGGATTAGTGGTGTGATTGTGACCAGCTTAGGTAACTACCGGCGTACCTATGAATTATTTGCTAGGGGTGCGGATGAGTGGTTCAAACATATTTTTAAGGGGTGCGGTCAGGTTTTTTGTCTAAAAAAATACACGGACATCTTTTCAAGGGGTGCGTCCGCCCCTATAACTAGTATGGAGTAATATATACCGCGTAGACTCCTGGGGGTCATAAAGAAAGGGACATGTGCTGAAAGTATGGCAAGAGATGGCATATTAAGGGTGTCCGGAATGGGTGGCAAACCCACTCGGCAAAGCGGTTTACCATGCGGTAACACCGCCGCCGATGGGATTTGCCGATCGGTAAACTTGGAGAGGCGGTGAACCTTCACCGAAGCGGGGAGAGGGAGGGAAGGAGAGAGGGGGGTGTGGTGGGGTTAATGCTTTCTCAACTAATCACATTTTTTTCCTTTTTTTTAAATAGTTTACCAATTCATGAAGTGTCTAACCATTGTCAACACTTTTCAGCATAGTTTAAACTCTTAAGGTTGAATGATATGGCACACTCTCATTGGTTGATTTTGAAGTTTACCACTCACAAGTGTTTAACCACTCCTTATACCCTTAGTCTGGCCATAGGAAAGGGACATGTGCTGAAAGTATGACCAAGAGATGGCATATTAGTCTAATAGTCTGGCCATAGGAACCATGACATCAAGTCTATAACACAAGTGAGTTGGTAGGTCGTGGGCCAGAATGTGAAACCATAATACTCAGTGGACGGGTGAGCCTTTTGTGTTGTAAGTTAGGTTGTTGGTAACTTGGTATAGCATTATGAGGCTCGATGTGGATAAGGATAGAGCCCCAAGCCATGGGTATTTTGGCTAGGTGTATTCAGATGTCCAATGCTACAATTGGAATTTTTAAATTCATATGTGTTGGTTGTATTTTTAAGCACGATTTATCATGAATTTAGTATTCATTTTTTATTACATATCATGTATTTATCATGTCTGTATCTCATTAAAGGATGGATTATCTACTTTTGTCTACTTTGATAAAAGTTTTTTAAAGTATCTTATAAATATTTGATAAAAGTTTTGTAAAGTATGTTACAAATATTTGATAAAAAAAAGTTAACTATCATTTACGTTGTGTACTTTTGTCATTTCAGACCAAATTTAAAAATTGCACAGTTTTCCTTCATGACATTCTTGAAACGTGTCATTTATGTCAAAAAACTAACCCCGGTTAAAAAAACTCATAACTCATTTAGAGGGTGTTTGGGATTACGTTTTGAAGTTATTATTTGATTATTGCGTTTGTAAAACATAAATAATCTAAAAAAGTGTTTTGATGAAAAAGTGATTATCTGCCTCCCAAAAACAGTTTTGGAGAAGCATGTACCTACATGCTTTTTCAAAACGCAGTTTTGAAAACGCAAAATCTATTTTAAAAACGCATAATCTATTTTGAAAACGCAACACCAAACACCCCCTTAGCTCAGGGACGAAAATCACATTTTACTCTAGTTTTATTTTTTATTTTTTAAAACTTCTATTTGTTATTATTATTAATTATTATTATTATTATATAGTATATACACACACAACATCTTTCATTGCCTCCCCCACCACCACCAGCACCGTCACCACCCACCACTAGACAACCACCACTTGTTAAATATGTTTTGAAACAGCAAAACATTAGGCCGATCGTGTGTATGTACCGTGTAAAATCCAATAGCCGTCTAAACAACCACCACCACCATAGAAATAGATGAATCCATTCTCAACTCCAAATAGATCGTAGCGATTTATGTTTCTCCAACATCCTTGGAGTCTGTAACATATATGATAAATGGTTTTCAAGCGACAATCGAGTGGTGAGCGGAAGTGGTGTGCAATGTTAGTGTTAGACCTAGCAGAGGACGACGACGTAAGAGTTCGAGTGGTGAGCGGAAGAGGTGACGGCGCAGGTGTTCCGTGGTTGTGCAGGTCTTCAGCGGTGGTTATTGTGAGGGTGGGAGCGGCAGGCGATGGTGAGGGTGGTTGTCGGAGGTATGTGTTGTGGTGATGCTGTAGTGTTAGAGAGAGACAAAGAAAACTAGACAGGGACTGAAAGAGAGAGAGAGAGAGAGAGAGAGAGAGAGAGAGAGGAGAGAGGAGAAGATGGAGATGACGGTGGTGATGTAGAGAGGAAGAGGAGGAAGCTAAAAGAGACTATGCGTGTCTATATAATAATAATAATAATAATAATAATAATAATAATAATAATAATAATAATAATAATAATAATAAAGAAGTTTAAAAAAAATAAAAAATCTAGAACAAAATGTCATTTTTGTCAATGAGCTAACTGAATTTTTTAACTGAAATGGCACGTTTTGAGAATGTCAAGGAGAAAAATAGTACAACATCGAAATTTGGTCTGAAATGACAATAGTGGACAAACCACATGAACATAATTATAAATCACACATTTTTATGAAATGCTTGTTCTATTCTACTACAATAATCCTAAATTAATTGCTCTTCACAAATTTAAACCTGAGACCATATCTCTTAAGAAGTATATGTCCCAATTAAATAGGCTAACATGTTGGCTAGAAAGTTAACTAGAAGAAAAGGATGATCCTTTTGACTTTGTGTACCCGACAACAGGAACAAGTGGGATTTAAACATGGAAGTTTCTAAATTCTCAAGACTTTTGGTTCTCTTATTATTATTATTTTTTTTTTGTAAGTTTTATAATTTGTTTTTGTTATTGAACTGTTTGCTAATTTAACAATCGTGTCTGCCTAAATAAAATTTAATTTCGGCACTTTGAATTTATTTTCTTGATTTGATTCAAGTACTTGTGTGAAACGTTTATGAAATTCAATTTTTGAATGGTTTGTTTGTTTGATTTCTTGGTCACAATTTCAAAATCTTTTCCCAAAAACTATTAGATTGTTAATAAAATTGTTTACTTTGTTAACTTTCTATTCTTTAATAATTAAAACCCTAATCACTTTTTATTTTTACTATTTATATTAGACTGTTAATAAAATTGTTTACTTTGTTAAATTTCTATTCTTTAATAATTAAAACCCTAATGGGGACACAATAACAACTCGGTGTCTAGTATCGATACAAATCATATAATAAAAAGATCATTGCACCATAATTGTTGATGATCGTAAGTCGAATCAAATCAAGAACTATCTTTGTGTTGGAATTGTTTTTTAATATATGTTTTTCTCTACATATTAATTAACTAATATTTTTATTAGTAATCTTTAATAATTCGTTAGTTTGTGTTAGGACCAGGGGCGGACTGAAGACATGCCCAGGGTGGGCGGGCGCACCCCCGGGAAAAAAAAATTTTAGTGCTAAGTTCCGTCGAAAATCCCGTCCGCACCCCTTGGAATTTTTCGTCCGCACCCCTTGGATTTCTTCGCCCGCACCCCTTGGATATATTCGTCCGCACCCCTTCGAATTTTTCGTCCGCACACGTTAGGTAAAAAATATTATGGATTTATGTTATAAATTTTTTTAGTAAAGTCTGATTTTTTATAAAAAAAAACTATCTATATTAATAGATTATACTACTTCAATTAAGATTTAGCCCATTAGTCTGATTTATACAAAGTCTGATTTATAAAAAAAGCCCATTAGGCATTAGTCCATTAGTCTATTACCCATTTACCCATTTAAACCCAATACCCAACAATACAAAGTCTGATTTCCACCTCCCGCCCTTCTGTTCTGATTCTGCCCAGCGACCTCCTGGCTCCTGCCCAGCGACTTCTTCAACAAGCCAGCAGCAACAACAGCCATCGACTTCCATAATTCCGGCCAGAAACTGACCGGAATTCAGCAGGCAGCAGCAACACAGCAGCGACATCATCTAAGGGTTAGTTTTTTGTTTTTTTTTTTTATGATTTTACTTGATGATTTACTGTTATTTATATGTTTTGAGCTAATTTGGGGTTGTTCTAGTCTTTATAGAATGGGTTTGTTGTCTCTTAATCTCTTATTGATTATATGATTCTAGTATAGGGTTTGAAAAGATGAAATTCTAGGGCTTGAAATTCAAAATTTTAAATTGAAAATTAGAGAATATGGGCTATGGTTGAACACTTGAAGATCCTTGTTTATTTTGTATGTGATAGGATTAGGAAGAACCGTGATTAGGGAAGTTATGACACGATTTCTCAAGAGAAAAGGGGATGAACCACTTTTTCGTCGGATTCTTCGAACTGAAGACTAAGGTATGTTTTTTTGAACTTTGATGCCTTTTTGTTTACTTACTTATGATGTTCTTTTATGATGTTTACTTGTTTTACTTGAAATTGAAACTTTGTTTGTTTATATGATTGGAAGTTAGGAACTAGGGTTTGATTCTTTGAAAATTGAAATTGAACCGACCTGACCCGCTATGAAACTTTGTTTGTTTATGTTTACTTGTTTTACATGACCCGACCCGATCCGACCCGCTATGAACCGAAGTTTTTTTATATAGCTACGGGTCTAAAATCTTTAAAAAATTTCCGCACCCCCAGGAAAAAAATCCTGAGTCCGCCACTGGTTAGGACACAACTCTACTTTCATTCGTACGAATCTTTTGTGTGTTAAAGGTATGTTCAAATTATTATTTTATTATGTTTGATCCAACACCCACCAAAATGTTAAGGACACGTGACTAAATAGAGTTCATGGGATGAGGCGTGACAAGTGTGATGTGATTTATGAGGGGTTTTATCACGCCATCTCAGCGTCACGTCATACAGGAGGCTTTAAAGCCTCTTCCTTTAACTTGTAGGGTGTGGTATAAAGCCCCCTTTACACTATAGCGCTCCCCTTTAAAGACCACCAACTTCGAAAATGTCAAATTTGCTTGTTAACGTGATGGCGGAAGGACAATATCGCCCCCCCCCCCCCCAACTCCGGCGGTGTGGACGATGACGCCCCGGGGACACTATGGAGGCTGAGATGGCGGGGTGGCGCTAAACCACACTCACCGGCCTAAACATAAATACATTGTCTATTGTAACCTTTGTACACCCACTAACCCTATGTGCAAGACGATGACTATATATTATATTCGACTAGATAAATGATTTAAAACTATACTATTATGTTTAGTACGTTTTGTTCTGTATTGATTATAGACTTGTACGTTTATTTAACTAGCGTTTTATTTGTTTGAATACTTTGATAAAATAGTTACAATTATGAATTATTCCATATCCACTTAATGAATACTTTGATAAAATAGTTATAATTATGAATTATTCCATATCCACTTAAAACTGTGTTGAAGAATCGAACTTTTAAAATTCCAAGTGGAGGACGGATTTACGTTTTGAGAGTGATAGATGTGTTTTGCAGAATCAAACGTTTTATTTAATTTTATTATACGCTTTGTGCATATAAAATTGCTAGAACCTTCAAATCATAATATATGAACTTAATAATCATCTTAAAAAACTTGTAAACATTAGATCATTTTATACAACACAATCACAATAGTAAGAATGAAAGTCATCACATATTCTATTAAATCAAAACTGCGAAAGTACAATCTCTAATACTTCCTCTCACTAAAAGTTCTCACCCTCACTAAGTACTCTTAGCAACTTGTGCAGAGTAATAGATTGTTTTGAACAGAGAACAATCTATTTATACACGGATGTGAACAACTGGTGACATTGACTTGATACTGACATCTAACTAAGCTAACAAAAGTTGATTCACAACAGTTAACAAAACTGCCGAGGAATATACAAACTATTGAAAACACACAACTGCTAGTTAACAAGCTTACCAACAATTTCACTATCCAGCTCTTTTGGCAACACTTTCATTTTGTCTTTACAACAACTTATTTCAACCCGTATTTCTAGCCAGATGCTCTATACATGGGAAGAGGCGGCAATTTGTATTTAGCAAAGTCAACCTTTTATTGTTCTATAAAATGTTAGTCAAACAT